>OV656813.1:13755000-15005000 GCA_927399485.1 Calamotropha paludella | reverse complement strand
TTCATGTTGTAAGCACTTAATAACCTGCTATTAATAGCGAACAACACTAATTTATATCCCCATGATTCAAGTATTAGTTGCTTCCGTGACTTAGCTACGACGTACAACACTTAAGCACGACGTAACTACAATTTAATTAGAATATCAAGCACTAAGTCGAGAGCACTCGTTACGTCAATTAAGTTACATTATGAGGACAAGCGACTTGCACGAATGAATACCCTTAAACTCCCTTCATAAAACGCTACTAACAAGCTAAGGGAACAATGCAGCTTTGTATATAATTAAAAAGAGAAGTATTAACCTTAATTGTGAAAGTGTATGGTGTACTCTATTTGAGTAATATATTTTCAGACTTACATGTAATGGAGAAGAAATCAAATTATAAAAAGACTAATCTTTATATATATAATTCTTCTGTGAGTGTGTATGTCACTGAACTCCTCCTAAACGGCTGGACCGATTTGAATGAATTTTTTTGTGTGTGTTCAAGGGGATCTGAGAATGGTTTAGATTCACAAATCAGTCCGGCAGATGACGCTGCAGTCGGCACAGCAACGCGTGGCCGGTTCAGCTAGTTCAATATAAATAAGAACTAACAAAAAAGATATAATTCAATCAAATGGTAGGTTTTCCTATAATTCGGTTTTAACATTAATATGAAAATTCGCTTTTGCAACTTTGGAACATAGTAAACTACGCTAAGCTGAACAAGCTTAGCGTAGTTTACTATGTTACTAACTGAACTACTATTCACTGAACTGAACTGAACTACTATATTACTAACTGAACTCATAGGCGCATGAAATTTGAAATAAATGCTCTTGATAAAAACAAATTAACAAGCTCAAGAGGGTTCAAATTGGGTTGAAACTTTGTAAGAAACTATTTTCGAAGCGTGAAACTAAAATAATATTTTTTTTTTTATAAAAAATTACACTTATGCTTTTCACCGTTCCTGAAAATCACTACCTCTAAGTGTGTGAAATAGGGAAGCCATTTTGATTTAGTAAATCCGTCAATTTTATAACAAGAAGCATGGATATCAATATACAGGCTTCTGGTAAGAAAAAAGTGAACAAGTCCTTGAGCATTTTAGAAAATTGATGTATGTAAATAACATAAGCTGGCAGTACCTTCCCGCAGTAAAGGTGGTAACAGTGTTAAGGGCCAATACTCCAGTGTTCCTAAGGAAGCTAGATGAAGATTTAAGGCGACAAAGCGAATACCATGCGAAACCGCGTGCGGAAGCTAGTTCCTTATGTAAAAGTATATACATATAATATACACTCATCTTGGTTTGAGTAATGATCTAAACCAGTCGTCTGCAGTCTTACGAACTGGCCATTAAGGCTTCTGGGCCATAAAACGGGACATCAGATCCGAGTTTTATGGATCCCGTGATCAATGTTGCTTTGAATTAATTAGCCTTTAAGCAGCAATAAGCTGTAATCTCATAACATGATTTAATAAGCTTATTTGCTTTAAGGACCTTACTCTCAGTGATAATATTATAAACGAATATAAAAGGTAAAAAAAATACAAGATGATAACATACATTTACAATTGTTTTAATTGATTAACATTAGAAAGTATCACATTAAGTATAATTTATGTACTTTTATAATGAACCAAGGGAGGAGGAGCTGCTACCAGAGATACGGGGAAATCACATTAAAATTTTATTTATCTGTTGATGTAGTCACTTCGATGTATATTACAGTAGGTACTGAAAATTTTAAGCGTTAAAATACAGTTATTGTTGTTGTCACCTTTGCACATGCTTTTGTAGGCCCTGATGGTAATGATATAATACTTTGGTGACTCTCGTAATGTTTTCTTTTATAAGACAGTGTAAAGAAAAGTTAAATAAATATTTATTTATTTATTGTAAAGAAACAAAAGCTGAATAGTGGATAATATTGCAATCAATTTCCGGTGACTGTTTGCAATAATATCCTACAATCGTGCAGTAATATAGTGCCATGTAAATTATTCAAGAGCATCTAACATTTAGGTAACAGTATGATTGATTATTTTTGTGACTTTGATGAATATTAATTTTATTTGGGCGTACCCTAACCCTTGCCAACATGACGTTAATCCTATCCCACGTTGAATAGCCCGGATCTCACAGCAACACGAGACAATATAGAAAAGTTGGTTTTTCAGGAAGGATGCGATATAGTAAGATCGTAATTTTAACCTGAGTGTAAAAACATTTTTTTTTTTTTACCTTTTTTCCTTTTTTTCACTCAATATTGTAAAATACAATTTGTTATTATCATACACTTGTAAATAAATAAATAAATAATTGAAGCGTCCCGAGTCTCCATTAACAGTCGGTTACACCACACCGAGATTTGGCCATCTGTTTAAGTAAATTAAGAACAAGCGACCCAAAGCATGGCCTAGCTAGTGCTTTTAATAAATCAAGATCAATACATTTTGTTGGAGGCTGTCTTTTGGAATATTTCGTTACATTACAGCTCTGACTAGACCACATAACTCGGGCGCAAGTCATCGGACGTAACCGAATTCTGCCAAACTGTTTCTTCGGAAATGAAGTTACTCAAAAGCTATAATCATCTTAGACGGTATTTATTTATTCGTAGAAAAATCGACCAATAATAAAAAAAATATTTCAACGGATAACCCACAATACACATAAGTATCGAAATTTGAAGCCGTTCATGATCGTGTGTGCCGATGGGTACATCCTAGATGTGACGTGTCCATATTCTGCGAGAACGTCGGATGACGATATCAAAATAAAATAATTCGTCTGAGCAAAAACTTGTTAATAAGATACATTTATTTAGCGCCGGTCTTAGAGTAAATAATAAGTCATCTTTCATACATTTATATATTCGTTCATTGAATCATTCATCTATTTATACATTTCATAGTAAATTTTATTGTTAATTTGGTCTAACACACACCATTGCCACACCAGCCACATCATTGAATAATTGTTTTTCGATGAATGACTTCTTATACTATGGTCAGTACTACCATGGAATAGATGGGATAGTGGCTGAGCAATCCAGTAGCTTCAGTTGTGGCCAATTTCCTGATGGAGCATTTTGAAGAACAAGTTATCACGACTTCACCTACGAAAACCAAACTATGAAAGAAATACGTCAATGACGGCTTCTGAATAGTGTAAGGAAACAAATTATTTTATTTTGATTATTTGACATATTTAAACAATATTCATCCAAAGATAAGAGAAAGACATAATACGGCCATAGATAAAAAAAATTTGCTTACACAAATAGTCACCTCAAAACTGCATCGCATCATCATTGTAGACATCCAAACTGCGGAGTGGCATCACT
This sequence comes from Calamotropha paludella, assembly GCA_927399485.1. Lineage (NCBI taxonomy): Eukaryota > Metazoa > Arthropoda > Insecta > Lepidoptera > Crambidae > Calamotropha > Calamotropha paludella. The sequence continues at coordinate 15,001,659 of OV656813.1, read as the reverse complement.
AATAAACCGTGCATATGATCTTGGTGACAATGTACAGCTACATAATGGGTACATTTACATGAAAAGTTTTTACCTAAATAAACAAATAAAGATCTAGAAGCATGTGTTGGAAGGACAACCAATATTTTTGGCATATTAGAAATGATATAATTAATAATAATAATAAAATATATACCAATAAGTAAAATTAAAAATGTTTGTCTATGGTACAAAAATATATGCCTAATTTTAAATATAACTGTTATTTCAACGATACCTGAGGCCCTGCCATCACGTCTTATAGCGATTCAAGTTTAGCTGTCAAAAAGAGACGCCACTATAGACCGCGTATAGCGGTGTCTCACTTTGACAATCGAACTTGTATCGCGCTAAAAGATGATGGTAGGCCCTCTGGTCGTTTTCTATATTAACCTAGACGAGGATCGCACCCGGCCATCTAATCCATCAGTCCAACAAATTTCTCATAAAATACAGTTTTTAAAATTGAACATTTATAAAGGATTTTTCTTTCAGTCTTTAAGTGAGATCAATGATTCTAGCTTTAGCACAGTATAAACACTTCAGAGAAATTCATTTTAATATTCTCAGTAGATCTTATTTTATATAAATATCTTATGAAAACATTCACTATTCATAGATCAAATCGAATGATAAAAGTTCTTTTCAATATAATTTTGTCAAAATTCTGAAACCTAAATCTAAAGAAAAAAATCACGATTGTCTTTATAATCACGATATGTTTTCTAAATACACGATTTAAAAAATAGGTTAAGAAAACTGTTGTGCTAGAAATTTATTGACTTTTATTTATTTATTATTCATTTTTCATGAAAACAAATCCACATTTACACTAATTCACGTCGGTACGCCACTGAAACTCACCAATGATGGTTTTCACCATAAAAAAGCAACATAAAATAAGTAATAAAACTACAAATATCGCAAGTTTTATATCCCCCGTCCAGCCCGAGTGTATCGGAATAAGAAAAAAATTATGGAGACACAATTATTAACCTAGGGATAGGCATCATAAAACTAAATGATCGCTTTTACGGCATCGACGGGTCCAATTTTATGATGTGGGAATTTCAGTGGCTCCGTAGAATAATATTAGTTTTATCTCTACTGCTTTCTATCCCCCGTTGTCTACTAGGACATAAATCGCACATGGATATGTTAGATCGACTGCGTCCAAATGGTGAAGATTTGCAATGTTTTCCAATGTTATACCACTACTTCCACAGTTCCTGTTCATGCCAAACACTGTTATTGGCGCAGTTACAACTTTCTTTTATGTACATTTGCTTACACACTATTCAGAACCTGCTGTAAAACAGATTTATTGTGGTTTCTTTATGAATTTATTGACAATGCTTAGTATAATATTTTATACACTTAGTATAAAGAAAGACTTAGTCTGATCAGTAAGTATAAGATTGTTAATATCTGCCGAACAGCACTTAGTATATTTCTTTGATATTGTGAGTTGTTTCATTTTTACACAATAATGGATGTGACTATCAGACGTCAGTTAAGGTTGTCTTAAGTTATTATCAGACGTCTACTGACTAACTTGAGTGGTATAAGAATAATCAATTACCGATCAGAGGTTGTCTTAGGTCATATTAGGACAAAGTTCGCTGACTGTCTTAAGTCAAAGTAAGGTAATTCGGTGGCCGACTTTAAACGGACGTTAATTCGAATGTGACCTGCATTTAATTTTTTTCACTTTATCTGTTCGATCATTAGTTATTTTGTATCGAATTAATACTGATCGTGATGATAAATGCTGGCATTTACTGAAGCCATTATATCAAGTTTTCCCCAATGTGTGACCCTTCTTTTTTTTTTTCTTTTTTTTTTTAATTTATTAATATGGACCACAAACACGTTTACAATATATAATCTAAATAAGTTGTAACATATATTAATTGTCTATTGCAAACCCAACATCGCTGGTCACAAATTATTAATGCTACATTATGTTAGGGAGCTCGTCATTGAGCATATAGTAGTTACATTAAATTTGCTAACTATGTTATATGACTAAAGGATCTGCGGTCTATAAAAACAGTGGTTATTTATAGATCACAGATCCCTCAAAATCTCCATTAACATTTTTTTATAGCTACGAGCATTAGTGGCAAATAAATCTAATTGGTTGAAAAGACTATTGTGAGATTTAGTCATTCTATTAATAGGACAACGAAGCCCAGCGTTAGTTCGACATGGTGCACTATAAAACAAATTTTGAGGACGCGTTGATCGCGTGTGATTTCTTATTGGTGTCCTATATCTAATTTCATTGGTCAGTTCAATACAATTATATTTATTATTACATAAATCATACAACAGCATCTCTTCCAATTGAATACGTCTCGAATTTAAATTTAGAATCTCATAAAGCTTAAGTAATTCTATATATGGTAGTTTTTTCTTGGTACATTTATAATGCATACAACGTAAATATTTCTTCTGCACTAATTCAAGTTTTCTAATGTATTTCTCATAAATTGGGTTCCAAACACTAACTGCACACTCTATTTGTGACCTAACAAGCGATTTATATAAACAAAGATATGTTAACGGCTGTTTAAATTTAACAGTAGAACGCATCACAAAACCATACATTTTGAAGGCCTTGTTAATTATATTTTGAATATGTATATCTAAATGCAATTTAGAGTCAAGAGTAATCCCAAGGTCCTTAACATAAGTAACTTTTTCAAGGGTCGCTCCACAGAGACAGTATGGATATTTACTTACTTTTTTTTTCTTCGTAAAAGTTATCGATTTACATTTTTCTAAACTGAAATTGAGTTTGTTTTCATGACAATATTCCGATAACCGGTTAAGATCCTCTTGAAACTTTATGTGATCAGCATAATTATCTATAGGTAGAAAAAATTTTAAGTCATCTGCATATAATAGAAAATTGCAATACTGAAAACATTTATTAATGTCATTTATAAATAAATTAAATAATAATGGTCCGATAATTGACCCCTGCGGCACGCCTGAGCTTACTCTTACACTTTCAGACTCATAACCCTGTATGACGATTTTTTGGGTTCTGTTCGAAATATATGATTTGAACCAGCGCCATAGGTTACCCCTTATACCATTGAAGGCAATTTTCTCTAAAAGAATTTTGTGATCCACCCTGTCAAAAGCTTTTCGAAAATCAGTGTAAACTGCGTCAATTTGCCTGTTATTGTCATAACCTTTAAAAAGAAATGAGGTATAAACCAACATATTAGTGACTGTGGACCTTTCCTTTACAAAGCCATGTTGTTGCGCTATGATGACATTACGAAGGCAGGAATACGTTACATCGTGTACCAAACGTTCGCAGACTTTCGAAAGAGTAGGAAGTATTGATATGGGCCGGTAATTCTCTACGTCTTTCTTTGAGCCTCCTTTGAAAACCGGAACTACCCTGGCAGTTTTCCAAATCTTAGGAAAGACTCCATCGCGTAAGCATTTGTTAATCAAGAAACACAATGGCTCACTTATAAAATCAGCAGTAGCCTTCAAGAAGTACGCATTAATATTGTCGACTCCAGCACCCTTTGATGTATCAAGTGATTTTAATGCTTTATTGACATCATCTATGGATACTACTATGTTGTTAGTTAGTATATCGGGCGCTTCAGACTCGTCTATGTTTATATCAGAAACTTCGAAATCATCCGAAACCGTGGAAGGTTCAAAAACTGACTGAAAGTAATCAGAGAAAAGAGAGCAGATATCCTTTGGAGTCATTGCAACCTTATCCTTATAGCTAACACTGGAAGGCAGATCCGAACCGTTCGACCTATTCTTAATGTAAGTCCAGAAAATTTTTAAATTACTCCTAATGCTTCTTTCAATGTTTTTTAGATAATTATAGTAACAACGTGCTGAAGCAGTTTTAAATTTATGTCTATACATTGAAAAGATGCTATAGTTCGATTCACTATAAAAATTTTTCATTTTTACCCATGCTCGTTTTTTTTTTGTTATATAAATGAATAAGCTCCGTAGTAAACCACTGTGGGTAAGATTTTGATCCAACTTTTGTAGGGACAAATTTTTTTATGATATTAAATAGTTCGGTGTAAAAACAGCTAACTGCTTCTTCTACATTTTTATTTAAAAATAAATCAGTCCAATTTATATTATTAATTTCATTACCTATTTTGTTATAATTTGCTTTTTGATAACAATATTTTATCTGTTTATTTCTCTGTACACATTGAACATTTTTTTCTACTGAAATTAAAACTTGAAACGTTGGGTGATACTTATCTAAAGGAACCAAAGGTAACAAAACAGGTGATAAACTGGACTCAGTATCGTTGGTTAAGCAAAGATCTAATATTCTGTTGTTTTTATTCGGAACAAAGTTTAATTGACGGCAGTCATGCATATGCATAAAATTATTTAAACAATAATGGGTTTGGTAGGGGTAATTTGTTACATTTGTTGGTGTAACTAAGTGACCAGTATTACCCCACTGAAGATCAGGTAGATTAAAATCTCCTACTATCCAAAAAATATTATTTGAACCGCATAATTGATCTTGTAATTTAGTACAGAATCCAAAATATACATCATAGTTTGATTTGGGTGGTATATAGACAGCGGCTATCAGGTAGCAATTGTTTGCTATCCATAGATCCAGCATAATTAAGTCAACGGTCGGCGGGAGGGGGGCATCGCTCTGTTGCAGCGCAGACGTCGGAGGGTCAGTTCGCGGAGTCGCACAGTGCGAGCGCAATACTGCGATAAGTACGCCGCCTCCGTCCCGCCGGCCGGTGGCAAATCGATCTCGATCCCTTCTAAATACTTGATATCTACTGTCGATGAATTCATTATCGAATATATCAGCGTGCAGCCACGTTTCTGTTAAAATTATTATATCGTATGAGTTAGATAAAATGTTCACAAATAAAGTATGCAGCTTTGTTCTTAAACCACGGCAGTTTTGGTAGTATAGCAGCAAGTTGTTATTACTCATTTCGAGGCATTATTAATATGTGACAAGTGTTTAAAGATAGTTGTAAGATAACGTTTAATACAAGTTTTGGTTTGAAAAAGATATTAGAAATCGATAGAACATACCATAACTGTATCGTGTTTGAACCACACTTCCGTTGCAAATTATAGTTATTATTGTGAGAAGATAATAGTTGTGTGATTTTTATGTTTTTATAGTGCATTGAACTTGAATTAGCCCATAGCGAATGCATAAAGTAAACTGATATTAGCCAAGTCAGTATGATAAAATTATTATAATGTGAATGAGATGAATTATGTTTACAATTAAATAATGACAATAATACGTATAAATATAAAATGTGCAAATCTTTAAAACATAGTAGCTCGCAGGAAATATTAAGTAAAAGACGGTAATGAACAAAAACATTCAAAATTGTTACAAAAGCAACGTGTGTTCTCATGTATAACATAATTAATACCTTTTTATGATTTAATTTTGCTGACATCGTGTTCTGTGCGCACTGCAAAGATAGGAGATGAGTCTGTCCGGCGAATAAGTACTGTACCGTATCTGATCCATACATATTTATAATTATGTTTTTTGGCTGCTTCTCGACATTGACGAAATAACTGTTTGTTTCTCGGTGTGAGATGCTCGTTCAAGTAAATAATACGAGGAGTCCCCGATAATTGAAGCTGATCAGATTTTATTCCCTTTAAAGCCCGTGCAGCCGTTAAAACATTGTCTCGAAGTACCTTGGAAGTGAGCCGCACAATTATATTTTTTGGATGAGGGTTTTTACTGTCAATATGTCGTACACGATGAACCGACAGAATATCCGTAGGATTAATCGGATGCTTAATTATCGCACCAATTTTACCGAGTAATAAAATTAAATTTTCACCTCGGTTTTCGGGTAGGTTTGCGATCTCTATGTTACATTGCCTAGCCTGTTGTTCTATGACATCAATTTTATTTTCAAGCATTATTATTTGACTTGATACATTACTGCTAGTAGCCGAGTTTTTTTCAACTGATGTGAGGCGGGTATCTAAGGAATCTTGTCTATCGCTCAAGTAGTATACCGCGTCTTGCAGATTATCCAACCGTGAGCTAAGTTGTTGAAGTGTATCGTTAATCGAAGTTGATAATTTACATATTTCTTTCTCAAGTACACTAACAACTGCACTTTTAATGGTGTCTGCAATCGTGGCATCTATCGTATCCTTCCAGGTGCTCAGTTGATCATGTATTTTCCTCTCAACAGCCGCCAAAATGTCCTCATCCAGAGTATGTTGTTTACGTTTGCGTAAGTTATTAAATACATCTTTGTCCGTGTGCTCTGATGAGACCGTCGCCGCAACCGTCGCCGTTATTTCAGGATTCGATGCACTTAACTTATCGTACATTGATGGCGGTGTACGTTGCATTTTGTCAGTTATATCGAATTTAAAAAATATATTTGCACACTGTAAACCAACAAAAAGGAAACGAATGTCACCGCAGCTGAACACTTCAAATTTACAGAAACCGAAATTAATTATCGAGTGAGTGTAAGATCTAAAGCAAAATGTCACGCAAAAAGATAACGGTTTTCACAATGTACACGGCTGCTCGCAAACGGCTCCACAAGCGGTATGACTTCTGATAACGAAGTCATGGGGTACCATTTCATACAAGAGATTTTTAATTCTAAAAAACCGCAATAGATGTCACTACCATTAACATTTGTAAATTATAACATTTCACATGTTTAGAAATAAGACGAATTAAGTAGAAATATTGAGATTAAAATAAAGACTAGCATATTTTATATATACAACTTCACATCAACCTTAATTCGACTCCTAAATTTGAAGATAAGAAACACCATAAATAATCAATTGAGAATACGAAAGTATAGGCTACATGTGACTACTATTCAGCTATGAGGCTTACGAAGTGTTTTGCAATTGTAACGCTAGATGGCGTGTTTTATGGAAACAAAATAATTTACACATTAAGGTTTTTGCATAAATCGATTATTTATACCCTAATAAAGGCAAGAGTTCAATTTCCAAATCACTTTTTTCAGTAAAAAACTATATGAAGTAGTAAAGTTTTTAAAATTTGCGCATATAAAAAAATAACAATTTAATTTCTACAAAAGACTTCCATCTCTCTTCTATCCAAAAAGGTTCCATATCTGTCCATGAGATATTTGCCACTTGATAATGAATTATTGAAGGCAAAATGTCGCAATTTTATTTTATTCATGTGTCCTACTTTCTGAGTGATACGTATTTTTTTAAATTTTGATTTTATTTTTTTTCTCCAAAAATCGGCAAAAGTGGAACCTGGATTTAGTATAGAAAGGTTCTATAAACCAAATCCCACTTTTGCGGTTTTAAGAAGTTATGATAGAATTTACATAAAGGTCAACTTTCATGATCTGGGGTTGTCACAAAGATCAACTATGTGTTAAATGAAAATGTTTCATTTTTTATTTGTTAATTGATACCGTCAATGAATTGAATAAATTAACAACACTTATAGACGAATACTATATACTTACATATACTACCTACCTAATGTAGATGTGATAATGTAGGAATACTTTATGTATGTTCGACCACATCTTTAATTTTGTACCTTACACGCCAAATGGTCGAAAAAAGTCGGTATACGGGCGAAAGTTTTACGTGACAACGACTTTGAGTGGTAAAATAATTTTAATGTGAATATTCATTCGTATAGTAGGAAGAAGGATGAAATAATAGTAACAATTTAAAACATTTATTTATACAAAGAATTATATTTAAAACATTAATTTATAGGCACGCGTCCCTTCCACTTTTTATGTCTGTCACTCTCGCTCTTAGGCGGGCTAACCATGCCCGAGTGGAAGAGACGCGTGCCTCTCACTCGCTCTCATTGTAAGCGCATAACGTGAGCGGAGCGTAACGCAGTTTCTTGAAGTGTCACCCGGCAAACCAATTTATAAGACGTTGTCACGTCAAAAATAAACTATGTTGATTGAAATAATTTAACACATATACACACATCCTATACTTTAAACGAGCAATTCTTGCATGTACCTATATAAATATGTTGGTATGTAATTGGTTTCTCGGAAACGGGTCTAACGATTTTGATGAAATTTTAGATTTAGAAATTCATTCACATTTAAAATCGATCTAGGTAAATCTCATCACCTGCCGGCACCTTTTTTGTGCACCACGTCTACTTTAACTTGACGCCAGAATTTATTTCAGGACTCAGTCGCCTTGTAATGAGGTGGATAGGCTGGGTATCCTCTCCTATTAAGATCTGCCCTTATTTGTTTACATGTCACTTAACTGTCTATCTATTATCATATTAAGAGCTTCTGTAGGCGTATAAGGTTGTGGCTTTGCCGCTTTTGAAGTAGGCTTATTGTGCCTTTCTACATCGCTCGAAAAAATACTAGTGGCGAAGGCTTTAATAATTTTACCAGTGGGTGAGATGGGCCCGGTGAGGTATAGTCTTTGGCTATGGCTCTCAGTAGGTTGGGTAAGCCCCTGCTGAGGCAATACGGTGCCATAGGTCTGTGACCCCGCGAAAAAGTAACTTCTCATACAAATTAATCTAATCAGTTGATCGCATCTTAAAAAAAATTGCATTCGATCAGAAAATAAAAGCATAGTACAAAGTCGTGGGCATAAATCGGTTAACAGGTATGTACCTATTTTTGCAACAAAAAAACTTAGAAGTAAGCAGGCATGAACTTGTGTCTAATTGGGTCTCCGAAACACACAAAACAAACAATTAACAGTTAACACCTAGACCCGAAAACGAAAATCGATGTTCTCGTTCAAAAATAATACACATATTAATATTTTAAAAATTTTCGCCGAGATCAAGTTCGGTGACAACCCTAGAATAAAAATTTAAAATGAATATCTTCTAATCGCCGCAATAGTGGGACGTGGCTCATTTATGTATATTTCTATTTAAGTTGTAGGTTCCACTTTTTCGTTTTTAGGGAGAAAAAATAATAAATACGAAATAAAAAAATGCTGCTCCCAAACCAATGGATTTTTAAGCTAAAGAAACGCGTTTATATGCGTGTGATTATGTCCGATTCACTCATATTTATTAAAATATATATTCTTTTATCTACTCTCACATCGCAAAGTTCAAAATATTAAACTCAAAACGAGTTTATATTGACGAACTTTACAAATAGTATATCGTAATGAAATTAAAAAATATTATTACAACCACATTTGTCTAACAAAATAATGTTATAATATTTTTTTTTCATTACGTTTCGATTACAGACCATTGATATAATACTGCGCCAATTCGTATAGCACTATTTCATTTTTTATCTGTGGCTGAGCGCGCTTTGGCGCATGCGCGTTGATACCGGAAATTTTGGCGCCATAATACGTTTTCTTGCAATTCTTTGTTGTTTCGCTGGATAATTATTATTGTTTATTAAAATATCTGATACTGAAAGTGAAGAAAATTTAAGCCGCGCCGCCCGTCATTTTAGAGACTGCGGCAGCAGTTAATCTACTACCAGTAAAGTCATTGTAATATACAAAATGTTAACACTTACAATAACCAATAAATAAACTGTATCAATCTCTATCTTTTATTTGATATATTCAATGAATGAGATTAGATAAAGTAGTGTATGAAACTGCACATAACTAGGTTTTACACCCCTCATTATGTACCAGTTTCATAAAATACTATTCTATTCACTTTCTATTCATTTTCTATTTTATTTTCTATTTTAGGATATAAATAATATATTTATGTAAAAACCTCAATTTGTATTGTGTAAATTTTTTTGGTTCCATAAAACACTGTGCTATGTTAGACCAATCAGAAGTACATTAGTAGGCCCAACCATGAAATCCTGAAATCCTTTAAGATGGGCGACATTTTATCGACGAATAAAATAACTCTCAGTCACTGAAAAATAGGTAACTACGTACATGTGATAGTGACAAATGTTTTGTCCATCAATAAAATGCAACCATACCTATTACGGCCACGGGTGTTTTCAGTAACAACTGCACCAGTTACTATTTAAAATTCCTAAATCCCGATAGGTGTGCCTCTAATATTTTATTTCCCTCAATTTCTCCAGGGTCACGTCACCTGGCCCTGACCTGATAACAAAGGAATAAACTAGAAAGTGTTTTTTTTTTCGTTTCATTTGAAACAAAAAAACAATTTTCCAAATAGGTATAATACGCGACACGTTCGTAAACCTGAGTAAAAAATACATAGTTACAATTAAGAAAGATTAAGAAAGTGGTTTCCTAAAATCGTTCGCAATGTGCCGTCAATACAGTAAAAGTTCCCCATTCACGGTTTCCTTATCCGAGGGAGAAAAAATTGCAACACAGTTCCTGTATTCGCGGCTAAAAATTTCATTATTCGAGGATGAAAACAGTAAATAGAAAGAGATTCAGTCTTTTATTAAAGTAGCGGCGTTATTTGAGTTCTGGTTTATGCCCAGGCGGCTTTCATGAAAGATTTGACCAAGTGGACTAATGTCAATTAAAACAAACCTTACCGTCACAACACAAAAGCAAGTTAAAAAAAGAATATTACCCCTGGTGGTAATAGAGTAGTTCTACGTTCGTAGTACATCGACGAGGATCGAACTACTCATAGGTCCGCTTGGTAAGGAATACATTAAATTTAAAAAGTCTGAGTGAAGGTTTATGCGCAAATTAACTTTGTGATAATGAAAGCTGATCGATCTATGGAAAGAAGCCTTACTCTTAAAAGGCAAATTTATAATGCTACAGCTCAAATTGATTTTATTTTTATAAATAATTGTTTTATTTTGTAACTTGTAACGCATCCCCTATGATTCCATACTAATTACCATTCCATATTCACGGTTTCTATATTCGCGGCATATTTTTGGAACGTTAAACCCCGCGACCGGGAATAAAGAGATTTTAATGTACTGTTACTGACATACGAAACTTCGATTGATTACGCATCCACCAACATCCGTGAGTAGGCTATAACGAAGCGCCATCTAACAACAACAAGCGATAACCGTATTCTTAGTGTCTCACTAGATGGCAATACGTATCGTGTTATTTGTGTTCTCACTAGTGTCATCTATCGTAAAATAGAAGGAAAGCAATATAGCCAGTTGAATAACCAGTTTTAGGGTGATACCATTTTCTTGTACTAAGTGGTGTCTCTGTATATTATCTACTTTGTGACGAAGTCAACAATTTAAACTATTCCTAAGCATGAGGTTCAATGTTTGTTGTGGTGCAATGATATTCAACTTAACCACAATTGCTTTTGTTTATACATGTAGGTATATTATTCACCTGATTTAAAAAATAAATCAAGTGCCGTTTTTTTTTTTTTTCTTAATAATTAATGTCTCTGTTACCAATAATCAGCGTTGCTAACTCCTAGAAGTTTGAGTCGCTTAACTCAACATCAAAAGTCGCTAGAAAGTCGCTAAAACTAATTCCACCGAAAGCGGACGCAGGATTTTGTATGGGAGAGGCAGAAGAGTCCACCGGTGCAGTGTGAAAGGTTGGGATATGTGAAAAAAATTAAAAGTAGGTACAGAAGTAATTAAATTATAATTCAAATACACATCTTGTACAACATAGGTATCTACATATAAAAAAATAACTTTTAATTAAATTATATAATCATTGTAACAATCACATAAATGTACTAATAGATTAATGTAAAACTTAGATTTGGAAGAAAATTTAAATGTTTTGATTTGAATATTTTTTTAAAGAGACTTTAATTTAATAAAGTTTGAATTTGGTGCGTTTCGTTTTCATAATGAATCTCTTGGCACTGTATCGAGTTGACTAAAAATTTATCCAATAATGACTCTAGAACCGATTTAATTTATATCTACCTACTGCAAAAGTCGCTATATAAGTCGCTAAACAATTATTGTCGTCAAAATTTTTTTGTCGCTAAGACTTAAGCACAGTCGTCATTTCTAGCGACAAAGTCGCTAAATTGGCAACACTGCCAATAATATCCTCTAATTATGTATTAACAGTATTTAAATAATTCAAAAATAAGGCTAAAGAAATTATTTCTAGAAAATTCACTTGCCTCATATGTCAGGTGGGACGCTTGATTCAAATGCTTAAAACACACAAACCTGCGTAGGATGGCCTCTGTCCTACCAGGTGTGGTTTTGATTAAGTTGACCTGACCAAGGAAAAGTAATTGAGTATACTTTTGGCCAGTGCCCTGCCAATCCTCTCTCACTCTCTTTCATCTTTGATGAGGCAGAGTGAGAGAGGATTGCAAGTGGATTGGTTTCCATCTTATCTTCAGGTTCGCAGGCGAACTGTTCGTAGGTACTAAAGACAACGTGTCTGATTGGTGCGATTTGGCTGCTGGCGTCACATATTACGGCATTCTTTCTCCTCCACTTCATTGTTTATTAACTTAATCTCTCCTATTCTTTTGAGCTCTTACCACCTGTGCGCAGGTGATTGACAAATTTATACGTAAGATAAGCGAAGCGACAACGATAAACGAACTAGACGGCGCACTATGGAATAAGGTAGAACATACGCATATCAAAATTAATTTTTACGACTTATTGAAATCGGATACTTTATAAATATATTGAAATAATATATATATATATATATATATAATATATATAATATATATAATATATATAATATATTATTATACATATATATAATATTAATTCATATATATATATATGAAACTGTCCTATCTTTCCACCAAACTACAAAATACAAGCAATGAAACAGGGTTGCTATCCACCACCATCAACAATTGAAATCACAAATATTTATGCAAAATTATTGAGAGTTCAAGATTTATTAGATCATACTGCAGCTGGAATTTTATCTATAGATATAGTTTACAAGAATGGACAAACACATTTACTATTATACAGCAAATGGGGTTGTGATGGGTCATTCGGACAAAGCCAGTAGAAACAAAATCTTCCAGGGGAGTTGGAACTTGTTTGAGTGAATATCAACATATGCGACTTTTTGTAAGTTTTTGTGGCGCATTTTATTTTTAGTTTTTCATGAGAAATAATGTAACAATATTAATACCTAGAATAACAATAGTATTATTTCAGATTTCGCCAAAAAAAATACCAGCAATTAACGAAATACTAACATCACAAGTTTGAGGTAGCCACCAAAACTGAAGTGTGTGAAGATTTGCTAGGATTTGAACCTGAAACCTATTGCTATCCGGGTGATAATCAGATCTAACGTTTTTTCTAGTATGAAATAAATACGTAGAACTGTAATATAATTCTAAAATAAAAGCAAAATTAAAAAGACTTTCAAGTCATTACAATTCAAAACTGTAAAATTACATGAAATCATGTCTCTTTCTGTACCCATATGGTGCTATGGATGTAGGTTTTTAAATAAAATACTAAAAATAAAAGTTTTATATAAGTTTTTTGATATATTTAAGTTTTGGTGGCGTAATTTTTGGCAACAAAACCACCAAAACTAAGCCACCTAAACTGAAAACTTACAAAAAAATCTGCTTAAATTAAGTAAGTTAGTTTGCGATTGAAATGATAGAATAAATTAGTCCATTATCCAGAATACTATTCAACTCTATATACTTACTACGCGAAAAATAAGTGACAAACATACAATTCAAGCCACCACAACTAAAGAATCGTTGAACAAAACGCCACTAAAGAAGTTACTCACGTTATATCGGTAAAATGCTCTTTGTAAGTGCAAGTATGAGACTAAACTAAGCGTAGTATAGCAACATGATAACTCCCGCGCGGTTTAGTGATCAGTTACATCGTGTTGAATTTTGCCACCGAAACTAAGGAATTAAACTGGACAAACTTTGACCCGCAAATCTGATGTATTCAAATAAGTAAAATAATGAAATTATGTCAGTATTAAGAAGCTATGACAACATTTATTATTTATTAACTGTCTTATTTACATAGAACCCTTAACATAATACATAGGAAGTGCGTGTTTTATAAGATGTTAGTTGTGGATACGCCACCTGGTGCTTAAATAATTTCATTTTTTTATTATTAATTAACTAATTAGCATGTTTTCTTCATTTCAAATGTTAAACCAAATCGCTGAATAAGTTAATTTTTTATAATTTATTTTTTAAAACTAAATATGAATATTACACTAGCGTTCTCACCTAGGACTGTCAAAAAATGCTGTTGGGACATTCACCCATTAACGATGCAAATTTATTTATTACTTCTTTTGTGCCCATTAGATTAGTTGATGAGGAATCAGGCGCTATCATATGGCAAAATCTTTGTCGGCCATTATCTATAGAATTTTGCGAAGAAACACCAGAAAAAAACTAAATCGGTCATTGATGAAATAAAAAATCAAATACAAACTTTGCTACTATCAATAAATCATAAAAAAGGTGTGGGAGTAAGAGTCAAGCATAAACTTTTTCTAAACATGATAGACGGAAAAGTGGCACGATTTTTAACAGATACGCCTTCTAGTTCCACATGCGGAGCTTCTTCTAGACAAATGTATTATTTAACGAAAGTGACAGCTAGTCCTGTAAATGAAAATGCGTACCAATAGGGCTTATCAACATTACATGCCTGGATTCGTTGCATGGAAATGCTATTGCATATATCGTATAATCTATCTTTCCAAACCTGGTCTGCTACAAGCGATGATAAAAAGATTAAGGCAAGAAAAAAAGACTCAAGTACAAAAGCGATTTCGTGAAGAGTTTAATATCGATAAACGGGAAATAGTAATGATGGCAATACTGCTCATAGATTTTTTACAATGCTTCCTGTTCTGCTGATGTAACAGGGGTTGACATTGATTTAATTAAACGGTTATACATAATTTTGCAAGCTTGGTCATATAATATACTGGTAGATGGTAAGAAATTTGGTAACTTTGCTTTGGAAACTGCCAGAATATATGTGTGTAAATATAGTTGGTATTACATACCATCATCTGTCCACAAAATTTAAATTCACGGAGAGAGTATTATAAACCATTTCGCAGTATTACCAATTGTACAACTTTCTGGAGATGCTCACGAATCACTTACAAGAATTATAAAAAAATTCACCTACATCATGCCCGGAAAGGCTCTCGAACAGCTACAAACGAACATGTGTTTCATATACTACTCTATATTACTTCAGGTCCATATATAACGGGCATAAGAAAACCATATGCAAAAAATGTAAAGGAGCTAGATGAAGATAGCCTAGATAGATAATAGATCCTGAAGCAGCATGTAAATGTAAATCATGCTCAGCAGAAGCTAATTAGAAACTGCAATATGAAAACTAGGTTATTGCAAATTTCATTTTGATTTTGAGATAATTTTAACCCATATCTATATTTACCGTAATGTATAGCTATAGTTACTGTGCCATATTTTTATATTAATTTATCATCACATGATAGTTGTCTTTATTGAGTAATTAGTGTTAACAAATACACGTACGATATATTTCTTAAACTATAAATTTCAATAGATATATACCATTTTAAAAGATCGTGACTTTTCTTTATTTAATAAAAAATATCGCATAATTTCAATTTATCAAACATTACATATATGAATCCTTATATATTACTATATTCTTATAAATGATACGAGATTTTACTTTTAAAGAAAATGAATTTAATACACGAAAATTTTACAGTAATTCAGGAAACAATAAATTGAGATAAATCAGGCAGAGCTTCCAGCTTGATGTTTCTTCCACAGCGGCTGATGGGCAAATAGGCAGGGAACTGGCGTGTTGCCCATTTTATAGTCACGACGCGGCGCACGATGTTGCCAGGTGGCCGGGAGCATTATGTCATTTATAACACGGCCTCTCCTGACGGGGCAGCGTCCTCGCAGCCTTCACGAACTTGCTGAAGATGGCCCAGCTTCGGCATCGTCAGCGGGGTCTTCATTCTCCTTGCAAGCTGAAACAACCACATCACTCTTAGGGTATCACGTTCAAAACAGTTTAATCAAAGTTGTCGAAAATTAAATAAATTGATGCATCTATGTACCAAACAACAAATAACTAAGAGTTCACATTTAGGCCTATTACAGCGCAACCAGATGCCATGACCATGACATGGGAGGACTTACACCAGTCTCTAGCTGGTCATCCACATCTTTAGCTCCCATCACACATAGGGTTTACACATGGGCCTATTCCAGCGCAACCAGATACCTCAACCGTCGTCACGGTAGGATTTATTCGGTCTCTAGCCAGTCATCCGGATACCTACAAACACTGAAGGTTTACTTGCGCAACCGAATAGCTTGTGCACACCAGGTGTTTACATCGGTCTATAACAAGTACCACCACAACCTTCAGGCACACATATGAAGGATTGAGATTGAAGAATCCTGCCTCTCTCTGTTCTCCTCAATAAGCCTCTCGGCGCGTTGTCGCCGCAGTTCCCGCATCGCCTGCTTATTTGGATTACTACCCTCACAAGTAACATCTCTAATGAGAGCATTTATGAGTGGAGTGGTCGTGTCCGAGCCGATCAACAAGTTCAAAGCTGAGCATTGCGTCGTTTTGTGTTTCGTAACATTCAAAACTAATTGTAATTTCCACAAAACTTTAGACCAATCGTTCTTATTATAATTTACTTCAACACGAATCATATTTAGAACTGTACGACAGTATCTCTCGACTTGTCCGTTTTCTTGGTGCATTTCAGGGGTGATAAAATTTACATCGACACCTAGTCCCGTCATCCAGTCACGAAATTCGCGGTTGTCAAACATGCGGCTTCGATCACAGACTAGCCGTTTAAAGGTGCCAAAGAGGGAAATCGTTTGAGTCATTACACGCTTTAATTCTGAGCGGTCTTGTGTGTATAGACCGTACAATAGGCAATATTTAGTGTAGGCGTCTACTAATATGAGTACGTATTTATAGCCTTCGCATTCGGTCAGCGGGCCAAGTACGTCAGTATGTACGGTATCAAATGGCACCGGGGCCTTATGCCACGAAGTAATTGGTTGTAGCGGCGCGCGAGGGACATGCTTATGCGAGATACAGACTACGCAGTGGGTCACGTACTTAGTGACAAACTGTCTCATACCCGGGAACCAGAAATGGTCTAAGATCAACTCGATAGTTTTGTCTACCCCCAAGTGCTCATGTTCGTCGTGGAATGCGCGCAACAAGCTTAAACGAAACGCTTTTGGAACATAGCATAGGTATCGTGTACCTTCGCCTTGCCTCTCGTACTTATAGTACAAAAGATCGTTACGCTTAACGTACCGCGAACTATCTAGCTCACCGTTATTTAATTTTTCGAGCATCGTAAGGGTTTCCTCGTCACCTGCCTGAGCCACCTGTGCCCAATTTCGTGGTCTATCAGCAACATCAATCGCGTTTACCGGATTTCGGCTTAAATAATCAACATGCGACATTAAAACTCCTTTACGATAATCTAAAGTGAAGTTGTAATCCTGCATAAAAATCCACCATCTCGCAACTCTAGGCTGGAGATCCCTTTTACGCTGTGTCATTTTTAAAGAGTTACAATCCGTTATGATTTTAAATTCTTTCCCAATTAAATACTGTCGAAAATGCTGTAACGTCTTAACCACTGCGAGGGTCTCCAGCTCATAGCTGTGGTATTTAGATTCCGCGCCTACCGTCAATTTACTAAAATACGCAACTACTTTCTTTCGGCCGTCTTTTTGCGTTTGCATCAAAATTCCGCCGTAACCAATCGAGCTAGCATCGGTATGTAACTCTGTCGGTAGGTCGGGGTCGAAAATGGCCAAAACAGGCTCGTCAGTTAACCGGGCTATAATTTCTTGGCGGGCTTTCTCCTGTTCGTCACCCCAATTGAAAGTTACACCCTTTTTAGTAAGCGCAGCTATACACGCTGTTTTAACCGCGTAATTAGGTATGTAACGGCGAAAGTACCCCGCAAGGCCCAAAAACTGACGAACTTGTTTGACCGTGGTTGGTCGCGGCGATTTAACTAAGGCCTCGACTTTGTGCTCACTCGGCCTCACCTGACCTTGTCCTATCACCCTACCAAGGTATTCTACTTCATTAGTAAGAAAAGTGCATTTCTTTAAGTTTATCGAAAATCCGGCCTCATTTAGAGTTTTTAACACTGAATCGAGCAGGATAAGGTTCTCTTCTATGGAATCCGATAAGAGCAACACATCGTCGATATAAGCGAGCACCTTTCCCGTTTCTATGAAGGGTTTCAGCGTTTTCGAGATGGTTTTCTGATATATAACTGGAGCGTTGGCGAGTCCATAGGGCATTTTACAGTATTCGTACTGCCCTTCCGGCGTTACAAACGCTGTTTTGTGAATGGACTCCTCACTGACCTTCAACTGGTGGAAACCAGAAACCATGTCGAGCGCGCTGAAGACTCTAGCCTTACCTAGCCTATCAATGTGGTCATTGATCAACGGAAGCGGATGCCTAACTTTAACAGTTATTTGGTTGAGTGCTCGGTAATCTACCACCATTCTATCCGAACCGTCTTTCTTTTTAACCAGCAAAACGGGGCTTGCGTATGCTGAATCGGACTCCCTTATTATTCCTTTGCCAAGCAGATCATTTATTATCGATCGAACGCGTAACTTTTCGTCATGTGACATTTTATACGGACGGTAATAGACAGGCACGTCACTAGTTAGGTTAATCTGTACCTCACTATCTTTAACAGTTGTGGTAGCCGTACCACTTAAAAAATGATCAGAGTATTTCTCGAGTACGGTAAGCAAGTTCAGCCAGTGCTCGCCTGAGACAGGAGTGCTCACTTTTTCCGAAATAGGACTTTTATCTACCTTTAAGACATCCACGACATCACTATGCATAATACGTTGGCTATCGCTAGTCCTAATGTATGCAACGCCTTTCCTGTTCAAAACATCAGTACCGATAATCACGGGAACGTTCATATGAGAGCTGTCTACAACATAAAAATCAACCTCCAACGTAATGTCACTCAACTCGATAGGCAAAGTAACAAAGGATTTTGTAACTACCTCCGTACCGCCTAAACCACGTAATAACTGATAAGTTGGTTTCAAGTTGGCCGAAAAATGCTTCACTAAATCAGAGGATAATAATGATATACACGAGCCGCTATCGATTAAAACGTCCGCCGGTATACCCGATATAACTGCAGTGATAATATCCTGATTCTTTGATAACCCCTCATTTTCACGACAAAAGTTAACACCGTTCTTATTTCTAAATTCTACCCGTTCTTTAGCAAAGCATTTACCTTCCGAATGACCTAGTTTTTTACAAAAAGTACATTTTTCTACTTTAGATGTACTTGCAGCCGGCGCGGTTTCACTATTATTGGCACTAGTCAATTTAGACTTCTTTGGACAAAACGCACTTTTATGACCAAACTGTTGACATTCGTAACATCGAATATTACGCTTATTATCGAAATATTCGCGCTTTAACGACCTCGGACGCTGGCTATAAAACTTGTTATTACGATTGGGCAAGTGAGGGAAGTTTTTGCGTGGCACATTATTAACATTAGGCTTAACATAGTTCGATAAAAACTCCACAATAGTTTTGGGTGTTAACTTTGCGTTTGTAGCGGCCGCCTGAATTTGCGGGTCAGTTATTCCACGTATTATGATTGCAGTCAACAACTCACTACTAAGTCCTTTGACTATGCGCAAGCGTAGCAACGATCTACGGGCATATTCCGCGTAGGTGGAGTATTTATCAGACTCTGTTCGTATCACATTATAAAGAATGTTCGCAATGTCGATATTACGCGGGCACAACGCTTTTAATTCTAATTTAAAATTAGACCAATTACGTTCGGCACTTGACCACTGACTGAGCCAGGTGCGAGATTCCCCCTTTAAACAATGACCAACACGAGCAAGGCATTCCGTGTCATCCCAATGATTCGAAATACGAGCTTTATCTACTTCGTCGCACCACGTATCGACATCATGAACACTGGGGTCAAAATCTGAGACAAAATATTGGTTTGATCTCACCGGGATAGAGGTCAGCGCTGCCAATAGTCGCTCCGCCGCATTCCCCGCGTCCGCGCCGTACGGCGCCTCTCCAAGCGCTGGCGCGCCCAGCGGCGGCGTGCTCGGCGGCAGTGGCGGCAGCGCAGGTACAGGGGTGACAGGGGAGTCGCGCTTGCTGCGCTCGCTCGATGCTCGACGCTCGCTCGGCGTCGCACTAGGCACCTGAACAATTGCTTGCTCGCGCCCAGCGACAGCAGGCTGCTGGGTGGCGCCGACATGAATCCCTTGTTCTAGGGCCTCGAGTCTCCTCAAGACCGCCTGCATCGCTTCGCGGGAAGGGGAAGGTGAAGGTAACCTTCCTTTGCGTTTGTCCTTCTGCTTGCTACGACAGCTATCCGACGGCATGTCGGGTAGCAACTCTGCCTGACTACCTTCAAAAACTAAAAATCTGCTCGCGAAAAACAAATTATTTATAAAACCAGATATGGCGGCGGCCAAAGCCTACGAATCCCACTTCTGATCTTATAAATGATACGAGATTTTACTTTTAAAGAAAATGAATTTAATACACGAAAATTTTACAGTAATTCAGGAAACAATAAATTGAGATAAATCAGGCAGAGCTTCCAGCTTGATGTTTCTTCCACAGCGGCTGATGGGCAAATAGGCAGGGAACTGGCGTGTTGCCCATTTTATAGTCACGACGCGGCGCACGATGTTGCCAGGTGGCCGGGAGCATTATGTCATTTATAACAATATATTATTTTATAAAACTGAATAGCTCTATCTTTTAAATTGACGAAGTTATAGATTGATGATCCAAAACATATCCAAATATTCCACAGTGCGACGCATTAACACGTTGACAGTCCTATGACCCCATATGGGGTCATATCAGTTTATACCCATACGTCCCTGACCTCATATGGGTTCATAGGTCTAATAATTTTTCTTCATCAATTTTTAAGCGGACTTATGAGTATGGTTTTTGTTATTTAGTGGACTCATGAAGGAAGAATTGGTCATACGAAATCCGTGAAAACAATACAGATTATCTCAAAGTTAGGTCTACAATTGGTATGGGATTACGGGAGAAATAAAAACTTACTTTTTATGTATGCTCGTGTTTATTTAAAGAAATGTATTGAAAAAGTTACATAATTATTTATGTTCATTCACGAAACAAGAATGGCAATAACCTTTTTTGCATTGTTTGCATTCTTGATGAACTTTGGGAGTCATTTTTGCCACTATAGTTGAAGATTTTCCTTCAGACATATTTTTTTTATAACAGCCAGCGCATCTTTTACGATTTCCTCTTTTCCCTGGCAAGATCGCTAAATCAATAAGGTAATGTCTCAAACCTGTACTTGTGGATGGAGCAGAGCTGGTGGATGGTGCAGAGCTGGTAGAAGGAACAGGTTGAACAGGTCGTAAAGACGTCGTGTCCATAGGACTGTTATTTTGTAATATTAGAAAGTTAAAAATACCTCATTTCCTGTGATGAATTGCTCAATATCCTCAATTGTTTCCTCATAGTATTCTTCGTCACTTCCAAAACTTTTTTTTTCCAAGCGTGATCAAACACTATCAGCATCACTATCTTCCAAAATTCTCTGAATATCGGCATCAAGGAGATTGCGAGACATTATTCACTTCACGACAAACACTGTTCTAAATAATAACAAATCATCTTGACACATCTTCAATGTTGTAACCAACTACCCTCGATATTTTTTATTAATTTTATACTCACAAGTCCATGAACCCGTGATATGGGTTCACGAAAATTTACACTCACAAGTCCGTGACCCCACATTGGGGTCATATAGGAAAATCGAGGCAAAATGGGAAAATATTACGACAAAAAGTTATTTTCCTGGTAAAATGATTAAAAATAACTAAAGTTATCTATTAATTGCTTTGGACTTATCGGGTGGTCAGATCATTTTGTATGGGGACTGTTAACGTGTTAAGTAAAGTAAATGATGATCTGTAGCGAATATTCAACTGGTCAAGTAAGTTTGGCATCTGCATAAACCCTAGCAAATGCCAAGCAATAGTAGTGGATAGTTCTCATACCCATACTCTCAAGCCTCACGGCTTAGATTCTATTACTCCCCTGTACTGTAATTGCACTGCAATAAAATTTGAATCGCATGTTTTAAACTTGGGCCTTTGCATCGATAGTACGCTGAGGTGGCGGCCCCAGGTTGACTGTATTAGTCGCTACATCATTGGCATCCTAAGGTCTTTCTATCCTCTTAAGCATTTCATTCCAATATTAACAATGATTCTATTGGTAGAATCGGCTATCTTCCCATATTTCTTAACAAATTGGATCACTTACTCAACAAATGCATTCGCTTTATTATTAACCTTTGAAAATATGACCACATCACTTTTTATCGCAATAAATTAAGATAGCTCACAATTCGCCAGCGTCGGAATCTTCCTCTCGAAGCTCTACTCAATTCTTAATGATCCGTGTGTGCATGGATCTTTGAAATGTAAATTTCAATATTTGGCTGCTTCCCATAGTCGTGATCTCCGCTCAGACAGCAGACTGACTCTCGCCATTCCTTCTCACCGCCCTGGTTTATTATGTCTAACTCTTTTACTCTTCAGGCAGTCCAATTCTGGAACTCATCCCCTTCACATATTCAAAAATTCACTTTTAAACGATTGCTCCCAGTAAATTAACTTTTAAGCGATTGGATCGTTTCTTCTTTTTAGACTCTCCCCCTGTATCCTAAACTCATAACCAGCATTTTTTCTTTAAACTGATGTTTAAGAATTCATCATTATATAGATATTATGTTAATATATTATATATATCTAGCTAACCCGGCCACGCGTTGTCGGTATAACCCAGACACGCGTTGCTATGGTAACGTTAATTGATTATAAAAAAGTCGGTTTTTTTTTTTTTTTTTTTTTTTTTTTTTTTTTTTTTTTTTTTTTTTTTTTTTTTTGCCTGTAAAGTCGGTTTTACGGGCGAAGATTTTACGTGACAACGTCTTTTTCTCGGTAGAATATTTATTGATATGAATATAATTAAATTGCACAATGCGCGCGGCAGACCGATCATAGTTGAGTGGGAGAGAGACGCAAGGCATTCGGCGGGCCTCTCTCTCGTTCGGTGACTCATCGTAACGTTACCGAGCGTTACACTTTTTCATAAGTGACTCCCAGCCGCAACCAATTTATAAGACGTTATCACGTCAAAACTGTTTAACTGTTGTTGTAAAAACTTTTTATTTTAGTAAATGAGATCACCTGACATTTTTCTACATTGAATGACATGTGAATATTATTACACCAGTAATTTAATATCTGACGATTTCTGTGATGTCTCACAATCTTCATTATCTACAATAATGTTTGATGTCTTCTAAGAAAGCGAGAAGTTCATTATTAAAGTTGATATGGTGATCATTAATAAAGATCAAGAATAATATTGAGTCCAAGTTCGATCCCTGTGGAATTGCGGTGGATCGAATAGAAAGTAATCATAGCCACTTAACGTTATGTGTTAAGAATGAGGGAACACGTAAGAAGAAGGCCAGCTTAGTAGATTTCTATTGATTCAGAGATGTTCTGTCTTGGCAAATAACTTTGAATTGCTCACATGATCAAACGCCTTAGTGAAATTCATATTAAAGGCATCTATCTGCACTCATTTGTCAAATTAGTAAGTTACAACAAAAGCTACTTAGATTATTAGAATAAGTCGACCTCCCTGTGATAAAACCTTGCTGTTTTGAACTAGTATGGAAGTGATATTTTTGTTTAACTGACACACAATTGTCTTAAATATCTTATCAAACCAGTTTAAAATACTAATGGGGCGTCAGTTAATAATATCGTTTTTGATAACGATATTACTAACTGCTACCGGAGTGATTTTCTATTGATCAAAGTTAACGTAACAACTAGAACTGAGACACACTTACGTGCGATTATGAAGTTATTTAACTATAAATTATTTCCGTTGTTGTTCTTTAACTATAAGATAAAGTTGATTGTAATAAAAATTAACCAAATTATCATAGCCGAGAATCCCAATCAATCTTTAGCCTCGTAAGTCCCCGAAGTAAGTATTATACAAGTACAAATTAATTATAGCAGTTTAGACCTGACATATTAACAACATAGATAGAGTAACTATCTAACATACTTACCCAAGTACAAAATATTTTCAATGTTTTCCTTCTTAAGGAGGTGCTATACATCAATCACAAACATACCGTAAAAAATGGAGACAACAGGAATTCACTTCCAAAATTGCCTACAATCGACATCTCTTTGTCATGGTTTCAAGTTTTGATTCGTACTTGGTATAGTCATGGGGTACCATTTCATACAAGAAATTTTTAATTCTAAAAAACCGCAATAGATGTCACTACCATTAACATTTGTAAATTATAACATTTCACATGTTTAGAAATAAGACGAATTAAGTAGAAATATTGAGATTAAAATAAAGACTAGCATATTTTATATATACAACTTCACATCAACCTTAATTTGACTCCTAAATTTGAAGATAAGAAACACCATAAATAATCAATTGAGAATACGAAAGTATAGGCTACATGTGACTTCTTTTCAGCTTTGAGGCTTACGAAGTGTTTTGCAATTGTAACGCTAGATGGCGTGTTTTATGGAAACAAAATAATTTACACCTTAAGGTTTTTGCATAAATCGATTTTTTATCTTTATATATATAATTCTTCTGTGAGTGTGTATGTCACTGAACTCCTCCTAAACGGCTGGACCGATTTGAATGATTTTTTATGTGTGTGTTCAAGGGGATCTGAGAATGGTTTAGATTCACAAATCAGCCCGGCAGATGGCGCTGCAGACGGTATCTAGGTTATTTATCTATACTGCAAAAATAACAGGCAGGACAACGTCTGTCGGGTCCACTAGTACCCTAATAAAGGCAAGAGTTCAATTTCCAAATCACTTTTTTCAGTAAAAAACTATATGAAGTAGTAAAGTTTTTAAAATTTGCGCATATAAAAAAATAACAATTTAATTTCTTCACAAGACTTCCATCTCTCTTCTATCCAAAAAGGTTCCATATCTGTCCATGAGATATTTGCCACTTGATAATGAATTATTGAAGGCAAAATGTCGCAATTTTATTTTATTCATAAGTGTCCTACTTTCTGAGTAATACGTATTTTTTTAAATTTCGATTTTATTTCTTTTCTCCAAAAATCGGCAAAAGTGGAACCTGGATTTAGTATAGAAAGGTTCTATAAACCAAATCCCACTTTTGCGGTTTTAAGAAGTTATGATAGAATTTACATAAAGGTCAACTTTCATGATCTGGGGTTGTCACAAAGATCAACTATGTGTTAATAAAAATGTTTCATTTTTTGTTTGTTAATTGATACCGTCAATGAATTGAATAAATTAACAACACTTATAGACGAATACAATATACTTACATATACTACCTACCTAATGTAGATGTGATAATGTAGGAATACTTTATGTATGTTCGACCACATCACAAAAGACAGAGAGTACAGAAGTCAAGCTACATACAACGCGCGCTAAAGCAACGCACACATAGACACCGCTCACGGATACGAAATCTCGGGCCCGCTGGGTACAGTGCGAGCGCGAGTGCCAACCGCTGAGGTCGAGTAATATTTTTGTGCACATATGGAGCAACAAAAAAAAAGTTATTGTTACTGTTCAGTCGATGGATGTCTTAATTCTTCATTAAACTGTCAATTGTCGTTTTTTAAGCTAAAGATGGCACCAAAACTTTATTGACCATACCACCATACAGTTTTGTGGAATTCGTCAGGTCAATGGAGGAACGATTTTGCAA
This sequence comes from Calamotropha paludella, assembly GCA_927399485.1. Classification (NCBI taxonomy): domain Eukaryota; kingdom Metazoa; phylum Arthropoda; class Insecta; order Lepidoptera; family Crambidae; genus Calamotropha; species Calamotropha paludella. The sequence continues at coordinate 14,975,821 of OV656813.1, read as the reverse complement.
CTTTTTCAAGAGAAATTTTTTGAACTGGGAAATCCTAAAAAGTCTCTTAAATGAGGTACAAAGTGTGACTTTTTCGATGCCTTGCAAGTGTTTTCCACTAGCTTATTGTAAACATTTGTACATAAGAATGCGAATTTATTATACACTGAAATATAATAATCGTGCATTTCGCCAATGTCGAAATCGTCGTATAATATTTTCTGTTCTAAATCTGTAATATGTATAACTATTATATTAAAATTAGATTATTTTAATTATTAGTTTTATTTCTGTTCTTTCTGTTTCATTCTCAACAATCAGTCAAACAACTAGATGCGAGTGCTACTACCACGATAGTTTTTTTATACTTTAGCCAGAGTGGACAACCCTAGCACGATCGCCGAGAATAGGTATGAAAAATAAAGTACATACATGAGCTTGACTTCTGTAGTCTCTGTCTTTTGTGACCACATCTTTAATTTTGTACCTTACACGCCAACTGGTCGAAAAAATAAACTATGTTGATTGAAATAATTTAATACATATACACACATCCTATACTTTAAACGAGCAATTCTTGCATGTACCTATATAAATATGTTGGTATGTAATTGGTTTCTCGGAAACGGGTCTAACGATTGTGATGAAATTTTAGATTTAGAAATTCATTCACATTTAAAATCGATCTAGGTAAATCTCATCACCTGCCGGCACCTTTTTTGTGCACCACATCTACTTTAACTTGACGCCAGAATTTATTTCAGGACTCAGTCGCCTTGTAATGAGGTGGATAGGCTGGGTATCCTCTCCTATTAAGATCTGCCCTTATTTGTTTACATGTCACTTAACTGTCTATCTATTATCATATTAAGAGCTTCTTTAGGCGTATAAGGTGTGGCTTTGCCGCTTTAGAAGTAGGCTTATTGTGCCTTTCTACATCGCTCGAAAAAATACTAGTGGCGAAGGCTTTAATAATTTTACCAGTGGCTGAGATGGGCCCGGTGAGGTATAGTCTTTGGCTATGGCTCTCAGTAGGTTGGGTAAGCCCCTGCTGAGGCAATACGGTGCCATGGGTCTGTGACCCCGCGAAAAAGTAACTTCTCATAAAAATCAATCTAATCAGTTGATCGCATCTTTAAAAAAATTGCATTCGATCAGAAAATAAAAGCATAGTACAAAGTCGTGGGCATAAATCGGTTAACAGGTATGTACCTATTTTTGTAATAAAAAAACTTAGAAGTAAGCAGGCATGAACTTATGTCTAATTGGGTCTCCGAAACACACAAAACAAAAAATTAATAGTTAACACCCAGACCCGAAAACGAAAATCGATGTTCTCGTTCAAAAATAATACACATATTAATATTTTAAAATTTTTCGTCGAGATCAAGTTCGGTGACAACCCTAGCATAAAAATTTAAAAATGAATTTCTTCTAATCGCCGCAATAGTGGAACGTGGCTCATTTATGTATATTTCTATTTAAGTTGTAGGTTCCACTTTTTCGTTTTTAGGGAGAAAAAATAATAAATACGAAATAAAAAAAATACTGCTCCCAAACCAATGGATATTTAAGCTAAAGAAACGCGTTTATATGCGTGTGATTATGTCCGATTCACTCATATTTATTAAAATATATATTATTTTATCTACTCTCACATCGTAAAATTCAAAATATTAAACTCAAAACGAGTTTATATTGACGAACTTTACAAATAGTATATCGTAATGAAATTAAAAAAAAATATTACAACACTATTTGTCTAACAAAATAATGTTATAATAGTTTTTTTTTCATTACGTTTCGATTACAGACCATTGATATAATACTGCGCCAATTCGTATAGCACTATTTCATTTTTTTCATTTTTTATCTGTGGCTGAGCGCGCTTTGGCGCATTTGCGGTGATACCGGAAATTTTGGCGCCATAATACGTTTTCTTGCAATTCTTTGTTGTGTTTCGCTGGATAATTATTATTGTTTATTAAAATATCTGATACTGAAAGTGAAGAAAATTTAACGCCGCCCGACATTTTAAAGACTGCGGCAGCAGTCACTCTTAATCTACTACCAGTAAAGTCATTGTAATATACCAAATGTTAACACTTACAATAACCAATAAATAAACTGTATCAATCTCTATCTTTTATTTGATATATTCAATGTATGAGATTAGATAAAGTAGTGTATGAAACTGCACATAACTAGGTTTTACACCCCTCATTATGTACCAGTTTCATAAACTACTATTCTATTCACTTTCTATTCATTTTATAAAAAATATTTTAGATTTCATAGGTCAAAGGTCACGATAAGTTCATGATTTTTTTCTCAAAAAGTATTGGAGTTAGACTTCTGGGAATTGAACTCATGCTTTTTTAGGGTATAAATAATATATTTATGTAAAAACCTCAATTTGTATTGTGTAAATTTTTTTTGTTCCATAAAACACTGTGCTATGTTAGACCAATCGGAAGTACATTAGTAGGCCCAATCATGAAATCCTGAAACCCTTTAAGATGGTCGACATTTAATCGACGAATAAAATAACTCTCAGTCACTGAAAAGTAGGTATGTACATGTGATAGTGACAAATGTTTTGTCCATCAATAAAATGCAACCATACCTATTACGGCCACGGGTGCTTTCAGTAACAACTGCACCAGTTACTATTTAAAATACCTAAATTTCGATAGGTGTGCCTCGAATATTTTATTTCCCTCAATTTCTCCAGGATCACGTCACCTGGCCCTGACCTGATAACAAAGGAATAAACTAGAAAGTGTTTTTTTTCGTTTCATTTGAAACAAAAAAACAATTTTCCAAATAGGTATAATACGCGACACGTTCGTAAACCTGAGCCAAACATGAGTAAAAAATACATAGTTAGAATAGCTCAGAAAGTGGTTTCCTAAAATCGTTCGCAATGTTCCGTCAATACAGTAAAAGTTCCCCATTCACGGTTTCCTTATCCGAGGGAGAAAAAAATTGCAACACAGTTCCTGTATTCGCGGCTAAAAATTTCATTATTCGAGGATGAAAACAGTAAATAGAAAGAGATTCAGTCTTTTATTAAAGTAGCGGCATTATTTGAGTTCTGGTATATGCCCAGGCGGCTTTCATGAAAGATTTGACCAAGTGGACTAATGTCAATTCAAACAAACCTTACCGTCACAATACAAAAGGAAGTTAAAAAAAGAAATTTACCCCTCGTGGTAATAGAGTAGTTCTACGTTCGTAGTACATCGACGAGGATCGAACTACTCATAGGTCCGCTTGGTAAGGAATACATTAAATTTAAAAAGTCTGAGTGAAGTTTTATACGCAAATTAACTTTGTGATCATGAAAGCTGATCGATCTATGGAAAGGAGCCTTACTCTTAAAAGGCAAATTTATAATGCTACAGCTCAAATTGATTTTATTTTTATAAATATTCGTTTATTTTGTAACTTGTAACGCATCCCCTATGATTCCATACTAATTACCATTCCATATTCACGGTTTCTATATTCGCGGCATATTTTGAAACTTTAAACCCCGCGACCGTGAATAAAGAGATTTTAATGTACTGTTACTGACATACGAAACTTCGATTGATTACGCATCCACCAACGTCCGTGAGTAGGCTATAACGAAGCGCCATCTAACAACAACAAGCGATAACCGTATTCTTAGTGTCTCACTAGATGGCAATACGTATCGTGTTATTTGTGTTCTCACTAGTGTCATCTATCGTAAAATAGAAGGAAAGCAATATAGCCAGTTGAATAACCAGTTTTAGGGTGATACCATTTTCTTGTACTAAGTGGTGTCTCTGTATATTATCTACTTTGTGGTATAGTTCAGCCGGCAGATATGACTACTGATGTTAAAAAACACAGGACTTACGAGGCTAAGAAGTTCCAAATGCATCCTTAGAAATAAGTTTTACTGAAACATACTCAAAAAGATAGTTGGGATAGAAAGAAGCTTCCCGGCTAACTTTCTGAAGAGCTTCGTGTAACGATAAGGAAAAATCCAGTATTATATTGTTTTATTTCTAATAAAATTTAACTGGAATACACTAATTAATCAAAACAAATTACAGAGAATTTCAGATTTAGGTCAATTACCACTAAGCGTGTCCTAGTTTCAATTAGCTACAGTACATCTCCCAAATTAAAATCACCGATGTCACATTTTGAAATCCGAAAGTAAGTTGTAAATCCAGGATATTGTCTGATTGCCAATAATTTCTAATAACAACATCAATTTCTTAGAAATCGCTATCAAAACAGTAGTAACCGATGCGTTCTGTTATACGGAATCCTTCGGATGTCTTTTTAAAAAAGATTTTGTTTTCACCCACTATTTATTTGGTTATAAAAATGACCGCTCGCGAGTAGGGCTGTGATGCGACTGAATAACCAAGGTGACTTGGACCGTGAGACCATATTGCCTAGTCAGCTGTCTAGCAGCCCTAAGTGCAATATTACATACATATCTAATATATAACAACCCCCACGCTAAGAGGAAACTTATGGGAAATTAGAAAATAAGTTTCCGTAATTATGTAATTCGCAAACGTGGTGCGTCAGTTGCATTTGTTTCTTCCGTGGTTTCTTCTTGGGAAGTGGGTGTTGTTTCAGCATGGATGCTTACAAAACATTATCTAAAAATTTTAGTTTTTATACAAAGATAGCAAAATATAATAGAAGTTATTACTATAGATAAAATACAAAAAATAGAGAAACTAACATAGTTATTGAGAGATGGAACTTCCAAGTTCAAATGGTTAGATAATATATCATTCGTAACTTTTACTTTTATAGTTATTTAGATCTAAATTTATACTTTTAATTTTAGATATTGGAATATTAGAACTTAAGTCATTAAAGCGGTAGAAATTACAACAACTATAATTAATTATATTAAAATTAGATTCGATAACAGGTACTTCTAATTTTGAGTAATTTTTATTTACAAATTTAATATTTTTATAAAAGGCTACACATTCGTTTGGAATATTCAGTGCACTTGTACCAGATATTACACTTTCAGAGACAACATTGTTACATTCAACAGATAGTTTGGTTTGCTTTGACTGGACAAATATCCACTTGTTATTGTTTAATCTATGCCATTATTCTCCTGCAATTAATTTATAAGATCAGGTATTAGGAATGGAAGTCAAAGTTTTAGTAATTATTTCGACTTTACAAGAAGGGTTGTTGAGGACTGCGTAGATGTCAACGGTTTCACAAAGGTAGGTTTTGGTAAGTATACTTTTACAATTATTTAAATTCTTTATATGACAATTTGTCTTTAGAAATAGCTAACTGTCCAGTGGGAATGATCACAGCGAAAGGGTTTAAAGTACTGTTGACATGTGGAGTTGGTAATGGTATGTTTTTATATACATTATACTGTTGCAGACTTACTAAAGGTAGTTTTACAATGAACATCATTTTCTTATTTGAATAATAACAAGTTAGATCTGCTGTATTAATTAGAACATGAATATTGCTTATTTCTAAATTCACAGGAAATTCCTTATACTTAGGTAATAACTTTAAGTTTTTAACGATATCATTATACATTTGACTTGGGCTCAATATAGAAGGATGCAATGTATTACTTTTTACAAACAAAATGGAATTCAGTATATTCTCAATCCTTAATGCGATGGTGAGTAAGTGAGCTTCTAAAACATTCATAACATTATTAAATCTGGTTTTAAAACTTAGTAAGTTAACGACATTAGATACATTATTTACAGATTGCGATAAACCTTCAATGGCGTCATACAATTTTGCTTCGTTAACATTCAGTTCATATAATGATTGATTTTTATTGTGTATTGCCGACTGAGAGATCATTACAGCCTTTCTGATGGATTCTTTTAGTGTTTTGTCGTTATTATACAACGCTTCAACTGCTTTATCATAATCCTTCGCGTCATCTTCGTCTAATGTGCCAAAGATGTGTTTATACGACACCTATGCCACCAAACCATGCAGATCTCTTGGGAATGTCACTGGATATAATGTGAGAGACAGATTGGTAGTCGCGAGTTATGTCAATAAAGAGAGCTTCTAATTGCTGTAGCATATTTTGACATGCCGAGTTGTCGATCTCTTTACTATCTCGACATTGAAATCGGATGGTGTTAAATATTTCGTGAATATTCTGTAAATAGTGATTGTGATGACTATATGGAATTGGTCATCAACAATCCTTAGGGTGCCGATAGGATCGAAAAATACACCAGGGCTCTCGTGGATATTACTGATATATTTATCTTCGCTTCTCACCAAGCCAATTCTGTAAATGGACAGTAACTCTGTTTTGAAACAGTATATATAAATAAGAAAAAGGAAAGTTATATATGTATTAAAGTATGTAAAGTTTATTCTAAACTAATTGTATTTCATTATCTGTGAACTAAACGATGTATATTATAGTATATGTGTATATGCCTAACCTAAAATCCTAACCTAAGCTAACCTTTAATTCTGTCTACTTTTATTATAAGACACTAATCGTTTTCATGTGCGGGTTTTATCTCATCATAGTGATGTTTCATATGACGCCGGTTTATTAATAGGGACAACGTATTAGTACAGTGAATCTTAACCACTTTATACGGGCCCTTCCACAGTGGTGAGAGAGCTTTACGGAGCCTTACGTGGTTCTTTAAATAAACATAGTCGCCTAACTTATACTGCATTGCACGAGAGTGCTTATCATAGTAGGATTTTGATCTTTCTTTAGAAGCGATTATATTTTCCCATGCTTTTTGTCGGGATATTTTAGTATTAGGGTAAGTAGCGTCAGAACGCTGGTCGAAACCGGAATCAGGGATGTATGGCTTATGACCGAAGAGAAGTTCATAAGGATTAAACTTAGTCGTAGTGTGTACATTACTATTGTATGTTAACATAGCAGTGTACAAAAACTTATGCCAGTCTGTTTGGTTTTGATTCACATAAAATTTGAGGTATTCCTTCAACGTGGAATGGCTGCGCTCTAGAGCACCTTGAGTTTGCGGATGATAAGGTGAGGACCAGATCTGTTTGATTTTCAAGAATTCACGTGCGTTTGAAAAGGTCCGCTGTAAAATTTGTACCTTAATCCATTAGGATTGATCTTGGAATGCCGAACAAGGATATAAATTGTACTAGAAGATATTCACAGGTTTCTTCTGAAGTGGCATTGGAGATGGGATAAGCAATAGAAAATTTAGTAAGGTCGTCCTGAGGATAAATTTTACTTTAAGAATACCAGCTTCGGGTAAGGGACCGACAAGGTCAAGACTTATACTTTCAAAAGGACGGGTTGAAGTGGTAGTAATCTGCATTGGAGCTCTATTTATTTTCCGCAATGATTTATTTGATTGGCACAGTTTGCAATTTCGGATGTAGTTTTCAATATCGGTGCGCATGTTTTTCCAATAATAACGCTCTTTAATCCTATTGGAGCCGAGGTGACCTGCTATAGGGATATCGTTATTTTCTTTAAGGATTTTAGCAATTTCAGTAGAGACAGGATAAATAATGGTATTGTGATGAATGTTTACAGTTATGTTGATATTATTAAAGAGATACATTAACATCCCATAGATTTTAACGAGATAATGCTGTTCAAAGATGTTTTTAAAGTCGGATATAGCAATTTCGTTGATATTGGCGGTAAGTAAAATGTCATCGCGGACAGGCTTTAAAGTTCTGAAAATTTCGGGGTATGTACTACTATCGAAATAGTAGACTTTGGTGAATAGTAAATAATATATTTATCCCTTAGCTTGAAACTTCTTAAAAGACGTTCTCGTTCGGAATTTAGAATGTCAGAAGAGTCTTCCATAGATGAGATGAAATCTTGGAGATAAGGGTTAGACTCATCTAAGTAAATTGATGTAGGGATTAATAGGGTTTTACAAGTTTTTTTAAGTAGGGATTCATTTTACTCTTTTATGTGAGTATAAAATTTCTTATTTTTGTTACCAAATGATTTCAGAAAAGTGCTATAGTCTTTGTTGGAATTAACAGATTCCTTAGATGTTTCATGATCTTCAGAAGGAGGTAGAGGATCAGAAGCTCCTAGAGGGGGGATCATTAGTTTCCAAAGTAAGATTTCTTCCGAAGGAAGGTTTTAGTACCAAAAAGGATGGCGAGACATTCATTTTCGGTCGTACTTTAGTTACATTCGGCTTTGTTTAGCGTTCTCGATGCATATGCGATAGGTTTGTCGTTTCCAATAGGACCTTGTGAGAGAATAGTAGATATTGCATAGTTAGAAGCGCCACAAGTTAACAAAAAGGGTTTGGAGAAATCAGGGTATATTAAAAGGGGTGCAGAAGTAAGACGTTGTTTTAGCTGTTCGAATGCTTATTGGTATTCATTTTACCAGTTGAATGGAATATTCTTTCTTAAAAGGTTAGTTAGGGGTTTGGCTATTCAAGATAAATCTGGTATGAAGCGACGATAGTAAGAGACTAGTCCCACAAAGGATTTTATATCTTTTGGACATTTAAGTTGGGGAAATTACTGGACAGTTTTGACTTTATCAGGATAGGATATGGCCAAGATAAGAGACCTCCTTACAAAGTCATACTTGTCTGGCTGGAGTTTGATATTGAAATGTCTGAGCCTGTCAAAGACATTAGAGTGATTTTATGTGGGTGATCAGGTCAAAGGAGTAAATTACAATATCATCAAGGTATACAAAACATTGTATACCCTGAAGTCCTGACAGAGCGGAGTTCATTAGGTTTTGAAAGGTAGAGGGGGAATTCTTTTAAAATAATAAACGCCGTATGCCATTTAAGCCAAATGGCATACGGGGGAATTCGAAGTGCCCATGTGGGACAGAAAAGGCAGTTTTGGGAGCTTCACGCTCGGATATCTTAATCTGAGGGAATCCAGATGCAAGGTCAAGGGTACTGAAGTATTTGCACTTGCCTAGCTGGTCTAGAATTTCGCTAATACGATACGATTGGATACGAATCTCCGATGCTTATATCATTCAGTCGACGATAGTCAATTACTACACGCCATTTACGAAGCCCTGAGGCATCTTGTTTTTTAGGAACAACCCATATGGGTGAAGACCAAGGGGACGTAGAGGGTTTAATGATCCCCTCATTTAGCATTTTGTTCATTTGGATCTCGACTTCTCGTTTGTGTATTTCTGGGAATCGATATGATTTAGTATTAATAGGATTTGAAGAAGTAGTGGGTATTTCATGTTGTATAGCATCAGTATGTGATAGCTTATCTACCGGTAAATGGAAGATATCTGAGAAGTCGGCACACAGGTTATATAAAGAGTCTCTTTCTTCGGGATTTAGGTGGGACACTCTCAAAAGATCTATGACTTGATTAGTTCGGTTTAGGACATTCACGGAGTTATCATCAATTCGTGAAGTGTGAAAGATCTTGAAACTATTGTTTTCTTGTAGGGGTATTATATTAAACTTCATGTCGGAACTAACTGTCAGAGTTGATTCGGAGGTGTTCACTACGGAAATGTTGATTCTTGAATTAGATTTTACTTTGACTATACAATTAGCTATGAGTAGTGATTCGGTAGGATGTTGATCTAAGATAAGTCCTTCTCTTATTTCTGGGTTTTGAACAGAACATTCAATTATAGTTTCAGATCGAGGTGCGATAACGTAGACAGGTTCGGTAAATTTAAGGGGAATTATGGTATTATTTATTATTAACTGGTCATTGGCAAAGTCTATTTTACTAGAGGATTTTGTCAGAAAATCATTTCCGATTATTCCATCGTATGGGAAGTTTAAGTGACCTATAAGATAGAACTGATGACTGAGAGATTGAAAAGTAACCGGAACGAGACCCAATGATATCATAGGGTTGGCTTCGTTGCCGAGTCCCATGAAAGTCACGAATTCTCCAGATATTTTCTGAGGCATTTTTTCTATGGAGCATTCTTTTATTAAACTTATAGCTGCGCCAGTGTCAATAAGGAATGATAATGGTTTCTCCGAGACGGATGTTTGGACTTCAATAAAAGGTAAGTATTTTTTTGAAGGGTTGGTGGTTATGTTGTATATTTTAACATAATTAATTTCTTTTTCAGATGTGGGGGCAGTGCCACGAGTTGTCACAGGAGTACTAGGATCCAAGTAATTATTGGTAAATATTGGTCGAGGTTCATCTTTATAGGCTCGAGGATTGGGCGCTGGAGGTGCTGAAACAGTGGGTTTTAGGTTGGTAAGTAAGTTTTGGGAATAATTTTCGTTACCACTACGAAATTGGGGCTGGTTACCCTGTTTGTTAGTGGTATTGGGAATAGTAGGAATGCCACTATGAGTTTGGAGCTGGTTACCCTGTTTTTTAGTGGTGTTGGAATTAGTATGAGTTCCACTGTGAGTTTGGGGCTGGTTTCCCTGATCGTTAGTGGTGTTTGAAATAGTATGAGTTCCATTGTGAGTTTGGGGCTGGTTACCCTGCTCGTTAGTGGTCTTGGAAAAAGTATGAGTTCCACTTTGAGTTTGGGGCTGGTTACCCTGTTTGTTAGTGGTGTTGATTTGTTTTGAATTGGTTGAGAGAAGTGGATTAAAAATGATGCCGGTTTTGATGTTTCGTTTTCCCGTACGGCACCCGGCGGGAAAATTGTTTAGTTTAAATGATTGTTATCTGTTTCGTCAATACCATCAGTCTCATATGAAGTTACAGCATGAATTGATTGATTCGGACGGAAAGACGGGTTAGGTCTAGAGAAGCGTCGGTTATTATATTCTCTCTTACGACACACGTCAATAGTATGACCTGCCATTTTGCAGTATCGGCATACTAAAGCATTATATCCAGTGGTAGGGGAATTGAAAGACTGGCTAGCGACACTCATATTAGGGTTTCCACGATTTTGTGGTTGACAAGGCCGTCCTTGATATTGTAAATTACCAGTATAATTAAAAGTAGTAGGCTGTCGTCTCGAAGTCATCAATAGTAGTTTTTCCTCTGATACTGCAAAATTTATGGCTTCATTGAGGGTTTCAGGATCGCGACATCGGATAATTGTAGAGAGACGAGGTTGCAACCCTATCACGAAGGTATGCAGCGCCAAGTCTTGCATTGCAGCGACACGGCCTACCAGTTCGCCTTTCTTTTTGGTAGGAATAGATATATTTATTTCAGTTAGTAACTTTGATAAACAAGATTCAATACGAAGCGCGAACTGGTTGACTATCTCGTGATTCAATTGTTTACATTCTTGTAAGTCAGATAGTAGGGCAGCATAATGCTTACGTTCACCGTATTGTGATTTTAGGAAATCTTCTAATTGTTGCCAATTTTCGAATTCTTTTATTGAACACGCGGCTTCAGCATGCCCTTCTAGCTGGCTTAAAATATATTTTAATAGTATTTCTTGTTGTGACGAAGACGCTAAATTTATAGCATTTTTGCAATTATTTAAAAAAGCATTCAACTTTTCGCGATTTCCGTCAAATCGGTTTATAAATTTAATAAGAATATTAAGGTCGATGTCTGACATGCTTATTTTGCTTATGCTTGGCACTTCTTCCTTGGGCATTGAATTAATTGAATCGGACTAGAGGTCTAGTCTAAACAATAATAAGACGGTCTCGGCGCTCAGAAATGTGAAGAGTAGCGTTTTGTACTGCACTGATTATTGAATTCGTCGAATCAAGTATCACTGGGACTTTTGCACAAATACACTAGTAGGATTGAATTAACTCACAGTACGGAGAATAACACGGCGATCATCTTCAACGGCTCAGGAACAACACACACAGACACACACACATAAGTAGTAAAAGTTTATAAAAATATATTTGTGTAGTTTATTATTTAGGTATTTCTTAACTGGAACTGGGTCTTAAGTTTCTGGAATCGATTGGAAATATACGTATAAAATACGGGCATTGACAATATATGACTCGCACAGGAACAGGGTTCTCGATTTTAAAATTTGCACAGGTTTTCACTCGCGAGTCGAAGACGTACCGGGGATCTATTCTGAGATCCCTTTACGCTGCCACCTATGTTATACGGGATCCTTCGGATGTCTTTTTAAAAAAGATTTTGTTTTCACACACTATTTATTTGGTTATTAAAATGACCGCACGCGAGTAGGGCTGTGATGCGACTGACTAACCAAAGTGGCTTGGACGCGGTCGTTAAACCATACTGCCTAGTCAGCTGTCTAGCAGCCCTATCTGCAATATTACATACATATCTAATATATAACAGTTCGCTTGAATTTATTTGTTGTGACGTCTAAGGGACTTAAATAAAATACAAATTACAATAATAGCCCTGATATAAATGATAACAAAGTTTTAAATTTTGACGAAACACAATTTTACAAATAATTTTATTTAATGAGTTAAGAAACATAAATGATTGTTGTTTGGTATCAAAGATTAAGATACCTCATAATAGTGTAATTACGTTACGACTCGATAGATTGAAAGAACCATGACAGCAGATATCAGCATGCGATGAGGCTATTTATTACGTTAGGTACGTAATAAATAGCCTCATCTTTGAAATTATAGTTAAAAAAGTAAAAAAAACTCGCTTTTATGGTAAACCGAAATAAAAAAAATAAATAAATTTCAAAATAACAATTAAGTAATGAACGAGAAAATTAATATCATTCTAAGAAAAGCGTGGGGTGCTCGATATCGATTTTTGTATTTTTATATATTTATTTAGTATTTTTAAAATATTTTTTTTTTAGTTCATTTCACGACAGAATTGTGATTTTTTCATAATCCATGTCGTTTATTATAATTATTCAGTTCTTCGTATTTTTATTAGTTTTTTTCCAGATTTCTCCAATGATATTGTCATCGGTGTCTGATTAGTGTGCAAATATTCAAATTAATCTAACGTTTAAAAGCGGGTAAACATCGCGTCAGAAGATTCCGTTAAAAACATACTGGTGAAGTAAATAAAAGCGTGGTAAAATGGTATACTATCGTTACGTAAATTAAAACCAGAAAATTACTTTGTACTCTTAAATTAGGTTATATTATTTCAGAAGAAACAAAAAAATACACGTTTATTGTTAGAGATCCGTACCTTAAATGACAAGATTTATTTCGTCATTTTACGACTGCTTTGGCCTACCTCATATATATAATATTTGTGTGTATTTATAAAATTTAAAATTAAAAAAAGCATTTATACCTTAGTCATGAGTATTTATATACATTCCTATTAATACTGTTTATTTATGTATCACATATGTGTGTCTGTCCCTCACCCTAGTATTCATAACATTAGCCATACAGTGCTTACTTTCGGCTACGCTAATTTTTGTGAATGTATAAAAGATTGTTTTTTTTTTATTGTTATGGTTGCTCGTCTGTAGTGTCTCTAAAACTCTTTTTTTCAGGAATCGGTTCCTGATATCATAAAATATAAAGCTTCTAAGTAAACACAATTAAAAAAACACCAATTATACATCCAAAACCTACAGGGTGGCTAGAATCCATAATTATAAAATTGGCCCTAGACTGTAATACAATATAAGTAGTATCGTTCAAAGGGAAGTATGTAAAAATATATTTCTTATTATTGTCTGATAATAAATAAATATAGGGTTTTGAACAACTAACGAAGTATATGAAGAATTAATCAACTTTTTTATCATGCACTTCACTAGAGATCGTAGGAGTATACATACACAGTCAATACGAATACACCTACGAAAAATGAGTAACATTTTTCTTCAAGCATAAATTAGGAATAATCGAATAATAGATTCCTGTTAGGTGTTTTATAATGTGGTGGTAAGTATGCTACATTTTTTTACGATTTCATCTGCATAAAAATTTTACAATGTGTTAATTTCACCAAATATTATAACTTTAGATATTATGCGTAGCATATTACCTCCATATCATTATTGCATTCCAGAGGGCCTACCATCATCTCTTAGCGCGATTCAGTTTCGATTGTCAAAGTGAGACACCGCTATACGCGGTCTATAGCGGCGTCTCTTTTTAACAGCTAAACTTGAATCGCTATAAGACGTGATGGTAGGGCCTCAGGACTGATTTTCGATGCTCAACAGGTTTGAACGGAACCCACTGCGCCGGTAAGTAAGTCAGACTTGCATTTGTAGGGTTTTTTTATATAAGGGCGAATAACAAGTAACATTACAAATGTAACTTGTTTGCCTACCCTTCAAAGTTTTAATAGACTGTTGAGAAATGGAAACATAAAATTGCCAACTTGTAATATTATTTTGGATGCGGTCTTGTATAAGATTATACCTACCTCTACATTATTCTTATAAAGGAAAATATATAAAAGTACCGCACTCAAAATAATATTACAAGAACGTTGGAAATTAAAGAGGTCGCAATAATTCAGTTTGGCACTTTTACAAAAAAGTTAACCTTTACAATATCGCCAATCAATGCAAATCAATTTCTCTAAACAGAATTGCACAAGGCTTCATCATTGGGATACCTATATGCAAGTCGCTGAACTCTCTACAAGTGTTTTTTGACACCCAATCGCAATTAAAATTTATTGCTTATTCTTAAACGTTATCCATATTTCGAAAAGAGAATCGATTTCAGATAATGCAATACAGAATCGGTGGGTGACGTTTCAAAAAGATTTTTTCTAGCGAATTTTTTTCTTTGTCCTGGTAAAATCTACAATAAAAGAGTTCTTGATTTCTTTTTTTAGTAAAAAATGAGGTATTGTCAAAGGTACCGGCTCCCACCTTGTTCTTATTCTATCTATCTATTATATTATCTTCCTCATATATCGCTCTTTCTATTAGTGAAACATATATGCGGAGAACAGAACAGGGAGCGACTTTGTTTTATCCTATGTAAAAAACTACGAACATAATAAATTTATAAAGTAGTCTTTCATAAAATACCGGACGAAACGAATTTTTGACCATAAAATTGTTTCAATAGGAACACTCCTGCACTTCCTTCACCATGAAATATGACATCGAGGATAAACCATTTGTCATTTTAACGTTTTGGCGTCCGTAGCCATTACTATGGGAAAACCATTTGTTATTCGTGCCATAATATTATTTTAAAGAATTGGCAAAAATACATAAAATTTTGATATGTAAACCAATAACGAGAGTCTCAGATCAATCTCAGATCAAAGATTAAAACAAAATACATTGTTTTAATAATTGCGATACTCGTAAGTTTTTATTTTACCACGTTTTTCTTATCTCACTTTTCTTATTTGTTTGTCTGTCCGGGCAAAATCTTGCATCTTAAATTTGAGGCACTTTCCGATAAGCTAGAAAGCTGAAACTTTCAGGATAGTTCAGAACCCGATGACAATGCACTCTAAAGCAACTTTCAACTTTCCAGATGCACTTTCAGGTCCACTTTCGGCAACTTTCACTTTTGTATGGGGCTTATCCGATTGTTGCGTAACACATGGTTACTTCGTTGAGTTAATAATTAAAAAGAATAAAATAATTATACTAGATTTAAAAAATCTAAAAATCCCACGTTTTTCAATGTCCTAAAAAGAATAAAATAACCCTGCGGGGCAAAGCGAGGGGCCACTCAAAACGTGGGGGCGCATCTTTACAATAATCGGCATCAATGCATGTCATTCATCTCTTTAAAATCTCCTCTTAGTAATATGCGCCCCCACGTTTTGAGTGGCCCCTCGCTTTGCCCCGCAGGGTTATTTTATTCTTTTTAGGACATTGAAAAACGTGGGATTTTTAGATTTTTTAAATCTAGTATAATTTTAACACCGAAATCTTTTCAGGGTCGTCAAAATAGGAAAAAAGGAAGAAATAACACATTTATTAACCTCACAAAAAGAAAGTAGTTATAAGTTTAAATTAAAATTCTGTTACAGAAGTTTTACTTCACGGGCTGGTGACACTTAAAGTAAATTGTGTATAGACACTAGCGCTTATATGTAAGTGCGTCCCAAAAAATCTTCATATAACTTAAGACATACTAGTAACACCAAATATTTATACTTTCAATAATATACGGATTACATAACGAGTGTATTCTCGCAGAACCAAATAAGTGCACAATATGTCATAATGAGAAAACGGCATTTTAACGGCAAGTTTAACGGTTTAATAACAACATGAAAATCAATACTGTAGTTGGATTATGTACCTAAAAAGATTTCAATAATTTATTGTATGTAATAATTGTCATTAAGAGTAAAGAAAATGGGAGAGTATGCGTCAAGGTAGTGTAGTTATTTCGTTTTACAAATTCGTAAATAAGCTGTAAATCCCATATAACATTATTTATTAATATCTTAATACGTAATATTTATGTATCAATGAGGAATCACTTTATGATCTTGAAATATTTTATGTTAAAATAACTGAAATAATCTTATATTTAAAACGGCAATGAACAAAATTGTCCAAAGTTATCCGTTTTTACCAGTAAAATTTTGAAAATTACTGTATTTAAAAAACCAATTAGTCTATTTTTCTTTTATTTTAATGTGTTATCAGTTTAAACAGTTTTATCGTGAAGATATTATGGTTATTATAATAGAAAGATATCAAATAAAAGCAATCAACAGAAAATAACACATCTTCCTCACAACACAGCACACCTTCTTTTTAAATTCCTTCAGGAACACTAATTACCGTCTTTAAACATTTATACCAAGGCTACAATTCATCAGTTATTGCGTTTTTTTTTTAATTAAATATAATAAATCCTTTTTTGAACTTCGATATAGGTAAACTTAATTGGAAATAATTCAACACAGTCCTTTCTTTTTGTTCATGTAGCTCTAGTATTTCCTCCCTTGCTAGTAATATATATGTAATTAAAATTCTCACTTATGTCGTAGTTAAAATGAATTCCTTAACTCCTACTTTACGAATCTCAGTCTTTTAATTTTAATTCATTGTCCTTATCTTTGTAATGAATTATGCTAGTAGGCAAATCTTTCAGATCATAAAATTTATAATGTTTAAGCTCTTTTGTTTTATATGGCTTCTTGACAATCTTTTTTTGAATAAGATGTATTTTTCTAGGCCTTGCGCGTTGGCATATGGCAATCCCGTCTTCAATGGAATATACTGAAGTATCTTTCTTTTCTGATTCAATAGCGCTGTTGATAGAATCTGTCTCCAGGTATGTATGGCCAAATTCCAAAAACTTATGCTAAATCATTTGCAGATGTTCAATAATATAAATATTAGCAAGCATCAGAAAAAAGATTATTTCGATAACATTTGATGGAATACATTTAGATAAACGTTTAGACCATAGAAAACAATATGCATTGACCTGCTTCATAAATAGTGAGGCTAAATAAGCACAGTTTCCGAGGATAACACAAAAGGCAAAAGGCAACATTGCAGTGAGGGATCTGAAGTATAACCTGCAGATCAAAACAAAGTAAAAGTAAAAGTAGGGTCCTTGTTAGCTCGTTCTTTATCTTTTTCCTTCTCCACATTACATTTATTTTTGTCTGGATATGCTCGGTATATATTTTTTTCAACAAGGTCTTCTTTTCAAAAAAAATCTTCTTTGTGACAAATGTAAGAAAGGTGAATACGCCAATAAACGTGAATGGCAAAGCGGTGGAATTTGTGGAATCTACAAAATACTTTGGTATCACTTTAGACGCAAGATTAGAGTGGAATTCCCATATTGATGCCTCGCCTCGAACGCCGAAAAAAATAAGGCTCACATCTGATGTTGAATGGCAAGAATGGTTTACTTCAGCTGCATTCACAGTGTAATGTTCTACGTACTATTGCTGTGGGGGTCAGCAGCTAATATTAATAATATATTTGTTCTTAAAAAAAGTGCAGTGCACGCTATTTATAATTTAAGATCTAGATATTATCTTCGAGAGTTTTTCAGGAAACTAATACTTATAATATAATTCACTTATAATATACTAATATACTTACTAGTGTCTTTCCAGTATACATATGAAAATATTATGTATGTAAACAATATTGTAACACTTTTTCAAAAAATAGTGATAACCATTCGGTAAACACTAGAAATAGAAATAAACTTGCAGAACAGATTGCAAAAATCGAAAGGCTCATTTAGAACGATGTATTGCGTTTTATAATAAGTTGTTACAACGTGTTACTGAAGTGCCTTTATAGAAATTTAAAAAAGTTGTTAAAAAACCTTATAAGCAAAGGCTATTACAAAATTTATGATTACTAGAAGGACAAAACGACGTGGAGTTTTGCTTTAAGAACTACACTTCTTATTAATATTTTGGAAAGAACGATGATTTTACAAGCTCTAGAAGCTTCCTTAATTTAAAAAAAATTGTAACACATTAAAGGGAGGAAAAATAACCCTTGCTGAATTTATTGGGACTTTTTTTCTGTACAAGGTCTCCAGTCGTAGGACTTACGAACCCATGGCATAGCTGACTTTCAATAAATGCATTGTAGATACTCATATTTCAATTAAAAACATTTTATCTTTATCTTTGTCAGCATTTTCATAATGTGTACAAATTGATCTTTTTCGGTACAAAAAAGCTCAAGTTGTACTCCATAGAATATTTTCTTCGATAAGTGAGCTCGTTAGCTACTTCTTGGTTTATTCCTGCTCCCAAATGCTTTATTTTTGTACACTTTCTTGTAAAGTGGGATTCCATGCACGGAAATGATTCAATGTGGCGTCGAATTCCTTCCTAGATCTTTCTAGCTCTGGCTTGGTTTTGTTAGCTGACTCATGTCTACCTTTATTATGAAATCTCCATGTTTAAAAAGTACCAGTACTATTGCATTTTTTACAGCGTCAAAGACAACATATGATCCAATATTGCGAGTTTTCGTAAAATTACGTAATTAGAATAAAAATTCTGGTATCCTATTATTTGTTACCAATGACACAGTCTACTTTGCTCTGGACGACATTATCACATATATTTAATGTTTTACACAGGCTCACTATCCATAACCGAGTATTTAAGTAAAAATCTTTAACAAGAGCACACGCGAGGGCCTTCGAAAATACTAAAAACGTTAACAAGAAGAACCAACAAAGTGATTTTTATCTGCTTTTGCTTGGGAAGTGAAGTATCAATTTTCTTTACTTGTAACATGCAAAACATAACCAACTTACTTATTCTGTTCTGCCTGTCAATAAAACTCAAGACTGATTGTTTTAATAGTGAGAACCAAATTAAATTTTATGTATTGATTTACCTGTAAACAAAAAATTAATTAAATATATCTGTTTATGAGTAAAGAGAAATGCTTTTATTTTGTTACTACTGTATTTAATTGGTTATGTTGTATCATAAGATACTATATCAGTTTTTAACTTTAAAGGAAAAAATCTAAATAAATGCTTTACATAGAGAATAATGCTGTAGTTAAGGCATTGGAAGTTACTTGGTTTAGCTAGGTAAAAAATACTGAAAAAACTAAGAATGTTGATGTATGTAAGATTTTTTTATTTAATTTTTGTACTTATTCGGTTCTGCCAGAATACCCTCGATAAATATGTCAATAAACCGCAATTGTAGGCATCATTAACCGTTGCTAAACCAACTGGAAATCGTTATCTATCTAAGATTAACTCGCTTTTCCTCTTACCTACTTTGAAATTTTCTACTCAGTACAAAATCAAGTTGGATTCTAATAAGAGTAAGTAATTCATTAAAACTACTGTTGTTATTTGGTTTGCTGCCGCTTATTTTTATTTATTTGCTAATCTATCTATTATATTAGACTTAAGTTGACTGTGACAAAATAGTAAATACAACCTAGTTTTGACTCTTATCAATTCTGGGGCTCTATTTTTGCACCGCTAGAGTCCGGCTTGCAAATGAGTAACGCGCAATGTCACTTTCTCACATAAAAATATGACACTAGTTTTCTTACATTAGAGTCGGGCTTGAGCTATTCAAAAATAGGGCCCCTGGCACGGCACTAACCCTGCACAGCCATGCTATAATATATTTTAAGGCTAATAATATAATCTTAATTATATTATTAGCCTTAAATGTAACCTGACCTACTGTCTGACAATATACAAAACTAGTACTTAAGCTACGCCTGTTTCTGATCGGCCAAATCGTTCTGATCGGTAATGCTGGTTTCATGCTAATCGGGTGTCCTTGTCGATTGAGGTCGGCGAGTGGTACATTTCTACATCTATTGCATCTCTACCTCAGTATTTCAATTTTTTTCTACGTTAAACAGAACTGAATAGAATAGAATCGATAAGTTATAAGTGTATGACCGCGCTAATATTAAGAGAGACGTTAAAACAATGTGTAAGAATTTTATGCAACGATGCGTTGTACTACTCACAATGACATTTTCTGTGTATTACAGATTATTAAAATTCCCCATTCCAATATTTCCAAATCATTACGAATTCCAATTTATTATTTACTTTGGGCATTTAAGATAAATTAAAATCATCTCTTACATTATATCCTTCTAATAAATACATTAAAAAATTGCCTTATCAAAATTACTGGCAAACATAAAAAAACGCTCACAATGAAACGTGTGCAAAATTTATAAAGTAACGTACATAATATTTTCCTGTTTTCTGGCTTAGCTCACTTCTCATTTTCTTTATTAGTAAATTGCACCCATATGAAACCGAGGCGTGTCGCTATATAATATGTATATACAATAAACATAACTTGGAAACGAAATAAAAGATTTGTTTCATAATTTTAGAAGTCAAAATACTGTTTAGGTCTAAAATAAGAGACAAAGATTTTTTTTTCGTAAATAGGTAGGCGCTTAACAATTATCTCTTCTGATGCTAAGTGACGATGCTATCTACGATGTGACGTGCTTACCTAGAAGATACCTATTCACTCGTGACTTGAAAACCCCCTAATTGTATTTTTCAGGAACTACAGATTCAGGCAAAGAGTTCCACCCCTTAGCGGTACGTATCGCAAAATTGGAACTAAAACACTTAGTGTGACTCTTTAGTGTCTCTACCATAAAATGGTGTCGCCTATTTGTAAGTCTGGTTCTCCGATGAAAAATGGGGACGGCAGAACAGGGTTGTGCAATTCTGATGCAAACTCTCCGAAACGTATCCTATATCAAAAAAGGAATAGGCTAGCTACATTCTGTCTATGCTCAACATCAAAACATCGTCATTGCCGATGAGTTTTTTGTCCCTCCCCTCAATGGACTCAAGCGTCTGAAGCTGGTATCGAGCGGAACCGTCCCAAAGATGAGAACAGTACTCCATACACGAACGAACTTGCGCTTGGTAAAGGATGAGCAATTGTTCCGGCGTGAAGTACCTTCTCACCTTCGCCAGAATACTAAGTTTTTGGAAGCTCCTTGAGCCTTACTCTTAATGAAAGAACTAAAATAAGAAGATGGTGACATTAATGTCATACCGAGAAGTTCAAGATGGTCAGAGATCGGCACAGATACACCTAAGAATATAGTAGTCAATGACTCCTTTTAGCGGATAAAAGACCCAGGTGTGTCTTTGACGGATTGAACCTTACCAGATTGGCATCGCTGCATTCGGAGACTACCTGCTGAGATAGATTCTTGCGGCTGACCATCGCCTCTATATGACGCTATATCTATTCAGCCCTGGCTCGTGCATCAGACATTTAGCTCTCTACAGTCGTTATGTCATCTGCGTACCCCTAAAATACCGGGCATATACAGGTAATTTATATGAATTAGAAAAAGTGTTGCACAGAGTTGAACCTGAGGGACGACGGCATTGATAGTCAAATGGTCCGACAAGCTATCATCAATGACAACTCGTATTGACTGATCTCTCAGGAAGTCCGATATCCAGACACACAAACCAGTAGGAAGACCATATGACGGAAGCTTCCTAATGAGGCTTTCATGTCACGCCCTTTCAAAAGCCTTCGAGTTATCAAGAGGGACGGCAAGCGACCATGCCTGCTGATGGCTTCGCTCCATATGTAAGTGGCGTTTGCTACAATAGACCGGTCCCGGTGAAACCCATATTGTCGGCCACTAAGGATGTCATTTTATTTTTTGAAAATTTAAAATAATGAACATTGTTCCTTTTTACTGGATGTGGTTACCTTGCGAGTTTTTTTATAGAAACCATTTTAAAACACTCTTAGTAACTGCCTATAAGCACAAATGGAAGCATCAAGTAAATTGCATTTTTTCATAACAGTATCGGATCGATCAGTTTCTACTACACCACAAAAAAGAAGATAAAATATACTTTGAAAACAGAGAACCTCAATAAATATGACATAAGAATTCTTTTTACTACTTTTAAAGACTAGTTAAGTTTAAGGTTTATTCCTAGGTAATTCGGTGAGATCCACATCTTACTCCGCCATAAGCCGACCGTATTAGGTATTAGTACTTCGATTTCTGAGGCCGCTAGTTGATATCCTGTGGAACGATCTCGTTTATCGGGTACTATTTACACCGTAAGGAATGCCCTTCTAACAGGAATATTTATATAGATTTGAATAAAATAACTTTTTACGGATTTTGTGCATAATTTATTTTATATTTAATCCTCCATTATAGGAGCTGTGATCACACGATGACTTAGGTAATGGCCGTCATATATTAGGGGTTAAAGTATGAAATTGCCGATTTGTACTGAAAATCTATATTGTTTATTTTTTAAATTTTTAACAAATTTATTTAATCAAAATAGTTGCCATTATTATCTATACATTGCTGCCATCTAATGGGAAGGTCATTAATGCCTTTGCGATAGAATTCCGACGATCTAGACTGCACAAACTGTGTGAAAGCATTTTGTACTGCCTCCTGGGAAGAAAACTTCTTGTCACGTAGATAATTGTCCAAATCACGAAAAAAATGGTAGTCCGTTGGAGCAAGGTCTGGTGAATACGGAGGATGACGAATGGTTTCTAACTGCAGTTCCTGAAGGGTCAAAATGGTTTCTCGTGCTGTGTGAGGTCTCGCGTTGTCGTGGAGCAATAATGGTGAAGATCGATTCATGAGTCGGGGCTGTTTTACTGCTAGTTTTGTCAACATGGTTCGGAGTTCGGCACAATAGACATCTGCCGTTATTGCTTGACCAGATCGGAGAAAACTATAGTGAATAACACCATGCTGAGACCACCAAACAGTTACCATTACCTTTTTATTGGTAAGTTTTGCTTTAGGACACTGTTGTGGCATTTGACCTGGGGTCAGCCATTGCATTTTTCTTTTCCGGTTATCATAAAGAATCCACTTTTCATCACATGTTACAATTCGATCCAATATTCCTTCATTTCTGTACCGGTTCAACAAGGCAACACAAGTTTCAACACGCGTTTCTTTCTGCAGATCAGTCAAATCATGAGGCACCCATTTTTCGTATTTTTTTATTTTATTGATTTGACGCAAGTGAGTCAATATTGTGGGTAAGGTAACGTTAAACCATGCCGCTAATTCCTGGGTACTTTGACTAGGATCGGCTTCCACTATCTCTCTTAATTCATCGTTATTTACCTGTGTGGGCGGTCTTCCTCGTGGCTCGTTCTTTAAGTCGAAATTTCCATCACGAAAGCGTTTAAACCAAAATCGCACGGTGCGTTCATTAGTAGACCCCTCTCCAAACGCAGCATTGATATTGCGGGCTGTTTCTGCCGCGTTAGTTCCGCGTCGGAACTCGTATTCAAAAATAACTCGAATTTTCGCAGTATCCATCTTTCTTGTCTAAATTGAATAACAAAAACAATTGAAAGTCGATATTCAAATGTTTTACATTTTTTAAAAAAAGAACATCATAGAAACCATTTAAAAAAAGTTTCATTCGAAAACCTCAAACCATGAAGATTCTATGTCAATTCAAAGAACCTATTGCAATAAAACGGCAATTTCATACTTTAACCCCTATTATTTTCTAATACCTTCACAATATTTTAATAGGGCACGGGCCCCTCAAAAGTATGCTCACACACTGCAGACCTATTATCGCGCCTATGTTTTATCTATACTAATATTATAAAGCTGCAGAGTTTGTTTGTTTGTTTGTTTATTTGAACGCGCTAATCTCTGGAACTACTGGTCCGATTTGAATGATTCTTTCAGTGTTGGATAGTCCATTTATCGAGGAATATTTTTTTCAAAATTAGGGATCCGTAATAAAATTGCTATTTTGTAACACAAGGTGTAAAATCGAAAACCTATTTTTGCGTGCGCTGCGAAAACTATTGACAATATAACAAAGTGTTGAACTACAGGTTTGTAGATCCCACTAAGACCTACAAAAAAGTCCGCGAGAACATATATCTAGCTATCATGGTTTAATCACAATAACCGATTTTGTGTTCAAAATAATTATTAAATCGTCTGAAGAAAAAAAAACTACGTTAAATATGTATCGTAATATTAATCTTTATCGAAATTAAGCATTATGTTATCAAGAGTATTTATGTAGAAGTATAATACTTTTTGTTTCATCTCAATCGGATATTTCGTTTAAAAGTTATCACGTGTGTAAGATGTTAAGAGTTGGTACCTATTAATGAGTTATGGGCCATAGAGTTTTTTATCAACATAAAATCCTGTAATATTTTTTTCGAAATATATTTGTTGATGATTGTAAGTATAAGATCTTTGAAGAGTATAAACATTTCTAAAATAACTCTGCTAACGAAATCCACGCGCGCTTGATGCAAGCAAGACAAGACGCATGCAAAAGTGTCGGGATCTTATTGTTATCTACACTAATATTATAAGGAGGAAAGATTTGTATTTTTGTATGTTTGAAATAAACTCAAAACTACTAAGCCGATTTTAAAAATTCTTTCACCATTGGAAAGCTACATTCACGCTGAGTAACATGCATATTATTATTAGCATATTCAATGCTAGAAAAATTTAAAAAAATTTGTCCACCCGTGCGAAGCCGGGACGGGCCACTAGTGTTTACATAAAATGCAAAATAAAAATTTTATTTTTATGAAAGAACAATGGCGAAATATTCTTTGAGATATTTTTGAGCGTCTTGAAATATTCTTTCTACAGAATGAAATGAAATAATTTTCTACATTTTTACATCAAAAGCTTATAACTAGTAAGAGCCAGAATAAAAAACACTGCCTTTTGGGACATATCATTGATTGTTAAAGGAAACATCGAAATTCCGCTAGGTACCATTTTCTTGTTGCCATTTTATTATAATTGTTCGAGTTATGTAAAAATCGGTTTCATGATATCCTGATAAGTTCATTTAATTGTTTAATAATATAATCTATATTTATACTTTACTTTGTGTTATTTAAAAATAAATCAAGTACTGATATTAAGAAATATGTAGTGTTTTATTTTTTTATTGCAACATTGTTATAGCAACACTGCTATTTTTTTTCTCCCGTGAAACAGGTGCAACATATGATCGGATAACATTAGAGATTGGTGCAGACTTTATCTATTAAAAAAAACTATATTTTATATCTCTGGTCACTGTATACTACTAATATAGAAGTAATTGATATATGTTTCTATTATACATCTTATATAAGTAAGTGTGTATTTATCCGACGACTGTTTGCTGTGACGGTAGCGATCCATTAACCCTTGATACTGCCTTTCGCACCGACGGTCCTGCGTTCGAATCCCGGAACCTGATTCATGCGTATCTATATACATTCCAATAATGTTTAAATATCTATGTATCGTACATGTATATCTATCCATTCCCCTACTATCCATAACATAAGAATTGCAATGCTTACTTTGGGCTAGTATATTGGTATGAATGTAAGAAACATTGTTATTTTTTATTATTATATTTATTTAAGTATTTCTATCGAGGGTCAGCTGAGAGAAGTTTCAATCTGAAATAAGCTGTGATCTAGTACATTTCTGTAAATAATTTGTGTGATGTTCTTATGTGTACATAGTTTCTATGTAAATAAATAAAAATACCGTTCATACAAAATATATGTTTATCGCTGGACTTCGGACTGGATTCGGGAGCCCAAAATACTATATTTTGATAGCTCATCCAACGATCAGTCGCAATAAAAGTTGCTTTGAATCAGCGATCGCAGAGCTAGCATGGTAAATACCATTCCATTGAGCTCGTACATTAATCTCATGGCTGTCTCAAATCAATCCTGCAATTTATCACTTCAAATTACACATCTTAGAGTGAAGTTGAAATTACACATGTCCCTTAATAATTTCTAAACAAGATTTACGATCTCAACATGCTATACCTATGGCCTTTCGGGTAATAGTACTTATTTTTTAATGCAAATGTTACTTGTGATAAATGATTTTATCATTTGTTAAATGATATCACGAGATCATATATATGATGATAATGCAAACTGTTTATTGTAAACAAGATTATACAGAACAAAAACATATATTAACTTTTTTATGTTGTATTTTCATACTTCACCTTTCACTTTGTAAAACAATCTATAAGAACATATTATTTAAAAAAGTATACCTTTAAAACATTTATGACGAATACCGCAATATTACATCCTTTTAAGCTCATTACATCATTTGGTAATACTTTAACTTCTTCTTCTTAACAAGGATCCTGAAAAGGAACTAAATCGTCAGAATTCTATAAAAATATGATAATAAACGCGTTTACAGTATCAGTAAATATTGTAAAATGACAAAAAAACTGTTATTTAATTTTAAATTTATTTTCCCCTTGTTAAGCAAAATACCTGTATTACATATAAGTGGATCCACGTTCAGAGTATATCAGCTAGATTTAAAGTCGGTCCGTATTGTTCACAGCTGATATTTTAACTGACTGATTAGGTGTCAAAAATCTTTTATAAATAATAATTAAAACTGAATTTTTACAAGCTTTTTTAAATCTTAATTCACAGATATTTCGGCACAGTTGCATATGCCATCGTCACGGAAGAAAGTTTGTTCTTAAAAATTAATACTCAAGCCGCGTGGTATGGATATAAATAAAATAAAGAACTGTCACTTAAAGTGCCAGTACGATTATTCTGATAATAAAACAATTTTTTTAAATAACCTTTCTATCCCATACCAGTGCGATGTACATGTATACATGTAACATTTAACTGGATTAATGGAGTTCATCATTTTTACTGCCTTGAATATATAACTAACGGTGCGCCCCGTTCTTCAATACCAGAGGTGACTAAATCAATAAAATTAACCGCAATCAAATGGCGCTTCGGTGCCATTGAGGAGGCTATAAAATCGGTTAAATTCAAATCGTCGTGTAGGTCCCGCCGACCGCGTCGGATTGAATCGCTTAGCGACAATGTCGTCTCGGTTCCCCTCAAATTACTCGAATAGGTTTTCGATATACCAACGGTGGGCCTGGAAAGTAAGTATCCAACAAATTGTTGTGCATGTACTGTGATAAAACTTAATTCAAAATTTCGTGTGAATCTTTGCAAAGTTTGGGATATCCTTATTTATAATTAAAACAGTTATTGTCTTTGATAAAATATGAATATGTTTGCAACGTTGTCATACGCTGACTTTTTATGACGCAGAGCTTGAAAGCAACACGTGCACCGAGTGACTCATCCGATCCGAGCGGCATACGCAGACAGAGCTCCACATCTTGCAGACGCCGACAACAGCTATCGCCTCTACCCCTATACTTTTTCCCCTCACTAAATATGTCCCTACCTCCCTCGCCCAGTCGAGGGCCACTTCCGCCATCCCATCCCAGGTTAGAGCAGCCACATCGGCACCTCCTACCGCCTCCACTTCTTCCCTTCCCGGTAGCACACCAGCCTCATTTGTCGCTGCCTTTGGAGACAGTGCTATACCTGCTCCAAACACTTTCCATAGAGATCAGAGCCGGCGCCAATGATGGCCATCCCAAGAGCCCTAACTTGGCTTCCCAACTCCATGCCGCTCTCCGTGCCGAACTACGTCACCTACCGCCGAGATACACTATACCGCGACCGGATGTCTTATTCGCTGGATGACCAAAGTCATGAAAGGCGGCAGTAATCAGTCAGTTGAAGTGGTCAATTTTGAATCATATGATATCATATCACTTACCTTACTTACGACTTGGCTTACTGCAAATAATGCATTATCAATATAATGTAATAATTAAGAAACTATTATTCAATTAATACGTTCTCGATACAATAACTGAGATGAAATGGAATATATTATGGATCACACATGAAGACGCTACCAACAAGAATGAAAGTAATAGCCCGCCTCTTACTGGGTAACAGTATGACATGCAGTATCACATTATCCGAAACTGGATGCATTTAGTTTAAAAAGGGCTAATATCTGAAACCGGATGATCTGAAACAAAAAGTAAATATGAAGACTGATTGAATCAACTGCTCTACGAGTAAATAAAATCATAAACACACTTTCATAATAAACCGTTATTTCGTCCACTGACTAAAGTAATAACCATAAAAAAATATTTTTTTATTTAAACATAGATCTCAAGTTTGAGTTCAAAGCGCTTTTAATCCACTCGTTGTTGTCTTTCAGTCCTGAATAAACGCGCTTCCAACATCAATATTTCCCCCAAAAGTTTTTATTACATTTGTTATTATACCCATGGAGTGGAATCCGACGATGAGTTTGAAGATCTCCACTCAGATTTTACTAAAAACACTGCTAAACTTTTCCCTTGCAGGAAGAAAGATTCAACGAGTCACATAAATTTTACGGTTTTAAATCATTTAAATGTAAGGGGTTTTTTTAGCCCTGTGCATCGCCAAAGTGGATGAGTTTCAGGCCTTAAATATTTTATTCCTGATCCCTTTTAGTTCACTTTTTTATTTATAATTCATTCCCTATCATCCTTCGATAATACCATATTATCGTTCATTATACAACTGTGTACACATTTATTCTCGAAAGTGAAATAAAGTTACAATAAATGAAGTTGAATATAGTATAATAGGCAATCTGCTTTTTAATTTCATAAATTATATTACTACTTTGACTCGTTTATGCGAGACAGTAGCACTTTAAAAGGCTCACTATAGCAAGGCTTAGATTGTATTTTTTATGAATTAATCTTTGCTTGCCTAAGGTGGTAATCCAACCGAAGATTTATATATTTAAGAAATATTTCATTCAGAGCCTTAAGTATGCAAAGTTCTTGACAATGAAGCATTGACAAATTAAGCCATATATAACTAATCTCTTAGTGGCGTAGTTCTCTACATGTTCTCTACTCACCCGCGGACAGCGTAGAGAGAAACTTTTTTTGGGTTTTGAACATTAATATTATATAAATTTTCCATTAATATATTGATTATCGAACGTCATATACTTGTCAGATCACAATATAGAACAAATATAATGTGTTTTAGTAACACTAATTTTTAGTGTTACTAAAACACATTATATTTGTTCTATTTTATATATTACTTAAATTATTTTGAAAACGTTTATTATTTTAATTGGAACATGTTTATTATTTTAAAAACTTCCTTCGATTTCGCGCCATTTCACATATTATTTCGTGTTCATTATTAAATTACAATATGTAATGGGGTGTTAAAGAAAATAGGATTGCAGTGATCGCCTTGCTCAAAGTGGGTATGGAGCCGTCAGTCATATTCCAGACACTTCAAAAGCTTGGTGTCAGCCCTATGTGCGTATGTCGTACTATCAACAGATACAATAACACTTCCTTTATCGAAGACCATAAAATGTCGAGGCGGCAGCGTGCTGTAAGAACTACAAAGGCCGTTTATGCTGTTATAGCCAGAATTCGTCGAAACCCCATTAGGAATCAATAAATCTTCAACCTGCGTCAGTGATGGTTTGGTGGGGCGTATCTTATTAAGACGTCACAGAGCTACATTTTTGTGAAAAACGTGTGAAAACTTCAGCCAAAGTGTATCAAGAGACAGTCTTGCATCGTGTTGTGAATCCTCTCAGCAATACACTTTTTAAAAAATATACCACTTTCCAGCAGGACTCTGCACCTGGCCACAAGGCACGAACTACCCAAGCCTAGCTTGAAACCAATGTTCCGGATTTTATATGCAGTGGCGAAATTTCCCATGGAAACAGTGCGTAAATCCATAGATTCTTAGCCAGACAGATTAAAAGCCTGTATAAAAACCAAAGGTAGCCATTTCGAATAGAATATTTTTTTATTTTTTGCTCAGACTTTAATAAATATGTACAATATATTTTTTAGTAATATTATATTACTTCATAAAAAATGCATTTTCATTTGTAACAGAACTTATGGCCGGACTTGGCAATGCAATGTCATGTAAAAATTACAGGACGTTAAAAAAAGGACAAACTAGACAAAAAAGAAAACCGATGTAAATACTTATATTGACTTGCCTAGAACCTTAAGGATAAGCTGCATTTGTGATCATCACTTTAATATTCTTAATACCAAGATTATTAAATAAATAAATAAATATTTCTTACATTCACACCAATTAGCCTAGCCCAAAGTAAGCACTGTAAGGCTTGTGTTATGGATACTAGGGTAACGGATAGACATACATATATGATACATAAATATGTAATATTTATAGAAATATATATAAACACCCATGACTCAGGTACAAATGCTCGTATTCATTTATCAAGATTATTAAATATTAATATTACGAAAAAACTACCACGGTTTTTACTATTGTTCATGGCGCATGCAACTGCGTCAAAATATTGAAACATCAACAGTAAGTACTAAATAACATGGTATAAATTCTATTTTCTGTGGTAATGTTAGAAACCATAAAAGTTTATACAATATTTTATTTAATTCAATTTAAATATCCTTTTTATTTTTACTAGTTCAATAACCTGATTTGGAAATAAGATCTTCAATACGCCGAACATACAACCAACTACTCTTATCAGGGTATTGTACATATTATTTATCGTCCATTATAAATCACATCAAGAGCTCTACTCAACTTTTGGACCGAACGACTGGTCCGATAAATTTAGGTCTGAAACATAGCAAAACATCAACCATTTGAGATACGCACTTGACAGGAGGTAAATTAATGAAAACCGGGCCGAACACATTAATAAGGACCGGATAAGCTACCTCTCCAATTAGAGTGCGTACTTGATGTTTACTACAATTTTTTTAAAGGAAACAAATATTTGTTATACGAGTACCCCAAAATTAAAATATCTGCCTCGATTGAGGATTTTTGTAATTTATCAATAGGTTTCTTGCGACGCATTATTGTGATCCGTTAATCTTAGTAGATCTCCTGCACCATGGATTACAGCAAAAAGCGTGTGGCCACGGCAAGGCGGGACAAAGCTTTTCATTAATTTAACCGGTGCAAGTCGGATGAAAACTGAGCTGTTTTTAAGATCTACAGAAATCACTGCACACATATAGTGTGAGCATCCAAACGCCTCAGTCTTCGCCGGCTGACACATATAAAGATTTGATATCTCTTGGCGAGTTTTAGTCTCCAAATTATTATTTACCAATGATCAATGAATATTTT
The DNA here is from genome assembly GCA_927399485.1 of Calamotropha paludella. Classification (NCBI taxonomy): domain Eukaryota; kingdom Metazoa; phylum Arthropoda; class Insecta; order Lepidoptera; family Crambidae; genus Calamotropha; species Calamotropha paludella. The sequence continues at coordinate 14,944,456 of OV656813.1, read as the reverse complement.
CCAGTCATGTACAGTTCTAGTATATTCGTCAAATTTTCTAAAATAATTTATTTCTTGTGTAACTAACCGTCTAATGGTTTCCTCCTAGATTTTCTCTAGTCACTGAGAAATTAGTAAAGTTATTGTGGCTTTAAAATCTAGTTAGGTGTGTTGAAATCAATCGACAAATAATTATCATGTTTTTAGATATCTTTCTTTGCTGCCTCTTTGTAAAAGAAATAACCTAAATTTACTCAACAATTTTAGGACAATTTCCATACTATCTATCATTATCTTAAATTCTCGAATCTAGTGCTTACACTCAAAAACAATATCCTATATCAGTATTTGTATTATTTCGGTCAAGTCATAGGACGACAACGGACCTATTTTATTAATAAAAGTCAATGAGGACATGCGTGAGGACGTGGGGGCGTCACGTTTAACGTTATTATGGCCAATGATTTGCCTAAAGTCTTTAATGCTTTTCATCATAATATTTTCCATGCAATCCTCTTTCACGAATCTCTTCTCTGAAACTGGTTATTTGTTAAGAAGTAAACCAACCCATGGTTTACTTCATAACAAATTGGATAACTTAAATATGCATTCGTTTTATTTATAACCTTCGTAAATATGACCACATATTTTTTTATAAATGAAATGGCTCACAATTCGCCAGTTAGACACTTTATAAATTTGATGAGGGAGTGATTTTTATAGTTTGATTAAATTAAAAAAAAACAAAATTATTTTAATAGAATGAAAACAACATTTTAAGACATGATATCAGTTCGTTTTAGTACTTCACATTCACGCGATCTCCTTTCAGACAGCAAACTGACGCTTATCATGCCTTCTCAACGAACTGATATGTCTTACAATTTTGTTTTTATACTACTCAAATAATGTTGTTTTTTTTATTAAACCAAACTATAAAAAACACTCCCTCATCAAATTCATAAAGCTCCCAATAACTTTGAAGTGATGGTCGCAGATTCTTTTCAAACACTACTATGAGTGACATTATTTTCATTTGGTGTTTTATAGATTATTAGTTATGCTTTTATTATAGTATTTACTTGATTTTTTATATATTTAAATGATTATATTATATTTTATTTTATTGCGCATATGTACTTTTTTAAGTTTATAAAAGTATACGTCTCTTCCTTTGTATTGAGTTTCATTCATTAATTTACAATGACTTTAATTCAATAAGTATAGACCGTCGTTTACTGTTCATGTACTCAGCTCTTTGTTTGTCTGATAAAGAATGCCTTATATCATTAAATCTGCCATTTGTACCGTTTTCTATACAATGAAGTAATAGGGGTTAAAGTATGAAATTGCCGTTTTATTGCAATAGGTTCTTTGAATTGACATAGAATCTTCATGGTTTGAGGTTTTCGAATGAAACTTTTTTTAAATGGTTTCTATGATGTTCTTTTTTTAAAAAATGTAAAACATTTGAATATCGACTTTCAATTGTTTTTGTTATTCAATTTAGACAAGAAAGATGGATACTGCGAAAATTCGAGTTATTTTTGAATACGAGTTCCGACGCGGAACTAACGCGGCAGAAACAGCCCGCAATATCAATGCTGCGTTTGGAGAGGGGTCTACTAATGAACGCACCGTGCGATTTTGGTTTAAACGCTTTCGTGATGGAAATTTCGACTTAAAGAACGAGCCACGAGGAAGACCGCCCACACAGGTAAATAACGATGAATTAAGAGAGATAGTGGAAGCCGATCCTAGTCAAAGTACCCAGGAATTAGCGGCATGGTTTAACGTTACCTTACCCACAATATTGACTCACTTGCGTCAAATCAATAAAATAAAAAAATACGAAAAATGGGTGCCTCATGATTTGACTGATCTGCAGAAAGAAACGCGTGTTGAAACTTGTGTTGCCTTGTTGAACCGGTACAGAAATGAAGGAATATTGGATCGAATTGTAACATGTGATGAAAAGTGGATTCTTTATGATAACCGGAAAAGAAAAATGCAATGGCTGACCCCAGGTCAAATGCCACAACAGTGTCCTAAAGCAAAACTTACCAATAAAAAGGTAATGGTAACTGTTTGGTGGTCTCAGCATGGTGTTATTCACTATAGTTTTCTCCGATCTGGTCAAGCAATAACGGCAGATGTCTATTGTGCCGAACTCCGAACCATGTTGACAAAACTAGCAGTAAAACAGCCCCGACTCATGAATCGATCTTCACCATTATTGCTCCACGACAACGCGAGACCTCACACAGCACGAGAAACCATTTTGACCCTTCAGGAACTGCAGTTAGAAACCATTCGTCATCCTCCGTATTCACCAGACCTTGCTCCAACGGACTACCATTTTTTTCGTGATTTGGACAATTATCTACGTGACAAGAAGTTTTCTTCCCAGGAGGCAGTACAAAATGCTTTCACACAGTTTGTGCAGTCTAGATCGTCGGAATTCTATCGCAAAGGCATTAATGACCTTCCCATTAGATGGCAGCAATGTATAGATAATAATGGCAACTATTTTGATTAAATAAATTTGTTAAAAATTTAAAAAATAAACAATATAGATTTTCAGTACAAATCGGCAATTTCATACTTTAACCCCTAATATAATTAATTAACTATTGTCATTTAAAAATGAATGTCATTAGTCTTTAAGCATTTTTACTCTGGGTGTGCTTAATGTTCTTATCGCTAATACAAAGAATATCATATGTACTTTTACGCAATATGTATTCAATAATTGGCTCTTCTATGAATTCTTAAAAAAAAACAATATCTATGCATCCTTAAAGTTTACTTGTAAGTATTATATCTCTTATGGCCTGGCGCATAAAGCTGACGATAGCAAAGTTGATATAACAACAAGTCTTGTTGAAAATAAGATGCGACGGTACAGACTGACGTAGTATTGACTCAAATCCCATTCCACTTTATTGATCTATTTAGAACTTGTCTGTAGTTATAAGTAAGGTATTATTTATTAGTGTCAATTCGTAATAAGTTTATTTAAAAAACAAGGTGTCTCTCTTCAAATAGATACCTTTAGAGAATAAATGTAAAATATTATAGAAGATGTAACTATTCTTAAACGTAATATCAGGTTTATACTAAAAGCAACATAAAATATTCAAGCTTAGTAAGTCTTAGGACGTCTTACCATTCAGACTGAAATATCAAAGCCTGGACTACGATCTACTATTGAAGGAAGATTCGTACCCCAAATTACACAAATTGGTAGGTAAATCTAGCACTTTAACTGCTAGAAAATAACGACGTCAAAATTGGTTGACAAGGTACGTGTCACGACTGATTAATTGTGATGTGGTTCAAGAGATACCTAGGAGTCCAATTGGGTTAGTGTACATACATAACGAACTTTTCTATTAAAGTTGTATTTTTTGAGGAATTTTTGTGCCAAAATATAATTTAGATGATAAAGTTTCATGAAGACCATTTTATAATAAAAACTGTTCCACAACGAGACAAGTGGTTAAATTAAACAAAATTTCTCACTACCACAAGAAAATTATTGGTCGTTATAAAGTAACATGTTCATATAGGCTCATATAACTACTTATTTGCTAGCAATAAAGCTAACTTTATCACTATTCTTCCAAATATTATGGTTACATTAAATAAGTTTTTTGTGTAAATCAGTAAAGTAATGCATACAAACAAAATATTTGATTAAATGTCATTGTTTATAAGCGAAAATTTTCCTTAAGGAAAATTATCACAGAAATATGTATCGATTTTGATTTTTCCGTTGGCTTACAGCAATGAATTTCATAAAACTTACTTCAAAATGACACATGGCCTCAAAGATAAAGATCACATCTAAAATTGTCTAGTAATCGGTCTCATAATATTTATTACATAATTACATCTAAGATCATTGTCTCGAACTATAATAAAAACGTTTCATTCACAAAATAATAAAAGCTCCCAAAGTAAACGTCTCACAAATATTAAAAAACTTTGTCACAAAGTGCTATAACAACTATACGCAATTTTCTCATCCTCTTTGTCGTCTTTCAAAAACAAGGAAAACTTATTATCTCACAACCAAATATTTTATCTACCTTGTCATGATCGGTTCTAAAAAGAAGTGATTTATCTTCTCGATATTTTTTTTTATTTTACTTAAGAGACTTAATACATATTCGTCAACTAAATAGACATCTTTCACTATTAATAAATTAATACTAAATCTAATAATATACTTTTTATAATATAAAAATAATAAAAAATATTATATAGTTAGACAACTATTCTATCTATATTATATTGTTTATTAACTGGCCTATCTGGTCATAAATACTGTTACATAAAAACTTTGCTTTTTAACTTTTTAGTTATTTATAATTTGGAATACGTGTATTATTTTAAAAACTTCTTTCTATTTCGAGCCTTTTTTTCAATTTTTTCGAGTTTATTATCAAATTACAATATGGAATGGGGTGTTAAAGACAATAGGATTGCAGTGATCGCCTTTCACAAAGTGGGTATGGAGCATATTCCAGACACTTCAAAAGCTTGGTATCAGCCGTATGTTCGTATATAGTGCTATCAACAGATACAACAACACTTCCTCCCTCGAAGACCATAAAAGTTCGGGGCGGCGCGAACTGTTCCAACTACAAAGGCTGATAAGACACACAAATAGAATTCGTCGAAACCCCGTTAGGCAGTAAAAAATCTTATCGCGAGAAATGAAGATTCCCGCTAGGACTCTGTCGCGTATTATAAAAAATTATACTAGATTTAAAAAATCTAAAAATCCCACGTTTTTCAATGTCCTAAAAAGAATAAAATAACCCTGCGGGGCAAAGCGAGGGGCCACTCAAAACGTGGGGGCGCATATTACTAAGAGGAGATTTTAAAGAGATGAATGACATGCATTGATGCCGATTATTGTAAAGATGCGCCCCCACGTTTTGAGTGGCCCCTCGCTTTGCCCCGCAGGGTTATTTTATTCTTTTTAGGACATTGAAAAACGTGGGATTTTTAGATTTTTTAAATCTAGTATAATTATTTTATTCTTTTTAATTATTAACTCAACGAAGTAACCATGTGTTACGCAACAATCGGATAAGCCCCATACAAAAGTGAAAGTTGCCGAAAGTGGACCTGAAAGTGCATCTGGAAAGTTGAAAGTTGCTTTAGAGTGCATTGTCATCGGGTTCTGAACTATCCTGAAAGTTTCAGCTTTCTAGCTTATCGGAAAGTGCCTCAAATTTAAGTTGCAAGATTTTGCCCGGACAGACAAACAAATAAGAAAAGTGAGATAAGAAAAACGTGGTAACAAGACCTGAAGCTCGGTGCTTATCGTCGATATACGGGACATGCTCTGAATCAATATTTACAATTAAAGAGAGTGGATCGATCAAAATGCCTTTATCTATCACGATACGCAGGTAAAAGACACAGAAATAACTTCTTTACCAATGAAACAAACACGATCGAAGAACACTACAATAAGCAAAATGATAAAGTGTACGCTCATAGTTCTAGAGAAGCTGCGCAAGTGGTCGGAAAGGTACAACGTGGTCATCATTCTGCGTCAGTGATGGTTTGGTGGGATGTGTCTTATCAAGGCGTCACAGTGCTACATTTTTGTGAAAAAGAAGTACAAACTTCAGCCAAAGTGTATCAAGAGACAGTCTTGGATCGTGTTGTGAAACCTCTTAGCAATGCACTTTTTAATATGTACCATAGACTATCCAGCAGGACTCTGCACATCCACAAGGCACGAACTACCCAAGCCTGGCTTGAAAGCAATGTTCCGGATTTTATAAGAGCTGAAGACTGGCCCTCATCTAGCCCAGAACTCAACCCTTTAGACTACAAAACAGTTTTAGAGGACAAAGCCTGCTCTAAACGACACGGCGAGTCTCGTCTCTTGAAAAATCTTTGGAACAAGCCGGGCGAAATTTCCCATGAAAACATTAAGGTACGCCTTAATGTTTCCATGGGAAACCTTGAACCTACCTTAACCTCGTAGCCAGACAGATTAAAGGCGTGTATGAAAGCCAAAGGTGGCCATTTGGAATGGAATATTGTTTTATTGTTTGCTGAGACTTTAATAAATATGTACATATAAGTTTTAGTAACATTACATTACTTCATAAAAAAAATGCATTTTCATTTGTAACGGAATTTATGGCCGTTCTAGGTATATATACTCTTACTCACACAATAATTACCCTAGCCCAAAGTAAGTGCTGTAAGGCTTGTGCTATAGATATTAAGGTAACGGATACATATACATCTACGATAGACATATATGTATATTTATAGTAATATTAATAAAAATTACCCATGACTCTGGTATAAATGCTCGTATTCATCACCCTTCCGAAACTAGCACCCCAGACTGTCTCGTCGGTACGAAAGGCAGGATCGCAACTGTTGCACCGAACGGTCGCCGCTGTAATTGATTGGTGCGCGGAGGTATAAAAAGTAGGTGTAGTGAAAGTAGTTATACCTACTAGACATTGTTCGAGTTATGTGGATTTAACGCGATGAGTCTAACTTAACATTCTCGACTGCGTTGTCGTATATTTAAAGCCGAGCGTGGCCGCGTAAGTAGTAGTTCTGCTTTTGAAAACAATGTAAGTGACTTGAAAGTAATATTTGGAGTGAATTGAATAGTAAGCTAATAAGCGACCTTAGCGATGCAGTAGCGAACAATTGCTAGACAATTACCGTTTGTATTCGATTTAATAACCAAAAATTATATTGCTACTATCTTAATAAAAGCTTTGCGTTTATCTACAGCCTACTGGTTTCACGATACAAATACCTATTTACTTACTTATTTTACCTTCCTATTATTTCAATCGCCTTTACAAGTTCACCCTTGAACAGTACCTTCATAATGCGAAGTAAATAAACGAACAATAACAATACTAAACAAGAAACACATATTAAAACAGATTAATATAAGTTGACTAATAGATACTTAAAGTAGTATTAGTTACTAATAACTTATTGAGTTGCATTACTATTTAAAAAGGCGAGAACTTCTTATTATTACTTAATACACGTAAATAACTTGTTGCTTGACAATACACCTGTTGCTTAGTTCAGTGTAAATTTCAGACAGTCATTACGACGTATAAAATGCGGCGTTTATTTTGTAATGGAATCGACACTTAATACTATGTGAAAATAAAGCAGATAGACATCAAATATTTTTTCTGCGCTTTTCTATCGCTTCACTTGGGTAGGTGTTGGCTCGTTTTGAAATAGTCAATCTGAGCTCTGACGTTTTATTGAGGATCGTATTGATAAAGTCCAAGTTTCAACATCGGTGACAATGTCGTAAATGCGCCGAAATGAGCCTGCTACATTTGAAGCGGGAATGGTGCCGTGATATGATTAATATTTTTTTAATAACATACGCACCTGTTTATGAACTTCGGTGCAGTTGTGCGGCGCCCAGCGCGTAACCATTTTTCTCACGCGAAAAAACTTGTGAACGCTTCCTGATTAAATCTGTAATATATGCTAAATCTCTCCCCACGTAATTCGCCTGTCTTCTTAAACTATATTTTTCACTGCTAGCATATTTTGTTTGAATTCGTTATGTCAACGGTAGATTGTTGCTTTAGTAGCTTTCATCCATGAATCTTAATGTCGATCAAACCATTCGTCCGGCTTTAGGTAGCATTTCAAATCATAGAAAATTATTGCACAAAAATGTACCCAACGCAGAACCAATTTTCATTGAGACACGATTATTCTATTTAGCTCTTTATTAAATGTGTAGGGAAATTCTAAATTAAAACTTACAGTAACTTTTTAAATAATTATGATTCGCGAGGGCCCCAAACATAAAAACTGTTTTTCGAAAAAAAATGGTTGTCTGTAAAGTCGGTTTAAGGAAGATAATTTTACGTGATAATGTAATAAGAACACTTTGATAAAAAATTGCATACAATATTAATTGACTTGAATTATTACCACTGAATTTTCATTATTTTGCATAATACAAAGAAATTAATTGAAAATTATTTTTTCCGATAAATTAACATTTAATCGCACTCGTTATTTTAAATTATTTTTTTACTTAAATTATACATATTAAAGGAAAAATGTGCTGTTATCAATTATTTACAACGTATATACGTGTGTAATATTTAAGATCCTCTTCACAGTTGACTTTTTATACGATCGTTTATATGAGTCATAATATTTTTTTAGTCAAAATTGTAACAACTTTTCACTCCACTTTATAAACAGTTGACATATCAGTTCACGTGTAGGTTATGTGCTGCCGCTGTTTCTCTTCTACTCGGACGAATCAGCCTATAGGAGGAAGAGAGACAGATGCGACACAATCACAAGCCGAACGCTTAGGCCGTACGTGCCTCTCTATCGCTTGTTCCGCGCTCACGCTTACACGCTCAGCTCAGGCGGAACGTGACAATGACGTAACGTGACAATGAGTCATGCTTTTTCGTGCCTGGAGCCGGCGTATCGATTTATAAGAAGTTATCACGTCAAAACTTTCTAAGTGACTTGTTGGTGATAGGCTACATTTTTAGTCGCAATAAGAAACACTTAAGAAATACAAAGCGTTCAGTTGTAACTAATTATTTTACCTATTGTGGCTTAGTAAGATACCTATCTTAAGGAACATGGTCTAAATATTTCTGACCATGTTAGACATCAGGCAGTCCCCACAAGTAGTTGAACAGTCTTTATGACTTCTATTTTGGTGAAGGTGAAGGACTGCCCTGATGAATTTTATTGATAAATTTACTTTGACACTGTAAAAAGATAAAAATGTACATATATATAATTAACATTTATGAACATAATATGAGGATTTACATGTACATTACCATGTACAATTTTTACTTTGGGTCGTATGCATTAATTAGTATCATAGATCAAAAAGACGATAAAATTACAGACATAGAACACACAAGAACCATTTTTCATTTAATGTCTTTACGTGTGGCGTTCACGCTGCTCAAAAACTACTAATCGGACTTTCATGACCTGATATCGTCGAAATTAGAAATAAAATTATTGTTTGAAGATAATTAATTTCATACTCGCCTTACATTGTAAGTATATCATATAAGCCCCTACCAGGGATTGAAAGCTATTTTATCAAGAAGAAAATTCCCTCAAAACCTTGCCTGTATCATTAATTTATTTTTCTTCATTTCCATTCCAAGTTCATCCAAGTCCCTTGTAACATAATATATATATCCAAAAATCCGTTATCCAAGGCAAAGCATGTTTGTTGTTTAACTTACGTATAAGGAATTCAAATAAATTTAATTTATTCTTATGTTATTCGGTCTGTTAAATATTAATTACAATTTATATGATTATTTTAATTATGGTATCTTGATTTATTTGGCATAGCTAAAGAATAGAACCAAAATTGTTCGAAAAAAAAATGGTTCAAAATCGATGCAAATTGTGCCAATTGAAAGTAAAAAGAAACCTAAACATTTAAAGATTAAGGCTTTTTAAAGCATCGTCCTTTTCAGATATAAGAACCTGAATCAAAGAAAATGTACACAAGTTTAGTTCCCAGTAGAAAATTACACATATTGTTAATGTCATTCTGTAATTCTATATAATTTATTTTTAATTCTTGTAATTAGTGTGTTCAGTTATAGCTGGAAATAAATGTTATCTTCACTATAGTTTGTTCAACTTAGTATATTTTATAACTTTATTTTCTATTTATGAATAAATATATCTCCTCTTTTAGAACAATAAAAGTCAAAGTACAATAAAGACTTCAGTTTAAGTTATAAATTTTTTAAGGAGAATCTGTTGATTTCTTGACAGGTTATACCGATCAATAAATATGTTTCATACATAATAACATTTGGTTCTCATAGAAAATGGAACACACGCCTGAATTTATCGGCCGACTGACTTTCCCATGGTCACACTCCAAGGACCAAATAAGGCTCCTTCATAAACTACCCAACCTTATGTCGAAGTTATGCTATATTTTGTATTATTTTACTACCATACGTTAACAGGATGCCATCGGTATTTATGGCACTTTTTCAAAAGCATTTGATACCGATGAAGAATTATTCAAAACGGTGTATATTATGGTGTTTCAGAACTATCATTAAGGCCATATATCTCTTCAAAAATTAATTATTGGCAAGGCTAAGTCTTGTGAAACACCAATCACTATTTCTATTTCTAATGCATATTAATGACCTCTTTCCTTTTTCAAAAAACTTATGTGAAACGGTATCATTAACATATGATATCTTTTTAGCTTTTAAAACTGACAGAGTCAATTAGTGTTTTAATCGTCCAAACACTAAATTTAGAGAGAGCACTGTTTAACAGTACTCTCTTTAAAGTAGTGGTTCATTATTAATAACTTACTGCTTAACTCCAATAAATTAAGTGTATAAAAATTTACTTGGCTTAACGCTTTTGACGACCGTTTGGTGCAACGGTAGCGATCCTGCCTTTCGCAGCGACGGTCCTGGGTGTGAATCCTGGAAGGGGCAGATGTTTGTGTGATGAATACGAGCATTTGTACCTGAGTCATGGATATTTATTTATATTTTTATAAATATTAAATATATTTATCTACTCTGATACTATAATACAAAGATTCTAAAACTGAAAACAAAATGCTTATGACAAACATTACGTACAGGCCAAAAATAATAAAAAAAAAAGTTTAATTACGATACAGGTCTTGTATGGACACCTGTATCATAATATAACTTTTTAATCATAACGATACACCTATACAACCTCCAGCTGGACCAAGGAGGTTGAACCTCTACTTTAAAAAGGTTTCAATGAACGAGTCCGCGACGACGCAACACGCATTCACAATCGATGTTTGCACCTTGGCGCCAACATTTGACATTTAAAAAATCTTTTCAATATTTAAACAAAGTTTGGTTTTGTTTGCAACATTGTTTTACGTAATATAGTATGAGAGTAGATAAAGTAGTGTATGACACTGTACATAACTTGGTCTTATAACACTCGTGTGATACTATAAAAAAACTCGCCTACGGCTCGTTTTTTTAAAACACACTCATGTTATAAGAACCCTTATTATGCAACAGTATCATAAACTACTATTGTATCATATATGTATATTTAGTTTTTACACTTTCGCGCACATTGCACATTTGAATAAAACACTTTTTTACTGATTTTGCGGATTTTTTATTTTATATTTTATTCTGACGTTTCGACTCCTGTAAATGATGTGATGTAATCACATGATGATATCCTAGTAAAGAAAAGTGTTTTATTCAATCATATATGTATGTCTATCTGTTACCCTATTATCCATAATACAAGCTTTACAGTGCTTACTTTGGGCTAGGCTAATTCTTATTCTTATTATTAACGTAAGGCAGGTCAATACATCAATAAATGTGAATGGCATAACAGTCTTACTTCGTTACACTTAGTTTTTAGGCATTTAGACTCAAGGGTATGCTCATATCGATGCCTTATTGGGAAGCCTTATAGGGTATGCCCTATATATATTTTTTGCTGATCTTTTTTGATTGACTACACGCATCAGCCTTCATTGGCATGCATACAGCAACTTAAAAAAATCATTACAATCAAACCAATAGTTTCGGAATGCATAGGGAACAAACATACAAACTTTGATTTTTATTTATATAATATAAAATATGTAGTAATCTTAAAGAGAGTCATGATTTAATTCATATCTTCAGATTAAGAAAAGCCCTCGTTATTATGGGCCAGATCGTCGGAGACATCAAGCTGAAACTTCTGTGTGATGGATAATCTAACGCGCTCGAGTATTTAATAAGGGGTTTTTTGACATTTTCGTAACCTTGACCGCAGCCGCCACCTCTATTACCTCTTAATCATTAGTATTTTGAATGGGAGCTTCTCTCAGGACAACCTAAGTAATACCCCATCTGAATATCTGAAGCGCTCGAATATTATTTTTCGCTATTTTCTACCGTTCCATACAGCTATCCCCGCCATGCAAACCAGACGTTTAACTTACCTCCTTATCATCCACGTCAGATATTGAGCCACGTGTCTCTACACGTGCTCGAGTGTGTCATGTGATTTGATTTTACTTTTTAAAATCCATAGACGCTCTTCCCATCTTTGACATTTTATTAGGTACTTTTTTTATCATCTAATCTTCAAAATTCAATAGGGCGCCACAAAAGTTGAGTAAATCCCTAGTTTAGCATCGTATATTCCCCAACTTACAGATGAAACATAGAATTTTTTCTACACGTTTTTCACATGTTGTTAGAAAATTAAGGTAACTTAGAAGAACATTTTAAGTTGTTTTTTAATAATTGCTATAAAAAAATTGCAGCCTGTTAATCTGTAAACCTAAATGCAAGGAAAAGACTATTATCAAATGAATATACCGAAAATTGGAATTTAGTAGACATCTGAAAAAAAGTTGCGAAATTTGCGTTTTTTTTTTGGTTTTTGCTATAAAATAAATATAAATTTTGGAAAATTTTGATTGATAATAGTTCATTCCATGCGTTTACATGTGCTGAGTGTACCTTACAAATTTCAAGTCATTCGGTCAAGCCGTTTTTGGAGCAGCCGATGGAGGAAAGTTTCAAAAATACAGTTTTGAGAAAAACGCGTTTTAAGTTTCAAGTCCGCTTAAAACTATGAACATCTCAACTTTCCCCTTAAACGCTGCCTGTTCCATTGAGTCTTCCTTCCTCTTCCTCTTGAAACTTCTTTTTTAGTCTATAGAAACATGTCCAAATTTGTATAAACGTTTATATGTATAAAAGGGTGCCAGGTATCCAGCCTACTGTACACAATAAGCCCGGACTCCGACTGCCAACTCAGTGCTCCGAACAGCTTCTTTTTCTAACTGTTGTATCTTCAAAACGGCTTCGAATTTTAAAAAATCACTATACTACCGTATTGTACACATGTTAAGAAAGCAATTTATGAAAAATTAAACGATTTTTTGAGCCCATCATTTGGGATGACCCCTTAACTCTTATTGGTTACCGTTAAAGTACCCTCGACCGCTACTTTTATCATCTCAGTCAAAAGACATCTACTGCTGGAGAACCTACCCACAAAATAAGAGGCTTTGTCATTATCTCTATGCTTGGCAGGTGGATTAGTGATCGCAGTAACATGCCTTTTGCTGGAAAACTGTCCATTTTGTGATTTAAATGAGGTGCATGATAAAACTGGAGGGAACAGTATCAGTAGTCGCCTTTTAAAATGCAGTTTTCCTTAAAAGTTTGGTGCTATTGCAATCTACCAGACACCAAAAGGCTAATAACTATTACATTACACAGTTACACTACATTTTTGTTAACCTCCTTAGTCGATTGGCTTGCTTACTGGTTTTTCTAATGACATTACTACGGGATCCTGGTTTCGAGTCCCAGCCGAATAAACGTAGAAAACAAACTTGTCTTTATTGTGTCGGGTCTGAGTGTTGTGGAACCGTCGTTGTTTCAGATTTCAATAACTCAAGTGCTTAAGCTTCTTAGCTACTCAACTTGGATTCAGAACAATGTAAGTATATGATGTTGTCATAAGTATTGATTCACACAAAGACGGAGATTCTTTTATCATATTTAATGTATATGTTACCGGAAATGTATGAAATCAAGGAATTGTATACAAATCCTGGGAAATGTGTACAATTCCGATATTATTTAGGAAATGTATAAAATATTGTTTTAAAAACTATTTAATGCATAGATATCCTAGGAAATGTGTAAATTTTCTCGGAATTGTATAAAATAAATGCTTTCTGTATTAAAACACGTTGTTAAAATGAGAATAATAATTTTTTTATAGCACTCATTGAGACAATCGGGTAACAATCATACCGTTTAATATAATATGTTCATATTAGCTTCAAAAATCGACTATCTATTAACTTTTAACGTATCACAAAATCAACTTATATTATTCTTATAACCTAACCTAACCTAAAGTCCATTTTTTTAGCATTAGAAATTATGTAAACAAAGAAGCAGTGGTGGCTAACCTTGTGCTGGAATCCACTTGGACCGGCTTCAAGCTCGTCCATTGTTGAACAGATTAAATAACAAATAACAACAAAAACTTTTAACAAAAAACTTCAACAAAAACAATAGAAACTTAAGAATAAACCAAATAAAATAGTCAAAACAGATAAATGCACAGGTACTCGCAATCGCTTTCGTGATGCCAGTGACGTTGAAATTTGCAGCTATTGTTGCAAATGGCGGCCATGTTAAGCGACCATTTTAAAAATCACCTAATATGGTACGTATTACAACATCGGCATGTACTTTTTTCTCGTGTCAAATTGACCAACGTTTCGTTCCGCAACTTTGCAACTTCTGCTTCTTAAGGTATTTTTAGAGTAAACTTTTCATGATGTTACGTTTTGCTTGTTACATTATATGTGTACAATAAAGTACCCAAATTTTGTTCTTACTAATGCTAAAAAAACGGACTATAACCTAAAGCAATACCCTCTCCTCGTCCCGCTGTCCCCGTGTACCCATCAAAATCTCGAATGTTTTAAATTTCCGATTGCTATTTAGGCAATATATAGATTTCCTAGGAATTGTGTATTATATAATTAATTTCACACATTTCCGTGCGATTTAAGGAATTACATACATTTCCCAGGAATTGTATACAATGACGGATTACATACATTTTCGTTAACATATACATAATTACGCTGTTGTAAATATACAACGTTTACTAAGGCCAGATTCTCTAAGGACTTGACGATAGAACTCGATATTTACTATTATTTAATTGTATGACAGAACAGTACTTAATTAATATACAAATAAACAAATAGCTTATTCGAAAACGAATTAATTTACAAAATGTAAAGTAAATAACAAGATAAGATCCTTAGCTACGTTCAATTGTCAGAACGAGTTCGTCTTCACGTACACTACTACTACCAAAAATAATACCCGAAATTTATTATTTTAATGTTCCACCAACACGTAGGTACAACAAGAAAATGTCAGATATAGATCTTATAATGTGTCTCTTAACAATATTAAAACATAACTTAAACATAAACTCTATATAAGAATATTTCAAGTCTATTGAACCGGTAAATATTATTATTTGATGTTTGTTTTTGTCTTAATCAATTGTTGGTTTCCACTTACAAAAATGGAACAAAAAAGGGAAATTTATTTGCTAGGCTATAACTGGATTTTGTGGTTGTATGTAATCTATCATCTCTTTAAATTACGTGCTTAAAAATGTAATAATATAACTGTGATTTGAACACGCAAAAACTCTCCTGTTAAAATCTTTTGCTTTCTTTTGCTTTCTTCTGTAGGTCTTTACCGTTACCACTGTTGTTGTTTGACTGTTTGTTGCCAAAATAAATATATAAATAAATACATATTTTGAATTACATAGTGTTTTTGTTTGAAGATTTAGATAATATTTATTTGAAATAAAGTACTCACAGCAACACCAATTAAGTAGTCATTCTCGGTTACTTTGGACTGAGTTTTAGCCATAATTGAGAGGAAATCGTACTGTTTTTCTGACGAGCTCGATGGCAGAATGATTAGCGCGTTCGGCCTATGATTACGGTAGTTAACTAACATTTGCAAGGGTCGGTCATCAGATGGGTGACCAAAAATTTTCTATCTCGAGTAATGATCTCGAGTATGGTATGGAGAAGACAGAGGGCTGTCTTATATGAAACCTCATTAAATGACGTAGTATGATTGTCAGTATCTTTTGTTTTACTATTAAACACCTAACTACAATTAATTACTAAACACCTATGCCAAAGCATCTTGTAATACTAACTTATCGTGGCAATTTGTAATTAAGGCCACACTAAGTATATGTTGTATTAGATCATATGATTTATTTAGGCATAAGTGTGTGTCTTGTAAACTGTCCTTAAATAAATAAATATCATACCACGTAAAACACTCATGGAACTGCACAGCCCGGTTGGTAGTTTATGGTAAAGGCAACACAGTAGTCAGAATAATCATTCTGACTACTACTACAGAATGATTATTCTGACTACTGTTTTGCCTTTACCCCAGTAATACAGGCTAATAATGATGGTGATTATACTGCTTTATGTAACAATACACAATTTCTTTAATACCTGCTCTAAGATTCAAAAACCATTTAAAGATATCGGACTATTCATGAAATTTTTTTAGTCACAATCTAAACAAAAATTGTACTCTGGGTACTATTTAGTCATAAACATACTCATATTTAGCATGATTCAGTATTCACGTGCGACGGCGCGATGGCTTATTTCATGTATAAGTTTGGTGTTTCTATACCGATTTCTATGATTCTTTTTTTATTGAATAGGTAATAATGTTAACTTTTTTAAATAAGGGATGAGTGAGAGTATTCTAAACGTAAGAGTAAACAAATATAATCAGAATGCTCCGAACTGCTAAGCTATCAGCAGTTACACGTGTTATTGTGAGTCAACCATAAAAGATAGACATATGCTGTTGCGGGATATTTTTTAGACAATTTTATGTAGAATATTTCCGTCATACCTACATGATTTCTATATAACTTTAACCATTAAGGCTGCACACGCGACGGAAGCTTAAAAAATGGAGTAACTTCTCCCGTTTTCCCAAAATTTCCCTTCACTACTCTGCTCCTATTGATTGTAGCATGATGAAAAGTATAATACAACCTGCCCAGGAGTATGAAGAATAATTGTACCAAGTTTCGTTAAAATCCGTCGAAAAGTTTTTGTTTCTATAAGGACCATACAGACAGGCAGACAGACAACATTTTTTTCTATGTAACTTTAACCATAAAGGCTGCACACGCGACGGAAGCTTAAAAAATGGAGTAACTTCTCCCGTTTTCCCAAAATTTCCCTTCACTACTCTGCTCCTATTGATTGTAGCGTGATGAAAAGTATACTACAACCTGCCCAGGAGTATGAAGAATAATTGTACCAAGTTTCGTTAAAATCCGTCGAGTAGTTTTTGTTTCTATAAGGAACATACAGACAGACAGACAAAAATTTTACTGATTGCATTTTTGGCATCAGTATCGATCACTAATCACCCCATGATAGTTATTTTGAAAATATATTTCATGTACAGAATTGACCTCTCTACAGATTTATTATAAGTATAGATAGATAAAAATCCAGCAGTTAAATGTTAAACAACCCATAGGTCAAGCTTTGCTTTGTTTGGAACTAAATATTTGTCGTGAATTGTTCAAAATTTGTTATTATTTTTTGTTCCTTTTGTTATAATCTTCAAATGATTTTCAAATCTTAGTCTTATGTATAACAAATACATAAATAAGTTATAAACGACCATGACTCGGGAATAAATTCTTGTACTCCTCACACTGACATATGCTCCTACCAGGATTCGAACCCAGGACCATTGCCACAGAAGGTAGGATCGCTAACTTTGCACCAAGCGGCCGTCTCATCGTATTAATATTATTTTAAACGAGATTATTGTTATTGATTTATTATAAGAAAATACAATTACAGGTATTAGCCTATCTAATACCAGACAAATACGTAGACATCTATGAAAAAAACATATAACAAAATAATTCTGGCTATTTCTGGTACATAAAATAAAACTTAAATATACGTTTGTTATTTTCCTCGGGATCTATATATGATAAAGTAACAACCAGTATAGAATGTGTAATCTGGAAAACTTTCAGCCAACGATAATTCACAAAACAACTTTCTTGGCACATTGCTCAACTAATCTTGATAGAGTTATATAGTTTAGGGTCAACAAATTCATATCTCATTTTATGGTACTTATAAATTATCAGTATTAGTGAACAAAGCAATTTCTTTGAACCTTTCAAGCCAAAGGTCGGGTTCGAATCCCAGAAGGCGGCGATGTTTGTGTCATAAACTCATGAGGTCAAGCATTTATATCTGAATCGTGGAACTTTATATATTATTCTATGAAAATTACTTATGTATCATGTCTATACTTTACCCTAATATCCATAACACAAACCTCAGAGTTTTTACTTCGCTCTATGCCAATTGATGTGAATGTAAAAAGGGAAGGTACCTAAATAAAACTTTTATAATATGTATTAGTTTTCATATAATTTAAATCAACTATGACTTCTATTTATATGCATCAACATTCCTTCAAGAAAAATTGTTGTGTGTCTAAAAAGTCTATTAGGGATGCTCGCCAATCCCGGCTTCAAGTAAATTCACAGTACCAATACTCTGCTACGCTGTGATAGCAATATGTGATCCATGGGCGTAGCCAGGGGGAGGGTTTTGGGGGTTCAAACCCCCCCCCCCCCCCTCTCAGCGGCATAACTTATTTTATTACTTATTATTACACTAATAGTGTATTTTGGATTCGCTCTCTACCACCCGCCGCCGCCCATCGTCATTTAGGGCGTACGCTAAACCTTGCGCGGGTACACGCCGCAGGCATTGCTCCGGCGTCCGACGTGGCCTGGGACATTATCTGGTGTATTACCTTTATTTTATTAATTTTGCGGTTAGTTCTGTAATTGAAGACGCAATTATTATGTATTCGGCAGTGTTACCCGTAAGAAGTACATTGAGTCAAAAAAGTATCGGGAATGGATGATGTGTTTATTGATTCAGAATTCAAATTTTTGTTTTTTTGTTGTTGTTAGATTTGCGCAACTGTTTTTCATTTTGTCGCGGAGTTTGAGTTGCATCTGTTATTAATATAAAATACAGTGCTGTTTTTAGTTATATCACATCTAGTGTATATTGATGTCGTGGAGCATCGAAGCGTGAATGGGCAGGACACATAGCAAGGAGAACTTATGGCCGTTGGGGCGGAAAGGTTCTCGAATGGCGATCGCGTGCCGGACGTCGCTCAGTGGGTAGGGCCGCCACGAGGTGGACCGACGATCTGGTTAAGGTCGCGGGAAAACGCTGGATGCGGGCAGCACAGGACCGATCGTTGTGGAGATCCTTGGGGGAGGCCTATGTCCAGCAGTGGGCGTCGTACGGCTGATATGATGATGATGAGTGTATATTGCGAATTTCATAATGGACAAAAATATCGAACAAAGAGTTTGTCTGAAATTTTGCATCACCAATGGAATTATGTATTCGGAGTCACTGAAAATGTTACAGAAAGCTTACGGTGAATCAACTTTATCAAAAACACGTACTTATGAATGGAACAAAGTGTTCAAAAGCGGTCGAGATGTGATGGAAGATTTGCCTTGCTCTGGTAGGCCATCAACGTCTGCAACTGAAGTTAACATCGCAAAAGTGAAGGAAATAGTGACTGAAAATAATCATTTAATTTAAGAGAGATAGCCGCCGAACTTTTTGTATCTCACGAGTCGATGCGTACCATTTTAAATAATCATTTGGGTATGAAACATGTTACCGCTCGGCTAGTCCCCAAGACCTGAATTTTCTCCAAAAACTCAATCGCATGAGAGTCGCTGAGGACATGCTAGAACGAGTCAATTCCAACCCAACATTCATGAAACGCATTGTTACTGGTGACGAGACGTGGGTTTACGAGTTTGACATGCAAACTAGTCAACAAACTACGGAGTGGCGCCTTCCAACTGAACCGAAATCGAAAAAACCACGCCAAAGTCGATCAAAAGTCAAAGACATGTTGATTGTTTTCTTTGACTATCGCGGTGTTGTGCACTCGGAATTCTTGCCGGAAGGTCAAACAGTAAATAAAGAATATTATTTGAGCGTCAGCGGTATTTAAGAAAGCAAATTGCACGAAAAAGGCCAGATTTGTAAAAAGAAAATTCTTGGATTTTGCACCACGATAATGCGCCTTCGCACTAGGCCATCATTGAGAACGAATTTTTTACCAAACACTCAACAACTACCATCCAGCGACCACCATATTCACCAGATATGGCTCCAGCTGACTTCTTTCTTTTTTCTAAACTCAAATTACCACTTCGTGGCACCCGTTTTCAATCGATAGAAAACATAAAGGAGAATTCGCGGCGAGAACTGAACTGAATTCCGGAAACAGCGTTTAAAAAATGTTTTGATGAATGGATTATTCGTTGGCGTAAGTGTATCGTTACTGCGTGAGCATACTTTGAAGGTGATAACATAAATTTGGATAAATAACAAATATTTTGTATATTATTGATCTTTTCCTGGTACTTTCTTGACAGAGTAGTACATCTGTCGTCAAAGCAGATCTTGAAGTGTGTTAAGCAGCTATGACTATCACCTCCCCTACTCCAACATCTGCTTTGGGTGCGATCAAAAATTATATACAAATATTAACACGTTGTTACAAATATTGGCTACCATACGGTACGGTATGGTCCATACCTGTTTCCACTGCTACGCCAGGAAGGACTTTTTCAAGCCTACGAAGACTTAAAAACTACTTGGGGAACACAACGAGTGAAAACAGACTGAACGTCTTGGCTCTCATGAATATTCACTATGGGATAGAAATTGATGCGAATGAAGTAGTGGATATATTTAAAAAGAAAAACAGAACATTATTTCTGTAGTACATATGTAATCAAATAAACCTTCTGTTTCTTTTTTTTACATATTTTTCATATACTATAAAGGTTGCATACACTTTTAGTAGTTTTATTTTCTTGAACCCCCCCCCGAAACTGAAACCTGGCTACGCCCGTGATGTGATCGATAATAACTACATATATATTTTTATATATCTAAATCCCCTGGGCAGATTTGAATTGGCAGGCTAGGTGTAATAAAATTAGTTTTGTAATAAAGTTTCGGAACAAGTTTCTAACTAGATCGAAGACTCTTTTAAACTTTCGCAGTCCGTTTTAAAACCTAATATCGTGTTTAAAATCGTTGTATTTGATCTGGTATGTATATCTTTACCTTTTTTTTTTTTTGTTTTCGTAGAAAATGCATTAGGCATTCCACCGTGTCGGGAGAACACGGTGGATTGGGACTCTCCTCCATGCCTCTACCCGGCCGAGTGCCCGGTAAAGGCTTGGAGGCCTACCCACTAAAAACTACGGCGTCCCAATACACATTGGAGCGGGTCGCGGGGCCCTTGGCCGGAATCGACCGCAACCCGCTCCAGTGTGGGTCCGCGCTCGTGGGCGGACCTCGCCTATGCTCCGTGAGGGACGGCGCAACGGGGTGAACCGTGACGCCCTGAACTCCCCGCACGCCTGAGGGCCAAGTGCAATGCGACTGCCGGTCTCCCGCCCCGACAGCCGCTGGCCCCCTTTCGGTGAGGGAAGGAATAAACCACACCCCCGACCGACCCCCGACCCACAAGGGACGAGACTCCCGCGCCCGCGATGATCACCCAAGAACAAGTTCCCAGGCGCCATCGCAGGCGGCGCGGTTGCCCCGCCCCATGCAGGCCGGAGGCGGCCGAGGTGTGCTAACGGCCTTCCCCCCCCCCCCCCACCTCACCGGGATGTGCGTCCGCGGAAGTCCCCCGGAAACAAAAGTTCCCGGAGGGCTTCCGCGGTCGCCATCCCATCGGGCCCCCTCTCGGCCACGCCGGGCGATAAGGGAGAAAACTCCGTTATCACCCGTAGTTTCCGAGTGAGGGTCCTACCCTCGGGAGATGCTGTTCCCGAGGGTCCTCCTCAAGCGCTCCGCGTGCGACCCCCGCACGCGCCCGCGCTTCCGGCGTCTTCACGCCCCTCCCGCGAGGGAAGGGTGGAAGAGGCTCTGTCCCCCCCGAGCGTTTTTACGGGGGGGGTTGGGCACCCGACGGGCTGGGTGCCCCTACCTCCATACGGGCCACCGGCTCAGGGGACTTCCCCTTCATTACCGGTGGGTCGCACCTGCGACCTCCCATTACGTGGTCGGCCGGCCGCCCGAAGGCGGCGCACACCGAGCACGCTGGCTCCCGTTTACAAGAAGCGGCCCTGTGACCGGGTGCCCCGCACCTAAAACACAGGCCGCTTCTGTCCTCCCTGGCTGGGCACTTGGGTTTCGTGTGCCCCAGCCCTAGACACTTGAAGCAACGCAGAGGGAGAGCAGTTAACACCCTTACCTCTGCGGTACTCCAACCGACCCGGAGTTTCCCGTCTTCACTGATTGCCTTGGCGGCGGCTACAGGCAATCTCACTATTGTCCAATTGAGACCATCGGCGCCAGGTCTTAGGCCCCTGAATTGGATGGCCGTCATTGTGCATCCCGCTTTAGCCATCATGGCTTCTACCACCTCTTCTGGCTCAACCGAATCGTCTAGACCGGAGATCCGCAGATCTGCGGTCTTTACCGGTCTGGATATCACAGCCACATCGCCGACAACCTCGCGCAACCTCTCCGCAAGTCTGTCCGTTAGGACGCCGCTCTCATCGGACACCTCTATTAGGCGCGCTCCTACCTGAGTCTCCCTGGTCCGTGCCCCGGCCGTAATACCCATCTCGGCGAGGGAGATCACCGCCTTGGCCCTCTTCATCATGTGGGCGTAGGTCTCCCCACATTCCAGCGCCTCCGGCTTCAAGGTCAGGGTTACCGCCGTCGTCTTCGGAGGCTGAAGTTTTACTCTGCGCTTTGGTCTCGGCCTTTTTTGCGATGCTGCTACTGCTGTTGCTATCCTCGGCTCTAGGGACTTTGCCTGGGTGTTCCCCGCCAGTCTGCGCTTTATCGCCTCCCTCCGTTTTTTCTTTCGGCCTACTGCCTCGGCCCAGGTTCCGTCTCGGGTAGATGGTGAAGGCACCACTGCTTCTTCCACTCTTCTTAACGGACCTGCCGGTCTATCCTCCGCCGTGCTTTGACTCTCTCCAAGCCTCTCCCAGCTCGACAATCGTTCGTCCACTGCCTGCCGCACCGCTTGCATTATCCTCTCCTCGCTAGCGGGCTTCTCCCAAGCCGCCAACCGCTCGTCTACAGCTTGCTTAACTGCTTGAAGCATGTCATCGCTGCACGTGGGCCTCTCCTGTGCTGGCTCCACTGTTCTTGTAGCCTCGGCCCTTTTTAGCTCCGCGACTTCCTTTCTTAGGGCCTCTACTTCGGCGTGCAGCCTCGTATTCGCCGCGTATATTTCGGAGCTGAGTTTTTCATTCTGCTGAATGATCTCCGCGACTCTCGGCCCCTCCCGAGTGAGGACCTCCCTTGCCAGGTCTGACATTCCCAGCATGCAGTCCATCAGACCTTTCAGCGCGTCAACCATTTGTTCCTGGGTGTCGAAATCCAGGACGTCTGCCCCGTCTTGAAGGCCTTTCTGGATGCACTTCGCGTGTTCCACGGCGCCGTTCCGGTGCCGCTGCCATCTCTTGCGCTCCTTCTTCCTGACAGACCTGAGACACACAAACTTCTCTTCTGGCGTCGCAGTCTCCTCCCATCCCTCGTCTGGAGTCTCATCCGAAGACTCGTCGGTAGTGGCATCCTGAGGGGGTTTCCTGGTTGGCGGAAACCTCAGCTTGAGGCTGGCTGCCCGTGTGGCAACGGGCGAGCGCTCCCTCTCCGACTTGGAGTTTTTCTTTGACTCGGCACTGTTTATTCCCGGACCCTGTGCGCTGTCCATGCTCCGTCCTCCACCAGAAGATGGCTTCGGACCACGTCTTTTAGATTTGGGTTTATCATATACATTCATAGTTATTCCCACGAGTTTGGGAGATATAACGGACCGCCAGGGCAGAGATCCCGGTACCCTGGCTACCCTACTTACGCCTGGGGGGTCGGGAGGTACCCCAGGGCGACCGCTAATGGGCCGACTGCGCTCCGCCGGCCACCTCCGAGAGGCGCCCCGACACCACGTATCCCAGTGCCGGGACTTTGACGATTTTTTATAGTGGTTTTCTCCACGCGGCCCCCACCTAAGTGGCGGCCCCCGCTCCCGCACCACGTACGAGGTTACGGTTGGGCCGGAACCGATCCTCGGATCGGAACACGCCCCGACTTGCCCGCTGACGCGAGCTGGGCCCGAAGGCCCCCCTCGGGTGATTTTTTAGAGGGGTTGTCTTCCCCGCGGCCCCCACCAGAAGGTGGCGGCCCTCGGTCCTGCACTACGTACAGGGTTACGAGGTTCTTCGACGACACCAGGCAGAACTGGCATCGCCTAAGACTCCCCATGCTCGGCTACCGCTACCCGGGATGCCCAGGACGCCAGCCGAGCTCCCCCTTGTTGGCCCGAAGGCCCCCCCGCGGGTGATTTTTTAGAGGGGTTGTCTTCCCCGCGGCCCCCACCTGAAGGTAGCGGCCCTCGGCCCTGCACTACGTACAGAGTTACGAGCTCCTTCGGCGACACCAGAACTGGCGTCGCCTAAAACTCCCCATACTCGGCTACCGCTACCCGGGATACCCAGGACGCCAGCCGAGCTCCCCCCCTGTTGTCGGATTATTAGCCGCCGTCGTATGCAATCCCCTAAGGAATTATATACGGCGGCGCCCAGGATGCACCGGCCCGAACCCATTGTCGTTCCCACCGCACGTATGAAGTGGGACCTACAATGGGCCGGGCACACGTGGAGGTTCTATCCGACCTTGCACCCCATGTATATCTTTACCTGCTATATATAACGAACACTTGTACTATATTTATAATTTTTATATATTTTATGCATTTTCATTGCGATCTTATAAGATAAATTATTATAATAGAAAAAATACTAGAAAAAATCGACCCGGGTCACAAGTGAATCTCAGGCGGGAATCGAACCCGCAACCTTTGGAAATCCGGTCCAATGCTCTCCCAATTGATACAAGTTAATACAAGTTAAAAGTTAATACAAGTGCATAGAAAAACAACAAATCTTTACCTGTGGAAGTACACTGCCCTCAGTTTTGCACTGTACAATGAGTTGTGATGGAGTTTTCTCCACAACTTTTTTGTGGCCATTGAATTTGTTTGCCGTCCACTTTCCAGTCAGTACTGAAGTTTGATGAAAACTTATACACTCCGAGGGTACTTTTTCCCGTTTTGTGTGACTTTAAATATTTGCAAGTTTCCTAACTCTGTGTGTTTGTGTAACAAAACTTTCCGAATATTCTGCATGAGAACGGTATTGGGTTTTAGAGGAAACGGAATTAATAACCGGATGTCAAAATTGTAACACAATGCTGGTTGATTTTGTCATGACAGCAATATTATTTATGTTTTGTTAAAGTTTTTCTTGTTAATTAGTTAATAAGTAGATAAAATAAAAGGGAGTAAAAATCACAATATGGATCAAACATAGTTCAAGCTATGAACTCAGTTTTAAGCTGTTATACTTAATTACCTATCCGGTTAAGATACCAGTTTGAACCAAACAAACCTAGTTCCGTTCCCACCGATTTATAGCGGACGTGGTCCTACTCGTACCATATACATTTAGCTTACCGTGAGGATTTAAAGGCAATATTGATACACAATACTCAATAAAATAATGATGATTTTAAAATAAGAGACATTAAACTGTAATAAGAGAGCGACACCTAGTATACAAAGAAATGGTACAAAGAAGCTATTAACTCATTTTCACATACCATTTGATTTAATATTTCGTTTAAGGGATAAGGTATTGCTGCGCAGAAATGTAAATTTTCAGGTTTTTAGCTATCATCTCATTGTAAATGCCACACATATAGTATAGTAATATTATGAACTGCTGCTTCAGTATATAGAACTTATGCAAGTGAAAATTATGAGAGTAGAGCAGAGTAAGGGAGAAAAAATGGAGAAGCAGAGTGTTCATAAATTAAGTAATTTTGGTTTACTGTAATAGTGAGTTAATAAAACATTTTGTTTCAGCAATGTATTTATTTTTTGTTTCGTAATAACAGTTCTATAAAAATATAAACTATCAGGTTTGGCTTCGTACGATAGAAACAAGAATTTTGCACAGTGTTCGTTTATTCAACTTCTTGATACAAAATCACGAAAAAAAACTGTCCAGTTTTAACTCGGCTCCGCACTTTTATACATTCTGATAAAGTCGTTAGACGACATTTGATTGACACATCAAATTATTAAAACGGAAGTAACACAAATTTTTTTTATTGTCAATTAAAATACAAGACAATTATAAATAAACTATAAATAAATAAACTTCCAATAATCCAATAAAATTAATAATAAATATTGAAAATAATATATCCTGATAACACATGTCCACAAAAATTTTACCCAGAGACGTGAGTATACTTTTCCGAAGGATTTTGGTGTGCTGAACCCAAATCCGGCAGCAGAATTGCTCTATCACGTCAGGTTTTTGAGATATTCTAACCTAAAAGTGCAATAAACGCCGTTTTCGCCCATTTTTGAGGTTATGTGATCCTTCAGTTTTTAGTATACCTAAAAAACTACAGGGGTCATCTTAAAGTACAAGTCTTGATCTTTCAAATGGCGTTGAGTTTGTTTACAAATTCTTCTTCTTTTTTTTTGCTGAGATATCGTATTTTGAAGTTCATTTTTCTCAATTTTGCTTCATGCTATATATATCACCTATACTGTCATCAGTTTAGTTTAGATCACTTTCAGTGACGTGATAGAGCAATTCTGCGACCGGATTTGGATTCAGCACACCAAAATCCTTCGGGAAAATATACTCAGGTGTCTGGGTAAGAAACTGTGTTAAATTTTGTTGGCTTGTGTAATTAGATCCAAGTATAGTTATAACCAAAACAACTTTCGGTTAAAAAGAAATCGTGATTAAAAAAATATATATAAATTATAAACAGTGTTTTTCTTATACATCCAAGTACAATAAGATCAAAAAATGTTTTGTTTTCTTTTTTTCTTATATTTAAGACAACATAAAATCAGATGGAAAAACACCTTGCTAAGTTTTTTATGGCTGCTTCTATGGTACAAGGGCACCCGTAGGAAGACAAACGCCGCCATGACGTACTTGTTAGTTGACGTTCAAAACACTCATTATTAATGTCTATATTATTCGACATGTGCAATGTAAAGAGAATTATGTGTAAAATAATTACTTAATAGGATGGCACAAATAAATAAAGTGTATTTATTTAGTCAATTTATTTGTAAAATTTACGAAAACATATTTAGACATTAAGGAATTCATATAGTAAAATTAGATAATAATTAAGCAAAATAACAATATTCCATAGTATACATAATTTGATGTTAATTTAAGAGATTTTGCAGTTGATTTTTTATAGTATTAAATATTAAACTAATTGAGTAAACTACTAATTAATTTTACGCAAAAGCCTATGAAATTCTTCTGTAAATTGAATTTCCTTTTATTTACTATGTTAAATGGTTTATCAAATATTTAATTTAAATAAAATTGACTACCTAACTTACATGAAATAATAAGATATCCACTAAATATATAATTATGTTGATAAAATTTAATTTAATGAAATCAAACACATGCTTTTACTTTTGTTATATAAATATAGATTTACGTACATAAATAAAATAGCATTAAAAATTATACCACATATTTCATCAAGTTCTTTACAAAATTAGTTGACAACTAATATAAGAACTAATTAGTTAAATCAGATAGCAATTGGTCGTTGGCGTTTACGCGTCATTCTTTAAAAAAAAAGAAACCTTTATAACTGATATAATGATGACCGTTTGGTGCAATGGTAGCGATCCTGCCTTACGCACCGGCGGCGGCGGTCCTGGGTTCGAATCCCGGAAGGGGCAGATGTTTGTATGATGAATACGAGCATTTGTACCTGAGTCATGGATGTTTGTATATATTTCTATGAATATTACTTATTTATGTATGATATATGTACGTCTATCCGTTACCCTAGTATCCATAACACAAGCCTTAAAGTGCTTACTTTGGGCTAGGTTAATTGGTGTGAATGTAGGAAATATTTATTTATTTATTTATTCATATTCTTAAAAAAGCATTATTTGTAACAATGGACACAACCTCATTTATCAGGTAAATATAACCTTATCGTTGAAGCGCGTGTCAATTGATTGATAAATGTTTTGTGTTTGCGTGGGGCAGTCCCGCTACCCCACGTCAATTCGGCCATCGTAATTGGTCACCGTTGCCTCGTACAATTTGAAAAAGCATACGTAGCTAGCTTTTATTACGTAAGAAAATAAAAGAAAATTGTATGCTATATGCATAAAATATTGTTTTGTAAAATCTTGTGTAGTTATTACGATCATTATGTTATCATGGATATTGCAGTAAGCTTTTGATGGTGTTATTGTATTTTTCCTGTCGTAATGAATGATAAGCATTTTATATTAGACTTTCAACAACAACGAGAACATTAACTCGTTACATTTATTTTTTATACGTACGGAACCTTGAATCAAGTCAAGGATTCTATTACGATTTATAACTTAACTGCTAACATTAAGTCAGAGAGTGAAAATTGCTTTTGTTGACCCTAATTCAGCACAACTCAACTATAGATGAAAAAAAATACAAAGGAACCGTATATGAAGAGTTCTCCGTTATTCCGGTTACCAGACCCCTCGTAAAATGTGAACTGTCTAATAAAATGTACGCCTGGAGATTGTATTCAACTTTTAATACAAAACTTCCTTGATGATGTTTAAGAAGTTGTGTAATTTTTGAACTCAGATTTTCTTTGGCTAACCTTACTAACTTAAAACGTGACTAGACGACTAAATGAATGCTTTTTTCATTCTACTTGTGATTTCTCAAAGTTGTTGCAGAATTATTTTATCTAGTTTTGTACAGAAAATTAGAATGCAGCTTCATATTTGTTGAAATCAGTTCTAACAATGGACTAACTCTATAGCAGAGATTATCAAACTTATTTCTTTTACCGCCCCCTTGGAAAATCAATTATTTTCTGCACCCCCAATTTTTTATACTTACAATAAAAACATAACAACTACAATTTCATTACTTTAATTGATTTAGTTATAGTGTTTTATATTAGTCGCTTCTGGTGTTTAAACTTAAATTCTAAACTGGATTTTTTTACCAGTGTGAGCAATTGATCCGGCACTTTATAATATTAAGAACATATTTTAATCAAATTAAAAGAAACAATATAGATAGATAATCATTTCAGTTGCAAAACTAATCTAATGAGATGGATGAATTTGATGATTTTTAACAAGTTTATTGATATCAGGTTCGATTTTACTCAAAAACAGTCTATAGTCACCGCGTTCGGTAACTTGCAAAAGATTTCACTTTTTAGTAAACAGCGTTTTCACAGCACCAAATGCACGTTCACACAAATACGACGATGGGAATGCTATCAAAAATCGTTGAACGATCGACCACAATCCAGGGTGCAACTGCGGAATTAACTTTTGTTGCCAAAATTGTTGGTTGACATTTTTAAATTTGATTTTTATTTCTTCTTTCGTTGTCAGTTATAAGTTCTTCCAGTTGGGGTGATATTGCTATGTTGACCTTTGATAAAGGATCTAACACCCAGTCTAGTATTTCCAATTTCAAAATGTCCTGGAAATCTTTCAATGAAATCGCAGTGCACAAGCAAGTCGTCGTTATTGCAGGATACTGAAAAATTGGGAAAATTATGGACCTCGCGTCTGCCGATATTCTTCTTGAGTAAGAGCAGCTTGGTTGCCAAAGCAGCGACGCCATTTTTTGTTTTTATTAAGTTCAAGGCATCGCCTTGAAATTGAAGGTTCATATCATAAGTAATTATAAAGGTCTGTCAGGTAAGCGATATCATTCTTTGATGTGATGAGGTTGTCGCGCGATTCTGTGTTTGTTTTCCAAGAACTCTATGCAGAGTCAAACAGATTGTAAAATCGAGTCAGACAATTTCCTTTTAATAGCCAACGCACTTCTGTGTGAAAGATCAATCTGTTGAAATCTTTATCATTAGGAACACAAAGCTGATTAAATAATCTGTCATTTAAAGAGTTGTTTCGGATTTAATTGACTGCTCTGGTGACATGTTGCAATGCAATTATTTCTAGCAACTAAATATTGTCGACGTATAACGCAAAGTACAGCAAGCACATCTGGAATTTTATTTTTCAAGTAAGGCTTCATACCTTTTTGACACCCCGTCGTAGCTGGAGCACCATCTTGTAGCAGCCGATATAATATTCTTCAAGGGAATCCCTTTTTCATGACAAAATTTTTGCAGTGTTTTAAACACGGTTTCTCCTTTTGTGCCTGTCTCTAATAGCAAATAATAGTTCTTGACATACTTTTTCTTCTTTAATAAACCTCACTAAGACAGCAACAATGCTTCATTGGCTGGTAGAGTGGACTCATGCAACTGAATTCTCTTCTTCTATTTTTTCAGCTATTTCATCAATTCGTTTTTGCACATAACTATTACTCAAAGCAATTTTTCGAATTGTATCTGCCGCCGGTTTATGGAGCATAGTAAATATAGCTTATTTTATTGCCGGCAAAATTAACGTTTCCAATAGTGTGTGGCTTACCTGTTTGGGCAATTAACAAAGAGATATTGTATGAAGCTCAAAGTCCGTCATCGCCACCGAAAATTTTTCGATACACTTGGATGAGCATAATGCTTCTTTTACAGATCTTGAAAATAGGCTATATTTTAGTCCTTCTTATCTGGATGCATTTTATTTAAAATATCTTGAAGTCTTTAAGGCTTCATTGCTTCGTTTGAAAATGTTTTTGAACAAAGAAGCCACAAAAGCAATGATGGATTGATCGAATTTTCTATGAATCCATATTTAAAATATTCTGCACTGTAATGCCTTTTCTTCTTTATTGCTTCCGACATAGATTTGTTTTCACACGTGCGGGCTATCTACCAAATCTATCTTAAGTATTTTTTAAGTTTTTATTCCATCACACAGGGTCGAAATATAAATGAATTATTCGATATTGAGAAGGTAGGTTTAATTTTAGTGAAGTTTAAAATATAAAGTAAATGAAATTACAAATCAACCATCGCCCCACCCCCCACCCCCCCTATACCACGCTAACGCCCCCATCCCCCCCCCCCCCCATCTAGACCTCCAAATCCCACAAGGGGACGTTATCGCCCACTTTGCGAAAGACTGCCCCAAGTTATTGGAGTATTAATAAGTTGGTCCGATATGCTGTCCATGGTATTCTGATCATTGTTCTCCAACACCACATCTTAATAACATCGATGCGTACACGGTCCGAAGCTTTGAGAATCAAAGTCTCAGCACCATACAGAAAGATGGAAAACTAGGGTACGGCTAGTACCTAGTACGTATTAGTCTTATTTAAATTTTAAGTCTCACTCCTCTCTTTTACCACACTTAATGCAGCTGAGACGTGGCGCCTTTAGCCTTTGACTGGAATTGGTAATGTTGATGCTAGAACCCAGATACAAAAAATCGTTAACTCTAGAGGTCTAAAATCTACTATATTTCTTTGAAATTCTTCTCACCTACAGTTGTTGTCTATAGGACAAGATGATTGTTCATATATGTTCAGTTGGTGTTTTTCTTGGGAGCTGAAGCTGAGCTTTTTCTTGATATTTAGAAGTGAATAAATATTAAAGGTGTATATCTTTTTAGGTTATTAATAGAATTTTCACTAACTTGTTACTACAAACTCATATTTGTCTGGTTTTTTTAAGTTGTTCGAGTACTTAGCCATGGCCATGACTAATTGATGACCAATATGGTTGGTCATAAATATAAACATGCTATATTGGTATGTGCGTTAACATAACCAAAGTTCATCATCAGTGAAAGTACCGAAACATATTCCAACAAAAAGGTTGAACTTAGATTGAAGGACAAAATTAACATAAATATGTGTTTAAAAATTCTTCTCACGTGAGATTTAAAGATATGTCTTTTTAGCTAACCGTATCAGATGCTGTATCCGCTAGGTAACTTCAGATGGCTTTTCTGATCTACAATGATTTTTTGTTAGTGCACAGACCCAGTTTTTATGTATTAAATAATATTTCAATTAATTCAAAACATCTCTCTCTCTCTCTCTCGTTTCTTGTTTCCCATCATACTACTGCACTGATTTGCCAGTAACCACAGCGTTAAATACACTTTGTTGTTAACGTGACCTCAGCGGAACTACAATTTACATCAAAAAAAGTTTCGATTCAAAATACGAGTAAATATATACGATAATTTCTCCTCTTCCGCACTGTGCGTGTTCCAAATTCGTCATTATTCACAGCAATGATTGGATCACGTTTCGAGCTGAACAAATTTAATGTCCCAACAAATATTTGAGTGATATGATAGTATTACACACATGATCCCGGCGGGCCGTCTGTTTAGCTGGGCATGTACGAATTGTGACAACAAGCCTTGTAATTAACTGTGGACCTAACCACGTGTTCTGCTGACGAACAAACGAAAAGTATTATATACACTTTTGTTAAACACTAGTGGAATCGGTTACAACAAAGCTGATAATTTTAAAATATTCTCTGTGCTTATTATGCAATACCAATTTTGATGGCAATCGCTTAAACAGTATAGAAGTTGTCACGTTCTACCTCCTCCACCCCTTTTTTTAAAATACGTAGAGATATAAAAACGCTTCCTAAGAATTTTAAAGAAATTTAATAATTTAAGCCCATGCCCATCGTAAGCGTGTGTAAAGCCCTAAGAAAAAATGGCGAGTGACTACGTTCCTGATCAAAGCTGGTACCTCCCCGTTTAGTTGAGGTGATCGGCGCTAAAAATAAATCAGGAATCTCTCAGCAATCAGCTATGGTCCTTATAGCTCAGATGGCTTGAGGTGACTTCGGACCCCAGTTTGGGGTATAAAACAGTCACTTCTACGTAAGTTAGGCAATCGCTATAGTGAAATTCCATTTATACCCAGTAATTATTATGGTATTTTTTTATCGTTTGGTGTGAAAGTTAGAAATATTTATTTATTTATTTATTATTATCGTGACTATTAAAGCGCTTGACCGCTATCTCGCCTGATGGTAAGCTGAGATGCGATCTAAGATGTAACGCGCTTGCCTAGAAGATACCTATTCACTCGTGACTTGAAGATCCCTAAATTGTATTTATCAGGAAACACAGACTCAGGCAAAGAGTTTTAGACTCTTTAGCAGTACGGATTACAAGATTGGAACCAAAACGCTTAGTGCGACTCTTTGGTATATCAACCAAATAACGGTGGTGCCTATTCGTAAGTATGGTTGACCGAAGAAAAAAAATGGGGACGGCGGAACAAGGCTGTGCAATGCAGCTGTACACTCTCCGAAAAGTATCCTATAAAATACAGATAGCTTGGTCACCTTCCATCTATGTTTAAGGCTGTTGAGCTTATTATTAAAAAGATCGTCATTGCCAATGAGTTTCTTGGCCCTCCTTTCAATAGACTCAAGCGTCTGGATGAACTCCAGACGCTTGAATTAGGCAGAACCGTCCCAAAGATGAAAACAGTACTCCTTACACGAGCGAACCTGCGCTTGGTAAAGATTGAGCAACTGTTTCGGCGTGAAGTACCTTTTCACCTTCGCCAGAATGCCAAGTTTTTTTGAAACTAATTGAGCTAATTGAAAATTGAGAGTTGGTAATAACGACATGTCGAGAAGCTCAAGGTGCTCTGTGATCGGCAAGGATACACCGCGGAAAGTAGGATTCAAGTCGAAAGGACTTTTTTTAGCGGAGAAAAGACACGCCTAGGTCTTTGCTGGATTGAACCTTACCAGATTGGTATCACCCCATTCGGAGACTGTTCAGCACTGGCTCGTGCATCAGAAATATAGCTCTCTACAAGCGTGCTGTCATCTGCGCATCCCAAAATACCGGGCATAACTATGTCGTTAATATGAAAGAAAGAAAGAAAGAAACACCTTTAATGGCTTCGCAAATAACACATTATAGCACATTACAATAATACAAAAAAAACAATTAAAAAAATAATATCTATGACATTAAACACAAAAGTGCATTTATTTAAACACTAACATAACATAAAATAAAGCGAGGCCAATTCGGACCCTGCCTCAGCATATGCGTCTACGTCACTCTAAGATGGACAGAGTGACGCAGAAGCGCTGGTATTCTGGCAGGCCCTCAGGACGTATCGACGTACACGCACTAAAACAACAAATAATTAACATACAAGTACACAGAATACATGAATAAGACATCTAAAAAAAAGAAACAGTGAGACAAAAAAATAAAAAAGTAATTCTAATCGACTGTATTGGCTTAGTTATCTTTGCCTTCCGAACTATAGCAATTTACTACCAACTATCAACCACTGCTCAAAAAACAGCTGTTTTTTTTATATGTCACTGACACTGTTTGTAATAGCATGAAAATTAAACAAATTGCCTCGTTCGTTCGTCACGTAACGCGACGTAGCCATATAACTCAAAAATTTAAGTTAAAATTAAAATTTGAAGCAGAAAAAGTGTTGCAGAGAGTTCGGTACCCTGAGAGACGCCGGCATTGATAGCCAAATGGTCCGACAAGCTACCATCAGTGATAACTCGTATCGACTAATCCCTCAGGAAGTCCGATATCCAGACACACAAACCAGTGGGAAGTCCATATGACGGAAGCTTGCTAATAAGGCTTTCATGCCACACCCTGTCAAAAGCCTTCGAAATATCAAGAGAGACGGCAAGGGCCTCACTATGCCTCTCGATGGCTTTGCTCCATATGTAGGTGGCGTATGCTAGAAGATCTCCAGTAGACCGGTTTCTGCGAAACCCGTATTATCGGTCACTAAGACGGTGATTTTCTTCTAGATACGACAGAAGCCTATGTTTCAGTACACGTTCCATTATCTTACAGAGAAAGGACGTGATCGAGATGGGCCTCTAATTGGCGGGGTCCGCACGACTACCCTTTTTGGGCACTTTTACACGTTAGGTTACACGTAAGCGAGCTTCAAGGACTTAGATACTTGTCTTTGAGCCATACACGAGCAATAAAAGCGTGTCGATACCGGAGCTAACTCAGAAGCGCAAGTCCTAAGTACTATGACTGGTACGCCATCCGGACCACTGGCTTTACTCTCGTCCAGTTCACGTAACGCTTTTCTTGTCTCGGTTTGTCTATTACGGATTTCAGACATAAAAGTTTCACAACCTAACAAACCGGAAGGTACAGCATTGCCAGGATCTATACGCGAATATTCAGCAAATAATTTGGCAAATAAATAAGCCTTTTCCTAAGCGGTATGTGGTGTGCCGCGTCTCCGCTATGTGAACGGTAGATACATGCATAGAGAATTTTCTTTAAACCAGTGTCCACTAGAACCCAGATGTTAGAAAGCGTGAGCTTACTAAGATCACGGAGACGCAAATAAGAAATGTCATCACGTGCATACATGCATACATCCGCATGATCCCTAAATCAATGTTTTTCGTCTCGAGGTGGTGATGGACGGGGTCGAGATTGATGTGCAAACATCGTATATTAGAGACGTGCACTACAAAAAAAGGACAGTTTTCTGTTCTTACTTTTCATACTTAAGTGAACAAAGGTACCGAAGGACTACCTTTGTTGCCTTTCGGAAGTGGCTAGCTCACTACTTGAGCCCCCAAATATCCGCGCTCGGCCAGCAGATGAACCGTGCCTCGGATCCCGCTACTCTCCCATTCTGTTCTCACCCATTCTCCAATGAGACTTCTTCAGACTTCAGCACAGGAACACGATCGGTTGGGACCGTTTGGTATTGTCGTCTTTGACTGGTGGGTGGTAACACATCGCCGCCGAAGCCTACCTGAAAAGGGTTTACTCCTTTAGCACCACTCAGGGGCCACATGTGGGACATCGAGGGCTAAATCCCACGGACGCGAGTAAACTTGGACAGGACAAGGCAGCGTTCTCTCAGTGCGGCAGCGCGCATCGGAGTCCTTGAAAAATGAAGAGATGAACTGCCGGCGTTGATCCGAACTGTTCACCGCAGAGAACAATGAAGAAAAAAAACGAACGATAAGACGGCGCATGGACAAACGCTAAAACGTCTTGATTAATTTGTATTTCCCTGCTTCAATTTTAAACTCGTTGCTTGTATTTTAAGTGTACTTATATATTATTTAATTGTTATTATTATTTATTAATTTTTAATTTATTCAAAGTTTTGCCATTTATAAAGTTTTGCACAGAAATAAGTTTTATATATTTTTTATAATATCATGTACGTTAACAAGGTTACAATGATGATATGATGCAGTGCAATCTTATGGCAAGTTACAATAAAGCTGACTATTTAAAATCAATTTAATTCTTTCATGCTTGACACAACTAAACTTTTTGAAGATTCTTATTTCTAAATCGTCTCAGAAAAATAATAATAAGCGCTTTACCAAGCACTTCTCATAGCAATTGAGTTAACTCTTGCTTTTCTTTGTCGACGTCGTAACTTCATCTGATTTGCACGTCTTGAATAATCGAGCTGCGAAGATATGTGTATGTATATAAAATCTACATACCCACAACTGAGACTGATCGAGAACTCGAAGTAACAGAATGGATACGAATCGTTTAATCGAGATGAAATGTTTTCTCTTGGGACCACCCAGGTAGCTTCAACGAACTGAATGACCCGCTGATGAACAGCTTTGACGTAGTAAAATAATAGTTTTGCTATTAAAACTATTCCTATTCGATCCCAGTGGTTGACTTCAAAATAATTTTATATTCACTTCTGAACCAAGAACTTAACTTCAACAGCGACATATATCAAGAACAATTTCAAAAAAAAGTTGAAAGAGTTCTGAAGTTTTAATAGATATGCCGTAAAAAGCCTTGCTCCAAGGCTTACCGTTAATATTAGAGAAATCGTATTTCTTATGAATAACTAAGAATAATTCGACCTCGACAATATCCTTATTAATGTAGGCATGCAAACATCTGCTCTTCCGATAATGCTCGGTTCTCCTCGGGTGGGCGTCGGCCCCGACCCACCACGTCGCATCGAATCGCCTGCCCGCGGAAATATTTCTTTTGCGCTATGTTTTCTTCCCTGGTCTTTCCTTTTTGCCCAGCTCCTGAGAATCGCAGCCTAATAATAATTAGTATGTGGCCTTCCTAAATAATTGGAATTTTTCAAATTTGCCTTGTTGTTAAACTTCCCGAGAAATTAACGAAAAACAAATGTAAAGCTTTAATAATAATATTAATATTATCAGAAATATGAAAACTGTATTTATTTAATTCAAATTATATCTTAATACAATTAACCAATAAAGACCTTTTAGCATATTTTCTTGCCATTTTTTTTTTTAATTCTTTGGAATACCAACATGAAAATATTTGTGAAATATTTGTATTGATGGTAATAACATTATAACTATATCGTATATTTTAAAATACTTTTACAATAACAACACATGTTTGAAGAAGATTTTCTTCCACTATCGGTGCAAAAAACCTATACCGAGGTAGCAAATTAATTTATTT
Organism: Calamotropha paludella; assembly: GCA_927399485.1. Classification (NCBI taxonomy): domain Eukaryota; kingdom Metazoa; phylum Arthropoda; class Insecta; order Lepidoptera; family Crambidae; genus Calamotropha; species Calamotropha paludella. The sequence continues at coordinate 14,907,233 of OV656813.1, read as the reverse complement.
AGAATTAAAGTTATGTAATGAAATTAGATTTTTTAAATATGAAATGAAAGTAGTTCATTTTTATTTTAAATAATTGACACTGTGATTCGTTATTCTTCTTATGGACTAAATTAGATATTTTCCATAAATATTGCTAATGTAGAGCAATATTTGTGGATCGATTTCTCTATCATACTGGGAGAGAATAGTCAACATCACTCGCAAAAGTTTAATTGGCTCCGGTGTTTGGAATTTTCACAGAAAATTTAGATGAACGCAAATTTTTGTTTGACCGCGCTAGGATATTCGTACGTTCGCACTCGTACGTTTGGAAGTTAATTTGGCAGTTATGCTTCATTAAAGCGAACAGACTTTTAACTGAACGAAAAGTTTGGGAAGTACCGATAGCTTTGATACTATAACAGCATCTAGTGCGATTGCTGTGATAAAGGTTTAAATATGAAATTGCAGAAACCTGCATGGTGTCTGATATCTGAGTCAAATTTTTCCACACTAAAACTATAACGTTCTAAATAAAAGAAGCATCATTGATTGGATCATCATTGGTGACGGAATTATGGACTTTCAGTTGCATTTACATTTAGCTTTTAACGTGTAGGATAATTCGAATACACTACAATAAAATACACTTTTCCATATGTTCTAAATTAGAACAAAATAATATAAAAAAAAAATAGTATACACTCACTAAAACCAATCTGTTATGATTTCAACTCAAAACTAGATGTCATTAAACGCAGAACTAAAAAAAACCCCCGACACAAAAAACATAAGCTACCTTTAAAAAGTAAAAAATAATAAAAGAAAATTAATCCTAAAGTACCTATATGTATAAGTATGTATTAATATTTTTAAAAAAACTTCGCGTTCGGGGACAGCATATGACACTAATTAATTAGGAGCGGTCCCCGAACGCGAAGTTTTTTTTTTAAAATATTAATACATACTTATACATACAGGTACTTTAGGATTAATTTTCTTTTATTATTTTTTACTTTTTAAAGGTAGTTTATGTTTTTTGTGTCGGGGGTTTTTAAAATTTTTAATTTATTTTTTTATTTTATACTTTTTAAAAGTAAACATACTTATAATATCTCTGGTTAAGTTGTAAATACATAGGTTCTTGTCGATTTCAAATTCATTTGAGACCCCACTTGAGCATATTTGCAGACATTCGGTTTTTCTTCCCCACTTTAACCCCCCATAACTTTTAAACGGCTCAATCGATTTTCATCAAACATGTCTAAGAACACTTGCCCGTAAAACACCTCTAATACAAAAAAAACTAAATTGAAATCGGTTCATTCGTTCGGGAGCTATGATGCCACAGACAGACAGACAGAAACGTCAAACTTATAACACCTCTCTTTTTGCGTCAGGGGTTAAAAACTTATTTTTAATACTCAAAAGACTTCTTCAGTAAGCCTGTATATTATTATATTTGTTCATCGTGGATATTCAATTATACAAGCATCACTTCGTTGGGAGCATATTTATATATTTCTACATCCGAGGTGTATTGATAACAATTGTTGAAATATATTCCAGGGCGAATAAACACCATCACAACTCTTTAATAGAAAGCATGCGATAAATCGGGATGAAGTAATTTAGCTCAATAAATGATTTCAGAAGCTTCCAAGCGGCCCTCAAGTTTTATGGACATTTGACTGAAACCCCCATAAATCTTTAAAGGAGGTGTTCCGCTTATCGAAACTGACCATTCGGAAAACATTCCGATGTGTGTAACAAATGGAGGACAGTAAAAATTTATGTTTAAGGTTTAAATAAATTCTGTTTACGATCGATTTTGATGGACCTAAGCCGTTTCACGCAGTAGATAATATCGGAGAAGAGTGAAAAATAATATTTAGTTTAACAACACACTATTATTAACACTTAGTTTCGTGATCTTAAATTCATTTGAAATATGTTTTACCTTAAAATATTAAAATAATTTTCATAAGGCAATCTCGCTCAATATCCCTTTAATATCTAGCTTTGCTGATTATTCCATAGAAAATAAAATTGTTTTAGTCATATAATTCAACCTTTTGACCTAAGCGGAACTTAAAAAAGACATTACCAATACATAACATTTTACCCTTGCACCCTTATAACCACGATATTTTATAATAACAGTTTTTCCCATAACATTATTTAAAATGTATTTCATATTTTACCTGCAAATCTCACAATTCAAAAAAGAATAATGAAAGTTGTTCGATTTCCTAGGAGGACAGGCTATTTTTTCGAATTTTTTTATTTCTTTTGACAAACATAACACAAAATACATGACAACAATAGTTAAGTGTTCGAACTCAAATTCAAAGATTAACAGTATTACACGATCAGTGCATCGCGTGGACAAGCTTTTGTTTGCCTAGAAATTGTGTATTTAAGATTTTCACACGTTAAATAAATAAAATGTTCAGAGCTCATAAACATGTTTATCTATCAGTGACGTTGTTTTCATACGTTCTATGTTTTCAAGCGTTTCATAACTCAATTTACAAAGTAATAATTTTTAATGCAATTTACCTTTTCAATAAGTTCGTTATTTAAAATGACGCTATATCTCAAATTGCAATGATCATTATAATTTCATTAATTAATGTCATCATTCATTGCATCACCATACGGATCGGAAAATCGTTCAGCATGAAATTTATCAAGATATATTCGGAACATATTTTTAATTAACGAATACGATCAGATTTCGAGTCAAATTAAACGACGATTCGTTTATTAAAATCCATTAGTGTGGTGGATAGAAGAAAATAATTTAATATTGGTAGAACCTGATGAATTACTTGATGAAATTAATGACTAGTTTACGTCTCCGAATATATCAAATGTATTTCATTCGTGGAAATAACAAGTAAAAAAAATAAAAGGCTTTTTAAGTTTATTCAGAAGCATCGTTAATACAAAAAAATATTTGAGACGACTTCTCAGCACTCATCAAATTTCAATCCATTACATTTATAATGGATTCGTTATCATCCCTTGAGACTCATAACTCAATAAAGACGACTGTTGTATCTAAAATACATTTTTCATATCAAAAAATTGATTGATAGACGTCAGCAAATAAAGACAAACAATATTATGGCGCCCTGAAATGGTCCAACAAAACGCTTCACATCCGTGTTCAGCTATTCGGAAAACAATACGATAACAAAAATAAGGAGGGTCTCCATTGCATTTCATTGCAGTCTAACGCGCAGGTATATATAGGTATCTAACATTATTCAAAATTTAAGCTCGTTTATCATCAATCTTGGTTCTTTACATCGGTTGTGGAACCAAACCTGTATTAAGATAGGTTAGGAATTCTCCCCTTACAAAGTCCCCTTCGAATTGTTTCCCCTAGGGGTAATAATGGTGGTAAAAGTAGCACTGTCTTTGTACACAACCCTATTGTAGGCGATATAAGAACTAGTTTGATCGTTTCTTTTTCTGTGGGGATAAAAATGCATCGCGCATCTGAGCCCAGAATACATGTGCATTTCGGCAGAAATTTGATAAATTATTCTAAATTCCGAAGTGATGAAATTGCCGTGCAGAAAATATAACATGGTTTCAAAGGGAATACGACGATTCGGACATTGAAAAGTTTGGAGAGGGAATTTTGTTACACGCGTTTTGAAGCTAGGCAATTTATTTCTATTTTCATCTGTCGTCGAGATATAAATCTTAACAGTATGGCATCTTTGTTAGTATTCATAACCATTTATATGATACCATTCACTGTATTTATTGAATGACTGCAATCATGAGTAATCAGGACTAATAAGTTAAAAAAAATAATAATAATTCTCGCTTATAAGTATACCAAAAAGTAAATGTAAGTAAAAAGAATATATTTTTGTAAATGTCCAGAGTTTAAAAAAATAACATATTTTTATGAAGCTGTGGCCATTTACAAAATAAGATTTCAAACAGCGTGATTTGTATAATACGTAATATATTTATTTGTCTATCATAACACTTAAGGTAATTGAAGTTTTTCAAAATTGTGATAAGATACAAACGTATCTTAGTAATTATAAATAGATCACTGTGTTATTTAAACATCGTATGGAATTGTATTTTATGGTATGTAATACGAATGTCAAGAATACTATTCAAAGGCAACTTTCATTGAAATTAATTAGAAAGCATAGCGTAGAAATATGACAGTAGATATCATTAACACTTGTAAGAAATTACGAAAGAAGAAAGAAATATATGTACAATCTTAAACTTATGCCGTGTCTTTTTTAACTCTTTTTACTTAGAGACTTAGTCTACACACTCCGATAGCTTAAGACGTGCCTATCATGAGTCATGTGCCTATAATTAAAAATACCAATACTTTTTTGTCAATTTTTTTTTGGTGTACATGCATTAAAAATTGAGCAATAAAGAATATATTTAACTGTATTTTAAACAGTTTTCTTTTAAAGATTTTATATTATGCAAGTAAGCTTACATTGACAAAAAGTAATACCGTGCCATATTATATTCTCCTAAATCATATTCTGTACGAAAAATCTAATAGGGGGCATTCTACAATACCCGTAAAATATACTCTGTATAACTTTCTTTTGTTATTCAACTTATATATGCGGATCCCGAAAATGTTTCTAAAACAATAGGCTGTACAAATAGTAAGGACTGGAGAACGAGTGTATGTTAGTTATGTGCAAACGTTACTATCACGTTTGAGTGAATATTTGTATAATAAACGGTAATACCACTAAAATAAGATCCGAATTTAAAAACTCAACTAAACGCCAAAGTAGCGTTCGCAAATATGAAAACATACAATCGGCACTCTGAATGCGTTAATAATTAAGGGAAACTGAGAAATAATAAAGACTTGGAAGAATACCAAACCATTAAATATATTATGTTTGTAAAATCAGCAAACAACCTCTTTTTATCGTCATAAGCCTAGTGATAGCAGGCCCTCTTGGCAGGGGGCAGTAATTCTCTATGGATGAACATGGGATAAAGACATCTTTCGGCAGACCGGGTCGTAATCCACCACGCGGGGCCAATATACTTGGAGCTGTTACCAAGAGCAACAACCTTTAGATTCACGTAGGCGTAAATTTTTGATCATCCATCCGATGACCGGGTTTTACGAAAGTTTCTTAACCTCCGCAATCATAAGCCGAACGCCTTAACCGCTATGTCATCGTGCTCCTCATTTCACTCTTTTTTAAAAACATCCAAACAAATAGAACTTATGAAACCGGTGTGCCATTTCATAAGTTGGTACAACACTAAAGTAAGCAGATTAGACAGAGTGCAAAAATGTGAAAAGAAGATGATATTTCAATATATTAAGCTTCATAAAATGTTTTCGAGCAGACTTATAAGATCTGTAAGACTATTGGTTAGAAAACATTTTAAAGCGAGGGTATTGCACATCTGGTGAAATAGGACGACTAACATCGCAGTTTAGACTCTTTTACAATTTTAAACTGCTTAATAAAAAGTAAAAAAAAACTTGATAATTAATATTAATAATATAATACTGAAGTATTGATATCTAGGTACCATATACGTTTATGAAATGTCACTACCTGTGCTATGTCTTAAAACCAAACCAACATTGAAAAAGAGTTGCAATTACAACAAACAACAGGCATTAATTTATTATTTCAATATTTACTTTTATTAAAAAGTCCAATCTATCCAAATAATATTAAATTTTTGCGTTAACTAATTCCTATGTAAGGTATTCGCAATCGCCTTAAAGCTAGAGACGTTTTGCGATTGATTTGCATCCCAGACAAAGCGACGAGATCTCAAGGAATCCTGCACAATTCAGTGCTGGAACTAAATCAAGGGATTAGAACCAAGCTTCAGACGAGCTACAATGGAATTTCTTATAATGAAAGAAAAGAAGCCATTAAATCTTGAGCCGGCGATGAGAACTATTATACAATTGGACGAAAGTGATTTAGTTAAGTTCACTCTGAATTGAAGTTGCCACTTACATGTAATATTTTAAAGCGGTTCTGATAAATATAAGTCAGCGTAAATTTGATAATAAAATACTAATAAATTCTTATTTAATGTAAGTGAGCTTCGAATATATGTAAAAAAATAACATTATTAAGTTATAATAAAAATATTTGGCGACAATTTTTGTCAAATAATTCACTATACGCTCCTCTTTTGTTCTACATTTGTCGAGAGGCTTTTCTCGAGAAAATGAGGGCACTAACTACATATTACAAACACTTTTCCACAATCCTTATGCTTATTACGTTTCTTAATAAAACTGGGTGTGCAATCAACAGTTTCAATGTAAGGGAGCCATATTAAGAGTTCACATAAAGGGTAAATGAGTCGGTGGTTATTTTTTTTTCGCTATGATGTCGTCCTTGAAAGCAACAGTAATAAGTAAGAGAGAAACATAAAAATATATTATTGAATTTTTCATCTCAGTCTAAGATTCTTGGGCTTTATTAAAACGTTGAATGGAGCAGCGAGGGGCAATCGGAGCCTCGGCTGATTTGCATTACGAAGCAAGCGCACTGTGAGCGGTCAGGAATCCGGAGACTAAGGAATTTAGTGCACTCAAAGACTGAGTCTTGGAACTGTGGACGCGTCACAACCTTCTTTTTATTAAATTTGATCATTAATCTTTATTAAAATATTTATTTGCATAGAATATGAATAAAAATGATTCAGATGACTTTTATAATAAATAAAATTTACGCCACATCTAATCCTCACGGGTGTGCAAATTTAAAACATAAAAGGTTAAACTAATTTATGGCTCTTGATTAACTTTGGAACGCGATTTCACCACCATATATTAAAGCAAAACCCCTTAATTTCAAAAAGATATCCGTCATGATATATTTTATAAAATGTTCTATTTGATGTATACTCGTTTACTGAGAAAGTGTAGTAACTATAAACGATCTTATAGAAATATGGCGCTGTGATTGCAAAGATATATAAACTACAAACATTTACACTCGAGCGTTATTATTATGCATAGCAATATTATCAATTATATATACGAGGTCTATTAAATAGACTGGATCAAATGATTCATACATTACTAGTTAAAAAACCTTAACAATAAACCTAGAAGCAATATTTATAAATTCTACACCTTAAAGCCATGAAATTCGATATGTCTAAAAGTGAAATGTTTAAAAGGATTCCTTGTATTGCTTCTCAAATAATCTACACAAAAAGACATGACACTAATAAAACAACATTTCTTTATCCTAATTTTATACAAATGAAGTAGGTTTATTTTTCATTTCCTTTATATTTATTTAATGGTGTTACTTTTTCAGCAATATGTTTATTTGATTTCTCACTATTTGTTCTGAGTTTTAGTTGTTTGAACCTCTACTAATTTTAAAGCAATTAGAGTATAATGTAACTATAACAAAAAACATAGAGCAGCGTTTTTTATTTTTAAATATGTACCTAAATTGGCAAGTGGCAAATATGCCATTAATTTCAACGAAAAGACTAATTCAAAACTTTAAAAATAGGCGATAAAATATTACTCAGATGTTTAAAACCATCTGTAATTTTAAAATTCATCTAATAACACTTTAACAACCACCATAAGAGTATTTTATTTTATTATTTTTTACTTATAAATACGTTCTATTTTCAGCTTTATTTCAATTTTCCCCTGCGTCCATTAGAATCCCCCCCTGTTGAAATCCCCTCGAGGATTAATTTAGATTTTTCGTCCATGTGAATCTTAGAATAAGAAAGTGTAGGTTTTGCAAGTTTAAAAGTAGGGATATATTTTAATCTATTCATATTTCTTTTATTGATTACTACATTTATTTGTAATTCATAACATATTCGTATGGATAAAATGTCGTTCAAATCATATGCCAGTGTTTTATTTTTCTATATTTTATAAAAAAAAATATTTTTCTCGAAACACCAGCTCGTCCACACAACTGTCAAACTTCCAATCCTTTTTATGTCAACGCTAACTTAACTGTTCATATATAAAAATTAAACGATTAATACACAATTCCCAACACAATAAAAAATATTTATGATTAATAACTTATGACATATAACTTAATCGTTTATTGTATATGTTTTTCTATGAAGTAAAGTTCGTCTTGAAACAAATAGAAAATTTTCAAATTGTCTAAGGAAGCTGATTCTTAAAGGTGCCATGGTTTGATCATCATCATTATTCTATAAATATTCTCACTACTAAAACACTTTTCCCTATGGATATCACAGCACACAGGCACAGTGCGGAATCAAAAACAGCTTAACTTTCCTTCCAAAATACGCTAAGAGTATTATGATAATCGAACATAAATGAAGGTTGTAACGATCAAAGTAATAATAGTCCTATCGAAAACATCAAATGTATAAAAATGAAAGTCTCGCAACGCAACAGACTTCAAACTAATTCAACTATTATATTATATTGTTTTTCTTTCATTTTAACATTTAAGTGCTGAACTTATAAAGGGTCCGCCAATAGGGACGCTCGATCTTTGACAGCTCATGGCGGCCATGTTGTTTGTGGTAGAGTTGTCAAACCTAGTTGTTATTATTCAGTGTATCTTCACAAATCACCATGAACCAATTCAGCCGCGAGCAACATGTGCAAATCGTTAAAAGTTATTACGAAAATCATTCATCGGTTCGAGCAACGTTCCGCGCGCTCCGCGAATTTTACGGTGCAATTGGTCGTCCTGCTGAGTCGACTATCCGTCGTTTGATAAAGAAATTCGAGTCAACCGGTTCGGTGAACAATCAGCCAACACCGACGCGTCGTCGAAACGTCCGATCTGCCCAGAATGTCGCCGCTGTGCGCGATAGTGTGCGTGAAAATCCGCGACAGTCAATTTCACGTCGCGCACAGGAACTCCGCCTTTCGGAATCATCACTTCGCCGAATCTTGCATCTGGATTTGGGCATGCATCCGTACAAGATCCAGCTGACACAAGAGCTCAAAATAAACGACCATAGACAGCGCCGTATCTTCGCTGATTGGGCTTTAGAGCAGTTGGAAGTCGACCCCGATTTTGGTCGCAAAATCATCTTCAGCGATGAGGCACATTTTTGGTTAAATGGGAATGTCAACAAGCAGAATTGCCGTTATTGGGCCGAGAACAATCCACAGGAGGTCCACCAGGTCGTAATGCACCCAGCAAAGGTAACTGTTTGGTGTGGATTTTGGGCCGGAGGCATCATCGGGCCGTATTTCTTCGAGAACGATGATGGTGTGGCCATCACGGTAAACGGCGAACTATACAGATCCATGATAACGAACTTTTTCTGGCATGAAATCGGCAATATGGATGTCGAGGATATGTGGTTTCAGCAGGACGGCGCTACGAGCCACACAGCGCGCGCCACAATGGATCTTCTGCACGAGCGCTTCGGAGAAATGGTTATCTCGCGCAAAGGCGACATCAACTGGCCACCGAGATCGTGCGATTTAACCCCACTAGACTATTTCTTGTGGGGTTTTCTTAAATCGCAGGTCTACGCAAACCAACCACAAAACACTGATGACCTCAAAGTCAACATACGCCACGCCATCGATGAAATACAGCCCGATTTGTGCGCCAGAGTCATTGAAAATTGGACTTCTCGTATGCGCGCCACCCAGCGAAGCCGAGGTGGCCATTTGAACGATGTTATTTTCCATACATAATGCCTTCGAATACTCTTTCAAACAAAAAATAAATTTCATTTATACCTCTCACACAACTTGCTTTATTTCATTTTAAAGATCGAGCGCGCTTATTGGCGGACCCTTTATAAATAAAGATTTTATTTATGTAAAATTTTTGTTATGTATGGAATCACAATTGTCACTTTTTCACATTCGTTCCCAACTTTTATTAATAACCGTTGATTTGATTTACTTTACATCTGTAATAAACATAATAACTTGGCAATCGCTAATATAAATGATTAGAAATTAAAAGAAAACAAAAAAATATTGATCGTTTTACGCGTATTCTTTTTTATTAAACAAAATAACACCGTTTGGTGCAACGGTAGCGATCCTGCCTTTCGCACCGTCAGTCCTGAGTTTGAGTCCCGGTAGGGGCAGATGTTTGTGTGATAAATACGAGCATTTGTATCTGAAACATGGGTTTTTACATATTTCTATTAATATTACAATCTATGTATCATATATGTACGTCTATCCTTTACCCTAGTAGCAATGACACAAGCCTTACAGTGCTGACTTTGGTCTAGGCCTTTGGTCTAGGTCTTGGTGCGAATGTAACAAATATTATTACTATTATTAACATTTCATTTGATTTTATCGCATTCAAATAATTTTTTTAGCAAAATACTTACCTATCGTTTGTTGTGATCAAGTCAATTATCGAAACATCAATTATTTACAATCGATTACGCAGAGATAAAGGTTTTTACCGTATCCATACATCAGTTAATCCTCAAATCCTATGTAAAGAAATATTGCCTTGTAAAAACCTTATACGCGCAGTTACAGTATTTATTTTTTTCTTTACTTTAATCTCACAATAAGCGTTCAGAAACACAACATCAACAAATCGAGAACAAAACACGGCGCGAAAACCGTGTTGTGGCGCTTGTTTGATTTATACAGCAGTTTATTGACAATGATATAGGTCTCCTTGCTTCTGACATTTCGTTATGTACGGTGAAAAATGGCTGCACGTCCGAATAGACCGTTCTCGCCTTGTATTAACTTGTTTTCGTTAGTGAAACGACCAAGATTATGTGGGGAGGTGTGAGCAAGGCGAACATTAGCTGTACAGAGTCTAAATATAATAATATAGGATCAAATTCTTTTTATTATCATATTCCTATCATCATATTCTTTCACGGGTGTAGCAACCGAGCAAAGGTCTTATTTTGAGTATTATGCTGATGGCAAAGCCACCAGCACCGTGCCGCAATTATCTAATCTGGCGAATTAACTACCGAAACAAGGCGTTACCGACCCTACTGCCGCTGGCCTGCTGGTATGGACAGCTGAGAAGCAGGCGGGCGGGCAAGTGTGCTTTCTGCGAAAAATTTATATTTTTTTTTTATTTATTATGATAAAACTCTAAACAATTTATTTATACACCTCATATTCCAATTCAGCCGTCACTGTTCTAAGACTTAGATCGACTGATTTTATATTATATACTTATTTCTAAAAATATTAAACATGTGTGTATCATATTTGTATGTATCTTTGTTACCCCGGTATCCATTACACAAGCCTCACAATGCTTACTTTGGACTAGGCTAAAAACTAGAAACAATCTGCTAATTGACAACTTGTAAACTGACTTAAAGATAAATTAACAGTTTCACAATTTGCAGCTACATTTAGCTAAAAATAAAAAGACTTATAAATACTTTCGCTACCAATCTTATATACATATTCTAGAAATCTATAATCTAAAAACACAAATTTGTTGTTTTTGTGTTTGTCTGTCCGCTTTTTTCCCCGCTCCTTTTCCATTGTATACGCGTTACCATAGCGGGTCAGCTAGACGTTTTATAAAATCATTTGTTGGTCCAAATAAATGATTTCACTATTTAAGAAAGTTCAACAAAGTAAGTAAATAATCTCATGTTCAAAGGTTATTATTACATAGTCGACGACTATTGCGATGCATGGTAGTAATAGTATTGAAAGTATTATGTATTGTATTAACATAACACTATTTATTACAGATGTGTCATTTGTCAGCTATTAGCATTTGTTAATTTGAACACTAATTTATTGGTGGCAGTTGGGGTATGACATGCATTATTAAAACATCTCTTGAGTGTTGGTGTATGGTGCAGGGCGTTACGTTCTCTAAGATATGTTTAAGCGAAGCGATGGCTGCATCATGCTTCATGCTCGTAAACACCCGTTTACCCGCTGCCTAAGGAGATAGGTCTGCTTTAAACTATAGTAATGTTGACATATACTTAAAATTAATTTTATTTTGATTCATTAAATTTGTCGTTTATACTCTTCATATCATTGCAATGTTTAAGTATACTTATTTAAAACAAATGCTGGTTGACTTGTATCAACGATGTAATGAAACCATAACACTACTATTATTGTGATCATAGAATAATATTGTTTTTTGTAGATTATGTATGATGACGACGTGTACTATTGTAAATGTCGGTACTTCTGTTAGAGCTGATGAGTTTCTTGCGCCCGTTCTTCTTGTCATTTAAAAGACGTCCTGAATGGGTGGTAGGTAAAAATGTTGGACGATTCTGAACAACTTATTTTAAGTGCACTTGAATAAATTATTTTCATTGCATACTATTTCATTTATATTATGTATCCGTTATTCTATGATAGAGGAGGTTAAGCTAAATCTGAGCTGGAAAACGGATCGATAACTTATTTTGCTTACGTTGTCCTCACCCCTAGAAGGGCGAAGACAACTAATGACTACACTGCTGCCTAATACCTTAGCGAAGACACAATATGCTGTTAATGATGATGTTAATTTTTTTTTCCCGATAGCTCTCTAAATATTGATTCATTTGATATATTCCAAACTCATATTATAAAGACAAATATTACACTTAGAAGTTTGTATGAAAGAGGTACATTGATATCCCGCATTCAAGGTAATCTAGATCAAAAGGATTCTTTGAAAACACCTTTCTTATTTGTCCATAGGGTTCCGTACTCTCTGCAACACTTTTTCTGTTACATATAAATGACCTGCTTTTGCCCGATATTTTAGTGTTCGCAGATGAATTTGTAGAGAGCTATATGTCTGATTCACGAGCCAATGCTGAACAGATCCAGGACAACCAGAGTTACAAATAAGCTACACCATTATATGGTAGATATACCAAATAATCGCATTAATCGTTTTAGTTCCAATTTTGTGATACATACCGCTAAGGAGTGGAACTCTTTGCCTGAATCTGTGTTTCCTGACAAATACAATTAAGGGGTCTTCAAGTCACGAGTGAAAAGGTATCTTCTAGGCAAGCGCGTCAAATCCTAGATAGCATCGTCGCTTACCATCAGGCGAGATAGTGGTCAAGCGCCTACCTATTTGCTATATAAAAAAAACTTAGGTTCGGAATAATATATGTAATTTTTTTATTTTTTTTATTATGACAATCGCTTTTCCAGTACGCCTATAGGAACGGGGAACCGTGGGTATTATGTGGCACACCTAGTTTATTAATAAAGGAAAGCGTCTATATATCTTGTTATACCACAGAATCAGAAAAACGTTAGACATCGAAAAAGAGTGGGTGTAAAAAAAGTAAGAAAAAAAATTCTTCGCCTTTGGCACATTGGATTTTATTATATTCTCTCGATTACCTCGTCAAAATCTCATCTTGTCGGAATATAAAACGTGGGTCTGCAATATTATTTTTTTATGCGGACTTTATGTTAATAAGACGAACGAAAGATGTCGCGTGTTAGGTACATTGCTATTGTAATAAAACACTTTATGGCAAAAGGTAGATTTGGTACACTTTTACCTTGACAATGGTAAAACTCTCCACGGTGATTCTTACTTTACTGTTTGTTATGATTTATAAAAGGGAAACAATCAACGGGTGACGTAAAAGTATGTCTATCTAAATATATAAACAATGAAATCAGGCGCCACTTCCGCATGGTATTGACTGCGTGAACTGGTGCATCCATACTGAAGCTTCTTTTTCATTAAAATTCCTTTCGCAGATAAAAAAAAAAAAAAAATTTTTTTATTAAATTGAAATCACAAGTAACGGCGCATTCTTTGATACCCACAACAATTGTTTGGGCCCACACTATGCAGAATTTGTAAACAAGTTATAGATATGGATTATATAAATAAGTATATAACAGCTATCATTCGGGAACAAAACTTAAACTTATCAGTTATCACACTAAAATAATGCCCTTACCAAGATTTAAGGACGATTGGTATAGCAGGCAGGATCGTTACAACGTTGTACTAACCGGTCGTTGGGGTATTTAATTTAGTATAATTATGACAGTAATATTTACGTTTGTCAAAGCTCTTATTGTTCGAAGCAAAGTTCTTACGCAAATAACACTACACACAAATCACAAAAAATAAATAAATATTTCTTACATTCACACCAATTAGCCTAGTCCAAAGTAAGGACTGTAAGGCTTGTGTTATGGATACTAGGGTAACGGATAGGCATACATATATGATACATTGATATGTAATATTCATAGAAATATATATAAACACCCATGACTCAGGTACAAATGCTCGAATTCATCATAAAAACATCTGTCCCTTCGGAATTCGAACCCAGGACCATTCGGTGCGAAAGGCAGGATCGCTACCGTTGCACCAAACGGTCGTCAAACGTAATACCAAAGATAGTATGGATCTATTTGCCTCATGGCAAATACACTGTTAACCGCGGGACTGATTCGTTTGATAGTAGACTCACACAAACATAGATGGACTTATGACATATGCACACATACACTCCTGCACTCATGCACTTATGCACTCATGTTATTATGCATTCATGTGCAGGCACTATGTCTGTATTTTATTGAAAAATGAAAAATTTTAAACGGTCCGTAAATCCCAAAAGACTCATCGTATCGATTTTTTCCATAGGGCAGAAGTTGTTTAGAATGGCATAATCTACCATTATATACATGTTTCCGGGAAATCTACCAATCACAATTTCCACATGTTAATGGTGCGGGGTCCTTTAATCGATAATTGCTTTATGTAAAGCTGAGTGCTAGTGTTATAAATGTTTTTTAGTTGCTACTTTTTATTAACAATATCAATAAATATAAAAGTAATAATGTTACCCTACAATTGTACCTTGACGCAACTCTCAATTTAGTTAAAACAACCCGCACAAGAGATCATTACGCCTTCGTTAATAACAATAGCACCGTCTCTCACATTTAGGCGACACCTACAAATCACTTAAAGAGTCGTGAGCCCTACAACAGTTCGGGGCCTCAAATTAACTTAATTGCAATTGTAATAGGGCTCGCCGAGGACCGCAATAAAAGGGAAATATTTTCATTCGCCCAACGCCCCTGGCCGTACCTAGTAAATTGTTTAAGTACGTACTCCTTTGTGGGTAGACTCCATTGTTTTATCTGGCACCCAACTGTTTGGGTTGATTTCGACGATTCGTGGTCTGGCGGCTTTGTAAATACTCCAAGTATTAATTGCGTTAATTACATTTACTGGGTAAACAATTTTTACAAAATAAAGGTAAAATACGAATTTGCTAATCTTCCTGTTTAAGAAGGTTAACAGATGCTGTAGTTTAAGTATTAAAACGTACTAACTCACTTATATGTGTATATTACGATTTAATTTCAATCTTTTTATCATTAAATCAAACTCCTAAATCCAGAAAAAGATATTTTGTTCTATCTTTGACGTCTTGCAGAGCAACTCTAAAAGTAAGCTTCTATTGTTAAAGAGGTCAGATTAAACAGCAAATTAATTAGCAAAATCAAATATAAGACTTTTAAATACCAGTTCTGCTACCAGTAGGAGAACTGATCGTCTTGTCTTGGATGTACTGATGTACATCTTGGATGATACAGTTAAAATAAATAGCTTGCTATTTGCCACACTTGAGCATATGGCGGACAAAATTATTAATTTTAGCTTGACATGACCGATCCACAGACTAGGTAGGGATTCTCCGTAATCACATCTACCTTTCTGGTGTATTTTTTATAACGACTTAGTGGACCTAGTATTCTAGTCAATTATAAAAACTTAATTTTTATATTAATCCTTTTATTTTTAACAATTGCGTAGGTACATATAGATGACTCAAGGTGTCATCTCCTTTCTACAAAATACGCGTTTTCCCTTTCTTTAGTTTGTAACTACACATTTAATTACATTAATTTATTACATTAATTCACAAATTCCTCCCGTCGAGTCCAACATCATTACTAGTGGTTGTATTGTAAATGAAAACATAATTCTCTGGTTTACGTGAACACTCACATTGCTAATTAACGATTAATATGTTTACTACATCACTTGTTTTACATTCAGGAAGAATTAAAATACTATATTTTTCTTTGCAGTTTCAGTTAAGTGAGGTAAGTAGTACAGTTAAGTAACTTGTGGTTAAACTACTTTAAAATCTAAGGCATATTTCAACTCGTTCGGGTAGATGGAACCAGAGATACAGCGGCTTCAGAGATACAGACTTCTCTGTAGTACCAACTTTCATACAATGAGGTGGTCATTTAAATGGCCGTCCCGATTATTACCTCCTGCTTATCAATAACATTAACTGGGAGTACACCTCCAAGACAGTAACAGTATGAACTGGCTGATATTCCAGTGTTCCCTGGACTCATTCTGTGCCAAACCGAAAACCAACCGAACATGGTAAAACCGCGGGTGGAAGTTAGTACTAAGATAATGATTCTTACGTATCAATTTGCAAATAAATAAATAACTATACATATATTTTAATATAGTTACACATTTAGCATTTACAACTATCAATTGATAATGCCCTGTCTATAAAACTGCTTCATCCTTCATCACCATTATTTCATATTGAGTTAGGTGTAATAAAACAAAGTATATTAATATAATTTAGGGTAGCCCATATAGTATACAGATATATTCGATAGAAAGAAACCGAATAACAGCTAGAATTATCTTCGACATTTAAAAAGAAGAATGAGATGGAAAACAAACACTTCTAGATATAAATGGAACTGCTAAAAGGTAAAATACCTACAATTACTTTCGATGCAGGTGTCCAGTCCAATTGGATCTAATACCAACTGCAAAGGAACTGGATTAACGTCGCTAGACATTGCAGTTTCTCTATGCCGGTAATGGGATGGGAATGGCTGAATAAACACCGATATATCCACACTGACGTTGGAATCCTATTTATGTTGTGTATTCTATAGTTTGTCTATTAGAATTGGTTTGTCTGTAAAACTATATAGAATAATATTAACAAAGTCCATAGCTCAGTTTAATCAATAGCAATTTAACATTCCGTTAACTCATGAGTTATTCTGCGAACCCTTGAAGTGACTCACTTCAAAGGTGACATCAAGCTGAATTACGCGAACAAGTTTTCGACATTTTGTATAAGGAGCGGGGTGAAGTTCAGATTGGCATTATAACGAAGTTTCCTTTGAAATTGTGAAATAAAACGTCGGAATTACTATATTGTTATTTTGAAATGTTTGAATACCAGTGTGTGCAGTCAGTGATGACGTACGGAACGGAGACGTGGTCCTTTATTATGGGCCTAATAAGAAGGCTTAAGGTCACCCGAGCGTGCTATGCTCGGAGTTTCCTTACGTGATCGAATAAGAAATGAGGAGATCCTTAGAAGAACCTAAGTAACAGACATATTCCGCAGAATTGCCAAATTCAAGAGCCAGGGGGTGGGGCATATAGCTCTTAGAACTGATGTGCGTTAGGGCAGAAAAGTTCCCAAAGTGGCGACCACATGATACATAATAGATTATAATTCTATGTGATAAACAAAATTTGCATTTCGGTAAAACGCGAATATTTTATTCTTAAATCGCTCCAACCACTATCTTTCTTGATATCTAAATGATTTTGAATAATCAAATAAGCAACATAAGTAAGCAGCCCTCGGGTATAGATTGTATATATTAGATATGGTAGAAATAAAGTGTAAAGTACTGAATAGAGCCACAGTTACTTATGGATCCAGATAGCAAATTTTTACCAATATTATTCAATAATGATGCAAAAGTGACAAACGCTTTAATGTACGGCTGCTGCAGGACGTGCTATTTTTAGCATCGGCGAGCGGTGATTTTTGCGAAATCTGTATATCACATTTTACCGACTTGGTCGAGTTTGGTGTTTAATGATTACTACATTTAACTTCCAAAAAGCGAGCATTAAGATTATTAGATCCCTTAATTCTCGGAGCACACAATCAGCATCAAATCTAACTTTTTAAAGCGGACAACAGGTTCTACTCAATTAGTATAATCTAATTAAGCCGGGATGGCAGACTGGACTGCTTGAAATAAAAGAAATATATTATCGTTCTCCCGAGAAGGCTCTACAAGATTGTCAGCGAGTGTTAATAGGCTATTCTCAGCCATTTTCACAGTTTATTCAAAGGGTTGGACAGTTTTATTCACTTCGTTAACGGGACCGGAACGTTCTTTCTGTTTATTTAATTTTTTATTTCATTACGGTCGTTGATGAGAGATGAATAAGTTGGTTTTCACGTCACAGTAAGTTATTAATTCTTTTTTACATTTTTTATTGTAATTAATGCTATAAAAAGTATATAAATACAGAAAAAAAAATATGTAGAAAAAACATCACCTCGTGTGAGATCTGAAGCCGTACTTCCTGGAAAAATTCACAGTGTTTCTGTATTAATGAAATGTTAAATTCTTCATGAATAAGATTTTTATTTTATTTGTAATACATATCAGCTTTCTGTAAAAGATTAAGAAGTTACAACTCCTGATAGATGTTGATATATCTATCGAATATCCACTTCATCTAAAGTTAAGGTAAGATTTGTTGCCCGTATTTTCAGAAATTCTCAATGTATAACGACGTGTAAACGTAGCCTTATCCCTCGAAAATACTTGGCAACTATGTCGTGATGCCGAGACTTATGTATGTATAATACACTCATTACCTTCATCATTTCCAATATCGAATGAAATCACCACACATAATGGTGATTGAAGCACACAAATCGTGTCTCAAAACGACGGCGGCGAGGCGGTCTATCCTGCCAATATCCGGACCACATCTTAATATCCGCTTAGTCATCTGTCAGCCTAGGTGTTTTACATTTATGTATGTCACGGCTTACACGTGGAATCGACAAGACTATTAACTTATATATATCGACCATACGAATGAAAATATTATTCTTGGAGAAGATAAAAACTGCTTGTAATATGATAGGCGGAAAATTCTTAATACCATTTAATTATAAAAGTATTTGAGAGATGATGCTGAATTTTATTTTAATTGACGGAGTGCCTGAAACGGGAAGTAGAGAGATATATTTTTTTAATGAATTCCCAAATGATGTTAAATTACAAGAAAATATCTTTCGAATATTTCCTTGAAAAGTTAATGAGAAGTGGCAAAGATTTCTTTGTTAAGAGTAAGAAAATACAAAATTTTATTTAAATAATTAAGATTACTTATCTACTGATTTATTATTTACTAGTACGACTTCGTTCTCGTTAATCAGTTTTAATAAGCACCTCATCTTTATAAATTGCGTATTTAAAATATAAGTTGATCTTGCAGATAAAGCCAATGAAAGCTCTCAAAGAAGTTCTTTGAGCGCTTTCTAATTTCTATGGAGTACTGTGTTTCGGAGGTTCTATAAAATAATTAAAGGGGGGCAATTTAAGAGTACCTACTATAAAGCTATACTAGAGTTTTAAAAATGCAAACAAAACAATCACATTTTTCAAATCGTGATCTTTGTAGCCTAATTTTATTTTTACAATTCAAAAATTTTTTTCTTACATCACATGTAATAAATTATGAATTTTCTACTACAGATAAACTTTGGATACGACCATACTAATGATAAATTGGTATGCATTTAAATTATATAAACTTTTAAGAGGTGCACGGTGAATTCAAAATTATCAAATTAATTATACGATTTCATTGAAGGAAAGCCAAAATATTGTTCTCTTGACCTGATAGGTTAGGATAGTGAAAACTGTCAGAAAAATAGTTTAGTAACTTCGAAGGTTAACATGTAAATACAGACAAAAAAATAAATTATTCATTTTAATGTGACTTAGATATAAGTAAATAAAGTCACACAAAATTTTAAAAAATACTTACAAAAGTAACTTAATATGTACTTATATGTTTACGCCACATATGGTGCCACTATATAACCTGGTGCCATGGTATAACACGAAAAAATTTAATAATATATTTAATGCGGAGCTAACGTTACACACTCCATAGCTATTATCAGAATAAAAAAAGGAATGACAGTTCTTATAGTGACGTTCATTTCTGTAGCTGAGCCACATTGCTGTTGTGGTTCTTTAAGGCACCAGCCGCAACAGTATATATTACAAAAAAAATCAATAAAAAAGTCTTTAAATATGAAGATATTGGTATAGAGCAATAAATAAAGTAGTAGAAACTGTGTGTCTATATATTAAGTTGGAAAATTTATGAAAAATGATTGCGTATGATAAAAAATAAAAAAAAGCAACTACAAAAATGTATATCTGTCTGGAACTATACGCTAATCTTTGAAACTACTGAACAGATACTATTTTTATCAATTATCTATTATCTATAGATTTAACTAAATATGGGCAACATGTTGGCATTGAAATCGAATGACAGCGAAAAAAGTTAACAATCTAATCAGAAACTGTTGAATAGCTGTTATTGCAGTTTTTAGAGATATATTAAATTTAGTTCAATGCATCATTTAGAGGTTATTTAATTGAAAAACTCATCGTCATGTAAAGGTAACACTAAATTTGCCGCTCGCATTTTAAATCAGTACAAAATTTTAAATTAATTATTGTATTTACCTATGACAAAACTGTTTGATTTGTTTAAACAATTTCACAAAGGTAGTAAAGTCCATTGATTGTTTTGTTTACAATTTTTTATTTTTTACTATAAATAAATGATTGCTAGTGGACCTTGTGGATGTTGTTCTACTAATGTTACCGAAAACCAAATACATAGATGTTTATCTTTTGTCAAAAGCCTTAATATCTTAATATCGTCTATTCTAAAATCTGACAGCAACTTGACCATGGAAAACCATCGTCCTAAAGCAGTCCTACCAGCTCTAGCAAAATGATTTGAACGTAATTGCTTTAATTATATCTATTTCAATTATTTTACCTTTTACGCTCCTAAGAAATATAACTTCAAAAAAATGTGTTATATTTTCACCTTTGGAAGAAAGCATGTTAATTTTTTTTTTATATTTTATACATTTTTTCAATGATATCTTATAACATACATTATTACAATAGAAAAATACTAGAAAAAATCGACTCGGCTCACTTCAATATGTACTCGGAGACGATAATCTTACTTACGTGAAATCAACCAATGACCTGGGTATAATATTTGATTCTAACTAACATTTCGTAATCACATATTATCCATAGTAACAGAAAGTTTAGACGCCTAGGGTTGGTTCCACGAAATTCTCGAAATATTATAAGTTCTCGATTAATTAAACTTCTTTACTAAGCATTCGTACGTAATCAAATCCAAGCGTGTAGCTCTGTCTAGCATCCCCATGAAAGCACTTATACTCTTATGCTCGAGAAAGTAAAGAAGGCATTCCTCAGGTATTTATACAAGTGCTATTTACACATATTATCCCCATTTATACCCGACCTTATTTCTCTGGGCTTTAATTCCCTTAGGACGTGCAGGGCAACAAATCAAATTGAACTGATTTGAAGGTTTTATGTAACAGTATTAACAACCTTGACCTACACAACCAGTTGTGTAGACTATATGTTCCTGAACGGTACACACGGCGCCGGCGGCGCGCTGAGCGGCCCCAGTACCCAGCGCTGCGCGTACATAGTCTCCTCTTTGCCGCATACAAACAGAAATTAATTCTTTTGTGTTTTAGATATGTAACTCGACCTAAATTATGAACTAAAACTCGACTAAAAATAAATGCTTTACATAAAATTATCGTCGAAGTTGAGATTTCCCACTGGATGTGATTCATGAGACACTGTGTTCATAATGCACAATACCAATGTCCCCAACAATTTTCCGCCCTACATCAAGCTTATACAATTTCCCGTAGCCATTTGCTTCACGATGGCAGATCCGAAATGCTGCTGGTATTGATCTTAGGTATACTGACTTGGTATATACGTGGCCGCTCGCGGTTAAAAAATGCTGACTTATTTATATTAGCCCCAGCAGAATAGAACCATTAATGCCGTGTATAAGAAATTCTTTAATTTGGGTGTAGTATTGAATATATCACAATGTAATGGTTTCTTTTCCTTATTAATAAAATTTGTGACTGTATAGACTCACAAAGCTAACACAATTTTTCTATTTGTCAAACAGGGGTATGATGAAACAGAATTTTATTTTACTCGTATTAGGTATATCGAAATTTAACACATATTAAGATAGCAATAAATCTGCAAAATATAAAAATCAAAGATTCTATTTTACTTGGATATAAATACGTTATTTAAGTATTTTGTTAGTAGATTACTACCAACTCACAAATAACAGGCCTATTTGTAGACATTGAAGACAAATCTCGGTACAGTTAACACCCATATTAGCAACAGCGTCCCGTGATTTATGCTAAACGTTCCCGAACGAAGCCTCCCATAGATTAACCTTTGCCATAATCCTTAATTTGTTCATATGGAAATTTGTGCACTCCATTATGCTTAAATGATAAAGAGTTTAGAAAAAAACGACAAAAAAGCTTCCTGCTTTTAAAACTTCCATTGTCATCTTTTTTTCAACATAGGCTGACTGAGTCTAGATCATAACATTGCCACCACTCTTTAACAAAATAAATGAAAACAAATTAAATTGAACGAATAGTAGATCAATCAAAAGAGTATCGCGTCCGGACAACGAGGGGATATAGGTTCGAGTCCCGCCTCATACCTGAGTTGAATTTCTTCTGGTCATAATTTCTTTGAATAAAATGAGTTTAATGCATTTAAAAAGATAAGGAAGTTAAAATATGACTTCATTAATTCTTATTTGTGATTTATCTTTTTTATTTTATCGTAACATTTATAATTCTTGTGTATAAGAAAAGTTTTGATTATCCTAAATTCTTGTCTATATCTAATATCTTTGCATTTTTTACATTGAACGAATATTTATTCTTTATTTACTAAAATTAGAATTTAAAACATTATTATTTAGTATTCTGATCAACTTAAGTTTGGCCTGAGAATTAAATAACTGATGATTTGTCATATTGCGCCAATATAATCCTAAAGTAGTTCACAATAGCATTTCCGTTAATGCAAACTGTTGAAATGTCAAGCGAGGCGCATCTGTCAGTGACAGCTTTGACAGGTATCCGCTACACGCTTCGCCATTAATCCTGTGACGTCATCTGTCAGCAGGCGCTGCTGGAATATCCCCAACCACACTTTGAAAATAGCATTTTTATTTTGAGATTTATTCATAAAGAATTGAGAAATCGATACAATAATGATATTACAGTAATACAATTATTATCCAGCGTGCTGAGGGGGATAATTGTAAATATATTGTGACGTTGAGCCCTAAAGTAGAGCTTTGCAGATCAGCAAGGTAGATCAGAGACAGTTAGTTAGCATTGCGTCACACGTTATTTTATAATGTAGTCTTAATACACCGCTTCTTCTTGACATCATATGCAAAATTCATTTATCTTATTTCCAAAAAAACGTCATTATACTAGATCTATATCTAATGACTACTAATGGCTGATATTCCACTGTAATACAGGTCTTACATGACAACACCAAGGAGAATGAGTCAAAACCCACCATACGGACCCAGTATCTTTTAGCTGATGCGAAAGACAGCGAAGCAGTCTCTCCAAACTATCGCAGAGCCTCGGGTTGCCCCTAGTACATGTGCAACGTAAATCTCCATGACGACTACATTGTTGGTCACTTTTATGCTGACCAGTCCTACGCTAAGAAAATAAGTAATCGTTATAACTAATCACTATTAGTAACTATTGCTAACAAGGCCAAACCTATATGTTGATCTAACTTACTATGACTATGTCGTGAGATACTCGGCATTGACAGATGGTACTGCTGTGCACCATTAATCGTGAGCTATGGCCATTCGTCAACTCGCACGCGATTCTGGCTGAATGTTACACAGTTGCATAAATAGGATAGGCTATCGCAATTTCCTAACATTAAATATTGTATAGGAAAAACACCAGAAACACGTGGGGTACCATCCAATCGGAGGAAAGTTTTCAATATAAATAATTGTATTTTATTAACTTTTTTCACTTATCATCCTTTTTCATCCTTGAGTGTATAAAATTTCATTAGAATTGGTTTCCTTATTCTAAAATATTTGAACTGAAAATTTGAGCAAAATGGCGTAAGCATAAATGCTCTCAATTCTGCCGTTTAATTAAGGCGAGGTATCCTCAACCTTCTCCTTATGTTGTCACCTATACGCGAACGTTAAGGTTTAGGTAAAGACTATCATTAGAATTTCCGTTGGCCCGTAGACTAATAATTTCACTAAATGACACACAATATTACATACATAATAACATTAAAAATACTAATGATCAAACGAGAAAATACATCATGTGCACCATTTGGGACATTTCAGCAGCACGCTGAGGAGACACGAATCCTATCAGAATAGTTTATTCACGGTAACTACACTTGTCACGCTGGCGCTTACCAACATCTTCTGCTTCATCTCAAGCGACGTGGGACAGACACACCTGTGCAAATTTGTCTCAAGACTTCTTTGTTAATCAAGCAATTGTTTTTGTATCATCCATTGAACCGAATTTGATCTTGGCGTTTTCACACTCGACCAACATTTTATCGATTTTTATCACCAATCGCTCTCGAGGGAGGTACACATTATGAATTTACAGAAGAATAGTGACAATAGGACGTGTGTGTTGATTTTTTTACAAAATCGGTAAGGAAAAAATCTATACCATTCTAACATCAAAGTTCTTTTGTGAAGGACTAACTAAAAAAAAATTACTCCCTCAAAATTTCTTTTATAATCTGACCAATTAGGTACTTAAAAAAGTTACAACTAACAAAATAAAGATATAATCTTAAGAAGTTGCTTAGCGAACATTATTTCAAAGTCTAAATTTATATTTTGAAGGGATAAGATGACATTATGTTGTATTATATGTTTATGAGATGTAGTTGTTGTCTAACACACACATCTCTCCTCATATATAAACTCATTACAGTAGGTACTCCAATAAATGAGTTATTGATCGCAGTCAGACTTTTTATTTACACCCAGAACCACCACATTGCATAATTGTAATTTTTTTTGAGTAAATAAATTCTTAAGAACTTAACCATTATTACTGAATTTAATTTGTATAAAATATCGAAATGTCTCTAGTTGACAATTGTAAACTAAAAATTGTAATAAACACAAATTAACTTAACTAAATTATATGATTTGATGCTTAAATCAAATTTAATATATTTTTTTAATTAGCTATGTTATTTATAACATATTATTAATTCACAATAATATTGGCGACTGCAAGATTGCAACGGTAGCGATTCTGCCTTTCGTACGCGGATTCGAGTCTCAGATGCGGGCAGATGTTGGTGTGATGAATACGAGCATTTGCTGGTACATACACGGGTGACCCAGCTGAGTCACTGATATTTATTTAGTAATATTATGATAAAAAATTAATGAAGTTGCATACTAACTTAATATTTTGTTATGAATATTTTGATAAACATTTTATTTTATTATGATGGCATCGTATTAGCATGCACAACTGTATGAATGTGTCTTTCACAAATAATTTTTTACCATATAAGTTATAATAATTTAAAAAACTGTAATCGTAATTTGTAATTGTTGGCATGATGGGTCATGACCCATTCTCCCTTTGTCTTTAACATCCATAGAAAAAGCCTGCAACTTTGTCTATCATCATTATAGACAACGTTACGAAGAATGAATAGCTTTGACAAAAACTTTTGCATTTTAAAAGGAATTCTTAAACAAACCATGAATGTAATACATTTTTTTAAGAAATCTTTCAGTAGACGGTATATCTTATAAATCACCCATACATTGCGAACTTACCTCGCTTTATTTCTAGAAAACACCCTAAACGCATTTTGCAATATCCATAAAAAAACGCAACACAACCCACAAAACTACCCCAAACTACACATTATCAAAATACGAAACGTCTACTGTAAATACCACATCGATACAGGGAATTCAGACGATTAGGTCGACCACAATATTATTACGTGACTTGGCCCTAAAACGGACAGGCGGCAATCTCTATAAAGAGGTATTCGGGACCCTAATTTACACCCCCTTTCTGCAATATTCCTTGCTCCAGTTATGAAGGTCTACCCTCTCAGTTTTGGAATCTTGTATTCACATAGTATGTTATAAATTTGGCTATGTTGCCTCCAAAGACTTAACCTCGCCTAAAACGTTTTGTTTTCGATGTTAGAGATCGTTGTTATTAGAATTTTCATTGTAGGTTTTTGTTAATGTTTCTAATCAGTTAGTATATAAATTAAAAATGTGAAGATAAAGACAAAAATTCTGTTTAAACATGGCAATGTGTCAAAAAATAATGAAACTCACCCAAATAATTCGATAAACAGAATCAGAAAACACAGTTCCGGAGACATCCAAAATGATTTATCCCAACCTCATCAGATTCATGGACAAATTCCGTAAAGTAATCTGTGCAATAACTGGTCATTGTCTTTTAAACAAACAACAAACATGGTAAACCATGTGTGTGACAGACAGCCCTTTATGCAAAGGAAAGCTGGAGGCAAAACAAAAATACACAGTACGTATTTTTGGAATGCACGAGCTTGGCAAATCAACGGGCATTATATGACCAGGAAATGTATTTACATAAGGAGTGTCACTTACGATAAGAATATTCCTACTGCACAGAACAGAAGGTCCTTCTATTTCTTCTGTCCTGGGAACAAAGGAAGCTTAAAGTCAGCTTTTAGCGGCTTGAACCACAACAAAACTTGCAATGACCTCTTAATATATTTAAATAAGTGCTCGTCTATCTTCATGCTAACTCATCAGGCACCCAGATGCTTCTGTAGCTGAGTTATATTGGTGATAAAGTGCAGGAATGCAAAGTACTTCAAGAAGGTAGCAATAAATTGTGTGCATTTCACTCACCATTTTCTGTTATGTAGTGCATTGCATACATAGTCGATATAAACTCCAGTAACTCGCTTTATTAAAACACTAAATAATTCTAAAAGATGTATTACTAAATTGCAAGAAAGTATACAAACGACTTGTTATCGATTTAGTATTTTTACCATTCAAAAAGTAACATTTAACAAAGTTACAGCATCACAACACATCAAATATATTTAAATGAATATTTTGCTCTAGAAAAATATTAGAATTTATAAAACCAAAAAAATCTAGCTTACTTCTCCAAAAAACAAGCACCAACTGCAGCAAATAGGTACTCGATATTGCACAGTCTAACAAATACCGATGATGCATCGTATGGGGGCGAAACACGTGTAAAGTCTTTGGTGTAAGTGCAAGGTGCGTCGTTGTCTTGGCGTCTGCGGTATCTGCTTTTTTGCGGGGAACGGGTGATACATTTTGTTTGCTTTTGCAGAAGTAAGCTTGCTATTTTGCTAGAGATGTGCCGATTATGACTTTGACCGACTAGCCGACTACCCGATTAGTCGGTTGTAAAGTGGCCGACTAATCGGCCGACTAGTCGGAAAAGCTGATTACGGTTTCGGGGCAATCCGTGACGCTTCGTTTACAGCTGTTTAGTTTACTTCGCATTGTTTCTTAATTTTTGATTTTGTATGCTTCAGAGCGGTGCTTTTGTATAAAAAATATTTTTGAGTGGAAGTGAAAGAGCTCAATTAAAAAAAAATAAACAAAAATAAAGTCTCGTTTTGTAACAATTGGACAATGATTCCTATAAAGTTAAGTGTAACTGATGAAAAATTATAATTTCTTGTGTGTGTTGTTTCTTGCGACCGAATATTCCTCCCAGTCGCAAATACAAGCAGAAGGACTGCCTACAGCAATGCCTACTCAGTCAACTTCATTATCATCAAAGTCCGTTTATGACGGAAAAGTCAACAAAATATTTAAGATAGTGCTGCTGCGACAATGGTCACGTGAAAACTCAGGATCAAGAGACAACTGCGATAGGTGAGATAATAGCACTGACAACCAGCCGTTGTCAATTGTTGAAAATACTCGGTTTAGAAATTTGATGAAAAGTTAGACCAAAATATAACATACCGGGCAGAAAGTATTTCACAGAGAACATCATTCCTCAAATTTATGAAAAGTCTAAATCTGAAATACAAAAAGGAGTGATAAGTGCAGCTGCAATTTCAGTCATTACTACAAACACAATTTTTTCGATTTATTTTTACTATATATCATAAACAAACATGTAATCTTGCTTTAAAATCACTTTGTTGAGCAATAAAAAAATCCTTTTCCTATTAATTGTTTTTTTGTTAATTATGATATTAATTGTGTTCGATAAATGTCATGGATATGTTTTCTTTACAAGCACGTTTTTTAGAAACTGATTACCAAATAATTCAAAATGTGTAAGCCTGATTATAAAATAAAAATATTAATTAACAATCAAGGTTTTTATTTTATGTATTTCCCCCTACATACATTTTATTTAATAAATACACACAAAGTAAAAAGCCGGATAGTCGGCTTTTTTTGCCGAATAGTGGCCGACCAGTCGCCGACTACGATAATGGCCGGATAGTCGGCTTTACCGACTAGTCGCCGACTAGTCGGCACATCTCAATATTTTGCTATTATAAATAGATATGGATTTCAACCAAGTAACTACTAATTCTGTCAAACAAAATATTTGTTACTCAGATATTATGTTAAGCAAACTCTGACACGACTTATTTAATAGTAAAGCCATCAGAGCGTTTAATAGATATAATAAAAAATAATTTAAAATGCTTTTTGCTAATTTATAATTTATAACTAACCAATAATTACTAGTATCCAACTACAAATTCATATTTATAAAATGGAAACCGCATAAGGCAGCCCGCGCTTCGAAAACTTATAGTTTTATGACACCGACAATCTATTCTAGAGTAAAAATTAATATAAACAAATCAAATGTTCACGATTAATCCAAAGAATACATCAATAAAGTTCCTGTTTTAATTTCGATCATTTCAAATCGCAGCTAAAAAAATGTAAAGAAAGGCTCTACGGATGAGCACGAAGCCTTAAAATGCCAGTGAGGCAATAAAGAGGTGCACCTTTTATTGCCTTCCGTGTTTCGGGTGGCACTTAGCACTTACGAGGGCGTTCAAATGTCGTAACCTTTGCAAAAAGTCCAATTGCATTTGACTGAAGCTCGTTATTATCTACGTAAGTTTCGAACCATTTTATTTCTCCTTAAATGATTAAAGTTCAACTATGTAAATAGATTACGTATTGTATCGCAAACATTATGAAGTTAGCTGTTCTAAATACTTTGAAATCGGAAAAAGGAATTAATATGTAAATTAGTACATCTATTAAATAACATGTTAACAATAAAAATATGACAGTAGAATGTATAATATAACAAACCCTAAGCAATTTAATTAATTAATGATGTGAAACTGACTCTATAACATTTTTACATTGATTTGATAAATGATACTATTACAAATAAAATACACTCACATTGTAGACGCTACATTACTAGTGTTTATGATGCTTAAAGTGCATTATGCTAACGTAAATAATGCTATATGTTTGTTATGATAAATTAACTATTCCAAAATATGTACCTAAAGTTATAAGTCACCTACAATAAGTCTCTGCGATACATTTTATACAAAGTGTGTTTAGGGACAATTAATATTATGCATTCGTACTTAGGATACCGTGAATCAACCCTTAGGTCTATACAATTAATTTCTGCGATACAAAAGAATTTCCTGTAAAACTCTTAATTGATAAAGCTCTATTGTCGTGCCAATGGACGGCCGCACTGGTTGCAGAAGACATCGTTTTATTTTATCTTCACTATAGCTACTAGTGATGGGACATTATCAGTACATACTAGGATATCAAACTTAAATTAATATACAATCATTTAGCTGTGTAGCTGCTATTTACCTACGCTGTGAAATAAAAAGTAGACAATAAGTTCCCAATTTAGTCAACGGTGATTACACATTGCAATTTTTTTTAATGGTGTTTTAATAGTTTTGATTCTGAGACTAGTTATTTTTTGTTAAATTTAGTACCAAACGTTTTAATCTAATATGCCAGAATATGTAGTAACTGTTTTAGTTGAGGTTAATATTGATATTAGACAACTGATTATTTTGGCTGATTTAAGCACCTATTTCACGAACAAATTGATCATCAAAAAACAATTTAGATAAGAACAATATATTCACACTATCTACACATTCGCTGGAAATTAATTAATTAAAAGTTTAGGTAAGACAAACGATCACACGACACATTTACTTCCTTCGCTGCTATTATGTATCAAAATGATAATAATACAGGCCTTATTATCTTATTTATTTTCAATAAAAATATTGGTACCTTTGGATATTATAATAAATTATTCGAACAATTCAACTGACGATTACAAACCAACTCTTCTTTTTCATTCAATAGGTGCGGTTGCCGCAACTCGACGACTTTAAGCGCCTATTGTACTCTTCTACTTAACTGTTTTACTCAATACAAAAGCACTTACGAAAAAAATATCACTAACTTGTACAATTATATTAATATCTTTCATGTTGTTTCATTATAAGTCTATACGTTTTATAAATACACAAAGAAACGTAGCAGAATGTTTTTGTAATAAAAAAGTATTTTACTAAACATTGCAATACAAGACTCTACAAAAGGAATTATTCGAGTACTAGGCTAAGTATTCTCATTTAGTACTAGGTTTTTGCCTTCACTAGTGCCAGTTGTGGCCAGTCAGAGGGTCATTTATAACACGCCGTAAGCGCCCTCCATTCACATCGGCGATCCATCCATCACGCACATTGTCCTGGCACACGCTCGACGAGAATTGATAAACCCACTATGTGAATTCCCCAATAAGATCTTGGGTTTTGTGCTTCCATATTCATGTTTGGTGAAGTAAATACTTTTTATCTACTTGATTGTTGTAGATCATGTTATCAAGTTATCGCTTAGTTGACCACGAACACCGTACAAGTAGATTTTAAAGTTGGTTCTGTAGCGTGTTAGTCGCGTAGTAAGTTGTGGTTGGCACGAAGTTGAAGGTTATGTTGTTGCGGAGATATATTAAAAAGAAAGGATTTCTACACTAAGTTCATTACGGTAAAGTTACAGTTTAATCAAAATTGTTGGGCCTTGACAGTGGCCCATAGAGATAAAAGGTAAAGATGAAATGCTGACGCGTAACCTAATTTAAGCGAATCGAACTAAAGTAAATATGTGCGGTGAAAGAAGGTGAAAGAAATCAATGGTCTTAACGTATAAATTTAAATTAAGAATTAAAAAACTCCAACGCAAAAACTTTAATATTTAGGTAAAACAAGTCTAAGAAATACTGCTAGGAAACCTGAATTTAAAATCATTTTAAATAAAAAACCGCATCCAAGTCGGTTCACTCGTTTAAGAGACACGGTGCCACAGACAGATACACAAACAAACACACACACGTATACGTAGCGAGCAAACTTATGAATTATGACTCCCTACTTTTTGGCGTTCGGGTTTTAAAATGAGACCATACTAACAGTTGTTTTTTACTTTTCTCTGTTACTACGAGGGTGGATCAAAAAGTTCTAAGAAACGCATATGTATATAATCTTCTTGGCGGTAGTTTTTTATTTTTCTGAAAAAATGTCAATCTGACAGTATTCATACCAAGTTTCACTTAATTTAGTCATTGCGTTAGCAAGATAGAGACAGTTTTGTGCTAACAATAGTTAGAAACAATAAAATATGGATAAAAACGAGCAACGTGCGGTGATTAAGTACCTCTGCCTGAAAAAAGTGTCCACGAAGGAAATTTTTTTAGACATCCAGCAAACATTAGGGGATCATGCTTTACCCTATTCAACGGTCGCTTACTGGATTGCTCAATTTAAAAGAGGTAGATCGACCTGTGAAGACGATCAGCGCACAGAGAGGCTTTCAACCTCTATTACAGAAGAAAATGTCAAAAAAATTGAGAAAATGGTTCTGGAAGATAGACGAATAACCATACAATATCTAGCTGAGAATCTTAAAAAATTCATTTGGTAGCGTTCAATCTATTTTAACCATTTCACTCGGTTTCAAAAAAGTATCAGCAAGATCGGTACCACGAATGTTAACCGAAGAAAACAAAAAGCGGCGTTTGGCGGCGAAATTTCTAAGCGCAATCTCGAAATGTTAACCAGTGATCCAGACGAATTTTGTCGTCGTGTTGTCACCATGGATGAAACATGGGTCCATCATTTCGATCCTGAAACAAAGAGACTAAGCATTTGCCGATGATGACGCGGTCATGGCTGCCGTAAATGAGTTTTTTGAGAGTCAGAAAAAAGATTTTTTTTTTTGGATGGAATTAGAAAACTAGAAAAGCGGTATTCCAAATGTATTGAGTAAGAAGGAAATTACGTAGAAAAATAAAATATTTTTACTTGAATTTTTTTATTTTTTTGTACTGATTCTAAGAACTTTTTGATTCACCCTCGTACAATATTGTAATATAATGTTTGCATAAGAGAACGCTTGGCTCCAAACTTTAGACCCCATTATTTTTTTTTGACCGATTATTTTCTGGGGTGTCTGAATACTCCACTATAACATTAATACGGAGTAATAAATCAATTTTTATTTTATTTATTATTGCGGTAAACTTATAAAAAAATCTTAAGACTAAGAAACTTCCATAATACATTCAATCAGAAATAAAGTAAAATTCCAACATACTTCATACGGTGTATACAATGACAAAGGTAAATGTTAAAATATTTACTATGTCGTCTTGTACAAGTAGAAAAGGTATACAAACCTATACGTTACCGCTAGAATACCGAGGCTTTAACCCAATATCTTATTAAATAAATATTATCTATATTCTTTGTCAAGTAATAGTGCTTTTTATATTTCGTCGTATATTCGTCAACTTCATATATTAAAACATCTTTAAAAATATTCAGAAAATCAAAATATACAAGACAGACAATTAATGAATACTAAAGTCACGTTTATTCTTATAATTATGAAAATATATAAGATGATGCCTAAGAAATGGACAGTTATGGGGTTACTGAAGATGAAATCGCCTTCTTTCCATTCAGTGTGTAAGTCTATCAATTAATATTTTCTTTTTATAGGTGAATAAATGCACCCTTCATTATCCACGTTCACCTATTTCAATGAGTGAGCATAAAATTGTTCACTCATACTGATACGAATACCAAAAACAATTTTATATTCCAAATAATTATCGTTTTTCCCGTATAATCAGTACCACAACAATAGAGATTGATATAGATTATAGTATATTAAGTTGATATTGAAACTTAGCATTTGATTTTAACTTCTCAAAATATTAGATTTTTTAAATATAATATATTTGACGCTAGTTATAAAATAAGCAGTCATGGTTTCTCGTATCAGTCGTGGTTTGTTGTATGCTAGGTGGGTACTTATGTGCTGTGTTATATAAAATAATGTTCTTATACACATCGTATAATTTGAAATACTTAGTCGTTTGTATTTTTGTTTATGTTTAAGTTGATATAAACACTGAAAACTGTGTGTATTTTAATAATTAGATATATAGATAAATATATTATTATTGATGCTCAAATATGTGTGTTTTCTTTTGCGACACCACTGCCATACACATCGCTATTCCTTCGAGCTATTACTGCAACACTGCACTGTTACCACGGTAGAACTAGTGATTGCAATCCGGCGTCATTTTCAGTCCGGCCGGATACGACCGGATTCCCATCAATCCGGCCGGATCCGACCGGATCCGGCCGGATTGATTAAATCAAGATGATTTTCGCTTTTTAGTACAAAATAAGTGAGTTAATAAAGTGTCACTGCACTTATATGTAGGTAGTTCATAAAAAATAAATCACAAATATATAAAATCGACTTTATTTCCTAACCAATGTTAAGACAAATAGACAACAAGAAATCTATTAAAATTTAGTAGTGTAGGTAACAAGTAATAATTTTACGACGTAACGAGTAGCTCAGTCTTTCTAGATTTCACTTTCACAGATAGATCAATTTATAAGTAACAATATTAATTATCAAGTAACTATAATATCTAATAGATACAATTAACCTTACGTAATTAACTGAAATGAGATCAAAATCATTATTAAAGTATTTAAGAATGCTAACAAACAAGTCTTATAGGTATTATGATTATGACAGATACCATCATGATTTGATGAATCTGTCCAAGGAATGAATGGCAAAAATTATCACAATAATGAGTTTAGAACTCTTTAAAAACAACGTGCACAATGTGCACTTTGCGTTTATAGAATTGTCTTTCATTTTTTCAAAGTAATGCCATATAGTTTTCTCACTCTCTCCATACTATTCCTCCTCATTTTGAATTAGTTTTGAAAGTGACATGTTATGAAACTTTTTTTAGCTTGAATATACTAATATAAAGTACACTACGCTACGAGTAATACCTGTAACAAACAAAATAAATTAATGTAACTCAACTCGTAAGAACTCGTTCTGAAGTTGAATACTTCAGACAATTTGTGTGAACTATCCAGCACTATTTATTTTATAATCTTTTTTATAATTCTTACACTCATAAGTGATCAAGATTCGTTTATCAATTGAGCAAAAACAATATCTTTTCTATTTAAATAAAACACTTTTCAACAGATACAATCGCTCGCGTAAATACAAGAACAATATGATATTATGTTTTTTTATAATAAGAACAATACATATTTACTTACATTTTGATGAAGCAGCGACAAAACAAAACACATTTATTTCCTCGTGCGACTCGCGACTCACGAGGCAAATGACTGTCTGGCTGGCGGTGGCGCGACGCGGATGCGGGGGAGTGAGCGGGGTGGTACTGGCGAAGCGTAGTGGGGCGACTCGGCGGCGAACGACTCGCACGCATGCACACTACGCACAACGCATTTAAAGTACCTACTCATGCAACAGCCATATTATTTTCCCACAAACTGCTAGCACCGGATCCGGTCTTCGGATCCGGTATATTGGTACCGGATCCGGTAACCATTAAATGATGCCGGATCCGCCGGATTACCGGATCCGTTTTTCCGGATTGCAATCCCTAGGTAGAACTCGTACTTGTAAATATAGCGTTATTTCATGTTTTCCCATTGTGCAATATGAGCGACGCCAACGAAAAAACTAATCAGGAAAACACAAAAGAGTCACTTTGTTCGAAAATCAAATGTACCAGCTAAATGGATTTATAAATTTGAACATAATAAATAAATGTAAAATAATAATTATTTATTTAGTATAGAAAATTGGTTAAATTTCAGTTACTCTTTGAGGCCAGAAACATCTCTTGGTTGATTCAAATATACACTGTTTAGGATTACAATATATCATAACTATTTTATTTTTTAATCATTTTTAGGGAAATCTGTAATCAGCCTTTCCATAGATTTATGTATATATGTACACATAGAAACAAATGACGATTCATTTCAATTAGTTATGGTAATTGAATGTGTAGTTTGAGTAATAAACACTATACAGGGTGGATTTTTGAGATGGGCTTTAAAGGGCAGATACATTAACCGTTATACAGGTGGTGCAGAGGAAACGCATGTTTTTCAATATTGAATTACTGGGACACAATGGGTTGAAAATAATAAAAACAAGTATTAAATGATAGGTTTTTTAATGCAGTTTTTGAAATTACATACCATATTTAGGTTCGGAAAATAATGTCTTTGAGATGACGTCCTTCTTGCTGCATACAAATTTGGATCCTCTTCTGAAAATTATGGACTGAATTCTCCAAAATTTCATTTGGCACAGCTTCAATTTCCTGACGAATGGAATTCTTAAGGTCATCGAGTGTGCGAGGCTTGTTGATGTACACTCTTGATTTCAAATATCCCCACAAAAAGAAGTCACATATTGACAGGTCGGGTGAGCGAGGGGGCCAGTGACTACAGAGTCATTGTTTCTAAAAAACTGCTCCACAACGAACACACGATGTTGTACGCTCCAACGCTCCATAGCCACTGAAACGGCATTGTTGTAGCCGTCTGCCAACATTTGTTCAAGGTCAATGCCCCCTCCCGTTGCCGCGTACTAGCAGTTCGAAAAACATGCGTTTCCTCTGCACCACCCTGTAGTTACACGAAAACATTGTTAGGCAACCATCCATAACTTTTTAAGATATTCTGATCTGCTTTCACATATTTTGGAAAAAAGTTACAGTCAGCAAAAAAAAATGCGGACAACAAAAAAAAAATTTTACGCCTATCGATCCTGTTTCATACAGGGATCAGAAGACTCTATGGGGGCCATTTAAGGTATGAGTACTAGAAATGACAGAAATCGCCAAAAACTTTCTCATACATTTTGTATGGAAAATCATCGGATCCTATTTCTTACGGTGATCTCTCTATAAATCCTATTTTATAAATTTAGGGGAACTGTTATTAAGATAAAAATTAATTAAATCTTTTTAACATTTAAACAGACGCAAACATATCTTATTATTTGAACTACAAACTGGTCAAACTTTTTCTTGTGGCTAGGACAGGCTGAAAAAATGTAGAGTAAAATGAACTTATTACTTTTAAATTTCGAATTCAATTCAAATCTTTTCACGTCATTCTTATCTTTGCGCTGATAAAATTCAAAATTAAATATCAAACATGTCTTCTAATCGCGAATTTTTAGATTTATTGAAGCATATTTTGTAAATAATAAAAACGTTACAGCTGCTTTAATGTGTGTTACCGACCCTATACACAGACTAGCTAGGATGTGAAGTAAAAATAAAGAATTAAGTAATTTAATGGATTTATTCGGGATAATTAAAACCTGCACTCTAAATTTAGCTTATAATTCCAATACAATATCTCATCATGTAAATAACTTTAAATATTTAACATCAACCAAGTAAGACTTACAATGCTCACCAGAATATCTATGTACAAAGAGTTACATACCCTTCACGATGTGCTCAAGGCGACGTTCACACAACGAATGATGCTCGGATGTTTTTTTTTTTTTTTTTTTAACGTGGTGAATCCTTCTATGGATAAGCCACAAGTTGTTATGTCAGGCTAGACTGACTAAACACCACACCCTACCTAGGTAGTAGTAAGTACCTTTAGCCGTTGAGGCTGTTAAGGTTTCATCTAAGCGACCGCCCCGGAGAACCCTCGGCGGCGCAGGCGCTCGGACGGCTGTTGCGCCATTTTTATATTCTCAAGGCAGACGTAAACAACAAGATGGTGGCCGTACGAGAGTCATCGTTTAACAACTTTTAATGGATCAATCTTAAACAATTTAATTAAGCCGAACAGCTAATTTATAATTTTAAACAATAAAATGTTAACAATTAGGTATTCCAGTGTAGTTGCTAACAGATTGTACACGAATGAGTACCCAGCTAGAGATGTACCAACAAGCGAGGTAATTAAAAAAGTTTTACGTGACAACGACTTTGAGTGGTAAAATAATTTTAATGTGAATATTCATTCGTATAGTAGGAAGAAGGATGAAATAATAGTAACAATTTAAAACATTTATTTATACAAAGAATTATATTTAAAACATTAATTTATAGGCACGCGTCCCTTCCACTTTTTATGTCTGTCTCTCTCGCTCTTAGGCGGGCTAACCATGCCCGAGTGGAAGGGACGCGTGCCTCTCACTCGCTCTCATTGTAAGCGCATAACGTGAGCGGAGCGTATCGCAGTTTCTTGAAGTGTCACCCGGCAAACCAATTTATAAGACGTTGTCACGTCAAAACCTTTTGAAGAACCTAGAAGAAAGTGGTTCGTTCAAAAAGAAATTACTTCGGCAGCCTCGTGTACTAGACTTAGACACATAGATTGCTATTTTAACGTATGTCGAAGCTTATCCAGAAACATCGTCGAGATACGTTGCTCTTGAAGTTGGTGTTTCCCACTCACGTGTGTTAAAGACATGGAAAAAAAATAGGCTATAAATGCTATCGTCATGGGCGTATAGTGCAAGCTTTGCATCCGGTTTTGCATAATGTTCGTAGACTTACCTTTTGCATCTGCAAAAGTCATCGTAGCCATCTGGCTACGAGGAAAAATAAGTTGAGATCATGAATTTTTTAAATAGGACAGTCTGACGAAATTAATTTTTCTAATAACGGTATGTACAACCGAAAAAAATCACCATTATTGGTCTAGAGAAAATCCTCTTAGAGCCCGGGAAAGTCATAATCAGGTTCGTTTCTCTTTTAATTTTTGGTGCGGAGTGATGTCGAACCGAGTCGTAATGGTGGAATTTTATGAAGGAACTCTG
The DNA here is from genome assembly GCA_927399485.1 of Calamotropha paludella. Taxonomy (NCBI): domain Eukaryota; kingdom Metazoa; phylum Arthropoda; class Insecta; order Lepidoptera; family Crambidae; genus Calamotropha; species Calamotropha paludella. Next base: position 14,868,966 of record OV656813.1, on the reverse strand, counting down.
AATTCTGCCATTTACAACAACGTCATTTTAGATAATCTCCAAAACCAGTTGGATGAATGGCTGCACTCAGATTTGCTTAAAGTTTATTTTCAGCAAGATGGCGCTCCGCCATATAATAGCCACCGTACGCTTTCGAATTTGAACACACAATTCAGGACACAGTGGATAGGAACAAAGATAGGAACACATGGTCCAATAAAGTGGCCACCTCGAAGCCCCGATCTAACGCCTCTACATTTTTTTTATGGGGCTTATAAATACGACAGTATTCAGGAAGTCAAAGATGCATTGAGAAGGATTTTAAATAACATCCATCCTAGAAAATTATCAGCTGCAACATCCTCAGTACAAAAGCGAGTAAACTTATGTATTCGTGAAGACGGCGGTCATTTTGAGCAATATATTTCATAAATAGATTAGTTATTTTTTCGTTTGCTTGGAAATACATGTTAACATTTTTTAATTTAGATTTTATTTAAATTACAGTTCCCCTAAAAGCATAAAATAGGATTCATAGAGAGATCACCGTAAGTAATAGGATTTCTGTCATTTCTAGTACTCATACCTTAAATGGTCCCATAGAGTCTTTTGATCCCTACATGAAAAAGGATCGATAGGCATAAACAACTTTTTTTTCTATCTTAGCATTTTTTTTTGCTGACTGTAACTTTTTTCCAAAATCTGTAAATGCAGATCAGAAAATCTTAAAAAGTTATGGATGGTTGCCTAACAAAGTTTTCTTGTAACTATAATAGTGTATGTACCTGCCCTTAAAATCCCATCTCAAAAATCCACCCCGTATATTGTGATTTTGTAAATAGTATTTTAACTATCACAGACACTGACAAATTTAACGACGTCAAATAAATACTTTAAATGATACTACTTAGAATTTATTTACTTTAGGATATTAGAATAAACTAGCTAAGTTATGTGTAAAATACTTACTTAAAAATAATATACGTACTGTTCTGTAAGAAATGTAATGTGTTACGAATGTATTAATTAATTAAAGATAGTCTAACATAGAATAATAATACAAAAAGTGCGAGTTCATAGCTGTAAGAAATAACGTTCTTGGAGATTTTTATTATTTATGTATAATATGTATAAATATTGGAATCTCATGTTCTGTTAATGCTGTTGGAAGATACATAATTTCACTAACAATAGTCTGACATCTTGCGATTTTATCCGAAACTACGCTTCTGTTAAATACTGGGTGTGCTTTTTCTCTACGTTGAGCGTTACTTCGCCTAATGCTAGGTAGCATCGCTAGATGGCATTCAAGTAGAGAAAGTGAAATAAATGAAAAAATGTATAGATGGCGGCATTTCTGTAATTTGGTAATTAATGTCTTCACGGTAACGAGTCTCAATGAAATTAGAAAATATTTTTGATGGCGAAAATTATGCACAAATTTTAATTTATTTTATACATCAATTCTTTTTAAGATACATATTTAACAGTATGTAGTGTCAATGAAGCAGGCACTTATCGTTATTAAGTTAATATGTATATTTGACAAGCGACTACGTTTTTCCCGTGAGTACTTATTGAAAAAATTAAACTCTTTTTGCTAAACTCTTATGTTGAAGGCGATTTATAGACGACGTCGTCAAAGCCTATGTATACACTGTTTGACGGAAGCCTCCCTAAGACGTTGGTTTTGCGATTATTTTGCTTGCTAGGTTGCGGGTTGGAGATCGTAATATAAGACCTTAATTCGGAAAACGCTACTGTCGTTTTATGATCTACAGGGTGTGTAGTGATTACACAGCATCGCTCACATCACAGTCGCTTTTACGGCATCCTTAACTGTGGAGGGCTGCTATTGTTGTACCTACTCTATACCTATCCGATGTATAAAGTTCGTAAATTCTTGTACCCAAACGTAGTTTAGAAAACTGTATTTCAGAATAGAACTAACCATTCACTTTAGGATGTCAAAAACTACGTCTAATCGTCTCCACAAAATGAACAGCAACGTTTTCAGAATTATAATTTTTGATGCGATCCATGACCTGCATGCCAATCGTGGACATTTTTACGAAACCCTCAAAATTTTTGAGAGATCTCCGTGCAGAAGTTGACATTTTAATTTTAAAAACATTTACATTATTGATTAATAATACTATTAGCTTAAAGCAAACATACTCGTGTCTCTACAATTATCTCCCCTTCATGAGCATTGTGCATGAGTTAACCGTCGTTTTAACCAGCCATAAACTATACTAATACCGCGGGATCTTTATAATAAAAAGAGTTACAGGAATAACTAGGCAATCAAATATGTACATGGGTTCGATAAACAAGATAGCTTGTAAAAAACACTCAAACATAAAGCATCACATGCACGATATCAAAATTCACTACAGGTCATTTTAATTCTTTAAAAATGTTTAATTCCTTAAAGTGTAGCAATTAATTTACAAACCATCAACGCAAAATATATGTGAGACTGTGAAAATAAAATTCTCACAGTATTGGAAGTCTTAATACTAATTTAGGAACTGTAAAATTAAGAGTACCTATACGGTTTTAATATAAAAAAGTAAAATAATTAATGTAATCTTATATGGTTTACAAGCGGCGAAAATATGGTCACTTTCTTTTATACAGTAAACGATGAATAATACCAGCCATAAATGAAAATATCGAAGACCTGTCGACGTGACGGACCGCCACGCCATACCGCGGTTACTTCATGCAATCAAAAACGTTAACGTAGTAACAAGAATCGGATGATAAATTGTACACTGCCATGTCATTAATAATAAAAAGAAAATAAAGGTAAAATCTATAGCTAATAATTTTATACTTTCACGATATTGTATATTTTGTCAATTCATACACGGGATTTGTCACGACGCATCAATAAAGCTTGAAATGGAGATATATCTTAAGAAAACGGATGTGTTTACGTGATTATTTTTGTTAAAAAGATACTGACTCCTAAAAATTAACACTAGTAAACAAATACATTTGTAATTGAATTAAATCTATTATCTATTACTATAATGTTATATAGTCATAGTCGAAAATATAGATTATAGTTGAAAACGGAAGAAAGCTTGTGTTCGTCGTTTAGAAACATTTAGAACCTAAGTAAGTATTACATACTTTTCATCTTTAATAATTTTGAAATAATATAACGATCTTGTTTTGTTTCTATACATGAAATAACGACACGACAGTAACAAAAGCTGTCACAGTATTCTGCTTTAGTGATTTGGTGATAATTGGAATTATACAGTGAAACTGACTAATTTGACTAATTAAGTTCTTAGCACAGGTATGAACACGGCTCTTGATAGGAGTGAAGGAGGACTTTTAATAAACATATGACAATAAATTTCAGTATTGGTGAAGTAATTTTCTTTTTAATGGTGGAACTGTAATTGTTCATGACAGTGTAATTGTGTAATTTCCCTCAAGAAATTTTTGACTCGATAAAGTCGGGGATAAAATCACTCAAATGTGTGCGAGAACACTTAGTTTATTACTCCATAACGAATTTAAATTTCGAATGAATTGAATCACTAAATTGGCACTTTGGGTCTTTGTCTTTTTTATTAAGAAGTGTGTAAAAAGCATATAAGTGTGGAATCAAGTTTCTTCAATCGAATAGATAAGTCGTTCCACTTCATTAATTCTAATGCAGGTACGTAAACTAAAAGCGATTAATATTATTGTTTGTTTTTTTATTATAAATTCCCTATTTTTTTCAATAAATAAGTATGTTTAAAAACCACTTTAGGCGATATTCTAACGATAGCCACAGCCGCTCAATAATGATACTGCTACTGAACTACTTCACAGTTACACAGATAAGATATAGTATTTCTACATTAAGGTACTTAACACGTTTTGAAATAGATGGTTATAACATATTCGCCTGTTTAGTGTTATCGATTGAAAACAAAAGTAATCGCATAATCTGCCGACGTCTTCATTCTTCCAGGTCAACAGATCACCTTCTAAATAAGGCTCAGGCCATTTGATAACTTCGCATTAAAGAGGCCGCGGATGACATATAGGAGAAAACGTGGTATACTGACACCGATCTACGAGAACCGCAGATTTGACCCGAGGCATTCTTATAAGGACCCGCCCGTTACTCATTTCACGGTAGGGCTGTCACTATTCGCTGTGTGCGCGATGACAGCGCCTCTAGTGACCACAATTATTGTGGACTTGAGTTCTGTCAAATAATGGCAACTGGATTGTTTGATAACGATTTCCGGATTGTTTTTCAGCGAAATTAAATAAAAATATCTAAAAAAGTTGGTGCATATTAATAACCGATTTTCCTACCTTAACAAAAAAATGGTATGTTATAATACGTACGGGATTTGAATCGCTAGAACATGATATATATTTCCAACCTCAAACTATGCAAAAAGGAAAAAATAGTATTAGAACAGCATGTGAGAAACGTTGAAGAGCTTAGAACCAACGGACAAAGCTACTTAATATAAGCTCTGATAGACAAACGTCTTTACTGTTACACATAATCCCTTCGAAACATCATTTAAAGTGAGTTCATATCTACTTATTGAAATTGTATTTTTGACATTTCAATAAAACACTTTTTTCCGGATTTTGCGCATATTTTATTTTATTTTATATTTAATCCTTAAAATAATTATTAAATTCTCACTATGATTACATTGTATACTACTCGGAAATTGGGAGAGCCCTTCCGAGAAGAACTGGCGAAAGAAACTCGGGCAGGGGGACCAACCTCCATCTTACTGTTATTATTTGCAAAAAGAGCTAACTTCATCATCAGGTCTTGCAATGTGTGTAATTTACACACATTGTTACTCAGTTACATACAATATAATCGTAGTGAGAATTTAATAACTAAATAAAATGTAAAAATAAAACAATTTGATATGCATAAAACAATTTTAACAATTAGGAACGTGCTCGATTAAAATATTGTGAACATGACAACCATTATAAAAAATATGTGCAAAATCCGTAAAAAGTGTTTTATGCAAATGCGTAATGTGCGCGGAAGTGTACGAACTAAGTATTGTATTTTTGAGTTAGTGCACCTCAACTTATATTAATTAATTTAATGTTAATTTTAATTCCAGATAAATGATGAACGTGTCGTTACGAATGTTAAGTGCGAGAGTGTTTATATTCAAAGTGGCAAGTGCAAACATATTGCTGCTTTGATACATTATATCAACACAGAAGAAAGTTTATCAAAAACAAGTAGCGAACAACAATGGGAAAAACTTTTCCCGCCTGTTTCTACACTTTATAACACTGTGACCCATATCGCGAATTTTAACGTTTTTTCTCAAAAATTCTTAATAGCGTTAGTATGAAATTGTATGAAAATATTGCAATTTGATACATGACAGTCCAGAGTTATTTCACATTTCTGTCACATCGCGCGCTGCGATCGATTTGACGGTCCCCACCACCCACTTTGCACATAGCGAATAGCCTATAGAGCAGTTACAGTGTTTCTTCACACCAAAGAGGGTATAACTCCTATAACCAAATCTTTCTGTCTGTTTTTTCTACGATCTTATACATATACATTACCTATAATATAAATCGTTTCGTAAAATAAATCTTAATGTTACGTAATGAACAATTTGCCCATCATTCACAATAGGAAATGAAAATTTCCCTTAGCATATTTTAGTTAATCAAAATATACCAGAATAAAAACCATGAATTATCAAAAAATATCCATACAAAACGGCAATTTTGTAATTAAAGGTCTAATGTATTCGTTTTTTTTTAATAGCTTGTTCGACAAGATGAACGAAAAAGGTTAGATTTGATAATTAGATATCACCGAACCTTTTTGTTAATTCAGCTCAAGCTAATAATCTAGCTTTAAGAAGTTTTTGTTAATAAATAGTCAATGTGAAAATAATAAGATCTACAGTGAATTGATATCACAAATATTTTAGCTAAAACTAAAACAAACGTATCAACTATTATGAGAAACAAGCAAACCTCGTATTTTCTCTATTTTTTAAGCTTTTCAATTGTTGACATCCTTAATACCATCGATTAGGGCTGTCAAAACTATCACCACCAATTTGCGAACGGTATTTATGGCACGCACGCAGCTGCCATCGGAATAAAAGTCATTAGAGAGGATCGGATTCGATATATGAATTCAAGTTATTTGCGTAATTGAGATGTGAATATAATTTGGAAGAAAGGTGCAATTACTTTTGTAAAAATGTTTTTATTTGTAAGTAATGTTTGGACAATATTTAAGACATTTTTATTTGCTGTGTTTTTGGGTTTTATTAATACGAAACTAATTCAAATACATAGGTTCTGTATTCTGATTGATTCCAAGTAACTATACATCATCTATTATAATAATCCAAATAGAATCAGTTATGTACCATGAGACTTCTTATGTGTTGTGTTACTTTACATGAAAATATAACTAACTTATTAATTCATGTCAATTAAATTTGAAATAAAATTACACTTAGTACACTTGTAACGGCCTAGTCTAAAACAAAAGCCACTAATTGGAGTCCACATGGATCAGCTTCAATGGCGCAATGTCTGTTACGCCATAACTTCCCGTGTTCTTAACCTATTTTAATATTTTTTGTGTAGAATCGAATCAACAGGTTTAGGCGGTCAACACACTGCACCGCGCCCCGTCGCGTAGCGCGTGGCCGCAGATTTTATTGTTGTATGCAAGTATCTCAATTAATATAGAAAACACGCCTATGACAACACACTGCCGACGCGGGAACGCGCGGGTAGGCGCCCCGCGCGCAGATTCTGCGCGGGAGCGCGGGGCGTGAAGAAGTAAGGTCAACTTGTATTGAAAATCTGCGCGGGGAAGCAGATTAACCGCTAAGTTAGGCAGATCTGCGCCTCCGCGCGGGGGCGCGTTTTTCTGTCGCTACGCGCACCGCGGCGGGACGCAGTTCTAGTGTGTGAACCGCCTTAGGACCAGATGGTGAAGGAGCCTGAATTTTGAAATTCGCTAAAATTCCCATCGAAACAAAAAAAAAATTTTTTAGGTATTACGCTCCGCTCCAATATATGGTGCTAGTGTAGCTTCATGCATAGCGACTGCATCGCTTAGTTTATGAATAACTCAAAACAAATTCATTGCAAGTGAAGTGACCTAGTTCAAAATTACTCAGGTCACATTTTTATGGAATAAATTAAGTTATCTCCACGGGTGGTAGCTGTTATTGCACAATATGTAAATTGTTTACCAACCCTGAAAATAAACTTCTCATCGCTAAATACGGATAGTCGAGCGTGGGAATCGAGTGTATTATCTATCTAACAATTTCGTTTGTTCGTTTGGTGCCATTTATATTAACTTTTTATCGTCAACACTTAACAAGACGAAATGTAAACGTGAAAGTAAAATATTTATTCTGATTGTTAGGCACATAAGTAATTACTTAATATCGATAAGTACACTTCATGTTTTATAACTAAAGAACCTAAAGTATTACTCTGAGACTGTCTTAGAAATAATTTAATATAAAATAATTGGTGATTGAAGACAATAAAGTAAGTAGATGGTTCCGATATCGATACGTCGTATGTTCCCATTGGAATTTTCTTGTTTTGATATCTCCAAGATTTGATTTGGAGAACAATGAAAAGGTCTAAAATTGTCGAATAAAATGCATAATCGAATCACTTCCGAATCAAATACACGGAAGAACATTTCTTTAGATTTTTTTATAAAAACAGATTATTCTGTTATTCCCTTCGCATTCGTACTATGTCCATTTACTCACCCGTCAAAACGTGCATGTTATGTCAAAATAACACTTGTATGCATCCACTAACATGAATCCACATCATCCACAAACGGAAACGGGGACATAAATTACGGGGACAATTAAGTAGTGTTACCACCATTACCCAATTATACTTTGCTTCGTCTTCGAGATTAGAATACTTGTAGTACACCAACCGTGTAGCCATTAATACACTATAGTTAAGAAACACACATACCCAAATTAAATTAATTAAGAAATAATGGCAAGCTTGTATTTCTCATATAGCAACATTGGCTGTTGGCATGATATGCTTGTTCCCGCCATTTTTCATTCGCGTTCAAATATTCGTGTTTAGTAATCAGTTTTTTTTTTTATTAAATAGTGTGTTATAATAATTATAAAGGCAGCTGTGGATATGCAGAGGCCACAATGGTTGAGTTTATATTAATCAAGGAATGTGTATGATTAATTTGTTTATGTCCAATTCCTTCTAATTATATTTACATTTGAATCACCTATGGATATGTAGAGGCCACAATGGTTATTTAAAATGAGAAAAATATTGCTGATTTTTTATATCTATTGAGAGGATGGAAACATAAGTATATGCATATGAAGAGGACATAATGATTTATTTCTTAACTACGAACGCCATGGTAGAGTGAGTCGCATACCGCTCTTCATGTAAAGCTACTCCAAGGTCTCGGGTTCGAGTCAATGTAGAAAATGAACTTTTTGTAATGGCTTGTTGTCTTTTCTGTATTGGCTTGATGTTGTCTAATTTTTTTTATTCTTTAATTTTTTTTTTCATGTCATCTCATTATTATAATTATGTATTTTTATTTCATATTATGTATAATTTTTGAAAATGTCAGGGAAGGCCGATTGTTAGCTATCTATCATTTTAACCTAACCTAAATAAGTTGATTGACAAGTCGTACTAATAAGCGAGAAATAAGTAGGTAAGTGTTTTGACTAAGCAGCAAAGAGGCTATCCGAATTCCCGCCCAAAAATGGAGATCCGGTTATCAGCGTGATTCATTCGATCATTCACTAGCATTCATTAGGTGACAGATTGTCGAGCGCATACTTTGCAGGTTTAGGTGTAATTGTATGAATTGTAATTGTATAAGTAATAAAATCATACTGTATCGGAGAACTAGCCTTCGATTAAAGAAAGAAATTGTTTTTTTTTTTTAGTATTTCTATATTCGAACTCTTTTACCAAAACTGAAAACGTGATTTTATCCAGCAGTAAAGATCTCAAATAAATGTAAGTAAGTATCTACGTTTTGACACTTGGCTGTCTATTTTAAACTCAACATGGGTACCGCCGCGCCATCTAGCGGAAAAAGGTAACCAATGTTTATAACATTGGTACCAGTAGGTCAGTTGGAGTGAGTCATGCACCTCGTGCTATCCATGCCACATTACCGTTTTATAACTTTTTTGTCGGTCTAACACCGGTACAGGTTATTTAGTAACTACAAGATCTCATCAGATTTATATTTAATTATTATTATCTTCAAAGCTATTGCAAGTTCTCTAGTAATCAATTAACATTAGACTATCTCTAAAAACGGTAGTAACCATAGTTTTATTTAAAGTCTCAGTCATTAATAGGATAATAAGATAGTTTAATAGGATAGTTTTAAATACGTGGGCGGGCATATACCTTTCTATTTATTATCAAGTTTTGTTTAATGAGAAGTTATTGTTATTAGTTAGTACATTATTAGTTGGTTTAATTCAACTAATGAAAAATATATTATAAAAGTCGTTTGACGCCCTCTGACGTATAACCAAGTTGCATTTCAGTTTCATGGTCATCTGTGATGCATCAGGTTCGATTTCCGAAAAGATCGAATATCGAATCGAATCTTATAGGGGCAATTTATGGTTGTGTGATAGGCTCAGTATTTTTTCCAAATCCGTTAGCTGCTTTATATTTATTTATGTGTCCATAGTACTAACTTTGCTTAGTTTAGAACAAGTCATTGCACGGTGGGACACCCTCCATACAAGGGCGGTCATAAATAGTTAAAGTCCTGTTACTATCAATACATTGTATTATTTTAGTGACTTATTGTTGTAAAAGTGTTTTAGGAACATTAAAATGAAAGAAGTACATGTATTTACGGAATAAAAAACGTTTACTTCAGTAAATAACAAATATAAACAATAACATACTTTTACCTAAATTTATCATGTACAAACACTTAAAAATTGGAATGTAAAACATATATTTTAAATAAAATAAGAGTCAAAACATTGATAACATTATTTAATTATAATAAAATAATAGAAATAAATAAATTAAAATTAATTAAATACAAAAAAAAAACAAAGCAACTAACAAAATACAAATAAATTATTCTTATTCTAACAATATTAAACATGTAACAATTCTATTACACTTTGTGACAGAGTATTTTTCTTTTTAGGGGGAAAATTCCGAAGACTTGTAATATAAGGATCTGAATGTAATAATAGTCGTTGTATTAAATCTTGATTGGTAACTTCACGTGACATTTTTCGAGTGTGACTTCGTCTATAAATTTTGATATACTTATTTGTCGCTTCAGCAGCTTCTTCGGAAAGTTCTCCTATAGATAACAATGCATAACTTATAATATCTGATCCATGTACGAGCACCTTGTGGACAGAAGCAGGAAGACTATACCACGGATATACCTCGACCAGGCTGTATGCTGTTTGTAATGCATAGTCTTTAAACTTGCATTCATTAATTTTATGTCCAGAAGATAACGTTTGTAATATTACACAACAACGATCTATGAGATCCTTATTCAAACCTGTAATTTCAGCAGATACAGCTGATTCCAAAAAAACTTCCTGGCCGTGTTTCCGTCGTTAGACGTCCCGCTTCCACCACTACGCGGCTTGTCAACTATTAAACCTAATCGTTCCCTAAACTGGGACTGTACATATTGTTTTTTATTTGATAACAATTGTTTTCATTATCTAGCCTAACTTGCCATTTTTTTATGTCTAATCTATATGAAAGATGAATAAAATATTCGAAGAAACGTATCCAAGAATGTAGTGGTGATAATCCAAATTGGTATCTACTCTCTATTACAGGTTTTTGTAAACATTCGTCTATTTTATTCATCTCTTTAGGGGTAGCATTACATATATAACATCTACTTGTAGATGTTTCACTTAAAGCACTACAAATTTTACCATCTACCATTGAAAGCTGCAACTTATGAGAAACGACCAATTCACGATTGTCGATCTGAATAAAAGTAGGTTGCAAACTTTCAATTTTATCCTTAAAATAAGCTTCCTCTTGCAAAGACACTGCTGTGCTTTCTTTCAAAAATTGAAATCGAATAGGACTGCAGTACCTAGTGGAAGAGGGTCGAGGATTTTTCCATAAAATTTTACAATTATCTTCAGCTAATTTTACAATAATTTGAAGGGGTACATAAGATGTTACAAACAAACTACTATCTTCTAAAGTTGAATCTGAAAAAAATTGTTTGTATTCACTATGTCCAGTGCTGCCATCGAATCCCCATTTCCCAAGTAAAGAGATATTAGACAAACAATCATCAGGAATCTGATCTAAGACCTCTTTTTGAGATTCAAGGATTCGAGAAGCTGTGTGATCAAAAAAACTTGTAATTCAACTTCAGCTGAAGACTCGGAAACAGTTATATTAGAAGGGTAACATCTCTGTTTCGCTTTAGTAATTTGTTGGTAACATGGTAATACATTAGGAGAAATCTTACTATTAACAAAGTTTTTAATTAATAAATACTGATGTTTTGTCAACTGAGCATCAGTCACAAGTGACAAGACATCATCAGTGCTAACTCTAGATATACACGAATCGAATGAACAGTCTGAAACATCAAGCAATGCACTCACAGTAGAATCATCAGACTTTGACAAATCAGCTACTCTCCGACGTTTAGTCCTTTTACTACATTGCGTAAAAGGTTTTCGAGGACGACCACGTGAATGACACGGCGACGTTTCAGACGGAGTACATTGCTTATTGTTTTTCACAAGTTTAATTTTTTCAATAACATTAAACCAATCGGAATTCTTATATAAATGCTTGGTTTTATCCCTATTACATTTTTTCCAGAATCGAGCAATAGCTTTACATAAATTATTAACAATTTTCTCTAAATAATGAATATCAATGTTCTCAGCATCGTTCAGAGTAGTCAACAAACTTTGTAGGACTTGACGACACTTTTCCGAGTCATTATCGGTATTGACAGTTAGCCATATTTCAAGAATATGCATTCTTGAAAACGAGCATTTATATAAATTACCTAAAACAAAAAAAAACGGTTAAAATTCAGTCACAAAACCTACACAAAGCACTAAGACTAAATAAACTAATTTCGTAGCAAATGCTACGAGATAATCTGGCAACCGTAGCACCCTTGTCATCGCCAAAAGGGCAGATAAGGGCAGCCAAGTTTTAATTTTCCTAAGATAAGAAAGTCTACAGATTATGGTGCAATATACCTCCATAGTCGGAGCGAGTGGGAACATATTTAAAAGTTTATTCAAACTTTGAATATTAAAATATAATACTCCAAGAAAAGTCGCCTCGTAGCAATGACATACTAAAGAAAATATATACTAAGATACAATTAAAATAAAAATATTAATTATTACATACCCTGTTCTTGGATATCCATTTCAGAAAAAACACACACAGCACTCACAGGTCCCGCAATGACAACAAATGACGTCACGCTTTTTAATGACTCACTGATAACAGTATTTACGATTGGCGATGCTCTCTCTTTGAATGCACAATAGATAATGAAGGCGCACTCTAATTACTGACCTATTTATAGTTTCAGAAGGTAACGCAACTATCCAATGTAACGACAAGGAATAAAATGTAAAACTAGAAAGCAGGTTTTTAAGATTTATGACCTATGGATGTCCCACAGTGCATTGGTGTGAATCATCCGCACTTCTTTATTATTTTATTACATTACCTACCTTAATATTATAATTAAACTTTTTACAATTAATAGGGACGTTTGATTCCCTGTATACCTTAATAATAATAAGAATATTATATTTATTAAATTCTCACCAATATCAGGGGGAGACCTTCTGCATAAATAAAGACATGATTTGTTTACATTATGATTATTATAGAACTGAAAGAAATCCCGTTCCTGGTGTGTTACAAAACCAAAGGGAAAATACTTTTACTGGTTGAAATTTGAAATAGCGTAAATGAGTTGAACAGGTTCATTAGTAATATATAACGGTTTAAATAAACATGTCATTGAATAATATGGTCAAGCATTAGAATTATTTTACAGTTTGTTAAATTATTTACCATTTTTTTGTTGAATAAAATATCATAATAAACATTATAACCAATATAATCGTAGGGTAATTAACGACATAAGCCTACAATCTGTTGCTACGTAAATTATGTTGCTGTATAACTATTTTTTATAAAAGTGTCATAATATTTACATACATAATATTGAGAAGTGGCTTTATAAACAGTAAAAAACAATACAACTATTTATATTGTTTTTACCAAAATATCCCAAGTTCAAGCTTTTTTAACCAGTATACATAACATCTGCTTTTGTTTGTGATTATTCATATCCTTAGTTAACGAAAAATACGTTTCAATTGAGTAATTTTAGCGTCTTCTTCTCAATCAAACAATGTCTTACTAACCTAATACATTACCTTATAGTTCTTAAAGAATGTGACACTATTACCGAGATAACTTAAGTTAACTAGTATGTTAGTTAACTTCAGTGATGCTTTTCCGAAACTATTCGATACTTCGGTAATAGTGTCTTATTCGATCACCTCGATAATAGAAACATTTACATTATCAAATCATAAGAAGAAATCGAAAGGCAACAGCCGATTGACACAGATGTACTGTTGAACTATGGTTCAAAAGCGTCACGACCGATCATAGCCCGGGACACCATAATCAGAAATCGCATCAATCATAAAAACTGATGTCGTTTCGTCATAGCTTTACTTTGAAGGCTGGATAACAAAATATCGGTTATAAAACATTATGTAATATTTACGCTTAATAAGATGTTTAGAACTAGACAGTTTTGATAACTAGTGTTATGATAACTAGTGTTATTATGATATTACGAATACAAACTATGGCACTTAATTCTGCTCTAGGGCACTTAATTCTGCTCTATCACATTTGCAATAAATATTACATTACCCTCCACACCTGGCATGACTATACCTGCTGTGTTTTACAAATTGAAAAGCTGATTATGATCATTGCCATCCTTATATTTAAATAATGATCTAAATATCAATCGCTCAATAAGTTAATCTTCTAATCGATTAATTAGAAATTCAACCTTGCCTTACTTACAAAGGCTTATGTCTCATAATTGACTGCACAAGAACACTTCATAAAGTTTAGACAAAACAAATAGCTTAATATTATTACCTTGAAAACGAATTATCTTTTTGGTTCATATTAAAATGATATTTAGTGATCGAGCTGACCATATGCATTTTTATGCATTCCATTCGGACTTCTCAATATTCCAACCAAGCACATCAGCATTAACCGAATAAGGTAAAATCAGACCCTAAATCAAAATCCAAACCTTGAACCCATAGAATCATTTTTAACTTTTTACAGGTGCGAAAGGTTATGGATCGGTGACTTTCAGGCTGGCGCAGGTTTTTACAGGGCACGGGTGCTTCGGTAAATACCTGTACCGGATTGGAAAGGACTCGACTCCGTCGTGCCATCATTGCGGCGCTGCAGAGCACACTGCCCAGCACACCCTAGAGGTGGACCTGGTTGCGGCGACAGTGGAAGAAGTGGAAGCTCGCCGTCATGCCAAGAATCATGATAACGACCGAGAGGTCCTGGAAGGCAGCGACCTCCTTCTACGAGAGGACGTCGAGAGGAGAAGGACTTCTCCGAGACCGCGTGGGGGGGGGGGGGGGGTGGCAAAAGAACTTCTGCGGACGCAGATGTTCCGGAGGAGGTGGGGAGGGGGAGTGCCAATCAGCACTTCCCGGCCGCCTCAGGTCTGCCGGGGCAGGGCGTCTGCGCCGTCTGCGGAGGCCCCTGGGAACTGTTGTTCCCGGGAGATTTCCGAGGGCGCGGGCGTCCCATTCCCGGTGGGCTGGGGTCAGCCGGGAGCTTGGTACTCCTTCTCTCCACCGAAAGGGGGCCAGCGTTTGTCGGGTTGAGAGACCGCCATCCGCATTGCACTTGGCCCACAGCCGTGCATAGTGTTCACGGAGTCGCGGCTAACTCCGTTGCTCCGTCCTATACGCAGCATAAACGACGTCCGCCCAACGTGCGGACCCATACTGGTCGGGATCGCGGTCGCATTCGAAAGAACATAACGTGACCCCCACCGATGTTTTGTGGGTCGTCGCAGGTTTTAGTGGGTATGCCTCTTAACCCTTATCGGGCACTAGACCGGGTGGGGGCATGGAGGAGAGTCCCACATACTGTCTCGTGCGCTCCCAGAACGAGCAAATGCGCAAAGCATTTCCTGCTAAACCAAAAAAGGCAAAAGGCTCATAGAAAATTATAAGTATTTCTAAAATTTTCTTAAGTAAATATGCAACAAACTGGTAGACAGACTAAAGGCCATGACATGACAAGACCAATCATGCTATGGGACCTAATTTCACTTTGGGCGTTTATTTTTAAGATTTATTCTTTTAGAAACCTGTTATTTTTATAAATTTAAAAGATATGTGCACATGCAACACGCCATTGACCAGGAAACAAATTGTGGCAATTAGATCACAATAGCCAATATACCTTGTACTGTTTGTTATCATATGACTGTTAAAATTGCGTGTGAATGTAAATCAATATTTTTCCTATTTATCAATGTCATTTTTAACACTAACACTTGTGGTTAAAACAGTTAAATACTACCGGAGCATACAACATTTGATAAATAAAATAAAAACAGTTTCTTTACAATCGAATGAGAATTTTATTGTTAAGTTTTGCCGTTAGCTTCATGCTTTAATTTGTCTATAATAACTTTTTTCTTAATTTCTTGATAATGAAAACAAATTTACCGTTAAAAAATTAACCACTCCCTTCCGTTCTTAAAGAACGCGAGCTTTCGCTCATTTGTTTCAATTGCCTTGCCAGCACACATGCATGCTTAGGAGCTCTCAATTGTTAACCATGCATCATTATTACATAAACACAAAATTATTGCACTATAAAACCAAAGATTAGCAAAACGAATAGAAATGAATATTTTTTGATATTTAATGAAGGTTTTTCAATTTCAGGGATCTTATTTTTTTATATCGTTTTGCGTCGTACATTCGGTTTCCACTAATTCATTCGAACGGTCCTTTGTTTAATCACTCGGTCTTAACCCTACGTCACGAGGCTTGCTCCTGCACAGATAACATACTTATATGTATTTATTAGTTTAAAAGTGTAAATCTTTACAATATAGCTGTGCAAGTTTAAGTTTTAAATCGACTTTTACCTGTGGTACCTAAACACCGGTTGGTTTTTTACGAGTATTGATAAATGAGGTAAAGCTCATTACTTCGTATTATATTAGTACTGGAGACATACTATAAAAATATAGGGAAACGCGATACTATACGATTTTTTCATAACCAAAATTGAAAAAAAAACTTACTGTTTTATACTTTTTTTAATTTCCGACAAATATCTTAGGTCGAAAAACCTTTTCTTCGAATAAACTGGAATGTTTGCTAGAAAAGAGAATAATAGATGCTTTTTATCCAAGTGCCAAGCTACTTTTAAATTTAATATTTTTTAATGACGAATTCATCCTTAAATTAATGATATCAAAATAAATTAATTGATGTTTAATCAGTCAATCTACATATTTTCTCTACTATAAATGAATTTCAATTAGAAGCATAGGACCATACGAGATATGCCCCTTAGTAACTATTAAATAAACCACTTGCCATAATATGGCGATATATTGGAGCTAACTGAACACAAGTGTCGGTCGTTTCGAAATAGCAACATCTATTATTAATTAATGGATCCTAATAAATTCTCTTCAATCATGGCTCCTATTCTCCTTTAGTATAACGCGACGTTGGTTTAATTTATTAGAAAGCAACGAAACAAGCTAAATCCTTAAGCTACGGTTCCAGTAATCTGGTGAATCGTAAATGGTACCACATGAAAACATAATTCTTACTATGATTTAAAGACGTTTACTGTTTGAATTGGCTAGGCAAGCTAGTCAGCCACTGCCATGAAAGTTCGGCACCATCTATAACAATTCCATTGGCAGCTAAATTGCGATTTCAACTACGACACTTATATGGCGTATCTAGATAAAACTAAACGGTCGCCGATGAACAAACCTCGAAGCTTGGCCTTCAATGCACCGCCACCTACTACCCACTGAGTCATCTCGCCCACTGTCAACTAATAACCGACTTCTGATATTATTATGAGCTCTGTATAAATATTAACGGCTCTTTCGACCTTGAATTATAAATTTCGTTAGACAAACGTTGACTACCAATGTCATCGAGTGACGTATTGATTGATGGTTCTGCTTCCAAGCTAGTATTTATGAAGCTGATGATAGTTTCGTGATTAACTGGCTGATTCAACTGTTTATAGTCATAGCAAAACTAGGCCGTAATAGGAGATTAAAACTGTTTGAGAATGGAACACCCGTGCTATCATTGGTAAAAGTAAAAAATACATAAAGATCATGTTATATTTCTTGGCATAGCAATCAAATAAATTATCCATTTCTGAGACTATCATAACCCGCTACATAATAACAAGGATAGCTTTAACAAACATAAAAAAATATATCAAAACCCTTCTACTAGTTTAAATTTGAGCCTCGGGATTAAAGTCTGAACTTAGGCTACAATAGCTACAGTAATAAGAATTCTCCGTAAGTTACAAATATTTTAACCGATTCAAAGCTCTCTAGGTATGCCTGCAAAATTTTACTTAACAATTAGAATAATCTAAACTACATTAAATTTGCCTTATAACACCACAATCTACTTACAACTACTAACACAACCCCATAGCTGCTTAATCAAATAAAAGGAAATAAACAAATACTTTATCTTCCAAACAGTGAAGGGATATAAATTGAGCGATACTGAGCTATATTATTCAGGACATAAGAGCACCTACTATAGCACTTTGCATCAGATTCAGCAGTTAACGACGTCCGGCTGACAAGTCAACGAACGCCGAAGCTCCAAAATTAGCCAGTGCGAATGCTAGCCACGATATTGTTGTCGGTGAGATAATAATCAAGGAACGCGTTTAGCTTCACTTGTTTTAGGACATTAAATTCTGAGATGCTATAAATTCGATCCACCGGTTACAACTAAGGAGCTACAGTTTTTCTGTTATAGAAAATTGACCAGAAATAATACTGTGAATTTGGGATGAGTTAGAACAAAGTTATTACAGTTGGTTTCCGTCATAGCATCAGATAGATTGCACTATGAATAAGTTAATTTCTTACCAAGCCGTACATTTTTTATGAATTTAACTTGGCACTATAAATGGGGGGACTATATGTATATGTGGGATAGAACCAAAAACAGAAAGCTTTCGCTGTAGTCTATACCATAAAAAGATCCTAAGAACTATCCAAACTGAATTATAATTGAGAAGTTTTTTCCTTTAGCGTTCTACGTAACAAACGGTTATTCCATGTACCTAATAATAAATACCATAGTCATTTTTCATACAAATCTTTAGTTCCATATTAACATAAAAAATTACATTAACGATACATAGTAACTATTATAATTAAATGGGATTTATATTGATATTATATGTAAACTAGAATTTGAGTAAACTAAGGAGCAGAATACTTGGTTTGCTTTTAAAAGATGTCACCACATCACTACAATCTATTTATAATTAAACTTTGAATATTAAGTACCCAATCAAAACATCTTTGTTTATTTGGGAAATCAAAGATATTTTATTTTGTGATAAAATTTATATTCACTCATTTTCTAACTCGTTATTTGTAAATACTAAACATATTAGCCAAACGCCTGTAAACGAATTCACCAAGTGAATTTGAATTTGTTAAGCCTAAAAACCGCCCGCCCCACGTTTTTAGTATGTTACATCATAGTACTTGAACAAGTATATCTTTGAATTTTTTATCATTCCGGGAAATAATTTTTCATCACAATTCTGGGACAATAAATTTTCTTCTTTTTAGTCTGCTTATAAAAACGTGGTTTTTAAAAATCATTTTATACTTTTAATTTTTTTAACTTAAATCCCAGGATTAATCCGAGGATTTATTGAATTTATTCAAGGATTCTATAGGTGTTTTAACTAATTTATTGTGGCTTATCTAACTACTAAGTTTATGTTAGTGATAACTGAATAATGAACTGTCATCCATGATCTACGTGTGATAAAATTTTGAGCTCTTTAGGAGCATCAGAAGTGGTCTGATTTTGAGTTATAATTATATAGATATAATTATAACTCAAAATCAGACCACTATATATATATAGATATGTATAGATTAGAAAATTTTGCGGACAGACAGAAGGACAGGCACGAACGAAAGCAAGTTAATAAAAACGTGGTAAAAACAAATTAACTCCTTCAGTTCGAACACATGCGAGATTGAGTATGCTGAATATCAAGTTACTCATTGACTTCTGAATGGCATTCTTGAATGGCAGTTTCTCTGATCACTTACAGGTTTGACTTGGCTTGGCTTGTGATTTCAAACAACTAGCTTTAAATCATCTCAGGACCCACGAAGCGCGGTGTTCATTCTTTCAGCTTGATTTGCAGGTACAAATCATCGACAAACAGAAATCAGTGACGTAGTGTCTTCGAAATGGTCTGACAGTCCCTCGATAACGACTATTTTGTAGAAATGTAACCATGGAGCCCCGATATTGAATCAAATCCTTTCTAGAACGATACTAATGGTAATTCTCTGCCTTTCCTAGTATCCAGGCTTTCTCCAGACACGAATACAACTATTATTTGAGTGAGATACTATGCAGGTTTCATCAGCGAAAAGGCAATTGTCCCACATGCCTTCGCTCTAATCTTCTATATTTTGACGCTGCCTCATTTACCCACAGTGTCGTCGTTGCCGTACGTTCAGTGGTGCTCATCACCTCCTTGCTCATAGTCCAAACGGGTTCCAATTCCGAATTCTGGTATGAGTGATATGAGTGATCTGATTTTAGTGGCGTTGACGGTTGCATCACGGGTACTCAGCAGTATGATGTAACTTTTTTCAACAACAGTAAGAAAAGTGAGGCGGCCACTAGTAAACCCATCAGCCAAGTTACCCGTGCTCTGGTACCTCTACAATGTGATATCGACACAGCTTTGAGAGATAGAGACTGAACTATTTCTTAAGTAGAGTAAGTAAATATTTAAAAAATAACATTTATACATTTTCAGCTTAGAAATATTACAGGTACCCTATTAGTATACATATTACAGGTAACCTATTAGTATTTCTATATAAACGTTAATTTTTTTGATGGGTGTAGTAGAAAGGTAATTAAATGAAGAATTATAACTATGAATAATTATTTCCATGCAAATTCTCAAATGTTAAATTACCTTATAATAGTTTTTGATCAAGAAGGTAACAATTTGATACCTTTCATACTATCTCGTTAACAAGGTTTACATAAAGCAAGTAAATTTTCCAATAATTGATTAATGATATGATTATGCGCGACTTAATGAGTTGATGATTGCGAACTGATTTTTGTACAATAAATTGCTAATAAATATGAATTAGGGTCAACAAAAAAGTGCTGATGGCACGATGTACGCGCTTGCTCGTACAATGTCATTGTATTGATATGACGCACATTGTAACGCAGTGAGGAGCAACAGACTTCATGTCATGTGTCATGGATTAGGTATGTATGTTTAATAATTGGATTAAATAGACATACCTAATCTTACTTATTTAGTAAAAAATTTTGAAACTGATTTCGTTAGAAAAGCAATAACAATAGTTTCCTTAAGTCCTGCAGAGTGGAATTGCAGCAACCCTTTACATTTAAGGGTATAAATAGTTGTAAAAGACAAGTCCTACTGGGGGTAATCACCATTGGAAGGACCCTTAGGCTACCCACTGAAAGACTGTTTGGGATATAAATTTTAGCAGAAATATAATAAAAAAGCTGTGTTTTAATCAATGATCTGTTTTAAAATTCTTATAATTTTTGGATTGTTCTTATGAAAATCATAAATTATTTCTTTGGTTTTAATACAGATCTAAGACAAATCAATGCTACTTAAACCGTTCTATTACATGCGTGCGTTTGTGCTTAGAAGAAAAGAGCGCGTGAGTCATTCTGACGGATTCCGTGTCAATGTAACACCGTACCCTAGTACACTAGGGTACAGCAGGGCTGGTCGTCTAAACTAATAAATTACAAAAGGATTTTATATGAGAACACATAAACTATGGAAGTACTTAAAAAGATGAAATTAATGATAGAATTAACGTTGCGAAAATCGTCGCTCTCATGACCGATATTAAGACAAGATTTTTCAAGTAAATAATAATGGTTGGAAAGAACCATTATTTTTTAGTTACATAAAGGTTTATCTACATCCAGATGCACTGCAGGCTACCACCCTTTCTTGGATGATATTCCTACCTGTCGCACTAAGCGCTTTTCAACATCCTTCATAATGCGCACAGCAAAGGAGTTGAACTCCCTCTCTGCGTCTGTATTTCGGAGAACTTAAAACGCGTCCATTTTCAAAGTCAGGGTGAATAGGCACCTTCTGGGTTAGCTCGTTCCATCGTGGATTCTGTCTTGGCCCCCGGGCTTGATTGGGATCAAGTGCAAACCCATGATAAATTAAAAAAAAACTATTTGCAGAACATATCTAACTTAAACATAAAAAATACTGTACTTCTGTCATTTTTATTGTCTTGTTTGTGTTATTTTAATTAGTTTTAATCAAAACGAAGAAATCACTAATATCAGGAATTTTTATTTTGTATGAAAATTATCATGTTTTTTTACTAATTAGAACGAATATGTGCTCGCTTTATAAAACTTCAAGTTAAGCGTATGTTCAAGAGAATTTGTTCGTTTTAATGAAACACAGACTTAAGTGCATTTTAAATTATATAATTATAACGTTTCTTACTTTCTTACATTTACGCCAATTAGCCTAGGCCAAAGTAACCACTGTAAGGCTTGTGTTATGGATATATAATGAGTAATGGATAATATTACATTATATATATTCATAGAAATATTTGTAGAAATATTTATAGATATATATATAGACTCAGCCCCTTCCGGGAATTGAACACAGGACCTTCGGTGAGAATGACAGGATCGCTTTCATTGCACCAAACAGTCTTCCTATGACAAAGATGTCATTTAAGTTAAATAATTTTACCGCCGCAGTGACAACCTTATATTATGTACACTTCGTTGACGGACTTAATTGGAAGTACAGTTTTTCTGATAACCGAGATTAAAATGGTCGCCATTAAGCTACATTTAATCTCTTTGTGACATCAATTCAACCGACAGGTTTTTCTGTTTATTTATGCTTGGAACAAGTGCCAACAATGCAGTATCAGTAAATTGAAATATTTAGATGGTGATATTTTGTTTCGGAATTCGAAATTAAGCAATAAACAATTTCTTGAAAAAGGGTTTAATAGCTGTTTGGTGCAACGGTAGCGATCTTGCCTTTCGCACCGACGGTTCTGGTTTGGAATCCCGGTAGGGGCAAATATTTGTGTGATGAATACGAGCATTTGTACCTGAGACTATCTATATCTGTCTATTAATATTACACATATACGTATCATATATGTATGTCTATCCGTTACCCTAGTATCCATAACACAAGCCTTATAGTGCTTACTTAGGGTTAGGTTAATTGATGTGAATGTAAGAATGATTATTAAAAAAAATCTATATAAATAAAAAATATCCGTGTCGCAGTGTTTGACCCCGATGAACTTTAAAACTCAACCGAGTTTGATGATTTTTTTTTCATTTTCCTGGATTTGTTCCAACTAAGGACATAGGAAAGGATTCATATTAATTGATGACAAAAAAAATAAATGTTTTATACAAATTATAATAACTGAACCACAGCGGCGCCTGGCCGGGTCAGCTTATAATTTAATAAGTTTAAGAAAAGTGTATATTAACATTACAACAAAAAGATTGCGGGTACTAAATTGCTCTGTAAGATTTATGTTTTAAATATTATAATAACGTATAATCAATCATATATTATACTTAAATAAATAATATTCTTGACTTAAATGCTCATGACTTCGGTACAAATACTCGTATTCGCCATGCAAATATTTGCGCCTTCCGGAAGCCGAACCAGTAACAGTTTGGCTTCAAAGGTAAGGGCACCTACGCTTCGCAAAACCGGTTGTGAAATATGAATGAATTATAACTACTTTTTAAATTGTGGTTAAGTTTATTATTATTATGTTAGATAAGTACCTGTGTCATCTTAATTGTAAAATCACGCATTCACTAATTAACAAAACTAAATGGAACTAAATGAGCACGAGTGTATTGTTTATAAAATAGATAACAGATAACAGACAAGGAGTTGGAACAGAATATATACCCCAATATTATAGTACATGCGAAACCAAACAAATGAGTTTAAAAAAATATTTTTATATATGTGTGTGTGTGTGTGTGTGTTTGTGCGCGCGCATGAGTGTTTGTGCGCGCGCATGAGTGTCTGCATAGACACTGTAGGTACTGTTTTGATTCACTGTATTAGAACTTGAAAACCACTTTAAAACATGTGCTATTTTTGAGTAACCAAAGTAAAGAATATAGGGCACCCGAACCAAGTTGAGCGAAATTATAAAATAATATCAAGTGCTAGCTTTCAGCTTTGAACGTGTTTTACGGGGATAAAAAAAATCGGTCGTTATTTTCGACTTTATCCGTAAAAAACAAAACTCGCATAGACTAAGACTAACTAAAAGCTAACTTAGATACACTATTTAGTTTATTTCGAAAACTTTACGAGATAGGTGTCAGAATCCATAACAACTTTTAATCGTATTTGTTTTCTATGGATTTTAATCACTTTTTGAAGTGGCAGCACCTTAGCACATTCTCTTGATCTACTACTACACTCTCTCTACTCTAGAAAACAGGTGAATACGTCCATAAATGTGAATGGCGAAGCAGTATAATTGGTAAAAACACAAATTCTTGTATATCACTTGAGACTAGACTACAATGGGATCCCCATATTGAAGCCTTGTCAAATAGATTTAGTTCCGCGTCTACTATTAAGAAAATAAAGTTCATATCTGATATTGAAACAGCAGTTATAGTAACAAGAATAATAGTAGTAGTTAAGTAGTAGCAAAAATAGTAGGATTACTTCAGCCACTTTTACAATGAAATTTTTATAGGCTTAAATTATTGCTGTAGGGGTCAGCGGAAAATATTGATATTTTTTTATAATTTAAAAAAGAGCAATTTACGGTCTCGAGACACTCATATATTTGAAGGAAGAAAAAAACAACCACCGTCGTGTTTGTCTCCACAGGCATTGCTTTTATTTTATTTTTATGTGATATATAACTGTACTGTACTGTAAAATCATAAAATTTTTTTTCAATATAAATAAAAATAAAATTAGTATAATTATGCTAAAATCATTAAAAATGCCATTACTATGCAATAATTTTATGAGATTATGAGATAACATTCTTAGTTATTTTTTTTGCATTTAATTTAATATTATTATATTATAACTCATATTCTAAGTAACTGAAACTTTGTATATACCTATTTTAATAGATATCTTTGTTTAAGTAATAAAATTGCGGAAACGATAAATTTGTTAAATAGGCAATATATTGGCGTGTTTGTATAATAGGTTATACATATATTATGTAGCTGGGTTCGAAACCACATCGTTTTGAAACAGAAAGGTAGAGGCGTAAGCCTCAAGAAAACACCAGAAAACAATGTTTTCAACACAATATTTCTCACCATATTTGTAACTAAGATTAATAAGAAGAAAGTCAATAAAAATCACAGATAAATTAATTCTTCCCACGTAATACATCTGATTAACATAAGATAAGCATCCGATGAACAAGATAACCGAATGTAATTTCGGTTGATATTTCTTAAGTCATTAATTCTTGAACCATAAACGGTAGTGTGTTACTGGTCATTCTATAAGGCATTTTACTACAGTTATTTAAAAGCATAATAACAATTTTACACTGCATTTTAAATACTTTATCGTGTGTACATAATTTAAAACAAACATTGTTTACACAACATTTACTGTTTAGGTAATTATATCATTTCTCTATTGTGATACCCGTCAGCTCAGATTATAAAACAAAAGGCAGATAGACCGTGCGGAACACCGAAAGTGAAGCCAACAAAGCAAATACAAATTCAAAAGCGAATACAATCTCGAGTCAGTACGTCACGAAGCGTCGCATCGTTAGTACGTCACAGATAATATTCATATTTTTGAGAATAATGCCGTCTTGTGTTTTCAAACATTGCAAAAATTGATCCCAAAAACAAAAGAAAGAAGATGGAGTATCTTTTCATATGTAAATATTGATTTATTTGTCTATTTAGATATTATTTTACGTGATTATTTTTAGTGAACTCTTGGAACACAAAACCTTAACAAAAATCTGCCGGTGTTGCTAGTTTATTTTTAAACATTTGCCCTTAAGTTGGGAAATATGTATTGGAAACAGGATTATCGATTTATACAAATATTTATTTCGATAATAGTGTTTTGTTTGTCTCGCTTGTTGGTTGGTGTGTTTGTATGTATGTGTGTCCGTTTCTATGTGACTTCATTACTAAAACTACTGAATGTTTTGTCTCTTATAATAATTAGGTATGTACATCCGTCGATTCGCCAACATAAAGTAAATATATATATATATATATATATATATATATATATATATATATATCGGTTAGTTAAAAAAAAATCAAAACCAACTCTGTAACTGTAACTAAGTAATTTTGTTATTATCCTGGCAACCGTAACGCACACCGAGGCTACG
The DNA here is from genome assembly GCA_927399485.1 of Calamotropha paludella. Taxonomy (NCBI): domain Eukaryota; kingdom Metazoa; phylum Arthropoda; class Insecta; order Lepidoptera; family Crambidae; genus Calamotropha; species Calamotropha paludella. The sequence goes on along the minus strand of OV656813.1, from coordinate 14,843,099 downwards.
TGTTTCTATAGTGCTGTCACGCACACATGTCTACAAGCGTGGCTTCACATTATTGTTCCGTGCGGTCTATCTGCCTTTTGTTTTATAATCTGAGCCCGTCAGAGACTATGTTTATAATAGCGGTTACGCATAAAACACTCAATTATGGTATATGTATAGAAGTATAGGTAAACATATTTATTCTACATATTAATTAACGTTCGCCGTGTGATCCCCGGCAGAACAGGACAGCACAAACCCTCTACGCTTAGCGTATCATAGAAGGCGACTCCACCTTATAGACTACAAAATGGGTGTTTGCTAGTTATAGTCTCTTTCTGCGACCCGCCTGCCAAGCGTGGATGTTAACGCAGAATCCCATATTTTTTATATATATATATGTGTGTGTGTGTGTGTGTGTGTGTGTGTGTGTGTGTGTGTGTGTGTGTGTGTGTAACAATAAAGTATTTTCCATTCATTTCATTTAAGGGCATAACTATTACATGACATATTTTCTAATATAAATTAAAGTAGCATGAGTGTGGTAATTTTATTTAATCATCATAAATACAATAAGGCAAAATAGGTAAAATCATTTATTATCCATATCATCATCAGCCGTTACGAGTCCACTGCTGGATATAGGCCTCCTCTTCAAAACGTCACAAGAAGCGGAGACCTAATTGCAACCATTGGCTTCCCACAACCTTCACCAAGTCGTCAGTCCATCTAGAAGGAGGCCTCCCCACGCTGCCTCATCCAGTTAATGGTCGCCACTCGAAAATCTTTCTCCCCAAACTGTCATCAATTCTGCAAGCGATGTGGTTATTACCATTTCAGCTTAGAGTCTCGAAGAGCTATGTCGGAGAGCTATTTCGTTTTCTCTTGGACGTTCTCATAACTAATTTTATCGCGCAAGGAAACTCTCCATAGCAAGCTGGGAGACTTTAAGTTGTTTGATAGGCCTACAGTTAAAGACCACGTCTCAGTGCCGTGGATGTACCCTTTTTTTTCTTTTTTTTTACGCGTAAAAATGCGTTACGCATACGCCGCCGCTGGGAGATTAATTTTATTTTCCACCTGCAGCTTTTAATTCCTTCATTGATGTTGGTCTTCAACCACCAATGAAATCCAACCCTTTAACCACCAATGAAATGTCTTTGCTATCATTGAACAGGTCCCTATTAAATGTGCCCTTCAAGCTCCTCGATGTATCGGCCACGTACACCACCGTCTCCTTATTGCCTCACAGGCTTTAAGTTTTAGTGAGGCCATGAAACCGTCAAAACTTATTTCTCCCTTGCTTCTACATCCTGCCTCCCTTATAGGACGTTTTAACATACATTACCGAAATACTTTTGTTTATTTATATACAAGGACTAAGAAGCGACGCAATAATTCGACACATCAATCAATCATAGCTCAATCGACATCATAACCTATTACATCAGGGTCATCGAAGACGAATCCTAATTCATACTCCCAGGCGCAGTTATATCATATTGCATATTAGTAACGTGCAAGAGGTGCAGAGAGACATGAACGAGTATACCACCTGTCAAGACGAAACGAATTCGTGCTTCAGTTTTCTATTATGATAGTGTTCCCACTAATGCTATAAATCCAGAGCGGCAGATTAGATTAATATAGAGATCATTTGAGAATAAATCCCTCTTCATAATGTAAAGAAAATTACAATTAAGATGGTGGACCATCATCATTACCACATCAATTACATAAAATTTTGCCTTTATATCGCATACCGATGTTGACTGACCGCTACTTGAATTTGGACACCGACTCAAATACTTGTGCGTCAGCAGATGTTCGAATTGTGAATGACTTTTGTTTGTCTTCTTAACAAACTATTGTAAATGTATCATAGGAATAAGAACATGCTCTGTCCAAATCATAAACATACACCATAAATCGGGTTAATTATAATTGGGCTATTTCTCCCTAATTGCCTTTTATAGTCTGATAGAAATATAAGTCAACTAGGCACATATTGTTATTAATTACTGATTTCCTATAAAAAATCGATTTGATGAAGATGTCAGAAGTCTCGATGTTGCTTTAGTTAAATAAATTAATATACTCCTTTTCATAATTTAATGCGAAACAACTGACACAACCTATATGTCATTTTACCATAACTGATAACTATAAAAATTGAGCCCATAAAACTTTTGCAGATTTTCTAATCTACTACGCAAATTTTCAGCTTGTAACTGCTGGGTATAAGTTTGAACGGAAACTCCTTTAAACTATTACCATAACGACCAACATTGATTGAAAAACCTCCTGAAATTAGATTAGAAACATTGTTATGCAACACATGATGGCATAAAGTGATATAATAAAAGGTCAGTGTGCATAGTTAAGAAAGTTATTAACTCGACTAAGCTTCGCTTAGCTTCATCTTGCCACTGGTGGACAAACCTGCTCCTTGCGCAATGTTACGTTATTTAACAATTAAATGACAATCTGATGGAGCGATAACAGTGACAGTCATTGACGCGGCCTGCCTGCCGTTTTCACCAAAACGTGTTTAAAATGCCGGTACATTATTAAGGCACGGATTGTTTACCAGGTTGATTAATGACGCCATTGAATCAATCCGCTGCTAATGGATATCGTTAGGCAAATTAGTCGATAACAGCGTGGGAATATTGTAATATGATGTGTGTTATATGTGCTGTATGGTGCTTTCAAAAATCTCTATACTATTACAAATATCTTGGTAAGGTTGCTTTCTTAGTTATCCATTTATAAAAGAAAAAAAACTAGCTTCTACTATAGGTGTATATATGCTGACGGGCGGGCGGTGCATCTTCCTTGTTTGTTGATGAAATATGCTAGATATATTTTTTAATAAACGGATGTGGACTTCCGCCAAGTGAAGCCTAATTCTATCAAATACTCATAGTTATGCGTTTAGGCAGTCTTGTCAAACGCACATTGTGTAAATAGTATTGGAGCAGTGTTTGCAGGAGCATGTTTATAACTGAACAACATGATGCGTGAGTGCAGTCATAATACATGCAACTGCGTGCGTTTGATCGGAGCTGCACAAAGGCGTGACTGTAAAATCAAACTTCAAAGCGTTATCTCACCATTACAAAGATAACAAACAGTTCGTGAACATAAGTTGTGTGCACTAAAAAAACCGTAAACTTAAAAAAGAAAAAATTAAATCAGAAAAAAATATCTGTATTCTGTTTATAATAAAATCAATTTATTTCCAAGTTACAAAAACTCGTATTCGTTGCACTGGATAAAAACTTATTTATAAATAAAATAAAATAATTACAAATTTATAACACGCATTTATTATCTCATGAACATATTAAATTGAATTAGTGAAATATAAATTAAAATAAATCAAATGTTACAAATGTCAAATAAAGTAATATTTCAAACTGCTTGACACTGTGTGTAGGTTAATGTATCGGCAGTTATACCTTTCTATCAAGCGGTTTATTTGAATTGATTTATCTAAATTGATTACGAAACTTTGACTTTTCATAGTAATAAAAGCACACTGCATCGTGTTATTATTTATTTCTTGTTATTATAAAAGGACGAAGCGTATGGGTTTTCTAACAAGGAAAGCCCATCGCAATATGCCGATTTAAAATAGCTGCGGGAATTGATTACCAGTTTTTTTTTATTATATACAATCATACACTAGTAGAGATGTTGCATAAAAAGTGGTCCCGCCACTGTACAAACAATCTTGAGCGTGATTACATCGTGAAAGTACTAAGAAAGTTAAATAAGGAGATGTTGGAGAAAATGATCGATCAGTCAGCGCTTCTATAGAATAGCGAATCAATTATTAGTGTGAATTTATTAATTCGCAATAGGAATGGCGCGTATTAAATCGATCGCTCATTTTAATGACGAAACGGCTTTAGGTGTCGTGTAACGAGCGATACTCAACATCATCGAATGTAATTTATTATAATATCCACCGAGCGGAGTAACAGCGAGTTTTGCATTTTATAACTGGAATACTCGTAGTTCATTCAAGCAAAGATCATTAAACTTTACACAAAAATGATTTCAAATCGAAACTTATAGCAATTGCACCTCAATGATATTAATAAAAATTAATACTAAATTAATTTAATGGTATATACTGTTTTTATAAAGTAAAATATATCAATTAGAGAAAAATACTGATAAATTATTATTATATATTTAAATGCTGGTTTTTACTAAGAACAATCAATTTTATATGTTTCATAGTGCATTTAATTTTTCATCTGCATAAAAATTAAGCAATTCCAGTTTTAAGCGCAATTAGATATTAAAAAAGATTTTTTGCTTGTGCAACTCACGTTTTTACATTCCCGGTATAATATTTTCGCCTTTGCGTTTGCAACACATCGACCGAAAAACTAATATTCAGTAATCACCCTGACCAGTGATGAGCACGGATATAATACTAACTATGAATATTAACCATCACCTACAGATATTGGTTTCCCTATAGTATGTTCGCGTATATTTGTATGTGTATATAAATTAAGTGTATGTGCTATGTTATCAATTTACCTTTTATTCAAATGTAACAGATATGGATGAGTGTCAAAACCGTGAGATAGTTATACATGGATTTAAAAAGAAGGGACATAAAAGAAAACATTGTAATAATATCTAATAGAATGCAGAAAATCAATTTGAAATTGAAACAATGTGCTCGTTTTGTAACATATGGCTCCAAAGCGCGGAACAATAAAAGAATGTAACAAATATGGAATGGATCAAATAACATAACCTACTTATTCATTACTAGGTATATTTTCTGTCTTACCATGACTAGCCGACCTGACAGACGCAAATGTTGACAACGAAAAGGACATCGCCATTCATACAAACTCCCGTGGGGAAAAGTACTGTTGTTTTTCCGAATTTCCTTTTTCTTTTAATAAAACTTAAATGAATATTATTAAATTAAAACGTAATATAGTCTTTAAGTTTAAAATGACTATGACAATGAAGAAATTAAACTTGAGACTCGTATATCTTTATACATCAAAAAACTTTCAGGGACTTTATATTACCTAGCATTTTTTAGTTGTAAAACTAGGATGTATGTAAGACCATATGTTTTACTAATCAGTTTTGACGTTTGTTATAATACCCGCTGATGGGAGCAATAGGCTTGAGAAATTTCTTCAGAACCCTGCAAAATAAAAGCCCACTACACTTTAGCTCGCCAAATAGTGTAGTAACTCTAAAATATCGTCACAAGAGAGAACCGGACGTACAACCCTCCAAATGAGCGAGCAAAAAGTATTTTCACTCGGTTAAAAAATAAAAGGTATAGTAAAACCAGAGTTAGCAAAACAAATATCATCTTATGTATCCATACATACATATGCTACTACGTTGACCACATACTAACGGGTGGGCGGCATACTTGTTAGCTACACTTATATTAGAGATGTCACAATGGTTAGCGCACTTCAGCAACTTTCGTTTAAGTCACAACGCCGCGCCGCCGTCACGGTATCCTAATGTTGTATAAATTTAATATTATATTAAGATACTTGAAGCATTTTTGACGAACCACACATTTGTAAAACATAACACAAAACCGAAGTTATTTTTTAGAAAATACTTATTATCAGCTGCTTTGTGCAAAAAAAGCTGTGTCTTTAACACTTTAGATATTATTTTTACACTATAAAATGTTATACCAATAAACAGTAGACGGACGTGTTTGGTCACTTGAGAAGTACTTAATTCACACTGAACTCTAGCATTTATTACTTTTATAATATTTATATATATGCATAATTCGCCACGGTGGGTCTGGCCTGGCCCTAATAGCCGGAAAACATGGGTTCCACTACCACTTGAAGCGAGTTATATTAGCAGCATTTGTATATACAATCGTTATGATTACGGTTAACGGGAATATAAATAAGTGCATTTTAAATAAACATGAAAAATATAGTGAAAAAAAACATGTACAATCTCTTACATTCTTTCCGATCTTATGCTTTATTTACCTTAGTAGGATACTAGGTATAGTTAAATTTTTTTTTTTTTAAGATTTAGAGTGAAATTGTTTACTCTATTTTGTAATAACGCTCAATTTCACCCAATTATTTTATTTTTATTTTGTTATATTAAAAATATTTATACCCGTTCTTCAATAATAAATATACTTTTACGCAGTTACAGCGACTTCAATGTTTTTTTTTTTAATTCGGAATGGGTTCGCTCTTGGTCCCCATCAAGCCCGAGGGCAAAGACGGAATCCACGATGGAACGAGCTAACCCAGAAGGTGCCTATTCACCCTGGCTTTAAAAACAGACGGATAAGTGCGCATTATATAAGAAGTCGAGAAGCGCTTGGTGCGACAGGTAGGACTAGCGACCAAGAAAGGGTGGTAGCCCGCAGTGCGTCGGGATGTCCGATGGAAGAAAGGTGATGGCGGTATGAGCATAATTATGTAGCTGCTGAGCACACTCTTCAAAATACAATCTATAGAAGACCGACAGACAGGCAATTTTGCGGCGGTGAGCTAAGGTGTGAAGCTTGCTTGCTCTTCGCCAAGTTGATGTCACAAATGGTAATGTTAACTTTGTGTATTAATATGACACAAAGAAAGAAAAATAAGGGAATTAATAGGCTATAGGAAAAAATAATTACTTTAAGAGCATTAATGATCTATTTTCATTGCAAACTAGTCCGGGTTTCTGTAGAATATCAGAGATTTTCCTTACACATTGTATATCTTTTATACATACAACATACATAATATGTCTGCAAACTCTAGTTCAAAGATTTTCGCATTTACAAACGTAAACACTCAACACAAACATGTTAGACGCTTTTAATCATATAACATTATGTACGTAGATATAATATATCTTTATTGGTCAATGCATATAGTAGCTGGACAGCAGCCAGCACTATATGACGCTTATTAATTCTTGTCTGGCTTCAATGAGACATAGAAAACAGACAGATGAAAAACATGCCATCTTGACTTATTTATCTCTTTCTTGAATTCTCAATTACAATGAGGAAAGTAATAGAGATATTTAATCAAAAGAAGCTTTTCGAATACATTTACGTCATTGTTTTTGTCATCTTATTACAACATTCCATATTATTCCATTTATGATTGTATTGGTGCATATATTAATTTTATAGAAACCTTTAATATTTATAAGTTTTTGTCTTAAATCCAAAATGTCTGCTAGAAATATTATTTCATAAATTATTATAATAGAAAAATACTAGAAAAAATCGACTCGGGTCACAAGTGAATTCTCAGGCGGGATTTCACTTGTGACCCGAGTCGATTTTTTCTATTATTTTTCTATTATAATAATTTATCTTATAAGATCGCATTGAAAATGCATAAAATATATAAATAATTATAATATTATTTTGTTTACTACAAATAATAATCGTAAAGTTGACAATAAACCATAACACCCAAATATCCCTACGGTATTTTATTCAATGGGAAAAGCCTGTGCCTAACATTGAGAACATTAATAGGATGATGATGATGAATAATTACAATGTAATTATTATCAAATGAACTTATATCTTTTCACTCTATGTAGGTATATGGATTATGCACAATTTTAAACAGTTAGTTGTATATTCGTTATAGTATTAATACTACATAAACCTTCCTTTAGCAAGAAGTTGCCTATAAATACAAAAATAATCGTTAACCTTTTCCGTGTATAAACTTCTACAACAGACTTTGAGTGCGCACTCACACCGCCCGGAAACCGCGTTCTGAGAAGCATGGCGGGAGTAAGTATTATTGCTAAACCAAACTCTACCATAACGCACTGAAATGTAGGCCACGTAGGGCCTTCAACACTATTACACATACTAAAGACTGGACTATCAATCAAAGGAGCTGGAAGATTTTAAAATATAATGTGGCTTAGTTTTTATACTTATTAACATTTCGAAATAACTTTCTTGAAACCGCATAAAATTACAAAAGGAAACACATAAGAAGACAATTCTTTTTTTCTGTTCGCTCTTGATCCCAATCAAGCCCGGGGGCCAAGACAGGATCCACGATGGAACGAGCTAACCAAGAAGGTGCCTATTCACCCTGGATTTAAAAACGGACGTGTTATAAGTGCTCGGAAATACAGACGCAGGGAGGGAGTTCCACTCCTTTGCTGTGCGCATTATAAATGCTGTTGAGTAACGCTTGGTGCGACAGGCAGGAATAGCAACCAAGAAAAGGTGGTAGTCCGCAGTGCGTCTGAATAACCGATGGAAGAAAGGACATGATGGTATGAGCATATGCAGCTCCTGAGCACACTCTCCAAAATAACAGACAACCAACTTTGCGGCGGTGAGCTAAGGTGTGAAGCTTGCTCTTCACCAATTTTCTGTTACCAATGAGCCTCACAACTCTGCACTGAATTGTGTCCAGTGCAGCAAGTTGGTATTTTACTGAGCCGTCCCAGAGGTGGCTGCAATATTCCATGCGAGAGTTAAAAGCTGTTTTGACATGAAATATCGCTTGGCCCTATTTAGGACGCCCAGCTTTTTAGCTGCAGTTTGAGCTTTGGACTTGAGGTAGGCGCAGAAGTTGAGGTCTGAAGACAACTCCATGCCAAGAATAGTTATAGTAAAAGGTACAGATGTACCTCGGAAAGTAGAAGTGAGCCATACCATATGTATTAACCAATTATCATTGGTTTATATCACCAAGACGATGCTCCCGTGTAAAGTTTACTCGATGTAAACGATGGTGCCTTTTGGAGCTTTGGCCGGTACAAACAAATCTATTTCCACTTCTTCGATTCTTCTGCGATCTGCTCACTCAGACTCCTCGCACGACTTTAAGCTCATCTCTGCACAGCCGTGACCCACGAGTTCCTGCTAGTTTGTAGTTGTAAAAAACAGTGATCCCTCCTCGAAATACAGCTTTATTTGCCTGGGCTCCTCCTCACAAGAAAATCTGTCAATCAGATAAGTAGTTAAATTTGATTGCTGCCGTCTGGCGGCAATGGATCTGTAGGTATGACAAATTCTTTACATTTTATCTACCCTTATAATATGCTGGTTGAATTGAATCGAACATTTTTAGTTTATTTTAACTAAGATTATTGTTAAATGGACACGAAAAAATAAGGTTACTAACAAAATTGAAAATTTATCGAATTATAAAACTTTTATTTTTATTTTAGGTAAGAACCTAGTACTTTACGTTATGAATCAAAGCAATCTTGTTAATCACTGATATTTCTAAAATATCCCTTATAGCTAAGGCATAGCCATTCTGTGATAGCTCCTGGGAGAAACGTCAAGATTAACAAAAACCAAGAATAAACCTGTCGTGAATCCAGCAAAAGAGGTAAATTTATTTAAAAATATCCCTTGAGTTATTTATATTTATCCACCCTTAAGATGATTAACAGTTTTCTGAGAACCACAAGGCAATGAGGCATCGGCAGGTTTACGAGACACGTGGCAATCAAAACCTCAGTCCCGTTAAATTTCCAACGGAACACCAAAATAATTGTGCAATTTGTAACACCGGCCAGCCCTCAATTTTACTTTTCGATATGCCGAATAAATAATTGGAATTCTGCGTGAAAAATGGAAACTGCAAATTGGCGATAGTAGGATAGTAATTTGTATGAAATATATTTCTAAGTAGTTTGAGATTGAATTCAAACTGAACATCAAAAAAAATCTGGTAACAGTATCACCACAAAAGCAGCACTGTAGAAGACATGTAATATCTATAAATATAATAATTTTCTCTACTAGTCAATCCGACTATTTTCTTGATTAGCAGCATAGAATCCAGCGTTGCGGCAACACTGTGATACATTTGTCTGCGTCTGGAGGGGTGCCGCATCGTCGGATTTCAGATAAATAATTAATTGAATAGGCGGTAAGGAGTATTTTCTACTGTTTGATATATACCTTAGTATCAGGGCCCGATCTAAGGGGGGGAAGCCGGGCAAAAATGCAGGGCGGCAAAATTGACTTATTCCTATCTTCCAACTTAGCCATTAGCCATTTACCACCCAAGTTTGAGTTTGAGAATTTTAGGCGCCACCTTCCAACATACTTCAGGTTGGATAGTGGAAATATTTAAGTATTTTACTTAACTGAATTATTTTAGTTCGAAAGAAAGAGTTGGGATCCGCAAAAAGTATCGAAACCTGAGTAGTATTGCTGGAATAAACACAACCCCTTTTGTGTTTTGATAGATTTTATTTATAAAAAGTATTGTATGATTTCGTCATCTATCTGTCTAAAATTTACATTCTAATAAACCGAGTTCAATATAAACAATCTACTTAAATCCGGGTATTTTCTACAGGTTATGGACCTACAACCTCTTTTCTACAAGTATCGACGACCTCCGTGGTCGAGTAGTGAGTACACCGGTTTTCATGGGTACGCCACTCCGAGGCCCCGGGTTTGATTCCCGGCCGATTCGATGTAGAAAAAGTTTATTACTTTTCTATGTTGTCTTGGGTCTGGGTGTTTGTGATACCGTCATTACTTCTGATTTGCCATAACACAAGTGCTTTAGCTACTTACATTGGGATCAAAGTAATATATGTGATGTTGTCCAATATTTATTATATATTTACTTATTTATCGATACTTTCATATCGATGCTAAGTATATTTGGATACGATGCTTTGTTCCGATATTTTTGAGGTATCGATACTTTTATAGTAGCGGATTACCCTTCTATAGACAATGGTTTATGTGTAGAGCGTGTGTTGCCAGTTTCTCGTGATTGGTACCTATTCTCCTATTTAGTAGATTTATTTTGATCAATTAACTAAAAAATGATTTAATGCAGTTTAATCCTAAATTTACTTTTTTACTGTTACTCTTGCTTTTGCTAATATAGCACAAGGGAAAAAAGGCTCATACGCAGCAGTGAATCGCAATAGGTCGATGATGATGATAAAGTTGAAAGGTACTTAACTATGTCGATAAAAAAATATATCACTCCATCCATTCAATAGTTCCTGTGAAATTTTTCAAAAAACATACATCGTATACTTATAGTAACATAGAAACACTTTTCAACTTTCGTATAGGTTACTTCTTCAGAAGGCACAAAATACTGACGTGAATATTGTAGGTAGGTATAATTCTAACAGTATGACGTATTTTATGTAGGTACTTGTATACTTAGCATCCCCCAACAAAACTAGCTCATGACTTATATGGTTTTCTGTATGTAAAGGGCGGCGAAAATGATCTTTGTCCTGAGCGGCAAAATAGCTAGATCGGGCCCTGCTTAGTATCTCTACCACCTAATTACCACCAAATAATCAAATAATTCTCTCAATCCAAACAGAGTTTGAATAAGCAAGAAAACAAAAGTAATAAAAGAGGTAGAAGTAATAAATCAGTAAGACAATACCACATAATGGCAACTGAAATGCATCTAAGATCAAACTTTTTCTTTAATGTTCTAGCTAATTAGCATCTCTTGCATACCGTAAAATAAGACATTAATTGTATAAGACAGATATATATTACCAAGAATCCAGATATCAAAAGACTTAATTATACCGGTAGTGGCGGCCTTGACTTCCTCCGTGTCCGCGCGACATCAAAGTTTGCTCTCAAGTCCTCACGTGTCTACTGGTTTGTGTACCTCATACCCAGCTTCAGCCACCTTTCAGACAAAAGTTAACAGTCAGTTCATTAGTTTGGTAACTAACTGCAATAATATACGATGTCACACATAGATACACAGATATATATATATATATATATATATATATATATATTAAACTTGTAACACCAATCCTATTTGCGGTGGGTTTTAGAAAATCGCTCTGGAAGATGTACAATGATATTGATAACCATTATTTTACGAGCAAAACTATAAAAAGTGGAATAATGCACTTCTTACTATTATTACAGTAATAATACACGCCATAAACCTAACTGCATTCCAGCTCTCGACAACAACATATGTGACTAAGCAATACAATTTTGAAATACGTGAGTTGACAACGCAACATTATGTAAGTCAGTAATACATACGCCTTAAACTAGTTCACCGAATAAGTACAGGTACTAACTAAAATACTTACCCGTTTGGTGGAATACTAGAATAGTTTTACCACACTCAAAAAGTCAATGTAATGTGTAACTTTAAATGGAACTAAATGTTTTCTCAAAGTAAATATGGATTTAACGGTGCTGTGAGACATGTGAGTCGCTCAATTTTTATACCCGGGAATGTTTGTTCCTGCATAATTGTTTGCGAACGAACCCGAAAACAAAAGGCTATTGGATAAACTGGACTGATTCTATTATGGAGTTACTATTTTCAATATTAATATTCTCTCTGGAACTCTTTAACACATTTTTTTCTGTATACCGTCAATATCCTAAGAACGCAACAATACGACCGACAATTATGCGCATGAGTTCATTGTCAGCGGGCCCCGCCAAGTGACAGCCGGAATACTGACGAGCAGACAGTGTACGTTAGTCATTTTGATGCTCGTATAAATAGATATATGACATAATTTGATTATAGGAAATATGACATAATTTTCTAATTTCATGTAAAGTAATTATTATTTCCTTTTAAGCGGTCAGTTAAATCCTTCATTTTATTAGTCATATTGTTAAATAACGAACAATATACATACTTGCATATTATTTAAATTTAAGTGCAATATTAAAAAAAAGTAAATTCAGAATTGCCGCTGCCGCCGTTCTCTACTTTGTAGTATTTGGTGCATGTACTAGTGTCTAGGATATTACATCCATAAGCAAAACAGATGTTTAGGGTTTCAAATCGCTTCCATAACCCTTCGTACATTTTATCGATTTACACTTCATACACAAATATAATTTAAAAGATCTTCTAGTGGACTTTGTGGACTATTAAACACGTGTTCTGTCCATCACTACAAAGATTTTTATTGTTTGTTAATTAATGGTTATTTTATTGACTGTTATCATTAATAATATAATATCTTGACATTTTCAAATTTAGTGAAAAAGTTGTGTTAATACAATAATTAGCACTTTAATTTTTTCCCTATTTTCTAATCAACTTCTTCCATTTTTCCTTTCCCTAAGAACCTATTTAGAACTATAGGTGTTATATTTAGTCTATATAAACAGATTGGGGTATTTTTAAGCATATCTTGAATAATCGAACATTTTATCAATATTCAATTAATAAAAAAATGTCATGTCATGACTTAGAATAATGATAAATAGACAATATACTTCAACAGCACGCGGATCTTCGTGTTAAATATTGTCTTACAAGAGATCATTGACCTATCCTCGTTAGAATAATTAATGACAACAAAGACTTTTGCTTGAAAGTAATTTTTTTACACTATTTGTGTATATCTGTTTGGGATAATAATTTATATTACATGATGAATATAGGTGCAATGACTCGAGACATTATTTGGTTATGTCTGAAGAAATAAATTATTTTAAAAACTGTTTAATCCAAAACCAATATGGCAGGCATGGCAAGACAATCTAGACTCCAGTAAAACCTAACATATAAATAAATAAGTGGTTTGATCTATGATCTAAATTGAATTTATTAAATTTAAATTGGTATGTCAAAACAAACAAAGTTTTGTAACAATATTCCAAATATAAAAACTCATAAACTATTACCTTTTAAAAGAACATTAAAGTTAATACATAACAATGTATAATCCGATTAATTGCATAATCCGAAATATTTAATTTCTTCATATTTTAATATCCAATAACAAATCTGCAATCAAGTTTGAATTACATTTCGTGAGCATAACAACTTTATATTATGCCATCCTAAACACTCTCTAGCGAAAGTGAAATGTTTATAGCAACTCTCGTAATAGAAAGAAATAGTGGCATATTATGAATTATAAGAATGACTAATAAAAGGGATCCATCTATATTTTAAGTTACAGCTATAAATGTGATTTAAGGGCCAATAAATTATGGAAGTTAAACTTTCTTTTCTCAGATTTCTTTTATGTTCAGCAAATGAAATTATTTATTTCATTACTATTAACTAGTTAAGTATTAATTGGAAATTTTTCCCTTTCGTTTGGTACTTTAGTAGGTTAAATTGAAATTTTAATTAACCTATTGATACCATCCATATTAATTGGTTTGTTCCTTCCGTTTCCGTATCACTGCTTAATAAATCAAAATTGTTTTTGAAAACCTGTATTGCATTATTTCTGCATAAAGATCATTTCGTGTTCACCGAATAATGACTTGTCCCTGTATCACAAAAATGTACTTCACTATTATTTTCTTTGATACTTTTTATACTTATTGTAGTTACTTTTATTTCTTACACTAGTTTAACACTTATCCTTGCTGACAGTTAAGAAGAGTTAAACAGCTTTATACTTTTAAACTTTGATGAAATTTATCGAAATGAGATTAGTCAACTTGTAGATCATTAAATATTTTCAAACAAAGTTAGGAAATCAACACTTTATATTTATAATATTTCTATAGTATAGATAGAACAAAAGTAAAATAGAGATTGGTTAATGTCATTGTTGAGCCGCAACCACCATTGAATCACATTGTACTCCTTAGCTAATTATATCAGTTCTTTAAATTTTTGCCGCTTAAGGTGCCAAGTGTTAATAACCCCATTATCCTTTCCATCTTCGTCCAAATATCGTGACTTCAAACAAAAGTATACACTTAACACATCACGAAGTACAGAAATTATCACGACCCCAATATTGTACCATTTGGGCGCTTTCCTAGAAGTCACGACCTTAGTTTACGAGTATATGCCAGATGACCAGTTAAAAGCTCATTCCAGATATTAACGCTAAGAAATATAAAAATTTGGAAGCAGCTGTTAACGAAATTGGTTATTAGTAAGAATTGTTATAATGGCAAGGGTACTTATTTTTAGTTGTGAATAAGTAATTATTTTTATAATATTGCTTGCGTTTTAATTGTGCTTGATCGCTATCTCGCCTGATGGTACGCGAAGTTGTGATATAGGATAGTAAAATTTAACGCGTTATGCTTGCCTAGAAATATGTATTCACTTTAGGGGTCTAGATTGTACCAGGAAACACATGCTCGGACAAGGAGTTCCACTCTTTAGTGGAACTGATGAAATGCTCAATGCGAGTCTTTGAAACATCTTCCAAAAAGTGGGCGTGTGTTTTACTTCTGGTGGTCTGATGGATAAAGGGAGATAGCGGAATAATTTGTAACAATTCGATGTTTGCATAATTATTGTTTGGTGATAAGAGAAACAAATGTTTTCTTTTCTATTAAATGATGAACCATTTTATTAAAAAATGTCATTAATTGGAAGACTCGTTAGTTTATTAGAACGCATAATTTAATCTTACCTCTAAAATGAACCTCAAAATTTTACAATATAATAATAGTGTCAAAGCATTTTTTTACTTTATTTATTTTAATTACTTATTTTTTAACCAAAATTACCTATTTCTCTTAGTTATCAATACTCTACATAAAGAACCACGTAATGCTTGTCAATAAAAAATTATGAACGCGATTTTGCTACATGACTGCATGTAAAACCTAACGGTGTGTTGTAAAACAAGGTCGGAATTCTATATTCGATAATACGTAACCCTCAATGAAAATGAATTCGTATACAATAATAACCAACTCACACCTTGAGTCTACATCAACCGTAGTAGCACTCAATATCACTCTCCCTTCATCTATTAACGAATACGCATTAACTAGAAAACGTTCCAAAAATATCGAGTGACAACACGTGTTCCCAGAAGTTCCCACATAACGTTCCGAGCGAAGCAGTTCCGCCGTGACTCACTCGGGGTCAAGAGCATCGCGCCGACTGCCTACCTGATCAACTTGGAGTGTGCCGCAATACATAGGACATCAGAATTGGCTTAGAACTGTTATGCGCTAGCGCACGACTTTGATACCTACCTAATTATTTCTTATTATTGAAACGATTCGAACATACATAATATTATAGCTTAGCTTAGCACTGAATGATCTAAAAGAATTGACAACATTAAACTTTTTAAAAGATACTTAAGTACAGGTAACTTTTGAAAAGATAGTACGAAGTCTGTTCAATTTTTTTTTTATGTTATTGAAGTTAGAATATTTGCAAAAATATAATTGCTGATTTTGGTGCCTTTTCTAAATGATATGATTTATTCCGATTGCGTATGTTCCAGCAACATAGCCGCAAAGTCCGCAATAGCAATTTATTTTTGTAGAGTAATTATTTTATTTATTACCATTATTTATCGCATTTTGACAGTAAAAGTTCGATTGAGTTCTTTATATGCAATTCCACAGGGCGAAAGAGAGCCTCATTAGCCTAATGGGTATTACGTTTGGCCCGGTTTGTTAGGTAGAAGAAGGTTCGATCCCACATAAGTAGCATGAAAAATATTGAGATGATTTCTTCCCACATTTTATTCTGGTTTATTCTCAAAAGTTGACTGATAGATAATGCTACTTACATTAATTGCGACTGTTGCACCAAGTGAATTACTGGTCAATGAAATGTTTGTAATAATTAAATCTTTACGTACATACATTGTAAATTCATGGTTGCAAATAAAGCATTTTCCATATAAAAGTAAAAAACCACATTAGGTTGCAGCAAATTTCAAACATAACCTTGGTACTTAAGCAAAACGTTGTTGTTGCTTAAACGCTTACATTTTAACATAAGTTTATGTAATTATATAATTTTAACTAATATTCAAACCCGTGTTTGATTATAAAATTAACTAATATAGAATGTATTCTGTATGTAGCCATCCATTAATAAGCAATAAAATTATGATTTTTATTTCCATCTCTCAGTCCACTAACTTTGAAGTCTTTTGAAGATTTCCCCATATAAAAACAACATGAGAATAAATTTATAGAAATGGACCTACATTTCATAAGAAACCTTTGCCAACTCGTATCAGTACCATTGCATTAGGCATGTTTATTATTCCTGTTACCTGTACGATCCATAGGCCAAAGATAAGTCCATCCCGATTCTCACGGTCAAATCCCGGCCCAACAAAGCTGGGTGCTCGTTAACGCCCACGCTTCCACTTTCCTTTCGGGCCCAAACTAACACGTGACCGAAGCACAACACCGCCATTCTTTACTTATTGTTGTAGAGACCATACCCTGCGAGACTCAGAAGGACTCTCTTTACACCGATGCTAATAGAGTCCAAATTCGCAGACAGACAAGTAACGCTATCCGAAGAATGTTTGATGGGTGAAGCATCGGTGAAGATTTGCATTAGCTGTCACTCCCATCAGTCTTGCATGTAGGCTCAATAGCCTACAATTACCGTGAAAAGGATTTATTGTAACCGCTACAAAGGACCAAGAGAGCGCTATTAGTCGCAATCATAGAAACGAAGCATAGTGTATAGATAGGAGGGAAATTTGAAAATGCATGACCGCTGTTTCATTTGAAATCTCGACACTTGAGTGACATATAGCATCGTGCGTTTACTTTTATACAGTTATTTTCTATTTCTTTACTTACTTACAATACTGCCACGAAAAACAAAGTGTGTGAATAAGAGAGGTTAATGTCCACAAAACTTGTAAATTTCTTCGTTCTATAAACAGCTATGTTTAAATACTTTATTATTTATTTATTAACATCCATGTCTTACAAGCTAACAGATGATACCATCCAAAACACTCGAAAGACTAGAACTACAATTAATTAATTAAGAATTATTAAATTACATTTTCATTATCTAAAGATTGAGATTAATTATATAAAAAAAAAATATTTACAATAAATATGAAATTTTATAACTAGATCAACTTAAAAATAGAAAAAAAAGAAATAAAATAATTAGGAAGAATTACTTATTGCTAATTCTAATATACACAATTACTATTTAAAATTTTACGAAATAGATATAAAAGATGTCCCAAATTATCCGCGAATAAATCAGTTTCGTAGTGCTGAGCAAGTAAATGGAACTAAATGCACAAAAAGAATAACGTCAAAACAAAACAGTTTGACGTGAGTGATGTTACATGAAACAACAAACTATTATGATCTTAAGGGACTCTATATACACGAAAACATGTTTTGTGCAATTTGTAACAAAATAAATGTTGTTACATATGGTTTATAATACATTGCGAAACAATACGTAACGGGAGACTCTCTCTATGGTACAGAAAGTGAGATTGGTATTGGAAGAGTGGATTATCTAGTAGGTTGACTCGTTAGCTGTCGTCGTTAAAGTTTGAATGGTTTTTTTATGTTCCTCATTCGGACGCGCTGAGGGGAAACCTGTTTGCAGGGCCACACACACCTCGGTAAAACAGGCTCATTCGCTTTGAAGAACAAAATGTTGAGGAACAACATGTGTCTTAATTCTGCCCCTCGATTCTGTAACGTACAATTTCATTATCGAGCCTGGATAGATAAAATTTTCAACAATTACTATACATTACTGTCTAATTTAAACATAATTGGAACATTTTGCTCTGCAACGTAGTTCTATCGAGGTTTAACAGTGAGATTAATTAAGAGTTGATGAGGATAGATTGTACCTCGCGTTTGAACGATCGATGTGCTTGCTGACAAAAGAAATGAAACTCCATAGAATACGAACACGAGAGTTGATTAACTTTGTTAAAATTGTTAAAATTTCTTGTAAGATTCTCATTTCCTTTTTGTTATATGTTCGGTGAGAAGAAGTACAACCCCTGTTTATTTCTTTGTAGGCCTCCTTTGCTTTTGGATACTTAATAAAAATAATTTCTGACAAAAGACACTTTCGTTTTATGATCGTTAAAACCGTCATATTTTAGTTATCATCAAATATTGCAAACGTAAGACTTTAAATACCAAGTTCTTAATAGATCAGATGTGTTGTTAAGTAACAAAAACAGTTTAACAATAGCTTATCAAAAGTACAGAGAATAAAAACGAAACATCATAAACGAAAACCATTATGCCAGATCATAGATTGTAATCGATTCATAAAACAATACAACTAGAAAGTCCATGAACGTGCAGTTTCATTTTCAGAAAATGTATGCAAAGAATTTATTTGCGGAGCCACGCCACCCGCGGTTCGCTTACTCTACAGAGTAATCTGATGAATTACAAGAAATTATGCAAAATGCACACTCCGTTCGCACACTTTCGCTGAGACAGTTTGGAGTCATTCGCCCATCTCATATATTATGAAACAACCAATTAAGACTGATCTCCGGTCTAGTTTAGATGTAGCAGTGCAGTGGAATACCTTTTTAACATGTGGCTTGGTGACCGCAGTTCAACGGCATTGGTTACATCGATTATTACGAAGCAGACCACCCAGGCGGGTTGGCCATACGTTCGTTTATTCCCCATAATCTTATCTCTACGTAATTACCACTTCGCTGCCACGCGAAGTGGGCCGTGACATCTCAATTTTTTCTGCTATGGAAATTGTGAATTTTAATACAATAGTGTCAGGTAAAATTGCTATTTTTTTAGCTTTTATTACTCTTAATGCGCTTCAGCTACCACAGGTACTCATTTCAGATTGTTGGCTAAGGGTTGTTCATGGCTGTGTTTAATTAGACAAAAGATAACATTGATTTCGCTCATCCATTTCACTGGTTAATAATAATTACTTATTCAAGAAACACTGTAATATCTTAAAGTCAGCCAAATTCACAACAAGTGGATTGTAGACGTTCAACCTTGTTAAACTAATTTGCGTGATAAATCGCCTCAATACGAGCCTTATACCACTTCCTACATCCAAAGAAACAGAATAAAAGCAAATGTGGACCTTGCTTGTGTGCTATAAATTTAACAATTCTTTATGGTCCAATTGCATTGGGGTCAAAACAATGTGATTCACGACACTAATGGCCGGGCTGAGATATAAATGACCACATTTTGGCTCACTTCCGCTGTCTTGTTCCTATTGTTGGATTGACATAGGTCAGAAATGTATTCAACTAGATATCAACTTAGCCAGACGTAGAAAAGAGCGTTAATTGTTCTAAAGTACACCAGATACCTAAACTTATGCAATATGACAAAATCTCTTTATTTGTACAAATTCTTTCTTATGTTTGTAATCTCTTAATTGGTAATAATTGCCAACAAAAAATTTCAACAATGACAGTCGAAAATTTCATTTTGCTAATAAGTAGAATATTTCCTGATTACAAACAGATCGCCAAGCATTGAGTTGTCTCAATCACGTTAATTCATATATATATTTAATATAAATAGTTTTGTCAAAATTAAGCGTTCAATATTATTTCTGCATTGATGATTGCGACAACGTAACCGCTTTCTTTCTGCCCATAATGTTGCGATACTTTAAATTCCTACTTAGAAACTTCAGTGTTGTTGAGAACATCTGCTAAGTGTATGAGCGGATATCGCATTGCTTTAACGAATGTAGATTTTAAAGAGATTTCACATTCCTTCCTTCATTGAACTTTAACGCTGAATATTATAAGTAGTCGCACTCCCACAGAATTACAAATGTAAACAAGATAAAACTAAATAAAAGAACACGATTATTTGTTTTTTTTACTGAAGTGTTCTATTTTTATATAATCTTCATGTGTGACATGACTAATAAAGGTCTGATGAAATTCAATGAAACTCAAAAACTATGCTATATCTTCGTAAGTCCTAGGACGGGAGACCTTGATCATTTTGCTAAGTAGTAAACATTTTCACAGTTTTCGAAGGTTGATAATTAAAGGGTTTATTATAAATTACAAATATTCCTAATTCAAAGAACACGTGCATAACTCATTTCATCACATGCAACAAGTGACCGTGACCTCTGGTTTAATACAAATTCTTAGCGTATTGACATCTCTTTGCGGGGCGTCTCCGTTTTTGGCGAGAAAGGTGCACGTTTTGACAGTTTTGCGTGTTGGATAACTTAATGGTGTGTCTTGAATACGTTTGTTGCTTCATCGTACCTATACTTATATAAGAATTAAGATATATTTCACCAATTTGAACTTTACCGATTGCGCTATGGGCAATTTCAATCACCACGCATAAAATATCGTCAGTTTTCGGACAATTATAAGATGATGACATTAAAAGACGAATTATATTTATTACTAGCGGCCGCTCGCGACTACGTCCGCGTGGAACATTACTTTATTTTTTAAAATATAAGATTTTTTTCTGAAATAAAAGTAGCCTAAGTTACTCCTTATAACATCAGCTACCTGTTAATAAATGTCCCGTCAAAATCGGTCCAGCCATTTCAGAGATTAGCCGGAACAAACAGACAGACAGACAGACAAAAATTGTAAAAAAGGTTATTATGGTATATGTACCGTATATATATTCATATGCATGTAGTAAAAAATGGTTATTTCAAAATTACAAACAGACACTCCAATTTTATTTATATGTATAGATTTTTCGTAACAGTAGTTTGGTTATGGTAGCAGAAATTAAATCAAAGAGATATATTTTCTGATCATTTAAGCTGTCAACAGTTGCCAATAATCTAGGGCCGCAATGGGTCCACGTACAAGAAATCCTGGTTGTCGCAGGATTGCTTCAAGTATATGCAAAAAATGCATTAAAATTGAATTATAATCAAAATTGCTGTCATGTAGAGAAGTTTTTTTTTTACATTTCGGGACTCTACCCATTTTGGGGACATTAAAATAACATACCAGTTTAACACGACCTATAAAATATACCAGGGCAAATATCATGGGAACTCATTGACGAAATTGAGGGCCTAACAATGAGAAAATGATAGCTGATTGACGTATGATTGAACTAGTACACCGAACTTTCACACAGCTCAGTATTGTGCTGTGGTACTTGTAATGGTTACTTGCATAATTATGTCAAGAATTATATACATAACTGTTGTTTTAATACAAGTTGTTTGACACGAGGTCCATTTTGTTATTAGAATTTTTATTTTATTATGAGTGTTGTCAACTGTTATTTTAAATAATATAACTACAACTAGAGTATTGTAGAGACTCTACCTATAGATTTGCTAAACTTTAATAGAAATTCTACTTTTTATTTATTGACACCTTGAGGGAAAACAATTTTAAATCCCTAAACTCTTGCAAAACGTGATTTGTTAGTAAATAAGAATTTACTCCTTTTTTCTCAATTTGTCTTACCCAATTTAGTTTCATTGAAAAATATTAATCTTATCCAATCCTTTTCATTTTATTATTAATATATCTGGAATTCCCGAAATCATTTTGCTATAATGCTTACAAGTTATATTTTTACCTACGTCTTTTTTTCACTGTCAAGCCCAGTTCCTTCCATAATGTGCATAAGCTAAAAGAATTCGTTTCTTATTTTTATTCCGTGTCTCCATTTACACAAATTACAAAACGTTGGTTGCAATGCGGTAAGTTGCTCGTCAATATTTACATATCGCTATGCATACTCGAGTGGAATCCACAGAGCATTGTTCACTGCTCTACTGCCCTTACCACGAGCACATCGCGGAGGGTCTAACTGATTATCTCAAACTAAATGTACTTCAAACTAGTTTAAAGTAATTTAAATAAAATTACCGGAGCTCTACAAGGCATACCTTGTTTTTTATAACCTCTATATATAAACTAAGGGACTGATTTAAACCTATGACTGGTAAAAAAATCTAATAAAAGCCTTTATGTACTCTTGACTACACTAAAAAAATAAAAAGGCATACCAAGGATCGTCAGATAAAATGAACAAATCTTGTTATTAAGAGACAAAACTTATGAGCCCAAAACTCGATGGATAGTAAGTACACTAAGGTACCTTCGAGTTCCATCATCAGAACAGCTCGGTTATTTCTTATTATTATATTTTCATCTAAACTATATAGTTTAGATGAAAACTCAACTATATATATATCCAATTTTCGTAATGATATAAGGACTAGTAATGGGTAAAAATCAACTTTTTAGTTACAGCTCACCCTTATAAAAATAAAATAAAACACCACATCGGCTCTTGAAGACAAGTCACATAAAAATCAATTCATAAAAAGGATGAATATGGAATAAAAAGGCCGAATCTCCAAGAAAAAATACACTGTAATTGATCAATTATACGAATGATTGATGAGCTATGACATTAAAGGAGACAACGGCAAAAACACCTCAATTGTTTGGTGTTTTGACTTAATATGATTTTCACATCGATGAGAAAAAAGTCTCGCGAAATGTAATTTTACTAGTAGGGCACGTTTTACAGGGCAACGGCCATAGTCCTTAGTTGTAGTAGATCTTGTTCAAATATGTTCAATGTAGTACCTCAGATGAAAACGGAATTAACAAATGCCATATCGCAGTTAATATCAGTCATCGATTTCTGCTCACGAGAGGTGATGACCTTCGCCAATGGTACCGATGACACATGTTATTATTTAGAAAGGGTAATGATTCATGTTAGGATTTATGTTGTACTTTGATAACGTTTTCCAGGTGGCATTACAGCGAGACCAGTAGTGAATTCCAGGTTTTGGTTGAGGTAGAAAGGCTTGGCATTAACCTCTAGTACTTAGATGTAGTACCTAATACCTATAGTAATCAAAAAATACCGAAATTTAATTAGGTGCATGGTGTTGGTTAAAATTGAGAAGCGTGATGAAATGAAATGAAAATAATCTTTTAAAAACATGTTCTTTTGATTTGTCCTACAATTTAATCCTACCATCCATCGAGGGCATCTTTTAACTGAGAAGAAGAACGAGTGTAAGAAAATCGTCACTTTAACAGAAGTAATGACATTTTATCCACAAAGAAAGTAATTTTATATTATTAGAATAATAACGATTATCATTACATCGTTGATTAGAACAATGGCAATAGGTATCTATTTCAAGAAGTTAAAATTTATATGAATAAAGTTAAATAAAATATTAATTTAAAAAATCGTAAAGATAATTGTTGATAATTACTAATTGTTTAAAGCAGACCCAGCTATCTCTTTTTAGGGAACGTAACGAATCCTCTTACACACCACCATCTAAGAGATGTTTCAAAAGAGCATTTTAGAATTACTTATAAAACATACATCCATAATATGAAATCGTGTACATTAAACGGCTCGTTTTACGCACCTAATGATAAGTTATCTCAAATGATTTTTAATTTAAAGTCGAACACAACAAGTTTAATATGAATGAAATAAAAAAAAAACAAATTTCAAGATTCTAAGTCCACGAGAAGTATCCTGTAGGTTTTGATTCCCTTGCGAGTGTCGAAATTTTGCGGAATTTTGCGACATAAACGGCTGTATCTTTTGATTGCGTTGGCGTTGAAGTTTGAGTTTTTCACAGCTCCAAGGGACAGTAGATCTGAGTATTTGATATAAAAAGAGTCTTGACAGACGGACGGACGGTCGGACAACAAAGTGATCCTATAAGGGTTCCGTTTTTTCCTTTCGAGGAACGGAACCCTAAAAATGGACAATTGACACTGCGGGTGTCTTTACCTCCTCATGAATAACGAGGTGTAGGGGTCTTAGGTTTAGGAGGTACTCGAGTGCGGCTGATGGAGTGGTTCTTATGCATCCAGTCGCTGTTACACTATCTAGGCGTTGCAGGCTTTAGATTTTTTTCATCGTGGTCAGTCATGTTCTAGGCCACCATTACAATTATACATATTAGAAGTACGGATCATTTAAAGCTATTGTAAATCCACATGCTGCGTTTCAATATACAGTAAAATCATTCAGTAAAATAATTATTCATGAAAAAATAACAACTGATATTTGTTTTTTTGACTCAATAATTTATTAAACGACTTCGGTATTTAACAATCACTAGCTATTGTTATATCTGAAAATAAATATGCCAACGTATCCAGTACAAAATGGATCTCAGTGTAACGATACAGTTTACAAAACATAATCATTTCATAAACAGACTAGACTATTTGTCAACATAACCATAGCGCAGGCACTATTAAATACTCAATCTCTTTTTATAATATAATACATATACTTTAAGAGAATGAAGCTAAATAGCAGCTTATGGAATTTACCATTTAAATTCGGATCACTCGCTCCTATTATTTATTCCCTGACTTAACATAGATATTGCTAAGTAAAGGATAATACACATATATGAGTATATGACAACTATAATTCTGGAATTTGTTCTAGCTTGTGCTTAAATAGCATATGCACCAACGCTAGCATCCCCCACTAGTATTAAAACGCAGCATCTTCGAGCTGAAGGCAGGATCGCTACTGTTGTAATCGGTCCTCTAAATTACAACCCAATTTCAAGAAATGTCATTTTGATTTTATTGTAGAGCTTAGAAACTATATAACTCAGTATAATATGAGTAAATCTCAATAAAAATCGCCGCCAAATATCCTATCAAATAGCTAAAATGACTGTTATATCCCTTTGCACTTTTATATTGGGTTGGTATGTATTATACATACATATATAACTACATCCTACCTAAACCATGTTAACAAGATATTATTAAATAAAAAGTCATAGAAAATAAATAAGTTCATATATGAAATATGAAACTAAAAGATTAAACAATGAAATGTAAGATTGAAATTATTTTGTTCTACATTGCAATATTGCATCAGAAGCAGTAAGTTTTGTCGAATGCCTACCTCTCACTTCAACAGGGTTGTCACTTCGTTGCACAGGTATAGTCTAGTAAAGTAGCGTGGGTTGCTAATTAGAATTGTTGATGCTGATGACAAATGATTACACAAAGAATTAACTGTAACAGTACTGGGGCAGGCCAGCTGGGGTGATGATTGTGACACACGATACCTAAAGAGATTCAGACTGCGTTCTATAGAAAAATTATGGATGATAATTTTTGCTCTAAGAAGTCAGTGTATTTCTATTTAATCTAATTAGATTAAACAATCAACTAATAAGATACATACGATAATAATCAGTTTATTACCTAATTCTCTTAAAGTTATAATTGCCTTATATCTATGATTCTTCCAGCAAATGCGGTCTACGAAATACAATCTGTCAGATAATTGATATATAATAAACTGTCTTGGTTTCTTTTGTCATTAATATATCTACATTTAGTTTTATAATTAAATTTACATTAGCGGACCTGACAGGCGTTGTCTTTCCAAATTAATAAGTGTTTTTGATTTTGTAGAATATTATAAAGGAACCAAACCTAACCAACCAAAGAGTGAAACTTAGCGTAGGTCCATGATAATTTCCTACTCCTGTCCGGTACATGTTGAACTTGACATTCGCTAGATGGCAGTAATAGTCTTAATAAAAGTTACATAAATGTAATAGTCATTTCACACAATGAAGTAAACTTCATTTAAAAAAAAAACCCTTTATCAAAACCCTATCGGAATGGAACATAATATCCGTAAACTTTGTATTGCTTTATAGACCAGTATTAAAAGCAAGCTTTTTGACAAACAAATATTCAAAAACGGTAATTTATAACTAGGCAAGGAAGCCAGTAGGCAGGCAGGCTTTACCTAAATTATGGAATTTACTTTGAATGACAGACGAACATTTCAAATTTATTATTGGTTTATTGTAAAGGCAATAATAAATGTGTGTGCTATTTGGATTGAAAGGCCGATATCTGTCTACGAATTGTGAGGAACTTTATGTCAAAAATCCAATATTTTAATAATCTATGTATCTATACATATAAAAAACAGTGTGACAGGTGGTCACACTGTTTGATCGCGATAAACTCCGAAATCACTCAACCAATTTTTTTTATTTTTGAATTTTTCTCGATTTGTTCAACTTAGGACATAGGATAGGTTTCATTTTATTTTATAATACAGCGACGCGTGGCTATCTATATATAAATTCCCTGTCAGTGTTTGACCGCGATGAACTCAGATTTTGATTTGGATTGGACTAAGGACATATGATGAATTTAATTTTAATATACAACACAGCAACGCGTGGCCGTGTGAGCTATTTTTTTTATAATAATATTTAATTTAATATTTTTAAAATCTGTTTAACTTATTATATTTAACAATGATTTCCTGGCAATCGCTTATGCAGTCTCTTGACCAATTAAAACCGTCTTAATGCCATAATTAGGCCTATGGTTTTTTTGCTACTCTTACATTGTAAAAGAATGAACGAAACAGAGACAACCCTATTCTTACGATAATATTGACTTCTGTAGTTAAGGTCGTATGTACCTACATGTATATACTGGTGCTTGTTTGCAAAATAAATATTGAATTGCAATAAAGAGACGTTCTCCAGTTTAACTAACTACTCAGCATGTTTTTCAATGTCTTTGTGTTAAAATATTTATAAAAATACCTGTTAAAATGGTAATCACTTAAACGTTTAATGTTCTGAAATTGATTATGTAACTTCTTAAGCAATTGGGGAAAATAATAGCGTTAACTACTTTCTTCGGAGAAAGTTTCTGAATTAATAGATTCGCTCAATGTATGCTCACATGTCGATCATAAAGCCGTAAGAGTGCCTCTACGATTTTAGACGGTTGATATTATATATGGAATTAATTAAGACACAAACTGAAATGCAAAAATAAATATTTTCTTTTACTGTTTTATGCAACATATTACTTAGTATTTTTTAAACTATAAGTAATAAAAATAAATCGAATATTTTTTTTATATTTTGAAGTGGGACTGAATGGTGAATATGGTGGCATTTATATACTTAAATCTACATTTGGAAGATTGGAAAAAATATATTATGTTTTTAAATGAATAGCTCTTAAATATACATGGTATACAAACTTCAACCAAAGAAACAAAATTAAAAGTGAATCTGCACAAAAATCTACAATTATTACGGACGACTTAACTGCATACAATAAAATTACATAACTAGTACAAAATATTAAAATTACTTAGTTTACATACATAAAAATTACACATATAATATTATAAAGAACAGGTCATCTAAAAAGCTGTCTCATCATCCATAATACAAGTTCACTGGTATATTTGATGATGGTCCATACTTAATAACAGTCATTTTAGCTTAAATAGTTGATGTTATCCGTGTAAGGCCAAGCTTCTTGGTCAAACCCAGACTGCATTTATGTCTAGTCATTTCCGTAGCCATTCGTTACATCTGACTAAAATACTGCCTTCAAAAACTATCGACTGATTGTTTAAGTACAGAGCAAAAAGACAAGAAACACCTACTCGGAAATGTTAGCACAATGGTCTCTTTGATCATCGGCAATTTAGACAACCTACATAGAAAAGAAAAGTGAAACTATCGGTCATTACCAGGTTTGATTAATGTAGTGTCATTCCCCGGGACATTTCCAATTAATGGGGTTCGCAAGAGCGATAGAACCAGTTATCGTGTTATCGTGTAAGGAGCGGTAATTTAATTTCAGTATATGAATGCTTCATAAGGTGTGTCTGCTATGCAAATATTCGATTTACGCAACGAGTCAGTCGACAGTGACAGTATAAAGACGACCTCGACCTTGCCGGTGCGTTCTCCCACGGATTACGAATAAGCACCGAAATATTACAATTCGCCAAGCTTAGCGCCGCCTTTTCAGAGCACCCACACGTGCCATTTTGTGATTCCGCAAACTGGGACATACGCGATGTAAATTTTAATGGCCTTTAAGTCTTTATAGCCACAGGTTTTAGTTTAAGGACACCATGTTTTATGCACTTAATATTTTTCTCTTGTCTAATAGCCTCAACTGCCTAATTTATATTTTAATTAGCGTGCAGATAAGACATGGTGGCATTGAAACCAGATCGGTGATAAAGTTTGTTACTCGATGATCTATCATCGTATTATTCAATGTAGACCTTCAGGTCTACATGTATTATATCATGCTGATTTGATCCTTTTATTGACCTTGGAATTCATTGAGACTTGTTTGGACTAGATAAAATTTGGTAGCACTATTACTGTGATAGATCATCTATTATAAGGAGCAAACGTAATCAATTTGTCACAGAGCCCGACAATATCACTTGTAGAGCATCCGTTCGCATCTACTAAATTAATTGCTTCGACACAACTAAATGTTATTGTGTCAAGGCCGTACATAATTTTATTTCATACTGAACTGTTACATCAATAGTCGCGACCTACTTTTGAAAACAGTCCCAAGTTAACAATATCTGCCGACTGGCCTTCTATTGTATTTTTTTAATTCCATGTTGATCTTTTGTTAAACTTTTAACGATTGTCAAACCCGCCTTTAATTAAGACTTAATGGTATATTGCAAAATACTATTGATTTCATTAGTATAAATTTTACTTTTTAATAAGAAAATGCATCTACCGGAATAGAAAAATTATACCAACACAACAATCCATAAAACGAAGTCGTCATCAATTACAAAAAGGTAGTGTTTCTAAACTTCATTAAAACTGATGTAATTGACCTTTTTACAGCGAGCATTACTTCTAATTTATTACAACGTTGGTACCTGAACAAGTGATCGCCTAAACAAATAAATTATCTAATCTTCGCCTTACCTA
The DNA here is from genome assembly GCA_927399485.1 of Calamotropha paludella. Lineage (NCBI taxonomy): Eukaryota > Metazoa > Arthropoda > Insecta > Lepidoptera > Crambidae > Calamotropha > Calamotropha paludella. The sequence continues at coordinate 14,813,637 of OV656813.1, read as the reverse complement.
TAATAAAGTTTATTAACTGTTATTAAATCTAACAACATTAAAGTTATTATTACATACGTTTCAGTAATTCCATCGATATTATAAGTGTAATAGCGTAATTGGCACTTATATACCGGAGATTACAGTTGTGATGTGATGCATAGCTTTTGAAACTCTATTGATAATGCATTTGATATTTATAATTATTGTAACGCCTAGGGAGTAATATATTGCGTTGAGTAGGTAGCTACTGTGGCACTACGCAACAAGGTATGAGCAGGCATACAAATTCCACAAGTTGTAATAAAAACACCCACACGCCAATTACAGGCCCTTTCTTTCGTAGATTTATCATCGTACACACCCTTCCGTTGAGTGGGTAACAATGCCGTAATCTTACATAACAGTGGAAAGCGTACTTATCATACGATTGATGTTTTATCAAGATTCCAATTTGGAAAGGACAAAAAGTGGTTCGCGGTTACGCTGAAAGTTGTCACCAAAACAGGAGGCAATGCATTCGCTTTCAACCATCGAGTACGAAAGTATCGTATTGTGACGCAGCCGTCTGGTTTTCTGACCTTGGTACAATGAAGCCAAATAACGCATAGTTTGTCGTGACTTCGCTATATAGAGCACAGTAAGAACTTTTGCGAACTTTTTTGGCTAGTTAATCTACAGCACTTCAATTCAATCTAGTGAAAGTCCATCGGCTGCTTACACTTACGCACGTACTTTGCCACACCTGATTAATAAACTGACAGTCGCTTAAATACCGATCAAATTCGAAATCTATTGGCAATTCTAAATCTTTAGTTATTAGAAATGCTTCAGGTGCTAATATCCATTAATTTGCTACATTGTTTAATATTATTAAAACGTAGCGATAAACCCGACCACGTTTGTCATTATTATATAAAAAATTGATAGTTTAGTTAAATATATAAAAGAACAAACATTGATTCACTTAACATCTTCTATTAGCCTTTTGTGCCATCATAACTTTTTTCATAAATGATTTCATAAATGCTCTCGTTCTTGGATATTGAATATTACTTGCCATTTATTTATTATTGAGTGCGTGAATAAATATAATCATTCTGCCAATCGAACGTTCACCTTACCTAACACCGAATAGGTATACACAGATGTTTTCAAATCGGCAAATTGATCCTATAAACGATGGCGCGATCGGAGCAACTCACACCATACGTTTTATGATTTCACATAGACATTACGACAATTATCGATTCAATCTATTGCTTAAGCAATAAAACCTCAAAGGTCGACGACCGAAATGTTTAGATTCTATTCTGAAGCAGTGTCGAATGGAGAACCGCCCGGAGCCGTTTGGCGATCCGAAGGCGGAGCGGCAATTTCTCTGTGACTTCAACGTTACATAACATTATTTTTCAATTACGAACTCTTAATAAGCATATCTTTGACAAATTATCATCGTCCGCTCCCTTGGTGGGACAATGCTCACTTTCCTGGAACCTCATCATCATATAATAAGTCTATCAATCAACGAGATTATTCTATTACCAACATCATGGCTGCATTCAAATTGGCGAAGCGTGTCCGCGCATTGTTGTACTCTCATGTGGCGACTCTCGGGCACTTTCTCTGGGGTCTTATCAGTAGCTTGGTCCCCGGGCTGCTGCCCAGCCGGATGCCCAGCTTGTCTGACAACGGAACCCTCGCCACTAGTTGTTACATAAACAACCAGGATAACGATTAAACACCAGCGATTACTTGACAGCCCTTGAGTAAAACATAGGTTTGAATTGTTCCTTTCTACACAATTTTAAAATAATTTTAACTTTACATACAATAAGGTATATATTTACGAATCCGTTCAAACATAGGTGCTAGCAGTAATTAGTTAACTGGACATAACACACTGTAAATGAATTTATAAAATTCCACAATGAGCAAGTAAAAGATATTAATTACTAATTAAAATTAAGGAAAATGTTATATTAACTTAGAGTAAAGGAATTTCCTACTCTTCAAGATAAAAAGCCTATAACACCCCTAAAAAACTGACAAAACGAAGGAAAGTTCGATGATTTCTAAAGATAAGCCAAGGCAAGCAGTCCTTACTTCTAAAAATTATGTTATATCAGACTCGGTGGTGTATTTTTAAGTCATTTGTCTATCGTGCTTTTATAAACAATTATTAAAAATAAAACAACTTCTATCAGAACTATCGTCATGACAGCGGAGAACGCGGATATATCACCAGATCACACAAAATATATAAATATCTTTTGTTTCCGAAACTCATTATAAATAATAATAATAGACTTATGTTAACCTTAATAAAGTACAATATAAAACGTTTATTTTAACTAACAATTTTAATGAAGTGGAAAGTAGCGTGACAAGAACATAGTGTAATGACCATTACTATAGATCACTAATTTATTCTTATACTGACATACTTTTAAAGTAAATTTCTAGTAACGTGATCGGAAATAGGAGATGATTTAAATTAATTTAATAGTTGCACTGTGAACACGGTTCCTGAGAAAGTGAAACAATCAATTTTAATTAAAATATAAGATCATGTACAGTAAACCGTTCTTTATTTGATAATCTATAGTTGGTCATGTACAGTAAACCCGTTTGTTATTTGATAATCTATAGTTGATTTCAATAGAGGAGCGCACCACCTAATTTAAGAAGAAGATATATTGAAAAACTCTACTCTTAAATCAAGCTGTGATAGTTTAACGATTCTGTTTAAATTTATCTGGTTTTTACTATAATTATTTTTCATCGCCTTGCAACATTACTACCTATCTTAAAGTCGAGCATTGCAACAATAAAACGCCACAAGTGAACTGACAATTAACCAAAGACAATTGTATCTAGTTGACTGGTTAAGTGTGACAAGTCATGCAAAAATTTCGCTCGTTTTTGTATAGTTTGTGACTTAACAATTATTCTTCAGAAGGTCGACAGTAAATTATTTTATAGGCTAAAATTGAGGAAACACTAAGGAAGGAAATATGCATTATAAGACATAAAGCGTGAAACATGAAAAAAATAAATTACACTACACAAACGAATAGAATTATACTAAATTATCTAATTGTCAGAAGTAGTACGGGCAAAGCAATACAAAAATAGCCAATTTAGCATACAGGGTTAGCCATTCAACATTAAGACCAAAAATTAAATCAGTTGTTGGGGGATAATTTGTGGAGATAATAATATCAACGCAAACTAATTTATAGATTTTGTATTGGAAAAAACATCGCGTACATTTCTCCGACGCCAAACAGCTAGAGAACTTTTATTCTGGAAATTAGAGACAATGACTATAGAGTATTTTCATTTAATATTTACCCAGTTCTAGATGAAGTCGGGACCTCAAAGATGGTAACGCTTGCCAATTAAAAAAAGTTCCATAATAAAATTATTTAAAGACAAAATTAGCGATAGCACTTTAATAACGTATATAATATTTATGCGTATAAAAAAAGTTTTCATATGGTTCGTCTACTAGACTATAGAATCTGCATTGATTTTATAACTTAAAATTAACTATTCGACACCACAGTTTAGTAGTTAAACTGTGGTGACGATTTCATATTTCAAGTATCTACTAACACAATTTTACTATTCTATTTTAATGTAGTTGTATTTCAACTTCAATAATTCATAAATCATCATCGATGTATTAATACTGATTAAGATAGCTTTCTCTATGGGCATTAAGACAAAGGGGCCGTAACCTACCACGAAGTCCCAGTGCGGATCGGTGACTGCTAACGACTGTAGATGCTGCCGGGACCAACGGCCTAAGTGCCTTTCAAAGCATGAAAAAGCTTCGACTGATACACATCCAAAGACAGGCCCTCACCAAAGTTGCTTAACCAATGAGCCATGAGCTCTTCGGAAGTAACATAAAATCTCATTTGATTTTTTTAACGTCAAAATAAAAGCTTTTTTCACTTAATGCATTTATAAGTAGGTACGTACATAGCTATGGACCTTATAACAAAAAATAATTCAAAACAAATTTTGTTTGTATGTCTGTTTGTTCCGGCTTATTTTTGAAACGGTTGAACCGGTTTTGATGACATTTTCACGAACAGATTATGATAGGGTTATAAGGGTTCCGTACATAAAAAAATGAAGTCATAATAAGACCACGGATGATAGCCTTAATTTAAACTTTATTAATTTCGATTCTAATAAAATTAAACGTCCTGTGTATAGATAGGTACAACACGTAATTTTATTAAGTTTTACCTACTTGGAAATAATAATTGTGTAACATTTTGCTAACCCGTGCGAAGCCGGGACGGGCCGCTACATTTAATAAAAATCCACTTTTATATTTAAATATGAACATAGGTTTTCAAACAGGTTTATTTTATAAACTCCGAAGATATCCCGCCTGAGAATAACTTGTGAACCGAATCAATTTCTTCTAGCATTTTTCTATTAAAATATTTTACCATATAATATAGCTTTACAAAATGTTAAAAATATAAAAAATCCGTATATTTAGATATATATCCTTAAAAAGACATTTAAACTGTATATGAAAGTAGAAAAAGTGACCTATCTTGGTATTAACTCCACCATTCAGATAAGCTTAAAAATCTGGACTGAATCCTTTCGTGGTAATTACGAATTCACCATATATATATAAATATAAAATATATATATAAATCTATGCCTCTTAATTAGTATGCTTAATGATTTTATTATGAAAAGGTTCCCACTTAAACATTAGTCTTACATCAACAAACAGGAACGTGTGCTTTTGGTATTCTCAGAAAATTGCCCTTAACGATAATAAAAATGAACTCTCATGAACCAAGATATATCGCATATATTGCACAATAGCCAGTTTAATTAACAAATGTAATCATAACAGTAAGTAGATAACCAAGATAGTTGTGACTAAATATACAAATGACCCTACTGTTTGAACTTGAGGGAGCAATTGAATTTTTCTTGTCTTTTAAGCTGGTTCATCTACACTACGTCTTCACGTTCTAGGTACCTATCTAACTACCTGTAAAGTCTGTTCATTCTAACTTGTCCTATTTTGTAAACAATCTTGGCACAACTTTTTAACAAAATCACCTATTTAAAAATAAAATAATAACAAAGTCAATAATCTATTACAATAAATCGTTATTATAGACTGAAACCTATTGAATCTAGTTATCAGTTGATTTTTAATGCTGCATTTTCAAAAAAAAGGAGTGCCATGATTGTTTACCAAATAGGACAAGTTAGGATGAATAGACTGTAGTAGGTACAAATTAAAATACTCTTACCGGTATTGAACAATAAAAAACTGGTTGGTTGCCTGTAAAGTCGGTATACGGGCGAAAGTTTTACGTGACAACGACTTTGAGTGGTAAAATAATTTTAATGTGAATATTCATTCGTATAGTAGGAAGAAGGATGAAATAATAGTAACAATTTAAAACATTTATTTATACAAAGAATTATATTTAAAACATTAATTTATAGGCACGCGTCCCTTCCACTTTTTATGTCTGTCTCTCTCGCTCTTAGGCGGGCTAACCATGCCCGAGTGGAAGGGACGCGTGCCTCTCACTCGCTCTCATTGTAAGCGCATAACGTGAGCGGAGCGTAACGCAGTATCTTGAAGTGTCACCCGGCAAACCAATTTATAAGACGTTGTCACGTCAAAAATAAACTGCTATTAATTATTATTATTGACGCATTTAATTGTTATAAATTAACATTTATATAATCCCGTTATAAATTTAAAACCTTAAACGTATTAAGTAACGAACGCAGCATTTACGTCTTCAGGCTTGAAAACTTACATTCAATCCTCGGTATATGAAATATTCTAGTGATGACACGTGTAGTGTTTACTGAGTATTTCTTACATTCTCATTTCATTTAAAGTCATATGTGTAACAATTTTTTTCATATGCAAGACTTATATTCATCATACAACTCAACTATTAAATATTGCATCATTATCAGCTTGGGGAGGGTCGTGCAAGACGACAATTTATTAACCTAGAACGCGCTCAAACATCGCTGCTCAAGGTGATGTTCCGAAAGCCGCTTAGATATTCTACATATAGCCTCTATAAAGAATCAAAAATATTGACAGTAAGACAACTTCTTGTTTTGCACGTTACTTTACGCCAGCACAAACATTTACCTTAAAACCCAGTGATGCAATGTACCACCCGCAGAAGTGCCAATAAAATTTGTAAAACAATATCTCACAACACTGCATTCTTTCGTCGACAAACATTCTTTCTCGCCCTTTACTTGTACAACAAATTAAATTCAGCATTAGATCATATCTATCATATCATTGGGTACATATACCCATAACACTTTATCAATGCAAACGAACTGTCACTGATTTCCTATTGAATATAAGCTATATCGAGAATCTATTTTTACCATTTTGTGTTAATACTACTTACACACGTAATTTATAAGCACATCGTATACATTAAAATGCACACACACACACTCACTCACTCACTCACTCACTCACTTACTCACACACAAACACACATCCATACACACATTTTCTTTTTATCTTTCCCAATTTACCCAAATCCATAGCACACAGTACACACACACAGGGAATTTAGCGGTATCCGAATAGAGTGTTCTGAACACTGTTTTTCATTTCTGTTTTAAAAGTTAGACAGAAAGAAACTGTAACACTTTGGATCTGTTTTGGAAAATACCGGTTCATAAGTGTTACTATCTGTTACAGTCAATAAGGTTCACATTGGCATAACTATGCGACAGCTCACTAATAATTTGGGTACTTTGAAATGCCTATGTTGGTGTACCTAGTGTACACATAGATAGTTAAACGTAAAACAGTTTCCAACAGATTGGTAACAGAAATCATTATATCTGTTACACTTTTATAAGTAATTTGTCTTTTCAGTGGTTACTATTGTAACTAAATATATTTATAGAATTAATATAACTTAATAGGAAATGATTATTCTCATCTACGTTGTTGTTTAACATTACATATTTTAATACATTGTCAAAGGTTATATGAGATATAGACCCCTTTTGAGGATACCATAATATTTCAGATCCTTAACTATTTATTTATTATTATTTACCATTGTCATGAACAAAGTGTCTCCTATTTTTGATGTTCTAATACGCGTCCATGAAGAGAAGTACATATGTGTTGTGCCGTGCCACTCAGTCCGACCACGGATAATTGGCTTAATTTAACCTTTATTAATATTGATTCTAATAAAATTAAACGTCCTGTGTATAGATACAACATGTAATTTTATTAAGTTTTCCTTACTTTGAAGTAATAATGGTGTAACATTTTGCCATCTATGTTCCGTAAAAATATCGCTATATAACGGGTTAAACACTGCTTAATATTATTTACAAAATAGAGTACATAAAAGTACAATAAAATACTTTTTTCATGTAATCGTTAATAAATATACATCAAACATGCCAGAAAGCTCGTATACATAGCAATGCCACGCCCCATGTCATAATGGCGAAACTATGAGAGTTCATATTTTAAACTCTGTAGTACAATAAAGTACACTTTTTTATGAATATGTTCCGCATAAAAATTAAGGTCATCCATGGTCGTCCATCCACAACGCGAAAAGTTTACATCATAAATATAAATTTAATAGACGACGACTGTTCTGTGTGATGTCAAGTAAGGCTTTTGATAAAAAATAAACTTACGTTGTTTCTCTAAATACTTATACCATAAAGTTCAGATATTACAATTTTTTTTAATCTGTGTTTTTAAGGCATGAGGCAAGTAAAAAGTTCGATATACAGTCTCCTGGTAAGAAGTGGACACCTGCTTCAGCTATTTAGTCAAGTATACCTTAAAGTGGTAAAAATGAGGTTGAAATATTGTGTGAAAAGTTCACCAGTTTAAAAGTGATTTAAAAGTAAATTAAGTATCATACATATAACGAACACGCCCGAAACTTTGACGGTAGCTCCCGAAGCAAGTGCATATGAATTTACAATGGATGATAGACAATAGGTCATATGCATTGAGTTGATCACAAAGTCGGTGATCAAAATCGGTAGTAAAACCGGTCAACAAGACAGTTAACTTCAAATATTAACTTAATGGTAGTCTTTAAATATTTTAAAAACATACACTTAAGCCTCTGTTCGTGTCAAATGTGGGTAAGTAATCGATTACTTATAAACAACCAAGGCTACTCGTGCGTTATCCAAAGACAACAACTAGGACGTCTTTGTATATGGTGAGGCCTTTCGATTTCTTAACTGTATTTCCAAATGTCTTGGAAAAACAATGTGGCCGCTAAAACGGTGTTGCCGTACGACGAGCGTATCACCACGAGCGTACCGCTATTTTTAACCATAGTTCGTTCTAAATATAGTAATGTAAATAAACATTAACTAAATATGAGTAATAACAATCACGTTGCACTAGTTTATATAAATAACTTCCATACGAAGTCAGAATAAAATTACAGTTATAAAGGACAACATATTATTAGAATCAAAAAGCCGAAGTCTTTATGTAGAGAAGAGAGAATGACATACCGCCATGTTTATGTGTCTTATTATGTGGAGATTCTATACAATGTGTCCCGTCACCAGTGTCGGAGCCTTTAATGGTGTGAAATATGGCATTTTTTTATCGACAAATTGCCCCTCAAATTTTGGTTTTCTCTTACGACCGCCATTTTGTTTTCTTGGTAACCAAGACCTAAGCTCTCAAACTAATTCGACCACCACTACTCATCTAAATGTCCTATCGCCATTAAAAAGGTGTCATTTGATAGCTAAACATGTAGACAACAGTTACACAGCCATCATGTTTCAATTGTCATGGAAAAAAATAGAAAAAAATAATTAAAGAAAAACAAATACTCTTTTTTGTGTATTTTTTTAATTATTGGCTTTTTGAGAAAAACCAAATTTGAGGGGCAATTTGTCGATAAAAACTGCCATATTTCACACCAATAAAGGCTCCGACACTGGTGACGGGACACATTGTATAAAGAGCTTTTATCCAGTGTCAAATTCTTAAAACTTGATCAATAAGGATAAGTAAAGATATGGTTTCGGATACACTGTTATTCATTTAAAAAAACTATACAATCTGTCTATTACTGTTACTGTTAGACGTAAATGTACTAATATTTAATAAGTTTCAAACAGGCCTAAAAAGAGTTGTTTTATATTGAATTATATACTCTATTTTAGCACTACTAAATAATAAAACGTGTCCACTTGTTAATAAAAATTCAAAGGCATACCAAGGTACTCTAACCAAGCAGATCCTACAACTAGGAGGTAACACTGTTCCATAATACAACTAAGATTACACAAAACTTTTCACTTATCTAATTACTAATAGTGACATATGAAAATAATTATAAATAAAAAACAATATACATTTTCAACTATAAAAATAAAATTTATTGGCATTCACTTAATCAAGACAAATGACCTTGTAAATCTATTTATATTATTAACTTATATCTCTGTTCTATGTTATATTAACAGACTTATTTTATTTGATTATTGAATATATATTATGTCATTACATTATAAACCGTTAAAATGCCATTTTTATGAGACAAATCTCGATTTCGATTGCAATAAAAACAAACTATAAAATTATCATATTCATAATAAGCCAGTGACTCTATGAATACAAGTATTATTAAAGTTACGTACGCCTACACCCATAATATAACTTAAGTATAAGGCTTTCGAATTATTACTGCCGAACACTTTCTTATTACTATACTGATAACTATCGAAAGTGCAGTCTAACTTTACATACACCCTAAAAACTACACAATTATTAATACAGTGGCTTAGATAGGTTCACATGTCAGTGTATAACTTGATTTTCTATCGACTGTACAGCCTTAATTATGCTATATTCTTCCCCCAAGCAAACTTATTCTTTCTCGTACATCTTTTTTTCGTATAACTTATTTTATTAAACAATCTCACCTATTACATGATACAAGCGAATTATTGAATATGTATTTAAAAAATCCATTCCATTGGACGATGCGCAGTTTGATTTGTTTATTTACCAACCTTATGAAAAAAACTTCAAATTCAACCTTCAACGGCGTACTAAGTGAGTATGAGCATCAAACAATCACAAAAAATAAAAAATATCACGATTGTGACAATTATGACACCTTACGCCAAGAAGCCTTATAAATCAACACTGAGGAATAATGCTCAAGTAAAACTGACAAAATACATTTGCAATTTATTGACATTTTTCTTAGAATAATTGACATTGAGCTGTTGTTATAGCACATAGAGCTGTTTCCGATGACGCAAATAAAGCTTCTTCACCTTCAAAAGTGTCTATAATAAAAGTAACTTCAATAAGATATTTTTAACTTTAGTTTTTGAATATTTACGAACACAAAACTATTTCTTTAAAAAAAAAAAAAAATCGTCGTAAATATTACGAAAACACGTTAATTCTCTTATTTTGTTTCTCAATGTGCCCCAAAGCTATATTAATTTCGTTTATAAGTTCATTTTTGTTAAAAGTTTCGTACATCCTAAAAAATATGTAAACATATTAAAAATACGGAAGGCATTGCAGTATTGCAGGAATGAAAAAAATCAGACTACTGGATGCTCACGTAATACAAAATAGTCATCAACAAATTACAATTTTCAATGAGTCAACTAGTAGGACATTCCAGTATGGCTACCAAAATATGGGGATTTGGAATAAATGTTCTCTTAAGAAGTACTTACTCTTTATTAATTAACCGAATTTCCAATTCTGAAAAAAAGGTTATAAATTCGACATTCAAAAATTTAAACATCTTAATTGTAAAATATGGCAATCTTTATGTCACTTTATTTTATTATCATTTTACAATCATGAAAGGACCCATATGGAAGTAAACAAAGCAAGTGCAATATATTTCACCAGGCTTTATTACTACATCATAAAAAGTGGAAGTGTTACACGAACTGCTGATGGTGATGTCTGGATGATGCGGTAACCGTAAAGCAGTCATCAATTTCCCTTGTCCTGAAAGTAACCTGAGCATCGCATCACTGACGAAATCAACAATCAAATAAGTCAATGCATCAGATAAAATATATATAATTTGCAATTATCGTACCGGGTAATACCGTACCGCCAATTAAGATTAATATTACTTATGGCACAACTTACGTAGTATTAAAAGTACAACTATTACGGCACCCACCTGTGCCCGCCCCCACCGGCCGTAAGAAAGCAAAATGCTGCAGGCGTGTTACCAAGAAAAAAACCGTCAAGTTCCTAGAACTTATCACTAGTCTACCATTTCTTTTTTTGTTGATTATTATTCATCAATCGAAGTGGTTGTTTACTTTTTATATTATTGATTTGCCATTGATAGTATTCAAATGGAGATAACAAAAGCAGACTTCAAATGATTATTGTTAACAATTCATCGTTTATAAAACAATGGTATGCTGACGTGACGTGCAATAATAAGAAATATAAAACTTTTCCCAATGAAGTATGAAAAATTTGAAGTCAGGATTTCTATTTCTAACGACGGCTACAGAAAATCTGTATTTTATATATTCATTTAGCTTCATAGATTCTTTTGCATTTCAATCCTTATCCTTATCCTTATCCTTACTAATATTATAAATGGGAAAGTGAGTTTGTTTGTTTGTTTGTTTGTTTGTTTGTTCCGCTTTCACGCCGTAACTACTGAACCGATTGCTTTGAAATTTTGCAGACGTAAAGATAAAAGTCCGGATTAAATAATAGGGTACTTTTTATCCTGGAAAAAATTGATATTCCCGAGGAAAAATAAAAATATTGTTTGCTTGATGGATGGATTGTAGATGGCGCTGTGTGTCGTTTAAAACAAGGTAAAATATTGCAAACGAATATAAACATGTAAATTTAGAAGCTAAATGATACGATAATGAATCCCCGAAAATGAGGAATTTCCGAGGGATGACGTACAATTTGTTTTATCGTCTAAACTGTTTTTTTTACATCTACTTATATGTTGCAAACGAATATGAACATGTAAATTTTGAAGCTAAATGGTTCACTAAATGACTCATTCTTCGGATTCCGATTATTCCAACAGACCTCCCATTTCAATTTAAAAGACTACAATTTCCTATAAGGGTTTCATTTGCAATGACCATTAATAAAGCACAAGGCCAAACTCTAAGGGTTGCTGGAGTACACTTGGAAAAACATTGTTTTTCGCATGGTCAGCTCTATGTAGCGTGTTCCCGGGTTTCCAGTGCCCAAAATCTGCATGTTTTTGCTCCACAAGGGAAAACATATAATATAGTGTACCAATCAGTTTTGGTTTAACAACTAATTGTATCCAGCGTTACATCGCGCTTCTTAGGTTTTTCCGTGGGAATGAGAAGTTTTCTTATAGTTGTGCTTTATACCGCAATATAACTGAATTCCACGCGGGCGAAGCCGCGAGCGGAAAGCTAGTTGAGTTATAAAAAAGGTAGCATTAAAAAAATAGGGATAAAAGATACCATTTCATAACTCATATACACAAACACCTACGTAAAGTTTACTCTCATTGCGCTCGTCTGTGAATGTCAAATTCATCATGAATATTCAAATAATTTTCAAATTGTGTATGTCGCGATTTCTACTCGCCAATTGTACAAGAGCATATTACAAACCTGACATTGACAAGGGATTTATGTGAACATTCACATGAATATTTTGAAATTAGCACTGGACTACGTAATATTTGCTGTCGATAGTTTCAAACAAGAAAGCAATACAACAATACAAGAGCAAATTGCAGTGAATACAAAAACTTGGCACAATTTTGTTTTTTACTCGGTTGAAGATAAAAATAGTAATAACGAAGGCATTGAACTTGTCTCTATGGACGAGTGTGTGGTTAACGAAACAAGAATACTTTCACTGGAGTCAGGCAGTTAACGCGCGGATGAGTTTGCCTACGAAAAAATTACAATAATTAAGAGAATTGTATAGGCAGTGAGTCAGCCCGATGGACGATAAGAAGCCGATGTCATCGCAACCATTGTAGGAGATGAACTTTTGATCGAGTCTTTGTGAGAAAGAAAGAAAGCGGATATTTCCTTTGTGCCTAATGAGACAGATTATAATGGGCACGACGCTCATGGGAGCAAACTTTAAAAGGATCCGTTAATTTCACACTCCTAAAATTCAGACGAAATAACTGGAAACGTTAAATAATTGAAATTGAAAACATTTAAGCAGGTGTACTCAGTAGGGAGTCAAGGATGAATAAGTAAGATAATTCAGTCTTAATTACATTGCATACATTGGATTGTTACATGTTAAATGCAGGATATGAATCCTAATTTTAATGAATAAAGACTCGTTTAATCGTCTCAAGTTCAAGAAGACCACTGCTCGACGGAAACCTTCCCCAAGTAGCAAAGTTTTGCAATAATCTCCACGCTTGGCAAGCGGATTGGAGATACCAGCAAAAGACTATACTTAATTCGAATAACGCTACTGCCAACAACATCTACGAAAGGTGTGTGGTGAGTGCCTGATTGCTTCTAGCATCATAAATCGCCTGGCCTTTTACGATACCCTTCATTCTGAAGGATTGTGCAATTCTAATCTGCCGGACATCATACGGCTAAGTTCAATGCCGGAACAACACAATATTAAGTAAGGTTTGAGATGACACCATAAACAATTTATTTAATTGGTGATATCTACAGCTGAAATTTATTTTGTCAATTTTTTTTAAACTCAAAGGGAGGTCATAACCCCCTTGTGAATGCTCATGCTTAATCTAATGCCCATATTGTTAGAGAGTTTAAAGACAATAACGGTTTCGCAATCGAAAACAAACCAATGTAAGCATGATACTTTGAACTCAAAGAGAGTGTCGCCGAATACATTTCTAATCAGGAAATCTAACATTACCTAATAGACGCGTAAATAGCTAACTGGTCGCCTTTAAAAAGGTGATTCAAGTTATTTTGTGTATTGTGATGTTGTTATCATTATGTTAACACCAAACTAAAATGAATATAAGTTACGACAACTTTTCTCGTTTACAAGACTAACCGCATCCATAAATTTCTTCCCAAGTCATTATTACACCATAAATTAAAACATCCATTGACTGGTAATCGAATTTCAAAAATTGTAATACTCTGTTACATAACATCTAATTACAACATAAGATAGAGACAATTTATGAAAATAAATTACCTCATACGCATGTAAATAAGTAAGTACTAGTTATTTAATATGCGTATGCTATATAAACTAATTTAGTAAGTTATATCGAGTAAGTTTCCAATTTTTGCCTTTTATTTAGTAATATGGAAAAAAATGTGTTGAAAAGTTTACCTCAGGTAAAGATTGAACATCTCCTATCACAAACTGCAAGACATAGTTATATCATAATCCCTATAATTATCATAAAAGACCTTCTTAAATTTAATCAAACATTTCTTTAACCCAAGTTCATTTTAACCAAGCTAGATATTTTTTTACGATCAAGTGAGTACAGGTTTCAAATATAAAAAAACCTCTTTCTAAAGGAAAAGTTACCTTCTATTTCACTGGCAAAGATTGCGTAAACCGAATAGGGGAAATCTTTAGTCAACTGATCCCGCTTAAAAAAAAAGATATCATTGGGGAAAAAATGACACGCCATGACTTACAATAAATGATCTTACTAACCCTATCGGGATTTATGTGAACCCAAAGCTAATACAACCATTTTATGATTTGATAATATAACATTTTTAATCTTATTTAGATACAAAAATAAGAATGTAAAAGTGAACAAAAAAATGTTTTTTAAGAAGGAAAAGTTGTGGAATATTTGGCTTATTTTTTATATGTCCGTTCCGCAATTCCACTGCATTATTTGTTTTATGGATTTGTTGCAATATACACTAAGTGTTTGCAAGTGGTGAATTCTCCAACCATATTGACGAAGTAGTCATTGGAATCCGTGACACTTTTGTTATTGGGAGCTTCTTCCATCACAGAGCCGTCTTTCATCAATCTACTCTGAAGGAAGGTGAGAAAAGACTGCACAAAGTTTTACAAATAGTATTTGCACAATCCGACGTGTTGAACTTCAACTGCACTTTAACGTTATTTCGTAAATCTAATGTCAACACTTTTATTCGGGACCATACAAATCATAAAATATAGCCATGGGATCAGTTGCCCGATTCAAAACATTCAATAAGTCAACTAATCCCGCGGGATAAGTTCGAGCGGCCTCAGTTGACTAAATAGTAGGTGTTGCTAGATTTTTTCAGTGCTCAATCTATCTAACCTCAGAACAATAACTAGCCGAAAATAGCTATGTTCAATTAGACTACAGATGTCAACAGTGAGATATTATATACTTTTACCAGTAAAAGTAATGTTACGTTACTGACGTGACCCCTAATGCATTCAGAGATTCCTAATTTTTTTTTAACTATACATGAAAATTATTTAAACTGTTACCTTTGTGCACATCGGAGTGCAGCAGCTAAAGTGCATTGACCTTAGGACCTCCAACAATTGATAAGGTTTAATGGAGCGTACTTATACAATGGGTGCTATTGGCGCTCCAGTGCAGACCATTCAATCCGCTAATACCCCTCTAATTGGTTGAGTGATTTATCGGAAAGTGATCATTTATTCAATTTAAATAAAACTGTATAGTAATGAGTGAACGCATATCCGTGTATCGATCATTTGATGAATCTTTGAAATGTTTGTATTTTGCAAATAATAAATCATTTAGTACCACTTTTTATTATGTTTTTTTGATAAGCAACATCAATTGCCTGGTAATGTCGCTATTGCTGAGCCACGGACCTTCCCTATGGATTAAATCACCGTAGGGAGGAAGAGCCATAATCGAACTGGAAGGCTCAGCAGTGGTTGGTCGGTGCTAAAGTCTATACAGATGCAGCCGGGACCAACGACTTGACATGCATTCCAAACACTGACTTCTAGTGTAATATATCAGTGATTCCTAAGCATTATGTCACTCTAGATAATTTATATTTTTTTGGTTACCCATGCGATGAGCGGACTTTGCTAAAGATCCTTATGCATAATGTTCGTAACTATGTATGTTCTAACCGTGCAGCACTTTGGTAAATAATTCGCACGCAGACCACACGGACAGCAGTATTTTCTAAATTATGGTTTTTTTATAGCTAACTTCAACCTGAGTGCCAAGCGTGGAAATAATGGCTTAACCCCTCATTTTAGGGGAAGGTCTCCATTTAAAAGTGGCCGCTCTTGGGCTGAGATGATTCATTCATTCACCAATTGATAACATATCATTTTTATTAGTCACGTAATATTTTATAACCGTGTGTTTGGAGGGTACCTACAACAAATGTTATAAAATTGTCAATTTTATACGTTCATTACTCATTTATAACTGCATTTAGTTGTTTGATAAGATTCCAATGATGGACAGGACATCCAAATTAAAAGGTGGTTAATGATTTCAATCTATGATGCCTAACCAATGAATCGTCCTTAAATGTACAGAAAACTTAACATTATATTAAAATATAAATACTGATATTAAAAAAATCACAAAGACAGGTACTCAAAATGCTACATATAGTTGAAATAAAATTTAAAACTCATAGATGATATTTCCATTTCAAGGCAGCAGTGGTCTAACGTTTTTTTAACATCATCGTAAAAAAAAACAACCAGTGCAGACGCAATGAATCGGCGGAAGTCGCCGGGACACGATATTTCGAGAGGCGTGCCTGCGTATATGTATGCGACTTGTATATATAAGTCCTTAGCTACTGACGTGTGATATCAACAAGTATGAAGTCATAATTTAATAGTCACTACTTACTAAGTCCAGTGCCATGAAACCTAAACATTATTACCCGATTGATTTTGATTTCTTTCTAAAGTTATCTCCCTACCTCTTGGTAGGAGTGATTTAAATATTTGGTAATTATCAGTAACTAGTTGCTTAGTTAATCTTTTTAAGACATCTAGATATATATAGTTTATTTTTTACTTGAAAAAACACTGCATAGTTACAATAAAGACTCTCATTTGAAATCGAACGCAGCCAAGTCAAACATTGTAAAAAAGCCATATTGAAAAAAAAACAAATGCGAGGCGCACTCGCACACCGAGGGTTCCGTACAAATTTTTAATTAAGTAAAGTTCATCACGGAAATATAAAATCACGCTTGTTGTATGGGATCCCTCCTTAAATATTAATTTTATTTCAATTTAATTATTTATTTTCAAGGTGAATAACATAACTCAATATTGTGTGAATATTTCAAGCGTCTACCTGTTGCCGTTATTAATATCGAGCAAAAACGAGCAAACGTTTGTTTTATTTTATTCTGTTTTGTTTTTTGTTGTTAAAGCGGCAACAGAAATACATCATCTGTGAAAATTTCAACTGTCTAACTATCACGGTTAATGAGATAAAGCCTGGTGACAGACGGACAGACAGACGGACAGCGGAGTCTTAGTAATAGGGTCCCGTTTTACCCCTTGGATACGGAACCCTAAAAGTGTAAGCCGTCAAGTTAGTCGGCATTTTACTTTGTCCGATACACAATATCAGGATTAACATTCATTAAACTACTGCTAATCTCTTCTCTAGGAATATAATAGTGGGTTACATTGTCAAAGCTACGGCTGATACATAAATAGCGTTAGACAGGAACGTATCTGTTTTGCATTTATCCTTGGGCTGAAGTAGAAAGGATATCCGTTTGAACTCTAGGTACGCACTAAAATAACAGCCAACATAGGCCAAATAGTTGTTCTGTCATGTCATGTTGTATTGGGCAGCTTATTATTGTAATGGTGCCGCAGTGTAACTAAGAGATCATTATAATATTATCTGAATGGTGTAGTACATACTCGTGGCCTATATAATAGGAGTTCAGCTTAGTTAATAAACACCTTATAAGTTGGTGTTAAGAAAATATAATAGACCCTCAGTAGCGAAGTACCACATTCTCTAAATAAGACATTCGCATAAAAATTACATTCTCAAAACACCTTATTTCATAAGCAATCACATATACCATTCGAGTTGGGATTGCTTTTATTTGACTTTATATTACTTATCCTCTTTTTGAATTCGTTATTTTTCTTTATCTATGTACTTAGTATTTCATAAAGGTGAAATTTCAGATAGCATTTCTATGGCCACGCGAGGACCCGAAAATTGCAGAACACCTACATAATAATAATGATAATGAACCCATAAGATGTCAGCTATCTCATCCTACCTCCCGTCGTGGTCATCCTTACTCATGTCATGCATGACTAAATAGTAATAACGAATCAGCATTGTTCATTTGAAAATCATTAATTTAATAGTTTTGAATTTAATTTAATTTTTAGTTTTCACAGAACGGCTCATTTAAAATTCCTCTATTATTATTTTTAGCAGAATAATTCATTTGAAAATCATGAATTGTTATTATGGTCAAACTATTTTATTTGACGGCCGGTTGTTACTGACATCGGTAGTGGTTCTATCTAGCCTTTGGATTCTGACAAAATCTTATGCTTATGTATGAGCATAAGCATTTCTTCTCCAGTCAAGGCTTTATACTTATTTGTTTATGCATTATATTCGTTATTTTGTGTTCGCAAAACTTAATACAATCTCAAAATACTAAATAATTGGTTATTATAATCTTGTTATTTTTTTCCTTACTAAACCTAGCTATTTAATTATACAATTGGAATAAGATAAAACTATGGTAGACCAAATAAAAAATTGAAAAGGTATTTCCGGTCCCGATTAACGAACCGCTTTCAAGGACGCACCCAGACCGCACCCCGTTTCCGCTTTGTCGAAGAGGGTATGGGTACCTAATTTATTTTTTTATTAGTACCTATAGTAACTGAAAATAACAGCAGAAGCGAATGGCTTTCGCTAATGGGAGACCTCTGCCTGCTTGACTAAAGTCAACAGGTGAATAGGTACGGTATCACGACCAATAATGGCCAATTACATTGTAAACCGTTTAACACGAGGTCAGAGACAAAGATCGTAGAATGTCTTCCCGGATCGCAAGTCGAAGCCAGCAGCGATACACTATGATCAAGTTGTCGCATTAACACTTCACTTTCCCTGCAACCCAGAATTTAAAGGTCTCATCTGCCGGCAAACTGAGCGTAATTACAGACAGGGGTACATAGGTACCTAAGGGACGTAAAGGAGAAACTACCGATGATAGATCGCGGACGAAGGATCGCTTTCACGAAAATTGAACTTAAGTGTGCCGTGTGAAATGATAGCTTTTCGAAAATTTGCATTGAACGTGCAATTTTTCGACGAAGGCCAACCACCGTCGCCGGTGCGCGAGCATTCCTTCATTAGTGGCCAGCCAGATGCTTGTTTATATTTCCATTCGAGCATACCGCGTTCCAGCCGACTCGTTTGTCCACTTGAGTGATCAGAAATGAAACACTCACTTATGGAATATTTGCAACTGATTTTTATGTAGACGTTTAAGGTAATTAGATCAAAAACGTCGAATAAGTAGTATTCCATTTACAGGATACTTGCAGATACTTTATTACTAAAATACTACTAGTTGTTATATGTTATAAATGTCCTGTAAATGTTACAAAAAAAAATAGAATAGTTCAAGATTAATTTTAAATTGTTGAACTCACCACAGCCTAGGGGGAATTCAACACATTTTCCAATTTTTCTAATATCAGAGAACTAACATGAGTCTCTCGGATTCCACAATTTTACACAGTTTGTCTTATTTTCAGAATTTTCAAGATCACTTTAATAATAAAGATAAAGATGTATCATCCATAAAGGTATTCATACGACTTTATGTAATAGCTCTATTATAGATCCAGTGCAAGAATACAGTAAAAGCTAGCTCACCCATGACGCTGCGCACCCTATGATTACCTACGACAGTGACATAAACATTTGCTGAAAGGGACCGTGGCACCTGATGATGGCAAAATGATTACATCGGTCAATTATTATCGATTTTTTGTTTGAAATTAGCACTACTTGATTGATATACCTTACCAATGTAGGTAAATCAGCTATAAAATATTTTGTAAAATTTTCAAGCAGTCTATCTGCGGAACAATTTTTCTCCGTACCTACCTGCTCCTCTACGAATAGAGGAAGCAGATAGTCAGCTTATAAGTAATTGTCATTGTTCCTCTATATAATATTATCACAACTCACTCATAACAAGATCATACATAATACAGGCACCTGTAATTTTACTGCAAACGAGCGGTACTAGTGATGTGCCGAGTCGTTGTTTTATAGGATCGAGTCGACTCGAGTCAGTTTGTACGGTATTCGAATCATGACTCGATTCCGCGATTCGAGTCCAGTACTCGAGTTCTATATTTGGTATTCGAATGCTGACTCGAGTCCTGGACTCGAGTCTAGAACCTTAGTCTGGAAATTCGAGTCCAGAACTCGAGTCTGTTACCGATTTAAGTACAAAAGGAAAAATTGAAAATGAGTAAACTTCAAACAGTATCTAGGTTTAGCATAATAACACTACGAACATTTTAATGAAAAATATTTTTAAACAAAACAAATAAACATAGAATACTAAGGAGATATCTAGGAACCAGAAAATTTCTGTTAATGAGATCAAGTTCTATTTGTTTTATTAATAAAAAGAGATCATTTTAGAAGCTAAGTATTTAAAAACTTCGGGTACTTGTTCTATTAGGTATTTAGCATGTACTTTAATTTTAGGTGTCACTTCATTGCTTAAGTAAATAGAAATCGAGTACGAGCGAGTCAAGCTATCTCGAATACTAGACTCGAGTCACTTGGACTCGCATAATAGTTTCGAGACACCGAGTACAAAATCCTGACCCGAGTACCGGAATCGAGTCCGGCGTACTCGAGACAAAATAAATTAGTATTCGAATATGCGAGTCCAAAGCAGGAATCGAGTCTGACTCGAGTCAAGCCGTACTCGGCACATCGCTAAGCGGTACACAGTGCAGAACTGAAGACGCATCTGAATTCTGATAACCTCACGCGCAGTCCAATAGGGACGCAGCGCATGAGCGCATCTCGAAATAAAATAAAATGAACGTAACGTAATAATGAAATGACTTGCGTTGCGTTGCGAGTTGCGACGAGACGGGAAGGATAGGGGGCGCGGTGGTTCAGTTCGCGTGCCCCTCTACCCGCCCGCACACCCGCAGTCAAGCGAGAGGCGACAGCCAGCCAGCTGCACGTCTTGTATTTTTCTGCTTTTGCGGTGCGATTGACGTTTCTTCCATATTTTTTTAATCATATGTATAAAAAAAAACTGAAATGTATTAATACGCGTGTGAATATTGTTGAATGTTTACATGTTGAGACTGACTTGTATCGTAATCTAGACGATGGTTTCAAAACAGTGTAGTTATGAACCGTGAACTTCATACGATCCCAGTGTCTTTTGTCTGTAAAACAGTGAATTAGACAAAATTAGTGTTGTTTTGTTGCTTCGTTCCTGTAAGGCTGCTTGTGGGACCCAATAGTGTAACCAGTGATTGTTGTCGTGGCCGGTTTCCGTGAAGGAAACTTTCGAAACGTGAATAAAATAGTGGGGAATGCTTTCATAGCGAATGCGGGCTTTGGTTGCAACGCATTCCACAGGGAAGCAAGGTGCCGCCAATAAGCATTTTACGGTGAGTTCGACGAAGAAGTTCATCGTACTTTGACACAATAATTTTCCAGGCCAAATGTTGCCTTCTATCTTTGTACACACTCTACTATTTACGACAGACGACGGATGATGTGTATTTTTTATATTTTGTATAAACACTGATGTGTGTTGTATTGACAAACCAACATCACCACCTCTTCAGAAGCCAAAATAATTTTAATATCTAGGTCTACAGGTTTTTTGTCATTCCTTGAACAATATTTTTAGCATGAATTCATAGGGTAGTTATTACTAATATTATTAATTCAGCACTTAAAATTAGAGCATTTACCTTGAACTGAATTTATCTGAAATTCAATTTATAAGACTCAGGTTTTATCATTGAGACAAGGTACAGTACTTTCATAAATGTTGCACAATTGGATGCTGATCAAATTGTAGTTTTGAAACCAAACTTTGCTCTATGTTATCTGTTTGGTTGCTCAATTAGGTAAATTCCAATAGTTATTTTAAAAGATATTATTTTATAATCAATATAGGTATAATGTCATGTTAAGATACAGAGTGGCATAAGCATTGAAGCATTTATCTGCATTAAAGTTAGAAATTGAGACTTGATTCTGGAGTGGGTACCTACCTTCCGAGATAGTGCTGAATTTCAACTAGAATAGTACTAAAACTTTATACCGACTTCTTCTGCAAATATTATAAAGAATGAGATAATATTTAACATTTTAACACCACCATGTTATATCTAACTACTGCTACTAGGTTAGTTGTATTACAGAGTGAGAAAAAACTGTGAAACCTTTAATCATATTAGGTATCTTTGTTAGATATTTTTTTATGCGAAGTATAAAATCCACAAAATAAACTTTAAATAATATTTTGACTTATTGAAAACTATTTTATTCTCTATGTTTATTTCTAGCATAGCTAAACATTTGATGTTTGTATTTAATCTTTACTTGTGTTGAATTGCCATCCTTTGAATGCCAAGTGACCTGAAAAACAATAGATTTTCTATTGTCTGTGACCATTAGCATTCAACATGTTAAACTTACATACCCAGAATTGTTAAATTAGGCATTCACTTACAGCAGAAGATGTTTAGTATTAGTAAGAAGTACTGTAAAATTCTAAAATATTTTGTCAGGTGTCATGTCTTTGATCATATATACAGGTGAAATACAATCATCTGTTCTTATTGAGTCCACTACTGGGATAAAGCACATGCTTATGAACAGAAACACCATATAAGACGAAATGCGAGTAAGTAAGGTTTTAACAACAGGAACAACAACAACAGGACAGCATAAACAACTACTAAACCACATTAAATTTTCTTTCTAAGGCTCGGAAAAGCAATGTTTATTAGTTTATTTATCAGATGAATAGCCTCTTTGACAGTTGCAGATAAAGTGCTAATTGCTTTTTTTTTTTTGCTCTTACATTGAGTTTCCTCAAGTAATTTATGTCATCAATAAGTTATCACTTACACAGGTAATTTAATAAGATAAAGTGTAATAATAGCCAAATTCATTAATTTTAGTGTTCTCCCCACCATTATTCATGAAAACCACCCTTAACCGCATAAAAACAAAGTTCCAGAGATTTCTCAAAAAGACAGTAATGAATAATAAATAAATAATAAATATTTCTTACATTCACACCAATTAGCCTAGCCCAAAGTAAGCACAGTAATGCTTGTGTTATGGATACTAGGGTAACAGATAGACATACATATATGATACATAGATAAGTAATATTCATAGAAATATATAAAAACACCCATGACTCAGGTACAAATGTTCGTATTCATCATACAAACATCTGCCCCTTCCGGGAATTTAACCCAAGACTGTTGGTGCGAAAGGCAGGATCACTACCGTTGCACCAAACGGTAGTCGAAATGAATTATCATGTCTTTACATTCAGGTATCAGAACCTTGCTTTTATGTATTTTTTTTAATTCACAAAATAATATTATTATATGATTTAAAATATGCCCATGAAAAACAACCACATCTTGAGCCCTCAGATAGGCTCATGGTTTTTTTATATAATTTAAATCTTTTTTCCATAGCACTTGTAAACTGTCTTAATAAATTGAGAATTAAATTCACCATATGGCAGATATAATGAACATGAAAAATAAAATAGGTGCACTTAAAATTATAAAAAATACAGATTAATCCTGGTAAAAACATAAGAAAGATAATGGACAGTATAGAAATAGGTACCTAATACGAAAAAAACTAATTATTAAAATTTTCAAACAACACATCAACAATGAAAATACCACTACATAAAGTGTTAAAAATATATGAAATAAATAAAATAAGTTATAAAAGATAAACAATGTCTGTCTCTAAAATTATTGAAAAAAAAATCAGAATCATAAAAGAAAAATTGCAAAGATAACAGCTAATCTCTACTTCTGGTACCTTCATGACAAACACAGACCACCCATATTGACAATAAAGCTATCTTTTTATCTCACTGTCTTGAATTACACCATTTGAAGCACCAGTGATAAAGCTCAATTGAAACATGTGTGGCATTTTTATCTTTGTTATCTAGCTAACCCTTCTTTCATTCACTATAAGGTGCTTTCCTTTTCCTTTGTGAAACCAAAATAAATTATCATTTACTCTCATAATCTAGGTAATTATAATATGCTCCCATCTTGTAAGTTTTCTTAGTTTCGGGGTGAGTACAATTTTATTATATACATTAACAAATATTGCACTAGCGAGAAATTTGAAAGTAGTCTAGTTATTCAATTTTATATATTATTTTTATGTCTTTAAAAATATATTAAACTAGTATTTTTATTAAAATCTCGGCTTGTTGGCGGCGTATCCAAAATAATCGTGTAAAGTAGAAAAAAATATCGATAACACTTCCTGACCCGAGAATCAAACCCGTGACCGTAGGAGACAGCGGTCGCATACTTAGCCCACTAGGTCACCGAGGTAGGTCGG
Organism: Calamotropha paludella; assembly: GCA_927399485.1. NCBI lineage: Eukaryota > Metazoa > Arthropoda > Insecta > Lepidoptera > Crambidae > Calamotropha > Calamotropha paludella. Next base: position 14,788,990 of record OV656813.1, on the reverse strand, counting down.
TGTTTTTTAACCATCCCAATACGTTTTGAATTTTACGTATCAATATCACTTCAAAACAGGGTTCGAAAATACCTATGTAATTTTTATGATAAACTAGCTAACCCGGCCACGCGTTGCTATGGTAACGTTAATTGATTATAAAAACTGTTATTCTTAGCCTTATGGTAACAAACCCACAAAGTCCTTCTTTCATATACCTAGTAGAGATATGTATGTTTAAAAATATCCGATTAATTTTTATTTATTTTCAAGTAATGTGCGAAAGCGAAGTGTTCGAGAGAACAAATTTCATCAATCCAATGTTTTCGCAGAAACGAAACAAAAAACATCTATTGTCAGCGTTTAGCAAAATATGAGTAAAAGCGACATTTTATGTGTGCATTTGTAAAATTAATAATTGTTATGTTATCTAATTATCTTTGATATATATCCACGTATAAATATCATGATATATAGAAAGTACCTATATATAACATCATGTAACCATGCTTAAAAATCGTATTTTTTTACAAAAACTGTTTATACCTCTTTCATGTGGTTACAATTTCCTGAAACTGCTGATGCAAATCCGTTTATTTTTATTTTTGAGAGCTTCATGTTTCGTACATAAAAAACGGAATTAATAAAATAAATAGGTTTATTTCCCGAAACGAAATACATGTACGTTATTTTCCCTGTTTTGTCTTGGACAAATTAATTTGTCCCCTAAATGGGTCCCTCAACGAGAGAGAACTATTTCTCATGGTCCCAGTATTGTATAATCTGTCTCTTTTCTCTCACTAGTGGGACTACCGAACAAAATTTGTTTTATCTCCACTGATTGATGCTGGTGTAATTTTATTATTAACTTTACTTTATCAATAATTAGCACTTAGCAGTTTTGAACTTAATAAGCTGGTTACTCAAATAAAATGTCGTGATTTTTTGACTTAATCAAGTCACGCCTGACTCAAGAGAAAAAGAACTTTTCGAGTGACAAAATCTAACAGTATTTAATTGCTTAAATTAAAAGAATATTAATAAAACATAGCAGCGTCTTCTTCATCGATTTTAAAAGTATTACATTCTGTGTAATAAGATTATGAAGAGATAGGCGCTGGTATTCGGTCAAGAAACACTTGGAAAAGTTCAACGGGTTTGTCAAGGTCTCCTCAGCTCAATTGGAAGTACAGCGGATAGCGAAAGGATATAGTTTCAAGCGCACCTGTCTCCTGATTCCAGTTGAATTTCGGCTTTTGTGGTTACAAGTATTTGTTTTATCGAATGCCGAGGTTGATATGACGTCGAATATTATCGGTCTATAATTTCGCCACTGTTGGAACACAGGCCTTCCTGACGGATGTAAACGCCAAATGTAAACGGGTAAGAACATTCCACGCTAGCCAAGTGCGTACGTTAACGGCTGTTAATACAGTCGAGATCTTCTTTAGATGTCTTCAGAAGTACGAGGCAGCTTAGAAGTGCATTTTTGATCAGCCATCCGTTGATCGGCCTTATCGAAAGTGACTTAACCACCTCAATTGCAGGCTATCTGATCTAACTGCCAAACGCCTCGATCTATCTTTATATCGTCATATATTTGTCTAAAATTTTTTTTTTTGGAAAGTTGCCAAAATTTTTGTACCTACGTCTACTTATAATATGAAATCGTAAACTTTTATGGATATCTATGAAGTATCACGTTGCAACCGTACTACGTACGTAGTAGCTACGAAACTCCATAATATTTGAAAACAGCACCCATTCAGACCAAATGCAGATTTGTGAGTGCTAACGTCTGCTTTTGCATCAGAAACAGGTGGATTAACTGACTTAAAACACGCATCTGTTTTTATTTATTCATTAAATTATACTTCAATAAGAGTTTATTTGACATTTTATGGAACAGTTTCGTTTTTCACTGACTACAGTTTTCAAATGTGGCGAATAAGTACAAAATAAATTAACTTTAATATTTGGTCACGGAACTTAAAGGGACGTATTCCCTGATATATTTCAGAATTATACAAATTGTACAATTCGTTTTTTGCCATTGCCAGCAGAAGACTATATAAATACAAATAACATATTAAACTTTCGGCAAATGACTTAAAATAACTGCTCATTACTAAAACTGTTAAATAAAACTACTGTTTTTCCTTATCTTTTAAAAAAACTAAAAAGATGAATCGCAAAACTAGTATTTTCTTAATAATTTGATATTATGTCATAGCTTGAATAACTAATGAGTAAGGTCAAATTGTTTTTCCGAATGTTTTTAATTAAACGTCATCGTTACTAATGCAATATATTCTGCTCATTTATGAAGATTCAAAATTAAAGTGCACTCTACCCGAATTCTTTCCCACCATGTGCGATATCAGTAAAATTCGATAAGTAACATGTGAACATGTTGAAGTACTTCATCGACTTCAGAAGTGGCAACATCTTTACAGGTTTTCATAATTTTTGTTGTTGGTTAATACCATGACATTTCCTTTCCAATTTGACTGTAATCCTTTTAATGATTGCGCTATGGATAACAACATATTATAATTAAAAAATTAAAAATACGGCTGCAATAAACTACGAAACCATTCAGTCTTTTAGACATTCCCATTCTTAGTAGTCTGATTAAATCGTCTGCGTCCAAAGATGAGAGGTTTGTTTTGCAAAAAAGTACACTCTGCCTTATGCTTATGCATATAATATAGTTTTAAAATATGCTCTGCAAGACCTTTCATTTGGGCAATACACATATTATAATTTTATAGCGCCATTAATTCAAATGTCGAATTTAAGAATTCTAAAGTTACCCCATTCATTCATTTAGAAATTATTATGGTATAAACTCACATACATAAATCCTCAAAACAATACACTCGGTTTCTGGCTAGTCATAAAAAAATGAGTTAAATTCATGTTCGTATTTAAATGATAACGACGTAAACCTGCAAGTTTAAAAGCTGTTGTGTTAACACAAAGTAAGGGTAATGACAAGCTATTCTATTCTAAAATGGTTGAACGATGTCTAAAACAGTAAATGAAATGTTTAACGAAAGCTACAAAATGATCGTTTGAATAGGACTTACTCAATATTAGTGTGAAAAGATATTTACTGAAGCTTTACACAATAAGTGTTAATAATAAATAGTTATTGATAGTTGAACTTGGATTCTGAAAGAAATTCAAACCTCATTATTAAATAAATAAAAAAACATAAATAAACACATCAGTAAAAATTGTTTCATTTGAATAAGAAGTTCTTTATCAGTAGCTCATTAGACACATATATTTTAGCAAGGTTACATCCAAAACACATGCAGACACAGGAACCATCTCTAAGACTGTTTCTACTGTTTTCACACATGCTGTTTAAAAACATTCGCATTCGTTGGGTTTTGCTTTAGCTATTAATTAACAAAGGATTATTTATTTCCAACTACGTGTTGACTGATGCGTGAAGGTAAACCTATTACTAAATACCTGTGTATGACGACTGTCTGTATGACATAATCATTATACAATAGCAGTAAGAGGGTGTTCGTTTTATCCATTGGCTGTAAATAAATTGGATCGTAGAGTTTTGTAATATTTCGTTAATTATTATCGGACGATAGAATATCGTGATCAGATTAGGCTAGGTTCGGCTTCAATTAACACGCTTCAAACCAACCATATGTTCGAACCTTAAAACAACGTATTTACTGAATCATGCTAATTAAACGTAAAACATTGCGGATAATTTTGATAATTTATGGCATGGGTCAAAGCAATCATTTTTATTGTCAGTTTTACTACCTGAACGCCAAATATATAATTATATTGACAAAATATGTCCAATAGAATTCGAAACACAGGCAAATAAAATACGGCAAAAACCCCTGTCTTCGATTTTATTTAAAAAAAAATACAGAAATTAGAAGCTATTTTCGCTAAATTCACCTCTAGACATAACGCTAGTGGATTAAGTGTCGTTTGATCCCCATAGGACGTGTGTCAAAAGGCTTTAGTCCCCTGTATTTAGTATTCCGATATTTCATATTATGCTAATTTTTAAATAGTGTCCAATCCGCTGACCCTCTACTCTACCCTCCGTTTATTTGAAACTTTGGAGATATCGACGAACTCTAGGAGCTACGCAAACGTAGCATCTTTATTTTATTTCTTCCATAGGGTTTTGTTAGTAACTTGTGACAGCTAAAGTATTTGCAAACGTTATGTTTGCAAATACTTTATATCTTTAGGGCCCTATGTAGTAACATAGCTGAATAGTTGCAGACCTGAATAGTTTAGTTTATGAAAAGTCTAACTGGTCTAACTCAGGTGAGAAACTGACAGTCAGAGTTAAGAAATCCATTTTTGAACATTTCATTAGTTCAGTTGTTATATCTGTATTTTATATACAATCATAAATATCCTATCTCCAAATCGTATATATGCTATGTGATCAGATCATACAAGTGCATTTATCATAGGTTATTAAAATATTTCAAGAAAGTGTGTCAAGAGTATGAAAAAAATATTTTTGGAATTAATGAAGAAAGTAAATGTAAAAAGTATTTAGGGTCTTTATAAGCAATTTGATACAACAAAAAATAGGGCACAAAATTTATTTAAATGTTAAAGCGCTTAACAATAATAAAATAAAAGTCCAAGCGTAAGGACAGGGAAAATTTCCAAGTTTACGTCTAATAAGGACGAAGTAAATTTCATTTTGATATTTGGACACGGGTGTTAAATTATTGAACGTCCATGAAATAGACTGCACTCCTGATGTCCGATGATTAAGTGTTATATGTGTTACAGGGAGACGAGCGGAGCGGGTGGCGGGGCAGGCGGCGGGACGCTGCTTGCCATGAACGCCACCCAGGTGCAGTGCGAGCCCCACGACTCGGTCGTACTCATCAAGTGTAAGTACGCCAGCTTGTTATATCATCGTTACTACTGTCATTTACGCCACCAAACTGGTTCATGGACTGCTCACGTTGCATACAAGAATGAAAGGAATGTCATATATCACAAGAGCGGCATTATCTTGTCGAAACTTATATTTTTTTATATTAAATTTACAGATTACACTCTTACTTAATACTATTCTTTAGAATTATCAAGATATTTAATAACTTATCATGAACATTACTTATGGTCAATTTGATTTGCAAGTTTTTAAAATAAGTCATCGGTAACATGCTTAATTTGATTAATCATAACTAAACGTTTTTATTTTGTTTCCTTAAAAACACTTGAAAAGAATCCCGTTACTAGCAAACGTAACTTGTGGATACATGAACTAAGTATTTAATACCGTAATATGGCCGTCTTAATCCATAAAAGTCGCCCACATACATCAATCGGCGGAATGCGCTGGCTATGCTTACTTAGTCTTGTTGCAGTCTGTGTATTTTTGGCCCGGTCTCCATTACCATCGTGTCAACGACGGCGGCACTACGTTTACTCTGGCGCAGTTACTCGGCTATTTATTTACTCGTAACTCATCTCTATCTTGCATCCGATTTCCTTTCATAAAAATAATTGGGCCATTCAGTCCACGTATTGGAGCTAGTAAAGAGAATTCAGGTTGATTTGTACATTGACAGTGTTTGTTGATTAACCAAACATTGTGCATCCGGATTTAATTAGTTCGGCACAGCTTTTGTCATTTGCTTTTCATTATTTCTATACTTACCTTTATACGAGTTCCCAGTTTTTGTTAATGTCTTAATCCTTAGTCTTAAAACTGTTTGTTCGTGTTTGTCGTCTTCTTTGTTTAAGCAGGTCCCCTTGTAAGAAAAGTTTTTCTAAAATAATCATGAGCTTGATTTGATCGTTATACTAATTTACATTGTGACGGTGCTGCCGGTAAAATATTACTGAGTATTTGCAATTTACTACTTTTAGTTAACATTATTCAACTTTTAACAATAAAAGTATTACAGACTAATTCGATTGTAATTTTTCATGACGCTTCATAGAGGTTTTGGTATCAGTTCTCGGTATTTTATACCGTTCCTGCAACTTGCCATTTCTACAAATAGCTCTAATTGCGTCTATTCCCGTCTTCCAAAGTTCCCCCGTTGCGACGCTCTCAATTGATGCGGGAGGCGCACATTTACAATTAACTTTGTTTGTGAGGCTAATAATAATGACTGGACAAATGCGAGTGTAGATTATATGAATTTTGGGTTCCCCAATGAAAATACTTAGTTTATAAGATACTACTTAAGCAAACAAGAAAATCCACTACTGTACTCAATTTTTTAGTAATTTTGTACTAAAATAATGCTTCGTAACTGTTGCACATATGATCATTAAACAACTTTCAACATTAACGAGTCAAATTAGGTAAAGGTCGTTGGAAGCAATTAAAATAAATGTCATTAAAAATTGTGCCATATGTTTGTGCTTTTCATTTTGACTTCCTGTAACTGAACATCAACGGGTTTAGACACATTCTATATACAATACAGCATACAAAAACTTTATACGGATCCCAAGAGCGCACGATGTAAGTAAAATTTGTGTAGAGACATTTATTTTTCAGCGCGGCAACTGAATAGGCACAGCAATTGTCAGAGGCAGTCACCAATTATGTTAATCCGGGTTAGTTTTGAACGGATCTTGCACTGCGTTGCACGTACAATGCATCTCTTAATTCGCCATTCTAATGTGAAGTCGGATTGTGTGTGTGGTGTGCAACGATGCAGTTTACGTTGGTAATCGTCGTAAACAAAGTGAAGCTATGTCCAGTGGCAGAAGAGCCCGCCAAATCAATAGGTGATTTATTTTTTTCTGCATTCTACTTTTGATCTGTAACCTGCTTTTCTTCTGTACCTGTATAACAATTATTATTGTATTATAAGAATAATTCTGAATGTTCCGATTTAAATAATTCTTACACCAACACATAGACAATTTAACATCTTAATGTGAACAGGATACTTTTTTATTTGTATGAGCGCTGATCCTCTTTGCTAGAAAACACTAGAATAAGCCAAAAACACAAATTCGAGAAGTTTAATGATTTTCGTCTCGTTCTTATGGATTACCTTTGACGTAAACATTCTTCGCGCAACACTATGCGTAGCATAAATATATAATCTATTTGATAAAATAATTTGGATGTTTTATACTTTTCTGTGAATCAACCCTTATATTATAATTTTTTAATGGTCGTTTTTTTTTACGAATATTATCCGAACATTGAAAAACTTATCAGAATATATCAAGATCTAAAATCTCAAAAAGCCGCTTGATTCAAATCATGCTATCAATTTACTTAAAATTTATATAACTACACTGTTTTAACAGTACTCTGTCTTGAGTCAGTGAACTCGGTTAAATATGCATTCAGAGGTTAACGTATTTTAGTTTCATAACCTAAAACTATTTTTGACATTAAACCTATGAAATTTGTTTAAATAAAACTAAAAACAACAGTAATTAGAAGAGAGATTGTATTACATTTTCGTCATTAGAAACCTGAAACAACAGAATTCCTCCTATTACCAAACGGAAAAAGACTTTTTTGTTGTGCTTCCTTTAAAGTTAGTTTTTTCTATCATCACCGAGTATAATGTATCTTCTATGACTTTTACTACAAAACAATAGTTAAGGATGAGTTCTGTCCTCCTAAACAAATCGTATCACAATATTATTATTTTTTATCCGTAATAAAATATATTTTCAACTATGTCAGTCGCCTTCTAAGCGTATTTATATATTTTCTTTATATGCTTCTTCGTTTAAGACGACGGGCAGATAATCTCATTAATCTCTCTTAGCTAGCGCAATAGCATAAAATTGATCTATAATTTAATACCGGGCACTATAAAGAAAGTATTATACACTTAATTGCGTTTGCGCGTATGTAGGTACCTTAACTTCATGTGTGGCAAGAGCCAAAGAAACAATATTGTAAGTGACATCCTTAACCATCTGAATAAACGTAATTGAACAATTTCTATCAACCCATTGCCCTTTATCTACTGGAGCTACTCTGACAAATTCGAAGCCACAATTGGTTGCAGCTGCTTATCATTGTTAAGAGACCGTAAATTCTATCTAGGAAAACTAGGTCGTTAATATTACGTTAAATAATCTAAATTTTATATTTTAAATTACAATTTATTTGTCACGATTATGTCGATTCGCCTCTTTTTATAAATTCTGTAAAATTATTACAGTTGACGGTTTTTGCAAAAGCTATAGCTGAATATACCCATATGATCCCGCACACGGCGTCTCTGGAATTGTGTCAAGCTCATAATGTTGTATGCGGCGATTGTTCGCTCGCAACGCCCCATTTGCTGCATTCTTATCTAAAACTTGTAATATGGTCTCATGATTCATAACCAGTGGTCGGAGTAGGTATATTGAATTAAGGTCACTGACATCAAACGTATATGTTAATATGGATACGCCTCCGAGTTTCCGGATTATTATGATAAAAATACCGAAACATCGAAATTATTACATGAAACTAGTTAAAAATGTATCAATACTCTCAACGCTATGCTGCTAGTGGCGTAGATGGCCAGAATTTAATAGTAAAAAAAATTGGTTGCCTGTAAAGTCGATATACGGGCGAAAGTTTTACGTGACAACGACTTTGAGTGGTAAAATAATTTTAATGTGAATATTCATTCGTATAGTAGGAAGAAGGATGAAATAATAGTAACAATTTAAAACATTTATTTATACAAAGAATTATATTTAAAACATTAATTTATACAAAGAATCTCGCACTGAATTTCATATATCACCGCCTAAGCGAAATAGAAGCGCAAGACATGAACCGGTGTGTATGCCTATCTCTCTCACTCTCTCTCTCGCTCTGTCTCTCTCGCTCTTAGGCGGGCTAACCATGCCCGAGTGGAAGGGACGCGTGCCTCTCACTCGCTCTCATTTATAAAATGATATAATAATAATATTCATTTCAACACACGACATCCGGCAAACAGGGTCTTTTGTCCTCTTATGTCTATGCTCAACGCATCTGACCAATTAGAATCAAGTATCCTGGATGACTCATTGACTGTTTGTTCGAAAACAATGCTCGCACCGACATCCAGACCAAGTGGCTCACTCACTTATTTCGGTTCGTGGAGTGCGCTTATTTTATGTGTTGTGAATATCTTGACTTGACCCTGGCTTGTGTACTGTCTTCTGAAATCTACTTAAAACGACGAATTTGGCTTATAACTACGGACATCGATTTATTACTCTTGGATTGGGCCCATTTGAAGTTGTTTTTGTACGGGTAAGTTTTAATTATTTTCACTATTTAAGAAGGTTTTAGAACTTGGAAACAGTTAAAATATCACTTTATAGCAATCATCATAGCGCATGAGAGTCCGGTACGCACACCGCAGGGCTATCACCGCTTCAGTTAAAAAAATCACTTTATATGAAACAGAATTTCATTATCGACTTTACAGTTGTGTATGTATATATTGTAAATTTAAATCATTGTTTTAGGTGACATATAAATAAATATGGCAAAGGTCAAGGCTGAAACAGTGCTAAAGTGGTTATTGCACTATCCTGAGCTACTTTACGATAACGCTAGTGGCACTATATACTGTACAAAGTGTGAAAGTCATTTGAAAGCTGTGAATAGAGGCAACATTACCAAACACATTGAAGGCGCTGTACATCAAGGAAAATTTAAGAGACCGCAAGAGGAATTTTACTTCGACCTCATTAAGTTCCTGATTCTATGCAATATTCCTTGGTCGCAAATGAAAAATCCAGCGTTCAAAGAGTTTTTTCAGAAATATATGTGCAGTACTTGTTGTTGCGTTTGTACCAATCGTAAAGTGGTTGACGAATCACAGTTACGAAAAGTTTATTTGGAGAAGTTTTATAGGAATAAAATCAATTCGATTTATGAAATTAATAAAAATGAGAAACTATGGATATCGCTGGATGAGACAACAGACATTTTTGGTCGATACATAGTCAATTTCCTAATAAAACCATTGCATCCTAGTAATAGTGCAGGCCGGCCTTATTTGATTGCTTGTAAAATGCTAACAGCAGTAAATGGACAAACAATAACACAATTTGTACTGCAATGTCTAGAAAATTTATGGCAAAACACTTTTGAAGCGAAAGTTGACAATATTTTAATGCTTTGCACTGACAGTGTCGCGTACATGCTATCTGCAGGGCGAAATTTAAAACATTACTTACCTGAAATGAAGCATGTGACATGTTTGGCGCACGCTCTTCATCGTGTAAGTGAGCAGATAAGGTCAGAATACAACGATATTGATATTCTTATATCAAATGTTAAAAAAGTATTTTTAAAGGCTCCTAGTAGGGTAAACATTTTAAAAGAAAAATATCCTGACTTACCGTTGCCTCCGCAACCAGTCATTACCAGATGGGGTACTTGGTTACAGGCAACATCTTACTACGCTCAACATTTAGATAAAATAAAAGAAGTTTTATCCTGCTTGAGCAGTTCTGATGCTATAGTCATACGAAACGCAAAAAACATTTTGGAAAAACAAAATTTAGAAAATGATTTAAAATATATCGAAGAAAATTACTCTATTATACTACTAGCCCTAAAAGAGTTACAAAAACAAAATTTATCTCTAGCTGATTCACTTTTAGTATTTGATCAAGTAAGGGCTACGCTTAACGAGTGCAATAATGAGAATATAAAAAATAAAATAGAATCAGTTATGGAACGAAATCCAGATTTAGATACAATTAGAGAATACAGCGAGAGTATTGAAAAAAGCGTAGCAAATAATCAGAAACTTTATTTCAAATTCGCTCCATTGACATCTACAGATGTTGAACGATCATTTTCCACTTACAAATGGATCTTAGATGTTAAAAGAAATAGCTTAAAAATCGAAAATATTGAAAAAATTATAGTTATTTATTTTAATTGTATAGAGACAGAAAATCAAAATGTAGAAATTGTAACCGATGAGGATTAAAAATAATTGTTTTTAATAAAACTGTAATAATGATTATTTGTATTCACAATAAACAATTTTGTTTGCTTACATATGGTTTTTTATTTTATTACTCTATTTACCAAATTTTTGGAAACTCCGGTACATTCCGGAAGAAATGCATGTCCATGTTATGATATCATGACGCAAGTATCTAAAATCAATATACCTACTCCGACCACTGTTCATAACAGAGTGGCTGGAACAATGATTGTATGAGTGACGGGGCGCGGCAAGCCGGCTCAGATCTCAAAGATCTTAGGTCCGATACTGACCAACCGCAACGTAAACCAACACTTATTATAGACCTGCTGTTAACCTGTCTATACGCTAGGTTAGTATTCCATCTAATCAGGTTATCGCCAGTATTATTTAACGGTAATAACTCCATAGGTATTCACGCTGTATACCCACGATCCAAGAATGCATACCATTTATAAAGGATTGTTTAACTATAGACTACTTGTGCGCTCAATCGCAAGTGTTATCATGTCCAGGAATTCTATCTTCCACATTATAATGATTTATGTTTACATAGCACCACTATCTAGAACAGTGAAAGGGAAGTCAGCAGTATTCAGGATGTGTACATCTTAATTCCAACAGTTAGATAAGAGAATCTGAAACGCAGGGCTACTGAATCGTTTATTTTTTATTAGTCATACTTATCAATTAGACAGTAAAAACTTTTCAAATTAAATTAAATATTTTTGGTTTCCTACTTGATTAAAGAGCCTAATGTTGTAATGTTTATAAATATTTTAATAAACGTTTCATTTGTCAAAATTAGAAACATCATAAACATGTAATTATGTTTGCAAATACTGTAGTTTCTTTAACACGTTCGATCACTTCAATAAGTTATTATAAGTTGCTATTCCATCAACATCGAGTGCGTTTGAATTGTAGTATTCAATCAGATTTCTAAAAGAAGGCTTGTATTTTCCAGCTATAAAACATGTACTCCTATTGGATTTTCTATAAAGTATAACTGATGTATAAATAAGTTATTTGAAATTTAAGTCTCATGAATATTTTGTTTTCTACTGGGATAATCCACCCTGCTACTGTGATTAAAATAAAATATAAATTAAAAAAAAATAACGAAAGACTTCATGGCAACCAAGTCTGGGAAAAATTTTATTTTGAGATTTCTCAAAAGTCTCTTTTTATCAACTCAGTAACCTGTATCTTAACGATAATAAATACTTAATTACTAGCGGGATAAAGTCAGTTCTCAAAAGTCGGACCTATGCCCACCAATCATTTTAAGTGTTGAGATTTGAGTTTCTCAGAAGTAATATGTAAAATGAAACTTACCGTTCGATAGTATTATAATAGAAAACAATATTACAAGCGCGTTTCATTGTCTTATTTTAAATCGATTTAACCAACTCTATAATTAAACTCAAAAAAATACTAAGAAAGACATAAGTAAGTCCTACTGGTAGGCCTCTCAGTTACTGAGCACAATCTACCAGAATCTTATTACTACGGATGCCATTAGTTCATTGAGAACTTCCAGTTAGTGTGTTACGAAACACTGTGCTGTCGACACGTGATTGTCGTTAATTACATTGATAAAGAAAAAAAAATTATTCAAACTTGTTGACTCTGTCAATGTTTAAGATCGTCTCGCCTTTGAAGTGGTGTTGTGTTTGAAAACAAGACTGAGATCCCACGGCATTCTTATGCAATGTGGAAATGGTTAGTGATGTGATGGAAATTTGGCGTGCTCTAAAACTTGAACAGAACTGTGATTGTGACACGATGAAACGAACTAAGAAGACAGATAAAATGAATAAAGTAAAACACAAGCTGATAAAGAAACATAAAATAAGTAGGTAATTGTATTCTTATGTAGTCAACTGTCGGTGTTAAGTTATAAAATTAAGTTTTAAATGTCTTTGTATATATCCAACGCTTTTAGCATGCCATATGCTGTAACTTCATTTTTAACAATTCATTGTATTTAAACTTAAGATTTCACAATATTATGTCATATAAATAGTTAAATACTATGTCAATACGATGTACAAATAAATATAATATTAGCTTCACATCGCATTCCGTTAAATAGCAATAGCATGGTTGTAGCCTTATAAACCTCACATACTTGAATATAATTTATTACCATAAATGAAACTGCGACATATTCAATTTAGCTGCCATTAATAAAGTTAGCAATGTAACAACGTGGCTTGTTGAGAACGTGGTTTCTGATATGCCGCCTACACCACATTGCCACTTCAAGGTCTGTTCGTAGTTTGTAAAAAAATATCACCTTTTTGAAGTAGAGAGAACGCATTATATTTGTTCTATTATATCCTAAAATATAATGCAACGCGACGATAGCTATAAAAGTTCCGTTGGTGTGCGAATCCTAATAGAGGCAACATTTTGTCTTCGTTTTTTGTTTTTTTTTTTATTAATCCGTTACTTATTTCATTTCCAAAGTACAAGCTCGCCTAGTTTGGGTGTAAAAAATTAATGTTTGATTAGTTTTTTTTTATTTATCTGTAACGTGCGTGTGATGTCGGCGAACGATATGCCAACTGAGCAATTCACAGGAATTAAGTCCCAACGTTCTGTTTTTGTTCTTAATTGGACTAATTTGTGATAATTATAGCAAGTATGCAGTAATTTGTTTGCCTGATTATTTTTATTTGTATTAGCAGCGTTATAGGACTAAATGTATTTACAAGATAGATAAGCGTCTAGTTAGTTAACAACTTGCAAACCTTAACGTCTTTAACGTCTTGTTAGTTTATATAATTAACTGTAAAAAGAAAGACATTTTTTTATTTATATTAGCGTTAAGTAATGCTATTTCATTTAATATACTACAGATACATACCTTTGTCTAACAGCCGTCTCCAATGTAATATCCCTAGTTATAGATGGGGCTTCTATAATTATGTTGCTTATCTGTTTTTGTTAAATGAAGAAGGGAGGAATATTATTGAAGTATTTCTTACTGAGTATAGGATGTTGAGAAAGACCGATAGACGATGCTGGTCCGGTTTGCAAAAAATATTAGATAAAAATCTATTTCTTTCTTTTGCTGCTGCAAAACATTATTTTTTCTCACCGTGATAATAAAAAAATCTGCCATCTGCCTTACATAAGACAATAAATAAACTAATCTGCATATTACTGTTTCTATTCAAATGTAAAAATCTCAATGGCATAAGTAGCACTTTGACAGTTTGAGCAAAAATTAAATACCAGTTCATCGTGAACTTGACAAGACACCCAGAATTTCATTTAATTGCAAATAAGCATGGCGTTCTTAAAAGAGAGCCAGTACGACGTGATAAAAAAATCATTTTTTTTAAGAATTTAATGCGTTTGTGGTTTGGTAATATTAACATATTACCAAGCTTTCACGAAATACATGAGCTTCGTACAGTGACCAAATATGGATATTTAGAAGACATGTAGTTAACTTTACATTGTACTAACCTAACTTATAGTTATAATTTGGTAAGATTATTTTTTTAAAGGCTATGATTTTTTTCATATTAATTTTATATTCCTATAGATGAATGAAATTCTTATTTACAAGAATACTGCTTCCCAGTAAATACTCATTTTTTTAATAATTGATAGGAACTGAGCTATCACTAATATTAAACAAGGGTCATGGAGGGTCACCTACCAGGTTCAATTACAAACTCAAACCATCCAAGGACCTAACTAAACAAACACAAAAGTTTTGACGTTTTTAGAAGAATTACAGGGACGTACACACGTATAAAAGTTTTTTTCTAAAAACAACGGTTCATAGTCACTTTCTATATAATTTATCGTTAAATTATTTCTAAACTGAATATTAGCCTTTCAAAAAATATTTTAAATAATTGATTTGCATGCGTATAAAAAAAGTATGAAGTAAAAAACTTACATTTTGGTTAAAGCATTCTTATAGTGATAACTGACGCAATAATCCATTATTCGAGTGGGTTAGAACGCTGCCCGGTTTCACATCTCTTAGGTCTGATGCTTGATTCTTTGTCGGGGCTCGGTGGCTCTCAATGATTGGGATAATGTTGTTGGATTTTAATTCCATGACACAAATGCTAAAGCTACATAATCTTAGAAATCTATGTGACGTTGTCTAACTTTTATTAAATCTCAAAAAATGTGTACTGTATGGACTTCAAATTCTTATGTTTATATACAGTTTATATATGAATTCTTCTGAACGTTTGTATGTTACGACTGGGCCAATTTTAATGAAATTTTTCGTGTATGTTTTGTGGGTCCTTGGATGATTTAAACAATTCTTTAAACACCTATATAAATTCATGGTCAAACTGTGTTTGACTCGCGTGAGTATCGCGTTTGTATCGATACAGTCGCGCGTCGACGGCGCGTTAAATAAACGTGATGTGCACAAGCTCTAATTCTTGGTTTAATAATCTCAATTGAACTCTAGGTAGGTGGCGCTACCCAACAGGTTGTAGTCTGCTAGTTATATTATAAAACACACAAAAGTTGTCTTTTCTATCTCATAACCAATGTGAAAACTCTCGAGCTCTAAGCATTTTCTAACTAATTAAATACTTCATTTGCTATTATAATTTAGTCAGGTTTTTTTACCACAAAGGAAGGTAGTATGAATTGTAATCATTCCTTTGTTATCTAACACAATAGAATACGATTTTCCCTGTTTGTAAAATATAAAGTTCCAAGAAATCATTAAAACGCATGATTAAGTCAGTAAGAAAATGTTTGTGTAGTTACCACAAGACGTGGACAGCATTTTTTTTACTTTCTCCTTATGGTTTTACTCCATTGAGATTATGAAATACAAGGTTCTAAGCCTCAACCTAAACCAGCTGAACAATGAAAATTAATGCGCATGTTTTATAATGCTAAAGTTTTGTTACTGATTATTGTTAAATAATTTTTATTCTGTTCTAAACAAAAAGAGTACAAAAACATATTATACAACTATCACAAATAGCAATAAATACCCAACTGAACTTAATGTTAAAATTTCGGTTGATAATCAAGTTGGTGGTTATTCTCAAAATCAACCTAATATTTGTCCATTTATGGCATTTTTTCGCTAAGTCTCTAAAATAAATCTGAAACGATAAATTAACTTTAATAGACCACGACCAATAGGTAACGATATTATCCCTAGTAAAATGGAAAGGGTTAGACTCAGAGAGACAAATATTCACTGAAAAACTAAAAATGTTCCATTTCCAAAATAGCTCTTTATGATTGTAGTTTCTCAATAACACACTTTGTTGCTTGTTCAAATGGTTTGTGTAGTCTTACTACATAAAGTAAACCATTTATGAGCCCTTAATGCAAACACAAACGTGGTCATTAGCATATATAACAGCAGCGGTAATATAGTTTTGTCAATTATTTCCACAGATGAGCACCGATCTGCGGGTGGCAGTTGGGAAGAGCCAGTGAGCGCTGTGAGGAATGCACCACTCAGACGCTCGCAGAGGCTCAACTCAACCCTGGATTCCAGGTAATTAAAACTAAAATAGAATCAAATTAGTTATTATAATGTAAGACTGCAGAAAATAACAAATCTTATACTGTTATGTAATTTTCTGTCAATTGGCATTTACTTACTCACGTGTGAGTTTTAATCAAAATCGAAATACTTTTAATCAAAAAGAGGTTATATCGCACTGCACTATGCTTACAATGTTAACGTAAATAAACTCAGTTAACCGCACTGTTATCTCGCGACATCAGAAGCTTTTATTGTTTGTAATAAATGTCCTTTATGATAGTAGGTAGTAAAAATGTTTTAGTCCATTTTAACTAGGCTTAAATATCACAATGTTTGTGTGCAATTCTTCATGGGACTCAACGGAAGCGAACGTGGGATAAAACAATTAATATAGAAAGTTAATTTAAAAGCTAACACATCAGCAAGTGGCTCACAAAAGATCGGACAACGAACGAATTTGTTAAGAACGTTTAAACTAGTCTCACGACGAACAATCTTTTGTTTACTGATGAGTGTAGACTAACCTTGTATGCATCCGACGTGACGGTCGAAAATTTGAAGGAGAAAAGGAGGGCAATATCTTCCCATTACCACTACAGAGACAGTCAGTTTTCATGGATGCCATATATTAGTTCCGAGGCTCGTATGGAGTTTGTTTTAGTCGCTAACCAATTATCTGCACATTGAGGAAATTCTTTAGAAACCCGTTTTTCTGTCTATTAGCAGTTCCTGCTAGTGTATGATAAAACACGACCACATATAGCGCGTTGAGTTGATAAATACAAGATGCTGATACTCAAAAATGGCCAGTGGTCTGCTCCTAGTTCTGACTATATGAAATATGCTCAAAAGAGCATAAATTCGTCCTCCAAGCACCCGTAAATTCAGATTGAACCTTGAAAAGCAGCAGTAGCCACTGGAAAGTGTCTATCGCAGGTAGAATCAAGATCGAGAGCATACAGATGGAATACCGATGGTTGTCACGACTAGAGTGGAAATCACATGATATAAAAGTGACTTAAATTTTCAATGTTTATGTATTTATGTGAAAATGTAAAATTGTTAATGAAAGCATCTTTTTAATCAGAAAAAAATGCTTAATGCATTTAAAAACTAAATACATATCTGACCTACTATTAAATAATTAAAAAAGAATTATTTTGTTACGAGTTACCGCAAAAATCACGAGGGACCAAAATTCCGTGCCGGTGAGTGTACTTAAAAACCACTAGACACTGCTTGTTTCTTTTTAACACCTGGTACCAACGCACGATATTGAGCAAATATAGAAAAAGTTCCCTGACTTGTCTAAATAGGGCGTTAGGCTCGAGTGTATTTTGGTGAATAGTTTTTTAGTGTATATTTATATAAATTGCATTGACATGGCATCATTTAATGCTGTGAGAAATACATCAGCAGTTAGAACATTATATAATCCTAAACTTTTTTTTTATTTGTCACTAAAGCTTGAATTAAAGATAATTTGAGTGCAAGCACGGAAATAGCTATGTGACAGTACTAAGTATGATTGATGGTCGGCACCGAAATTAGACGAAATTCCTTCCACTTGAGGGGATGTTAAAATACGTAACCGAACTGTTTCGTGTCAATTGACTGTACGACAGGAGTAAAATGGATAACCTTAAGACAAAAAAGCAGTTAAACACAATCGCAAAACATAGTCATTACTTTATTCCAGTAAATTTTATTTTTCTCTTTATTTTGGTGTAAAAACAGTCACTACAATAGGAACTTACATAAAGTTTAACATACTATACATTTTTAAGTCAAGAAATACCGACAGTTACCCAAGAATTTCGTACAATACTATAATATCAAGTTTAAAGAGAAAGCGTTAATACACATTGGGAAACAATATTGCAAATATGTATTTCAAAACTAGAGCATATATAATAGATTCAATTAATTCGACACCCAGTGATGATGATGAACTTGATGTACCGCTGACTGTGTAACAAATAAAAAAAAAGCTATAGGCATACGTATAAAAATAACTGAGGCAACCCCCAATATCTGACTTTAGTGCATAATTCTTCCAATAATGCGCCTTTTACAGATCTCAAGGTAATAAATAAATCTATATAGACTAATTCCTTTGCTCATTGGGATGAGAGACTTTCTGTTTTTTTACAACAAGGGCACATTACGCATCTGTAATCTATAAAAGATCTTACAAGCGAAAATATAAGAAAATTAAAGTGACAAGTGGTAAAGGCTTTTTAATTTTGTCTATAAATCTTAGTGTTATAAAAGCTTTTTTTACAATGGGAGCTATATATATGTTAAAAGAAGAACCTCCATTGAACTTGTGGTCATGCTGTATTAAAGATCGCTTTCTGATGAACGATATTACGTTGATTTGCAGTCAGAATTATTGAATAATTTTGAACTTAAGTTTCTGTATGTCGGAAGATATTAAGAGACGTCATACGATATCGCACAAGTCTAACATCTTTGCACAATACTTTTTTTATCACCCCCGTCACATTTTGTACGATTTAAATGCAAAGTTATATAAAACGCAGCTAACAATACTAACTCCCATACTAAAAACAATGCGTGGTCAAATGGCTAACATTTAGTTTTGTGATAGCTTAAATAGTGTCAAAGTCTATGTACACACCACTGTTTATTGTAAGCATGAATCTGATTGCCGAAATATTGAATGTTTTAATGTGATTATGAAATTAAGTTCAATCAATCAAGGTCTTGCACACTTAACCAGGCCAATGTGAGATTGATATAGTCGTCATCGTCACATAAAAATATTGTTACATGCAACATGTAAGTGATACGTTATATCGTTGTTACCTACATATAACGTGGTCTACTAAAATTACGACATAAAACATCATTTCAGTTTATGTCAAGTAATAAGGCAATAATAAAATATCTAATGTCAATGCAAGTTTGGTATTTTGAATGCAGCTTACATCAATAAATGTAATGTTTTTATTAAGAAGAGAAATCTTGCTTAATTAGTAAAAACTGTTCTTCCCAAAAGAAACAAAATAATTTATATTATCACGTAACATTCTCTAAACTAGAGGGAGCACTCAGATTTTTTTTATAATATCAACAGTATATAACAGAGACATTATTAATATTGCTGTTAACCCCTCGTGGTAAGTTATATATAGATACTCAAGTAACGTATATATAATTTAGCTTTATTAGTATAACGTAATAAAAATTACAATCTAGAGAAGTTTAAAGGTATCCTAGCTAAGGGATGCTATTCTGTTTCTGGCATAGTTTTTTGAGATTTCTAAAATTATCTCGATGAAAGTATAAAAAATACCCTTTACACTTACAATAAGTTTAGTTGGCAATTACATAGTAGGAAAGGTACTACTTGTAAGCTGCAAAAGCCACGATGATCGTAACTTCATATTATACAATCATTCTTACAATCAACACTTAAAAAAATACGAAAAGATGGTTACGAAAAGGAGGTCATTTATATTTATTCCTTTTTTTTATAGAAGTTTAAATAAGTTTACTATAAAACTTTCATTCCAAGAGTACCTACACCTCACTTTTGGTTGTTTCAATTCGCCCAAAATTTACGATGCGACGTATAATAATACCGTTCGAATGTTTCGCCTGCACTCTTGACAGTTGGCACATGCCACTTCCTTTGGTGTGGTCTGGCGAACAATTAGCGGCGCTCTGCGGCAATTAACACGAATTTCCTGTCCGAAGGGCACTGCCTCCGACCCACGGCTTTATCAGAACAATGCCCTGCTAGTTTTATGTTGCCGCAACTTTGATCTACTAGAACACTTTTCTCTTTTTAAAGAGAGGCGAAACTTCATAGTCTCACAAAATAAATTTTTAAAATACTTCGTATTGGAGCAGGATGAAGATAACTCAATCGAATTTAACCGCCTCTTCGTCATCAAACTTATCTTAAAACTTACGCTGTAAAACCCAAAGATAACGTTAATTCTTTTTGCTATTTAACAGACCCCTGACTATTTTTTGTTGGTTGTTGTTACAAGGTACTCCCAATATAGGAATGGCATAGCTTTCATTAAACTAATTTATTATCATATAACTCAAAAAAGGAGATGTCCCACACCCCATACTTTAATTGTCCCATGTACAAAATCAATTCTCTTTAAATTAATAACCGGTAGTAATAATTAATGGCTATCTCCACACCTGATAAAAGGTAGTGAACGCGTTTCATAAAATTTCGCGTTATCAATTATATCATCCGTTAATAAATATATGAGTAGTATATATTTATTGAAAATAAATTTTTAAACCCAACTCATTTATAAATTGAGATTTTGATTCTGTTTGTCACAAATTTTAATGATTTCCCGTTAAGTGTACTTGCAAAGCGAAGCGGCATCGCCTTTTTCTTACGAAACAACCAATCTTATCCAGACAATTTGTCTGAGTGGTCGGCATTATTTATTTACTGCAAGAGGAAAGCTAACAAGATTAAAAACAAACTGAACGTGACACATAATAATACATTGTAGTTGCAGCAGTTGCAGCTGTTTCAGTCCTAATTTTTGGTTTCCTCAAATTCACCTGATTTGTACCTTGTGTACAAATATCGTAATCTCTCTTCAAACAGAACGGCCAGTGCACACCGTTTGATAAAAGAACCGTGTCGAGGTTAAAATGATGATTTTGTATGTACTCTTAAAGATAAACCTTTCAAGCTACGTTATGACGTTAATTACAAGCCCCTATTGTCAACTTCTACGTAAATTTATTAGCAATAAACATGCGACTTTGTGGTAAGGTAAACTGTGCTTATTAAGACTTTAGAAATAATAACTAGCGTCGTCTGCTCCTCCGTTCACGTAGACCCTTCTGTTGCATCTATTATAATTATGTCATAGTATTATAACCAAACAAAAATTTCAATATAATGATTATTTTTTCTGTTTAATATTAAAAACTATCCCTAAAGTGGAAAATGTTTGTGTGAAAAATACGACCATTTGACATTTGTATTCGTTATGTGTATTTCTATATATTTTTGTGATTATTACTTATCAGTGTATGATAATTGTGTGTATCAATACCACAAGCCTTACTTTGGGCTAGGGTAATTGGTGTTATTATAACATATATTATTATTATTAACGATAGTCCGAAACTTCTTAAAGTGTTACATGCTAGAACATGAAGTGATTGCGCTGATACTTAAGCGAATGTTTCTTAAACATTAGAAAAATAATCGCCCGGATAGCGAAAGTCTACGAGTTTGAGTCCCGTATGACACGTGAGAATATTTGATTTTTTTTTTAAAGTAAAAATTACTTTACATATGTTATTGTAGTTTTTATTTACGCTTCGACCAAAACTTGGACGACACATACACCATACACATTGGAATCCTTTATATTGCGGAAATTAAACATCCTGCTTTACATTTGACCACCGGTTCTTCCCAGTACCGTAAATTGTCAATTACACAGTGAGGATATTTTAAAATAGAAGATCGAAATGAATTTATATGTGGTATCCATTACGATTAAGAGGTTAATATAGAGAGCTAGAGAGCTTAATAAAGAACTCTGCGAATTTGCCATTGGATTCATCAACAATGATTGTTTTGTCATTGGGATCATTTTTTAATTTTTTAATTGGTGTTAAATGCCTATTAGCTTTATAGTGTATGACGGACAAACAGAGGGAACAAGTTTTTACCATTAACAACATTTAATTATTGAAACAACCTGTTTTTTTGGTTAAATCAAAATATTGGGAAATAAGGAAAACGTGGAACCCGATTAGTAATTTTATTTTGTAATAATAATAATTAAATTTTTAATTCAGTCAATTAAATTGTAAAATCATGAGGGGAGTGCCCTCGAGTAGTGTTGCCCAAATTCAGTCTTGGTCTTGCAGTCTTGGTCTTGTTCTTGCGTTTTTGCAAGACCAAGACCAAGAACAAGACCGCGTATTTTTAGCAAGACCAAGACCAAGACTGACCGTGCAAGACTTGAGCAAGAACAAGACTAAGCCTGCAAGACTCTTGCGTCTTGCAGCTAGGACTTAGCGCTATTTCACGGAGTAGTTAGGTGTAACAGTTCGGTGTATAGGTACGCTTAGGAATTCTATGAGACGCAAAAAACTGTATCAAAGAATATGAAAAACTGGATCTATGCGCATTACGACTAATACCATAAACATACCTACATAGCGAATAAAAAAATATCCATTAAAATCAAACTGAGTGCATGCATAGTTATGTTTTAACCATCGGCACTTTGATAATGCGGCATCAAAGGTTTTGTACTTACTTCTCAAAGAAATTTGCTGCTTTTCGGAAGCACATGGTTATAATACACGCGCCGGCGGCTTCTTTTGAAATCATATACAACAATCGTTGCCGCCGCGCCGAAATCACAACATTTGACACTATTTGATTGCCGCCACAGGGCGTAGGCGTAGGTATACTCATGCAAAATAATTTCGAATTTTAAGAGTACCTACAGGTGTTCCAAAGAATAAATAAGTTTCAGAGTGCTTATAATGAAAATGAATACATTATACTGATCACGCAAGTAGTATTATGATTAGAATAAAATGGTAAGGATAGGTAGTAGATGTCATAATAATTTATTCTAGTAAGTATATATTATAATATTGATTATATGGTTTTAAACTAATTACTTAGGTACTATTATTGTACATTTAGTCATTATATTTCTTAAGTTTTTACAAGAAAAAATAGCAAAAAAGTGTTCAAATATCACCCGTTTGATAAATATTGTAGCCACTTTTAAATATACTTGAAACGTGTAAAAAAATTCTACATAATTAATAAAATAATATAAAAAGCGTAGGTACTTACCTACTAATAAAATAAAAAGCCTGCGATTTATTATTAGTAAATAATCACGGCAGCCGAGAGTGTGTCTCCACTTTTGAATACATAAATCATAACCAGATCACTAGAGCCACTTCAAAAAAGAAATTTGTAATTCCTAGGGTTCAAAATTATTTTGGTGACAGAACTTTACAGAAGCGTATACCATATCTTCTTAATTCGTTGCCCGAAACTATTAGATGTGAAACGGATAAAAATAAATTTAAAAAAATATTAAAAGATTATCTGATGACTACTATTTAACACAACAATTGTATGTTTTTATTTATTTTTTTGCATTCACAATGCAATATTTCTATAAGATATAAAATACGTGTGTAAAAAACAACCACGCCTCCGAGCCCATCTGAGGGCTCGGAGGCGTGGTTGTTTTTTACACACGTATTTTATATCTTACAACAATTGTATCTTATTATTATCACCGCTAAATTTTCCTTCAGTTTGTTGTAATTCAGTCTAAATCCAATTATTGTGCACTTAACTTTACCTGATACAGTTATAGTTGTATTATATACCTACATAATTATAATTATAAGCTAAGAGACTAAAGATCCCTCAGTCAAACCGACAAGTCGGTTTTGTGGGACTAAATTGTATCTTTGTATTTTTTTTTCTTGTATATGAAATAAATAAATAAAAAAAAATAAAAAAAAAAAAAAAAAAAGTATTTACAAGCAGTGCCCGCGACTTCGCCCACGAAGAATAGTAACTTTGGAGGTATAGTGACGTTCAGGATTTATTTATTTATTTTAAAACTTCTGTCATCAAACATACAAACAAACTCTTCAGCTTTATAATATTAGTATAGATTAGTATAGATGTACGCCAAAACATTCACTTATATGTAAAGAATAGTGATTGGCACTAATTCTTTACATATATTTTATTCACGCGTCGCGTCTGTACAAGTAGGTAATAATCTGTGTTTGTACGCCGCACGCGGCATCGTTTGATTTGCGGCGGCATCCTTTTAATAGAGCCGGCACGTGGCGAGGCGGCGCGGTAGAAAGCAAGGAAACGTACTATAAACAAAGGAATTATTTTAATTCCAGTCATTTCCAATTGAGCTGTGCTTCGAGTCTAACTTAATAATTGTTTTTACTAATTCTTGTTGTTTTCTAAAAACGTATCACGTGTACAATTTAATATGAGTGACGAAGATTCAAATTATTCTAGTCCGAGTAACGAGAGTTTGAGTCACAGATCTAAAAGACCCAAAAGCAAATTTGAGGAGTTTTTCGAAATAATTCATGCATCCCAAACTGCCTTGTGTAAATTGTGCCAACATAAAAAGACTGAAATAAAAATGAAAAACAGAAACACTTCAGGCTTAAGGAAACATCTAATATCTTTCCACAAAAAGGAATCACAAATATTTCTTCCTGTTAAACCAAAATTAAGTGGAGATATCACAAGCTTTTTAGTAACCGCTGGAAGAAGTGGACAGGTAAGAATATATTTTTTTTATATGAAAACTCCAGGAACTCAAAAAAGTCTTTTTTGAACAAATGACTTTAAACTGACTTCGGAATATTTTATAGATATTGATAAAATAGTAATACATAGGTACATATTTCGCGTCATTTTTAACAATGGTCGAAATTGTCGCTACGGGAATTTTAACTCCGCGTAGCTGTTCATGCGATACTTTCAAAAACGCCATTAACTTACGTAAGTATTTTTGAGTTAGTGGTGTTTTCATCTAGGGGTGCGACATATTAAGTATGTAATTATCGTCTTAAATATTTTTATAAACACCTATATTTTCATTTGTTTTCATAATCGGCCAGTAACAACTAAGTACTTTATTTTGGTAAATTACAGTACAGTGCAACCTTAATATAACAAATGTCAATTTAACGATTTTCTCGATTTAACAACAACAAACCTCCTCCTCCTAAACGCTCAAACCTAGTATGTTTTAAATAATAACACAAGATTTATTGTTTTATTTCAGTCGGAAAACAGCAGTGACAACATCACGACAGCTACAGTTGATTGGGTAGTGAAAAAATATCTTCCCTTCTCATTTTTCGATGACGAAGCTACACAAGTATATTTTCGACGTATTTGCCCTAATATGGAGTTTCCTAAAAGGTCTACACTTAGAAGGAAAGTCAAAGAGCGATTTGAAGAGCTCCAATTTAATCTCAAGGAACGACTTCAACAATTATCATCTAAAATGTCATTTACCATTGATGGGTGGACGTCAATTGCTGGTAGGAGTTACTACGGGGTTACTATGCATTATATAGACAACGAATGGAAGTATCGATCTGTAGTTCTTGATTTTATACCATCACGCGGTCGACATACTGGGGAAGATATTGCAACGATTTTCCATGAATGTTTATTGGAATATGGCATAATTGATAAAATACAAGGTATCACGGTCGACAACGCAACTGCAAATACCAAATTTATGTATGAACTGGGCAAACAGTTGCCACACTTTGATTCAGACAATCAACATTTCCGGTGCTTTGCTCACATTTTAAACCTTGGTGTACAAGATTTATTAGAGACCTTAGCATTACACTGTGAGTCTGACACTAACGCGCAAGATCAGCAGTATGAAGACTATGCAGACGAAACTGAGGAAGATGAAGAATATGCACCAAATATTGCTGACTCGCGTACATCTGTAACAAAGTTACGCAGTATTTCCAGTAAAATAAAAAGAAGTGAGATAGTGAAGAAGAAGTTTCAGTCTGCTTGTGAAGCAGCTGGCGTGCCATCAAATCTAAATGCCATTCTTGACTGTCCAACAAGATGGAATTCCACACATGATATGATTGGATTTGGTTTAAAAGTGAGAGCGGGCATTAACATATTGTGCAGTTCTGTCACCGAATTGAATGATTTTCAAATCACAGCTAGTGAATGGCAGGTACTCGAAAAATTACATAAATTTCTAATAAACTTTAAACTTTTAAGTACAAAACTTGGTGGAGACAAATATGTTACATTACCGCTAGTCATTGTATCATTCAATCTCTTGCTAGATAAAATTGAATCCATGGTAAAACAGTTAGATGAGAAACCTAATCGATCTGAAGTGGATGAAAGGCTCATTCTAGCTTTCCAAGCAGCTCGAGACAAAATGCTTAAACATTATAAGAAGAGCAACTGGATTTATTGTACTTCTTTAATTTTAGACCCAAGGCATAAGGCTCAGACTTTTGACCTGACAATGTGGGGGAAGCAACTTAAAACAGAAAGTCTGCGCAAGTTCAATGAACTTTATGAAGAATATAAAAGTCTACACTCACTGAACAAATCTCTGGAATTGCCAAGAAAAGAAAATAAAGTATGTGATGAAGATGAAGACATTATAGACTTTGATAAACTCTATGAATGTCCCTCGACGTCATCTGGATCTTGTCTTCAAGGCTTAGTGATAGACGAGTTGGAGGAGTACCTGAGAAAACCAAGAACTGCCAGCTCGGAAGACATTTTAGATTGGTGGAGGACGCATGAGACAGAGTATCCGACTTTATCGAAGATGGCCCGTGATTTTCTCTCAATACCTGCAACTTCAGTACCTGCTGAGAGATTATTTTCTAAAGCATCATTAGTAATTAGAAAACATAGAAATAGGTTAAGTGATGAGTCAGCCAGATGGTTACTTTGTATTAATTCTTGGTCAAAAGAATTGATATAAAGTAACATAACCTAATGATAAAGCTGTTGTGTACTGTTATGTTTGATTTGTGTTGTATTTTATTTTTGATTGAAATAAATGATAAATCATAAAACTCTTTTATTAAATTTCATGCAAGTTGAGGGTTCAATCTCTTTCTAGACAGACATTGTTATTTAAAATACAGTCAAGTTATTGTAATTAATTTGTTTTTTTACATGTTTTAGCAAATGTAAGCTTATAAATCATAAATGTTTATTAAGAAACAGTTACTTCCATGGAAAACGACATATAGGTCAGTTGATTTTTCGACTTTCTTATCAAATCTTCAGTTATTTATTAATCTGATTGATCTTTACTATGGCTATGTTAATTCAAGCTCACAATGTTCCAATTCTAATACGTTTTTCTAAGATTTAAAGTAAACTTTAATAAATAGCAATAGACTAATAGGTAATTGCAAGACTTGCAAGACTCTTGCTGCAAGACCAAGACCAAGACCAAGACTGCAAGCGCAAGACCAAGACCAAGACCAAGACCAGGTGTATTGGCGCAAGACCAAGACCAAGACTGGCTAAGTCTCGTCTTGTTCTTGCATTTGGGCAACACTACCCTCGAGGCCTTCCTACAAAAATTGTGAGCATGAAGTCCTTCATAAAATCTGATAAAAAGGCGAACGCTTAGCCACTTAAATAATTTTCGAATATATGTATTGTCTGTTACTGAAGAAATACTGTCCATTATTCTTACACCATAACCATCAGATTATCCTGTAAAAAATGATGCGATTCCAGGACCTTTGACGTATAGACAAGATCCGGTACCGTTACAACAAACTTCCAAAAACCAAAAGTCAGTGACCAATTATGTAAATTTTAAATGGTGATTCACAAACATTTTTGAATAAAAATATATTCATATTATGATCATGTGTTGTCAATTCGCATGTCAAAATATTTTTATCGCTATCCGTTACTTCACATAATTATCTGATAAATGATAACGAAAAAGTTCACACGTTAGTTGACACTGATTAAAGAAAAACTAGTCCAAGCTATGTATGTTAGATAAGACCAAACTTACGCATGAATTTTTTTACAAAATATCATTGATAAAAACACCTTGCGCGGAATTGACCAAATTTATAGTAGTTTTAGACACGTCCAAAATCACTTTGGTGTGTGAATGTTTAGTTAAAAATACTAAAACCAGACAGTTGCTTATTTGACCATATCGACCAAATCACATAGATAAACAATATTAAGGGACGCTCATTAACATTCTCGAATTTTCTAAATAATTAGATAAATACTCCAGAATGAAATACAACCTTCGGTCTTTCGTTGAAAATATGGTGCCATATACTGCATCATCATTTCACTAATTAGGGTAACTTGATGTAGCGGTTATTTTATTTACGTATCAAATTACAGACATATAATTCTTGCTAATCGAAGACCAAGAGACGAAGGGACATTTCTATATTACTGGAATTGAATTATTCTTATTTTGCAAATACAAACATGTGAAAACCTTTTAATTTTTATCTTTAATCATCATCATCACCTCAGTAGAAAGATGTGTACTGGTGTACGGAAACCTCAAATATAGAGCGTTTTTGCCATAATCTACTCGCACAGCACTCGATTAATCGCGAGTACTAGTCTTTATCCCTTTTATTTTTAATCTAGTATTGAGATTAAATAAGAAAACGATTCACGTCATATGTAATGATGATATTTGATAATTGTAATGTATTTTTATTATGTCATCTTATGCAACAACATCACAAAAAATGCAAAATGCAAACCGCGAACCGATTAAAAGTAATCAGAAACAATATAAAATAATTGTGTCCCTAATTACTCTTGAGATGAAACAGTATCAATATCGGTCAGTTTTACACAATCCACATTGTGATTTTGAGAACTTTATGTAACTCACTAAAAATAATCGTTATGGCAGTTACTCAATTTCGATAGTTAATTTTAAATGGGCATTGTGTTGTGTCTTTCATAATCAAATGTATCTGCTCTTGTCACATTGTAAATCACTTCGGCTATCTTAACAATGTTTGGGTGATTTGCTATCGTTTATCCATGCAAATAGCTTAATGCAATGTTGTGACATACATTGTAGATAGCAGCAAATGTGTTTTGTTTTGATGCATAATCATGATTATTCTACTAGTGTTGCATGTACTTGTATAACCAGTCTGCTAGCAAGTTATTTGTAACGTAAACAGATACTTTGTCATTATATTGAAACAGTATATCACCGAACTCGTTAATCTTTTTTTAATTATGATGGTGTGAACAAGTACTGTGGTTCTATTGACAAGAATATTGAAAAATGACAGAGTATATGATATAAGTGAACACTAGTTCAACAGGCTATGGCCATTCTTGAGAATGAGGAATTATGGGAATTCAATGAGGACTACTTGTAATTTTGGAGCTTAAGTAACTATCACCAGAGCTCGTCATCGGACGGAAAAATTATTCTTTATAATTTCACGGTGCTTCCTAAAGCACTGTAAGCCGTTGGTCCCGACTGCATCTGCAGTCGTAAGCAGCCACCAATTAATTCGCGTTATGACCCATTCTTCAAAAAAGGTCCGTCTGGATCCTAGCAGTAGGGTCCGTAATGCTTTAAATAGATGTTATATGCCTTTTTAACTAAGGTTAATTAAATCATAAGCGTCGAGATTTCGTTAAATATCTGATAATTCTTTTATAGCATAGAAAAAAAGAAGCTAAATGACCTGTTCGGTTTTATATAGTAATAATACTCTTTATAACTTTGTTTTGTAAGCTAAGTATCATAGCATGTGGCAACTATTAAAAGATCTCTTATGTCGATAATGAAGGCATCACCTCGGTCACCTTTTGCAATCGCTAAGCCATGCATGACAATATTAACTTCCGCATATGATTTTAATAAATGTCTTCTCGTATAGTTATGACAACATTTATTTATTACGTAAAGTAATATACATTTTATTTAACCGCCAATGCTATAAGTGATGAGTTTGATAGCGCAGTGCTGAATACTTGGGGCTAGTGATTGCGAAGATTTGAGCAATATTCGCGATGGCCGCAAAATATCAAATTCGCGCAATGAAGAAATAAGATAGTATTGACGAAATTCGACAAAAACCCAAAAAGCCTGGTGGTTACGTACGGTGTCTGCCCTGGTTAACAGGAAAGATGTAGATCCCACTTGAAGTCAATATTTTCATTAAAACGGTTTTGTATTATTAATCAAAATAGAAAAATATTATGATAAACACATTTATTCCCCTTAGAAGTTGTGTCAAGACTATTTGTAAATAATGACTTTAAATTTATGCAACCTAATCCCTATTCCTATTCCCCTTAAACACCGACGCTACTACGCGTCCATATACAACGGAGCCCTACGTAGGTAATATATCAAACTATGTCTTATCTTTCACCTATTAGACTCACTCCCATAGTTACCAAACCATTCGTTTCCACATACAATCCCAAACCTGATCCAGGCTGCAGCATGTGCATGGTATGCAGTCAACGCGCACTGTGATTTTGTACATTTTCGCAATTCATATAGGGCGTACGTAAAAACGCTTCCGTAACTTTTGCAAGACAAGGTGGAATCAATGGTGAAGCCTAGCAAAAATGTATCGACTACTTCTGTTTTACTACGTTCGAATATTAAATTCTGTGGTCTAAATTGCATAATTTTAGTATTTTACAAAAATACAAGGCATATTTCACTGAGATGTTTTTCTATTTTATTAATGGCAGATTTTATTTCGGTGTATAATTTATTAATGTCGTTGTATCAATAATAAGAGTTGCCAGCAAATTGTACTGTTTTGCTTGGTATGGCATGAGGTAGCTCATTAATATACACTAAAAACAACAAAGATCTCAGCATGCTACCTTGTGGTATTCACCCTCACGTGAGTCACGTAAGTATGCGATTTGTACAAATTGCTTTCTATCTAGGTAAAATGAGTTAACGAGTGATATTATATTTTGTGATTTAGATTTGTTAATTTTTTTTTTCTTCCAATACCAATGTAGTAATTATTAAATAGATTTGCTATGGCCTTTGGGCATGTGATTATAATTATAATATTTCTCACATTCACACCAATTAACCTAGCCCAAAGAAAGCATACAGTGCTTACAGGCTTGTGTTATGGATACTAGGGTAACGGATAGACATGCATATATGTTACATAGATATGTAATATACAAATGTTCGTTTTCGATTGTTAAATTATAAGTTCAAAATTATGTTTTTTCTGTTTTTGTTAAAGGGATTTGCTTTTTCATTAATTATGGTCCACATAATCTTGTATTTGTTTTTGGAAGTTGTCAGTCTGGGTTACTAGTCTGGCCGTAAATTTGTTTAAAGAACCTTTTCTTTCTTTCAACTTAATGATTATGGATTTGGACGCGTTTATTATTTTAAAAACTTCTTTCGATATCGCGCCTTTTCAAATATTTTATCGTGTTCATTATCAAATTACAATATGGAATGGGGTGTTAAAGAAAATAGGATTGCAGTGATCGCCTTGCACAAAGTGGGTATGGAGCCGTCGGTCATATTCTAGACAGTTCAAAAGCTTGGTATCAGCAGAATATCGTACTATCATCAGATACAACATCGAAGACCATAAAATTTCGCGTCGGCCGCGTGCTGTTATAACTACAAGTGCTGTTAATGCTGTTAGTCAGAATCCGTAAAACCCCATTAGGAAGCAAAAAATCTTATCGCTAAAAATGAACTTTATTTGCAGATAACACTTGTTGCCAAATTTCCCTGCTTACTGCTGTTTTAAAGTTGCCCATATTTTCAACATAAATATTCGTTTATTTTTAATTTTCATTTTAGTTATAAATATTTTCATTAACATTTTTGTCAAGTGGCATCAAGTAGTGGTTGGTAGTGGTGAACTTCAATATTCATATTGACGTTCTTACTGATGATGGATTAGTCAACACAAGACGAACTGGTTGGTGTTATTCTTGAAGCAGATCTTTTTATTCAGCGTAAACCAGAGTACATAAGAAGGTTAGTAAATCTGCGTCATATACTTGTATTTTTGGTGACGTCAATGTTAATTCTCAGGCTTGAATCGAATCCGCAACCGATCCGATGTCCGATCCAATGCCAGATCCAATGCTCTCACAATTGAGCTACCGAGCCTTGTGAACAACCGTCGAAATTTTCTAGTATCTTTTTACTTTTCACGCTGTATGCTAGTGTTGTCTCATTAATGAGAGAAACATCCTCTCGTATTCGAGAATTATCATGTGAGACCATTTTTTCTAGTATATTTTATTAAAATAATTTAGTTTAATAAAGGTTTCAAGTTTAGCATTTTAAAAATTTGCCATGTTAGATAATTTATAGGTTGGTGGCACAATATAAGATTAGTATATTGTACTTATAACAGAGCTTATTTCCGTAGTAAATAGTTACCAAATAACTTAAAATCAGACTCACCGATCATTATCGCACAATAGTCAGCAAAGTCTGTAAGTTTAAGTTGTAGACCGAATAGCTTGGTACTTTAATAGTCACTAGTCAATAATTGTTAAATTTATGAAACCTTACGTTGATTATTTAAATTCGCAGTACAAAGCATAACCTTTTGGCCTCTCCAAGATACTAATTAACCTAGATTGACATTTTCTTCTCAGTAATGTATGTGAATGCTTATCATATAAAATAAATGAAGAAGTGAAGAAGCCGACCGTCATCGCTCGCGCGGTTATCTCTATCTCATCAATCATAATTAATTATATTTTGAATTGATCAAAAATAATAATGTGACAATGTTCATCAATAACCAGAAGTTTGTTAGGCATGAGATTAAAAATGACGTTAATGTAGGAACCGGTCTTTTTCTTTTTATATAAAACTAGCTAACCCGGCCACGCGTTGCTATGGTAACGTTAATTGATTATAATAACTGTTATTCTTAGGCTTATGGTAACAAAACCACACTGACACACACAAAGTATTGTCATAATATAATTTACTGATTGCAACGCTGGTTTACAACTTTTTTCACACATAATTGTTGTCATCGCCTGATATTTGTGCCCTTATAGTATGGTTTGATATTACGATCCGTTTTAACAACCAAAAACTACAAAGAGATGCCGTTTTTTTAAGTTAAGTAAATATAAAAATAATTATTTATTTCGGACATAGAAATCCATACAAAGGTTTAGTCACATGAAAATGTTATTCTAGTTGGAGCGGAGCGAAGCGAAGCTCCCATGGATCAGCTTCAATGGCGCAATGTCTGTTACGCCATAACTTCCAGAGTTCTTAACCGATTTTAATATTTTTTGTGTGGAATCGAATCAACAGGTTTAGGACCAGATTGTGACGGAGTTTGAAATTAGCAAAAATTCCCATCAAAACAAAAAAAAAAAAAATTCCATATTAGGTATTTCGCTCCGCTCCAATATATGGTGCCAGCGTAGCTTTATGCTTAGCGACTGCATCGCCTAGTATAGTATGAATGCAAATAGATACTGTCAACAGAAGAGGTCGATGTCCCGTGTTTGATATATGAGCGGCCGGTCATCGTTAGTCACGGCTGCATCTGCAGTTGTAAGCACCCATAAGTTCACTCTGGGCCCACGTGGTGGGTTCTGCTTACCCAATCTAGTTTATATTTTTATATATAGGGAAGGCCTGCACCCTAGCAAGAAGACAGTAGAAGGCTGATGACGATGATTGACAACACTATAACGCAATACTACAAAAGTTACATAATTGGGATATACAGATTAGTATTTCTATATAACATAATACTTTGTCTCCGTTCCAGGCAATACAAATTTGCAGCTTTTATTTGGATTATATTACTTTAATAACTGCCACTCAAATCAACACAAATAAATTATTTAAGCACTTCAGAGAACAGCAAAATTTGACTTACATTTAATGGTAATTGTTTTTATTTTCCGAACCGTGCAAAGGGAGCCCTAAGAATAAAGCAATTCAAAAACAATCGATATTCCTGCTTTATACGTTTCTATAGCTTAACGTTTCATTACTCAGATTATTTCGCACTGTGTGCTAACCGCAGACAATAATTTATCATTATCGCATTACCTTATAAGATTGAATTGTCTTTGCTTGCCGCCTTACTGGCTACGTGGCTACTCGTACATTAAAGCACCGACGAAGCCTACAAATCCCTGATACGTAAATATTTTACCTCACATTGGAGTTAGTTATACATTATTAAGGTAGTTATAAATTAACAAGAACGCAAGCAGTTTACTTAAATCATAAAATTATTCCGACATGATTCAGTTAAAAGAAATGTCATTAGGTTCTCTGAATCGACATCTGATAGAATGTAAATAAAAACTATTACATATGAGTGCACTCATAGGTATGATATGCGACTTTATAGTGTCTGCCTGCCTGAATATTTTGTTTTCATAACATTCTTTTTGTTTCTTTATTTTGTTTTTTCATATATATAGTATTGGAAAATGTAATATGTTTTCTATTTTAAAGCTTTGAAAAGTATTTTTATATGTTATGAATGTATTCAATCATCTGTCATAATAATATTAGTTTTACCATTGCTGCAACGCTGCTCTGGAAATAACAGTATATAATTACGACCTTTGTACAGTATTTGTTTAATAGCCCATTGTTGTTTTATTATTATTAATCGTGGGGTATTCGTGGTCGATTTACTTTCATAATTACATCTTATACGCACGACATAAAAGATGCACGGTTTACAGCGTAATCGAATTAATATTTTCCACGGTTTATCAACCTTTTTGGTACACTGTGCAGTGATTGGACACCGCGAACATAAATTTTCAATAGCGAAATAATTAACACAGTTGAATAACAACTAAAACTATTTAATAAATAGTTATCTAACAGCCCCAGTTTAAAGTTTCACCGATTATCACGTTTTCTCTATTTAATTGAGATTCTTCCGCATTCAGCTTAATTGCTAACATCCTACCAATCTCAGCAATTAATATCAGCTGTTCTATTAAATAACCTATTTTTATTACGAATTACATAACGTATATCGATCAATCCAAAGGGTCAGTTTATGAGAGCACAGAATGAAACGATGATTTCCTCTATCAAGAACACTGGAATGGATCTTTGTCACGCGATAGTATTCTCTCGCCTTAATATGATCTTATTATATTTACTATTATATAAGAATATCAATATCCAATACTGCATTCGAAATACAATTGACCTAACACATTGCACTGAGTTAGATATTTGGCACTGCCACTGTGAGCAATAGTAGTATGAGGTTCTCATTGAAGTATTTAACAATGTATAAATACTTAGAATTTCTTAAAAAAGATGCCTTGCCTAAAAATGTGGTTATGTTTACAGAACACACTTAAGATACATTTTGGGGAGTGTGTTATAGAAGTACATGACTTAGTTTTAACCGTTTTAATCGCAGAACTTCTCCGTTCTGTTGTATCAACGTCTATCAGCCTATTTTCACTTTTGGGATACACAACACAGGCTTATTATTCTTACTTTTTTCTATAAAGACATCTAAGGAATGGAATGTGTTGCCTGTCGAATATTCCCTAAACAATTTATCTTGGGCATCCTCAGAGTTTAAGTAAATAGATACTTTCCAGGCAAAAATACCATCATAGGCCACAGCTAGCTTTCAGAATCATATCAGGAAGTTGGTGTGGTCAAAGGCCTACGAAAAAATATATAGGTTTAATAATAAAATTTTCTCGTGTTGTTAACAATATGCAGAGACAGACAAACAATTTAAGATATCTTATTTAAGATGTACCTACTATAGCTATAATGTAGGTGGGACAAATAACACCAACTGGAGTAGTATTTATAGATCAAAAAAGGACATCAGGGATTCGTGGACACTTGACGAAACGTTTTGTCTGATCATTATAATATGCTCTTGTCTTGAAACAAAACAAAAGCTATTGCTTTATTCAAACCAGTGTGTAAAATTCATCAGTTTTAACAAAATTAAAATTTCAATTGTTCAAAGAGAAATTGTTTAAATGGCGTTAATGTAACAATATTTATAAATGTACAATAGCTGCACCTGGCAAGCTTTACAAAGCTCTTTATTGCTGACTATACATATAAACCTTTCCTGGCTTGCATATAACAACTTACCACGTTTCATCACAATCTGATTAATGGTTTTGGAACGCATACGGAACAACATACAAACATTTTTTTTTATTTATATAGATTGTTATGAACTATCGATTGTTATAGTCACATAATTTTTAGTAGCCATGTTAGAAAGGTATTGAAATAATTGATTTCATTGGCTGATATGATATATTATATTCATATTATGCCATGTCAGTTTTATTTTATTAATTAGGTACTACGATTATTGAGTGTTGCGTACTGTTAAAATAGCTAAATATGAAATAATTATACAAAAACAAGACATTTGTACCATGTTTGATGCAATAAAGATTTTTTATTCTACAGGAGCACCGGTCAACTCCGCAACACCCTCAGCCGCGCCCGCGAACTATGCGAGCGTTGGCGCAGTGGAGGTGCGACGCCGACGCCTCCTGCACCTCCGCCGGACGACGAGGGCGGGGGGCGTCTAGCACGGTGGTTCAGCGTTCGAAGGGGTTCCGCGCACCAGTACGACATGCACACCCAGGATACGGACAAGATGCCCAAACTACCGGAGGTGAGACCTTAATTAAACTGAAGGAAAGCATCTCCTTAACCAACAACGTGAAACTAAGAAACACCTCTTGGTTTGCGGGGTCCTGGTCCCACACTGCCCAAAAAGTAGGCTACTATTTACTTGATAATGTTGAGGTGAATAGCCAAGTTATCGGAGAAGATAAACTCTTTAGGTAAATGTCAAACTTCACACGAGCAAAGTTTTTACAGAATTTCCGCTTTTTTTAATATTACTCAGCTGATATGAAATGTGTGCAAAAGAACAAAATAATTATCATCACAAAAATGATTTCTAATTCTTACTCGATATTTAATTATCTTTTTCAGTTGCCTAAGTCGTTATATATTAAAATTCAACTTCCATATGTGTACATAAAACTTGAAAAGCCATAGATTGTATTTTTTGTTTATAATTTTTATCCAGAATTTGACACGAGAACATTTTTGGTACAGGTTTAGTTCGTTATTCCGTTACACCTAAAGAAAGGCCTTTAATAAATTAAAATATATAGGAAATCTTATATTTTGTATTCTCCGTGAGATAAATAGATACAATCTACACTTCAATTTGGAACCCATTTCCTTAGATTTAAAAAAAATGTAAAATTAATATTATTATCTAGTTAAAAAGTTATGTATAAAAAGACCTCGCGACGTTGTCAATAACAATATACTTATCGCTTAAAATAATGACTTAAGGTTAAACTTTGATCGGCGATATTCCACGATAAGAGGGTTCTCAATTCGTGACTATAATTTATAAGCTTTGACACATAAGCAAAGCTCTCTAAGTACATAAACAATAAACATTCCTCTTATGCTATTTTCTGATATGACCACATTAGTCTAGAGACTCATCGGGTAACATTAACATGAATGAGTGCATAATTGCATTTAATGATGAGTTTTTTCAAAGCACGGACAGTTCTCACGAAACAAAGAAATATCTTACAGGTCTAGGAATATTCCTAGTGGCTTCGTGACCTCATGAAAATGCATTTAATAGTTTTTCTCAGATTGCATTTTTAAATGGCTATTAACTCTTAATCCTAATCCGTCGCACGTAGTTTGTCTTATATGGTATATAATATTCCTATTCAAGTAAATGACAATAAGCATGAAATAGAATCTTTTGTTGTATTTGATTTATATCTCTATATATTTTTAACCCTATAATAATAAATACTTAAAAAAGAACTTGCAGTTAAAAAATTACTTAAATTTTTAATTTTTAATAGCGCCTCGGATTATCTTATTAAGGCCCGGTTGTAATAACTATCTATAGCAATAAAGCGGACGTTAGTCGTAAACAATTGGTCAATGACTCCCAGTGGTCACAATTTCTGGAATTAAACGATGCTTTTCATTGGCCTCTATCCTGATATAATATTTAATAAGTATGGACGGTACAGTATAGTGATTCACAATTATATTTTAGATGAATCATGATCGAGCCATTGAGTAGTCAGTCAACAACAAACCGCAGTAACGCGTCGCACGTTTTCTTTAAGCGTCGCTCGGAGGTCTCTCGTCGTTAAACAAATAAGTTACTTAGACATGTGATATAATGATGTCAGATTGGTATCCAGTGATCTACCATCGTGGGTTCATGCATACGATTGTAATACTTTTTCACATCAGTGTATATTTAGTCAGAGTACAAGGATAACGTGTGTTACGTTAATGTCAAATGTTAATTTCAAAGTAAATTTAGTGCTGCGATGTTTTGCACGAGAATTTTTCCGGATAGAGCACACTATGTATTATTAAAGTGTGACGTAAGTCAAATGCTTTCGAAGTTTTAAATGTTGTGAGTTAGAGTTTTAGTGTTTTGTGAAACGTGATTGTTTGCGCCATGTGACGCGTGCGCGGATAACGTTAAACTATTTATACGTAAGAATTTCACGATGTTTCCGTTGACGCAACACACGTTGAGAGAATCAGTACACTATGCTACGCCAACTTCGTTTCTGTAATCGGTACTCGCCGATCTGTGTTTGTTTACCTAAAATCTGTCCTTGTTAATCTTTTACTAGATTTCTACACGAGGATAACCTCGTCGTGCCTCGCTGTTTTTGTCAAAAGAAACAGTCTTGAACAACAAAATGCATATCATTGGTGGGAGCGCTATAACCTCTTATAAGAACATGTGATAAATACCTACCACATATATGCGTTTATAATAAGTTTGAGTAATCTAGACTGTAACTGCTGCTATTGCTTTGCTAAGACGCCTTATTTATAATTGCTTTTATGCGGTCTTGCGAACAACCGACAATATGCCGTATTTTCGATATTGCCGGTGTCACAAGATATGTTTTATCGAAATGAATGTTTTGAGATATATTAATACTCATGATTCAGTGTAGCCACTGACGTAAGCGTTAAGCGCTAAGCTGTGAAGTTGAAAAATTACGCTCATAGTTAAATTATATACTGTGCCTGTTTTTGCAAAAACGATTCTGCATTTCTTTTTTTCTGTAAGATTGACTTTTTGACCCCTTTTCATTTTATTCGTCTCCAAACTGCATCAATGTTAGGTAAATGTTTACAGGATCGATTCCATTAGATAAGTAAATTACTGAACTTAACAAACGTACGTCCAAGGCAACGGTAGACAGCAGACAAATAGACGCCGGTTTCTTATCATTAATACAATAGTACGACAAGTATATGCATGAATTACAAGTAGGGACTATACAAAACCGTCATTCGAATGTTCGAAGACGGACGGTGTGAATACGAACGAAGGTGTGTTTAATGTACTAAAAATGTTTTAACATTTTTATGAAAGTTCTCTTGTTAAAACTATATCGATGTAATTAGTGAGGCCTTTGTTTGGATATCTGTCTTTCACGCCAAACTGTCTGTCTATTGTCTTCCCTAAATTCTCTAATTATTTTATTTTCAACCTAAATTCTACTAATCTTTACAACCTTTAAATACAAGTCATCATGAAATGTACATGCCTAATAACGGTGCTTATTTCAGCTCGAAGAAGAGTTGTTCTCGTGCGGTGGCGAAGTACGCGGTGGACGTGTACCGCCGCCTTCGTTGGGGCCGCCGCCTGACTGCCTCACGCCGGTTCAACTGCGTCGCCGGCACGTGGTGGCGGCCATTATACACAGCGAAAACTCCTACGTGGCTACACTCCAACGGCTTGTTAATGTAAGTGACTTCAGTGTTCACGTTAGTGATATGTGTGAATTTAGGATGCGTACTGCTATTGTGTATAGAGTGCCTGCGAGATTACCTCTTCTCCTTGTCATTTATATTTGCTGCAGTTGAAAGTCTTTGCTTCTTCATGCACACGGAATTTTCTTAGGTCTTGGGCTATTTACGTGTAGTATTTAGCGGCGACATCGCTCCTGTCATGTCTCCATCTAGCTTTCTAATACTGGTCTGTCAATTGGTATCTTCCTTTCCTCCAATCAAAAACCAAGTTTCTGCTTCGTACGTCATATCATGTCCGGGTGACCACGCTGTCATCTCGTCAACGTAAATGACATCACTTCCTTTCACGTCGATGAGGCTTAAAATCGCAAACCGCCAACTACGTTGGCTTATATTATTGTGTTTAAGTATGTTTCAAGGTAGTAGTAGCTAGGTATGTTTGGTAGTTAGCGCCTACTAGTACTAGTGACAACTCCTGCGTGTTTGCAACTTTGCAGTTTTGTTGATGTACACTCTACTTTTTACGTATCAGCTGTTCATGTCGCGTAGTAATGTGTGTAATAAAAAACTATGATGATTGTAAGAATGACATAAATACGTGATATAACACGATTTCTTTCGCTATGCAGATCGCGATATAACGCTAAGAAAAACTCACGTAGCTCACTACCATAAATAGATTTTCTTTTTTTTGTTAAATTCTCCCCTCCATCTTCAAATTAATTATTAGACTATCAATCATATTTGTAAATAAATCATTTCTTAATTGTATTGCGGTTTACGTTTGGGACGTCATTGGAAATTAAACATTGAACAGCCAATAAGTACTGAAATTATATTATCCTTATAACTGTTCTAAGTATTTATTGGAAATATGAATGGAATACGCATTTATAGTTTCATGAGTATTAATAACAAGTATACTAGGTTTTGCCCACACGTAAGCTATGCACTTTTTCAAAAGTATTTAGCAGGTTTTAAAGATATTTTATGATGTAAAAACTTACATTATTTAGGAAATATAAAACACTAACTTTTGACCTTTCTATTTATAATTAGTTTTACTTATTTGATACCAATAAAGAAAACCCAACATACTTTGAATTATTTGTTATTTTAAATAACTCACATTGTATTAATCCAGGAACAGATTTATTGACATTAACCGCATAACTACAAAATACTGGTTGTACAGGAAGATATAAAAGCTGTCTTAACCACCTTTCAATCGCAAAAATCGTTTTCGACTTCTTCTAGGCCTCATTACAGCAGAGTCCGGGAGTACCATTTTGAGAATAATTGTAGAAATCACGATGCATGCACATTTAAAGGCAAAGGTAACCTGCGCTGAGTAAAATACAAATAAATATAGTAACCGACAAAGAACCTGCAATTACCCATACTCGGAGCGCAAATATTTACATTGTGCTATTATGGCCTGTTAAAATGAGAACTGTCAACATGACAAGCCACTTGCTAATACGAGTTTCAACAAACTGGTTCCTATTGCTATCTCACCATCAGATCCTCAACTCTCAGCATTTGAATAACACACGCTGACATTTTCTCATGACACAAGAGAAATTCGTGATCGGGAAGGAAGTTTGATAGCAATAACCAATTATAATTGAGGCGTATGAATAGTTCCTATTGCGCAACATAAATCTTATGTTGTTGTTCGCCAACGCCCCACTTGTTCAGTTTTGGGTAAGCTTATAGACTAAGAGTTGAGTTGTAAAAATTATTGACTTGACTATAAAATTTGGGGGCCCATTTTTTATAATCTTTTTAATATTTTTGCATTTACAACGCACTGGGTATAATTAAATAAGTGAAAAATATCTTGATAAATGTCTATCGGTCCTATTTTTATCTGCCTTACATAGGTATTTTGTTTAAAATGGAAATGTTTGTTTAAGACCCATGAGTACTTATATTCGAAGCTCTGCGCGATTGGCTACTCGAAAATGCATTCTGTACATTAATTTTTAAGGCAATAAAGTTACAATATGAAAATACTAATTCACCGTAATATAGGTATTTAAAAAATTTAAAGTGGCCTTTTTTGTGGAAATATTTGCTTGCTTTTGTTTATGGCGTCGTAACGAGAAATATTCTCCTTACCAGAACTACCCTGTTTATGGCAGATATATTATTTGAATTTGAATGACAAGTCACGACATAACGGATCGTGAAACTTCTTTCATTGCTTATAAAAATACCTATTATTTAGTTTTTGCACTTCACACATTTAAATTTAATTACTTTTTATCTGATAACTTGCATCTACGTAATATATATTACCTATTCTCGAACGAGAATATTTACTTTTATCAAACTAACTTAATGCCATAACTTTCACTAAAATATAAGCGCTCTTTGTTGATTACTTTTTGGTTGACTGTAATTATATCTAAAACCTAATATTAATGCCTACTGCACAGTCCTTGCACTCCAGCTCTTGGAGTAAATTCACCTCGATTGACAGAACACTTAATTAAATAAATCGTAAGCTGACATTTGCAAAACTCAACAACATCTGTACCTACGGTGTTTATTAATGAGACTCCCGTTCTAAAAGTGGTGGAATAAGTTGCTTAGCAACTACCGTCCATTATGTAACACCAATCATTCACACATTAAATTGATCTTGAGAATTAATTGCCAAAAGACATATTACTAGCTTAAATATCCATCAATCATTTTAGGTACAGTCGACAACACCTCAAACTATACATTTTGAGGTTTCAACCTACCTTATGCCATTGTAATAGAAATAATTTTAACTGAGCCACCTAATTACGTTGTAATGCCACTTCGTATTAAAAAACAGCGAAGTGTCCTGCACTATTTATGAAATACATCGCTGGTGCCGTGTCTCTATATACAATAGTCTTCGTATTTTCTAGTACTTTCTGACTAGTCTAGAATTCAGGCTATTATTACTTTTGTCAATTACAAAGGGACTTTTCTTTTACGATATGAATATACAATGCTAGCGAGAAAGGCACGCTCTCATGTGAACGTAGTTTCTTAACATTTTAAAGTTGTTACAATAATCCTTTGTCATTTTCTTTTTAAAATTAAAAATGTTTATAGCTTTTCCTAGTAAGAGTTAGTACAAAGCTATTGGAGACGTCAAAAATCTCAACATATGTAAATAAACCTGTCTGCCCTACTTTGTTTTGTTTCGCCCACAATTAACGTGTCGTGTGTATTTGCATATTAGGAAGTGGGACATTTCAAATGAGCAGTATTTGCAATCCGAACACATGAGGTCGTCTATACGCTATATTAATTCATGCTTATATGCTTAACGCTCTAACTATATAAGTAATTTAAAGTTTTCTCATGATCTGCCGTTATTTCAGTTGAATAAAATAAAAATGGAGACAGTGTTCAATGATGTGTAGTTGTGTACATAAGGCTTAATTTAAGCTATTATTGTGTGAAGACAAAAATTAGTTGAGTGATAGAACGGCCGTTTACAGGAATATGATTGGTTTTAAAATACAATCTTTATCAAAATACTAATTTTTTTAGGAACAGTTATATTGAACAGTTTCAAGATTTGACACCAATTATCCTAGCCCAAAGTGTTATGGACACTAGGGTCCATAGGGTAAACATACATATTTACTACATAGATTTGAAATTGTAGACTCATGACTACCGTGCCCCAAAAATAAATTAAATTCTGTGTTATGCATGTGTAAATTTCAATTAATTTTAATTTTAACTCGAGAGAAATTATAGGAAATAAAATTATGTTGACACTATTGATAATATACTTTCAAAGTATTTGAATCCGTAAATTTACTCTAAATTTTTCCAAAACTTCAAAATAACTTGTAGAAATATTAACTTATCACACAAACAATTTTTAGTTACTACTTACTATCTCTACGCGGATAACTTACAAATACCTAGTCCAGCCATAAGTTCTGTTACAAATGGAAATGCATTTTTATGAAGTAATGTAATAATTCTAAAACTTATATTTGTTATAATCTCAGCAAAAAAATATTTTATTTGAAATTGCCACCTTTGGCTTTTAATCTGGCTGGCCACGAATCTATGGATTTATGCACTCTTTCCATGGCAAATTGCGCCACTGCTTGTTCCAGAGATTTTTTAAAAGATTCGATGTCACCGTGTCGTTTAGAGCAGGCCATGTCCTCTAAAACTGACCTTAGTTTCTAGTCTAAAGGGTTGAGGTCTGGGCTAGTGAGTGAGGGCCAGTCTTCAGCTCTTATAAAGTCTCGAACGCTGGTTTCAAGCCAGGCTTGGTTAGTTCGTGCCTTGTGACCAGGTGGAGAGTCCTTTCCTGCTGGAAAGACCACGGTACATTTTTAAAAAGTGTTTACTGAGAGGTTTCACAACACAATCCAAGACTGTCTCTTGATTCACTTTGGCCGAAGTTTTCACTCCTTTTTTACAAAAATGTAACTTTGTGATGCCTTGATAAGACACGCCCCACCAAACCATCACAGACACAGGTGATTCCCACTTGCGCAGCTTCTTTAGAACTGTGAGCGTACACTTTATCATTTTGCTTATTGTACTGCTCTTCAATAGTGAAAATTTTTTCATCGCTAAAGAGGATATTTCTGTGCCTTTCACCTGAGTATGGTGACAGAAGGCATTTTGATCGATCCACTCTCTTTAATTGTAAATATTGATTTAGGGCATGTCTTGTATATCGACGATAAGGACCGAGCTTAAGGTCTTGTTTTATAATACGCGACAGAGTCCTAGCGGGAATCTTCATTTCTCGCGATAACATTTTTTGCTAACTAATGGCGTTTCAGCGAATTCTGGCTTTAACAGCATTAACATAACCTTTGTAGTTCTAACAGCACGCGGCCGCCCCGACCTTTTATAGTCTTCGACAGAGGAAGTGTTGTTGTATCTGTTGATAGTACGATATATGAACACACGGCTGATACCAAGCTTTTGAAGTGTCTGGAATATGACCGACGGTTCCATACCCACTTTGTGCAAGGCGATCACTGCAATCCCATTTTCTTTAACACCCCATTCCATATTGTAATAAGGCGCGATATCAAAAG
Organism: Calamotropha paludella; assembly: GCA_927399485.1. Lineage (NCBI taxonomy): Eukaryota > Metazoa > Arthropoda > Insecta > Lepidoptera > Crambidae > Calamotropha > Calamotropha paludella. The sequence continues at coordinate 14,744,040 of OV656813.1, read as the reverse complement.
AAGTTTTTAAAATAATAAACGCGTCGAAATTCAAAATAATCAAAGGTTGAAAAAAGAAGGTTTTATGTTACAGTATTTATGGCCGGACTAGTTATATACTCAGGTGCCTTTAACAGAGCTATCACACGCGATAGCGATCACCAACTCAGATTTATCATTTATCGGTATTATTATCCATCACTCGAAAAATTTATTTTATATTTGTTTGTTAAATTGTTTTATACCAGCATTTTCCGTGGAGACCACAAGTCCACAGGTTAATGAGTTGCGGAAAAAGCTATTTGCTGCGTACGGCTCGCTTAATCGTCTCCGTAATTTCCTGCCTGTTAGCACTAAAACTAATCTGGCACAATCTCTTCTATCAATAGATAGAAGACTATGATTATTAGCCACGCTGTTACCCTGATCTATCGAAAAGGTTACTCAGTAAACTTGAGCGACTTTAAAATATATGTATTAGATTCGCTTTCAATCTTCGTAAGTATGACAACGTATCACACTTCTGTTCTAAACTTAAATAGCCGGCGCGGGGACTAACATGCCCTTCCGCTCCTGTTCCGTACTTTTTTGTCGTCCTTCACCCTAACTAAAAACTTGTTTCTCCTTTCGCTCCTCAATCTCGCAGTGTAGTCTGCGTTGTGCAACCAACCTTTCGCTAGAAGTTCAACGGGCCTCAACCGATTTCTTTTCCTAATTTTTTACTGTTCACGCTGTCCGTTTATGAAACTCGCTACCAGAGGATATCAGAAAGTCTCAAACTCTTGGATCCTTTTGCGACAGAGTTAGAAGTTATTTCCTTTCCTCTAATCCTTATTGACGCTATAATATCCTCATTCTCTCTTATCTAATTAGTTTTATATCCACCAATAACTATAACGAATTCTATATTTACTTTATTTGTCCTCTCAATATGCGCACCCACTCCCATATTACCTTTTATCTCTATTTATTCTTTTTCACTCAAGGTTGCCAAATTTGTATACTTTTCTTTGATGTCACTTTTTATATCTTTTCTGTGTGTGCAAAAAGGTGTAACTTATTATTATTATATTAACTTTGAAAGAATTTGATGATATTAACCCACTTAAACCTACCGACCCATGTATGGGTATTAAGAATTTAAAAAATCTACCGTCTTTTTTTGATACGTTAAAAACAAAATACACATATTTTTAGGAAATTTAAGAGGTACTTGTTAATTATAATGACAAGTAACATAGTAAATCAAAACATTACCAGTTGTTATTTGCGGCCGAAAAATTGTGAATCGAAAATTGTAAAACATATCCTCAAAAAAGTAAGTTTATAATAATTTACCGTTACTATTCTAATAAAACAGTAGTGAAACTAAAAAGTATATTACTTTAGTAATATTCATATTGTAAAGAAAATTAAAATTATCTTTATTTTTACCCTTTTATTCAGCTGTGCATTCCATGGACCCATACATGGGTCCGTCGGCACAAATATAGTACTTTTAACTTTTTAAATGAATATAGTAGTTGTTTGTTATTTCAGAATATTTTCAAAATATTGAGTGAATTAGATGTTAATAATAATCTAGCTCCATAATGCATTATATTTGAACCACTTTGTAACGCAAATACTCCTGTCACAGATAGAGATACTGAGGAAGAGGGTGCTATTACTATACATAATCTACCTAGTACTATTCTACGTGCATCGCAGAGGCTTTGTGTGTTATTTGGTCTATATCTGATAAGGAAACTGAACATGATAACATTTCTTTAACCAGTTAACAAAAGAAATCTTTTTTATAAGCCAAAGGCATCTACATCTTAAAGAGTTAGTTATTCGCCTTTATTCTACGTATGTCCGTAGAAAATAAGGCCTACCATTGTAGGAGAAGACACAAATAATACTAGTTTTCTAGTTTCCAACCACTGGAAAGACCAAAAAGCTAAATACGTTATAAATTACTTTAACCAATTATTCAATGGCATGGCAATAAACTTTATAGTGCAATATATAATATTTCTCAAATTGTCAAAATATATAATGTAGACATAGGAGGCGTCGATCTTTATGATCTGAATATAGGTCTATATCGAACTTCTATCAGAGGCAAAAAATGTTAGTTTCCTCTAATCTGTAATAGCATTGAAATGGCATAACATAATGTGTGGCAATATTCCGTAGTGACGGTGGAGATTTTGATCTTCTTGGTTTTAGCAGGTCAGTCACAAGAGCCTTTTTAGAAAGGTTTCTCACAAAACGCGGGTCTTATCCTATACCAAAAAGCAGCTTTGGAGATTCATACAGTCTCGACCACATTGGTGATCTTATGTTAGTAATGATCAAAAATATAAAATATATTAAAAAACAAGCCACATTTGAGTAGAATATGACATACATTTACATCCCAAAAATGTGTTTTAAAATATTACACAGTAATATTTATATATATTATCAATACCGTTATCATAAATAAACTAATAGAAAGTTAGAAAACACAATTGTTTCAATTTAAGCGTTTTATGTATATTTCTATTTATTAATTAAGCGTTTACTTAAACGCAGTGCTTATGCCGACCGACCCATATATGGGCCATCAATTTTCCAGCTTTTCTACGAGTGAATTTTTTTTTTATATTTTTCCAAAGATACTGGGATAATAACAAACCATATATCCAAAAATCTTCTCTTTCTAAGATAAAAATAGTTTCAGGCATATCTGGGTTAACTGGTTTAATTACCTTATAATATTAAAAGTAATCAATAGATAATTCGCAGTACGTAATAAAATAAAATTTAATTTTAATTACGTCTTGTTTCGCATTATGATCAATCAGGTTACCAACCTCATTTTCTGCAAAAGGTTGAATGCGTCGGATTTGCGAACTATGCATTCCATACTTACCACGGACATTAATTAATTATAGGCTATATCAGCATTACCTAACAAATAAACAGGGTTTGATTATAATTACACTGCCAATTTTTTTGTTTTTATTCATTAAATTCGAAATGACATTTTTGTGACGTTAACGTAAATTCATCAAAATCATTCCACTTTATACCTACTTCGTTTATTTATATCGACGGCGAAGTGCCAAGACCTCCTAACTGAAACTCGTCGAGAAATTCACTTTATTGTCATTTCGAATTAAAATTCGCTATTTGCATGTTTTAATGAAATTGCGTTGCATGTGCATTAAGTAAAAAAAAAACCATACTTTTTGACTAATTTTAAACTTGTCTAGAAATTAAACGTTTTTTTTTCAGCTTGTGTATTATTTTGAAATTAGCAGTTAGGTGTTATTGGCACTTCGCCGTCGATGTATGGGTTTGTCTAGTAACAAAACATTTCATCATCACTTCTAAAACGGATGAAAGTTATAGTTACCTTGTTAACTCCATAGCCCTATAAGTCGATAAATATTGAAAGAATCCGGATTTATTTTAAACTTTGTTGCGATCGATTTATTACTGTCATTGAATCGTGCATTGGGAGCATTGAAGTCTAGTTAGTAGCTAAATCCTTCACCTAGATACCCAATGGACGTTCTGCGATCGTAACTAACGATAACAATTGCTTTGAGGATGCAGTATTTTGAATAATTATATGATTATACAGCTTTTGTCCCATGCTTAATCTATCCATATGAACAGACTAAGGCCGGATATTGGCGAGATGTGGCCTCGGTACCAGAATTAACCACTATTGATGATCACGATTTTAACATAACACCTGACAATTGAGCTGAGTCTAAGTAAGAAGTATATTTGAACTGTGATTTACGTACCGTTCGCCTTTATTTAACTGTTAGATAGGACCGTGTTCTCAGGGAGATGGCTCCTTTATCGTAAAATTACAAAAAACAACAGTATCGTAAGTCGATAAAACGTTTAAGCGTTAAGGCATTGATTTCGATTGGTTATTAATTTGCTTTATTTGATAAGAATAAGTAAAGTTTGTATTTACTTTTTACCTTTTTTAATAAGTAAATTAGTGTTTTTATTAGCATATAGGGTGTATACCGTAGAACCCAGTAATATATTTGTCTCTTAAAGATATGACTGGAGAACTAGCCGCCTGTTATGTGAAAATAACGCTTATTATTAACATTAAAGCCGTTTAAACTATAAGACTTTGTGAACCCCTATTTCTGCTTATCCTTGTAAAGTGATAAATATAAAGATAATTTATTTGCTCAGTGATATTCGTCGAATGATGCTTAATAAATAATACTTATTCAGCAAAAGTGGATATTATTATAAAAGTGGCTGTAAAAAGTGTATTTTATACAAAGAGTTGTTAGTAAATATATATTTTATTCGTTTTGAGTATACCGTTTTCATTTTTTTTACTAACATCAGCATTTTTTTCTGTTAACAGTAAACACGATTTTAACATAACACCTTCACCTTCTTTTGATACGCATCTCTGCCAGTAGGTATTTTTGATAACGATTTTTTTTTATTTAACTGCAATATCATAAATATTAAACAGGTTTTACACATATTGAACTACAGTCCATTATCACCTGTCGAATCTGTTAAAGTAGTGCCATAGAATACTTATTTTAACGTTTAAAATGAAAAGGCATAATGTCAGTGTGCTTGAGAAACCGAAAAAAACAAGTGGTTAACTATTTATCGTGTATCTGTCGTTAAGTAACTAAGTACTAACAGTAAAACTATATCTTATAAAAACATAAAACTATTTTCTCTATTTATTTTGAAATATGAATGTGATCATGTGCTTGACAATTTATAAACAACATTTGGTAAGTCCATATTATTTATCTGATGCTGACTGAAGAATGAACGTCATAAGAATACACCTTGACTTAAGAGGCAGTCTTATGAAATTTAAATTCAATTACGGAGGAATGTCGTCATCACTACTCACCTACCGGCTTGGTAATATTAAGTATTGCCCGTGTCACGTTGTTAGGCATAGTGTAAATTAATATTTCAGCCAATGCTTAGTTTTGTTCTTCCGATAAAATATAGTAGGTAAAAACTTTTTAACATAAAATTGATTGTGATAACTCGACATGTTATAATTTACGAATGAATAAGTAATCCCAACGAAAACCTGGTTAAAGTGTAAAAATTATAATTTATAACGATTATTACGTACACTTAAAAGCATGAATTTTCATTTTCGTAGAGTAGAGTAAAATATTAATAATAGTTTTAATAGTACCTACCTCTACGCAACTTTGTTTTTATCTTGAATGGGTTCGCTCTTGATCCGGATCCAACCCGGGGGCTAAGACATGACCTACGATGGAGGGAGCTAACCAAGAAGGTGCTTATTTACTCTTTTTAGAAGAACTGAAAACAGAAATATATGGCTTTACTAATAGTAAAGGAAAAATCGAGTGGGGCTAATAAATTGTTACATAAAATTAAAATTTAGTTTTATTACAATATTAATGAAAAATAAACTCTTATATTGCATACTAAAGTCATATTAGAAATAAATAAAAAAGACAAAAATCAGACAAATCACACGACAAGTGAAGTGGAGTGTATGTAAATATTGGTTTTAAATTTGATTACTTTTCCAATCCCAACTTTATATACCTTTGGTAAATATTAAATCTTATTTATTGCACTGCACTGCACGTTTTACAAATACACATATAAATGTTCAATACGGATTTATGAGTATAATTTAATCTGTTAAACCGATTTTAATAAAACTGAACTCAAAAGCTATTCAAGGAGGAAGAACGTGGCTTAAACTTGAGATCTGCAGAAGTATTTTATCTCGGCGTAACAGCGTAACAACAGATTCAACCTGTTTGAGTTTTAATTTTCCATGTTATTTTTTTATTTGCAAAATCATTTAACGTCTGATAATGCCTTATCAAGTTTTAAACGGGGTTGTGTTCGATCAGTATTTATGCCAGCTTTGAAATAATTATACGCAAGAAACTTAAACACAAGCAAATTTATCTACCGTGACTGTCAATATAAACCTCGCCTTAGCCAAACACCAAGTAAGGCCACTGTCGAAATATATTTACGTTCAATACAATCTTAACTATTTTAAGAAATGACAACTAGTCTGGCACTGGGTCACTAAGATAAGATTTTATTATTTGTGCCTAACATATACACTACATAAATACTACACCAGAATTTAATCATAATCATAATCATAAACTAATTTTATATAATCTTTTACACATAAAATAGATGCTTAATGTATGTACTTAATTTTTTAACATCTATTAAATAAACATTTGATTTACTAACTATGAAGGCAGCGACTTTATAAATATTTATGTTTCCGGAACGAATACATTTGATTGGTCATAAAAATATACCTAACGTGTCTAAAATGTAAATTATTTGTAGCTTAGCTTTTAAATTAAACTATTTAATACTAGCTGGTGCCCGCGACTTCGTCTGCGCAGGATTAGTATTTCGAACAATATGCTTATAAATTGTAGCCTATGTGTTATTCTGATGTATAAGCTATATTGTGGTAAAGTTTCATTCAAATCCATTCAGTAGTTTTTACGTGAAAGAGTAACAAACATCCATACATCCATACCTACAAACTTTCGCCTTTATAATATTAGTAGGATAAGTCATTGTATTCCACTGTATCGTAATTAGGATTTAATCTAAAATTCGCTTACTTTAAAAAAAATCCTATATCTTTAGCTTTTATCTAAAAAAAGTCACAACGCGTTTTAGATTTATTTATCCACGAGTCTTTAGTTTTTAAGCCTATACAGAGTAGAACACATATAAGTATTTACTACTGTGTATAGAGCTTAAACTGACACGGATATACTTTGTGCTGAATTAGAAATATTTTAGAATAAAATAATAAAAATCCGTAAAAAAGTGTTTTATTCTAATGTGTAATGTGCGCGGAAGTGTAAGAACCAAATTAGAAATATTTGAATATTTTTGGTATTAAAGAAAAGTTCTACGTGCTCAATTGTAGCCTATTTTGTAATAACCGAGACAGAGGAATAAGTCAATTGTAATAAACATGTTGAATTAATACTACGATATTTATTAAGCCTCAACGTGGTATTACTTGTTGTTATTTTGATAATATAAAAGAAAAATGCAAATTATTTTCAAATACTTCTATTTAAGGTAAAAGTTTTTACATGCGTCAATACATAAGTGAAAAACAGAGGGGTTTAGAATATGAGACAGTAGAGTCTAATTACTAGGGACGGGACAAGACCCGAATTTCGCGACATTACCGGATTCCCGGCCATCTGGCAAACCTAGAATTAATAAACAAAAATTACTACAGTTGTTAATTTAATAAAATAGACGCTATTTCATATCTTTTCCTACATCTCACACTATTTTTATTTATTCTCCAGGATTACAAGAAGCCTCTAGAAGAAAGTAGTCCAGCGATCCTAAACGCGAGCAAGATCCAAACCTTATTTCACCGATTGCCAGACATCCTGCAATGCCACCTGCACTTCCGCACCGCGCTCGCCGACTGTGCGCGCACGTGGGACCGCGATGAAAAAATTGGTCAGTAAAAAAAACCATCGACAAAAACTCTTTTCAAATTCAACTTTTCTATTATATAGAGTTTAGTGTTGTCTTGGACGCAACGTAGTGGTTGAGTTCTCTTTCATTTTAAATATGTTTGTTAACTACTTCGGAATTATTTTGAAATTTCATGTTAACACTTATTAAAGATAGATAGACGAAGTTGATAAATTATCTTTGACCTGAGATAAAATGTTACTGAACTTTTTTTTCTTTAAGATAGTGCCCTTTAATTGATTTCAATTAAGGCTACGCTTAAACTAACTAATGGAGATTAAGATATTTAAGATTAGGATTAACTGTCCGATTTCTACAAGAGGCGAAACAAGCAGTCCGAATTGTCGAATAAATATCTCGCTTGAAATAAAACTACACAGTTGATAAAAAAACTGTTTAGATACTTACTTCTAATTAGAATTCTTATATACTATGAATTCCTATGATAGATAGTTGTAAAATTGATTCGTTATAACTACCTTTAATTTGGATCGTCCTTTCAAGCGCACATATATTGGTGTTAAATAAAAAAAGGTGTAGAATTGTAATTCCCTTAGACAAAAATCATTAAATCAATTATAAAATCAGCCCTCTATCCAAATGTATCCCTATTAATATAGATTTAGATAATCATACTACGTGATATATTTTAATTTTTATTTACAATATTTATTTCTTAATTTAGAATATGCCAATTCACAGAATATATTTAACACGTTGGCAAGTCGTACAATAATACATTTAATTTTCCAGTTAAAAATTATAACTTACTTTGATTTAAGTCTAGTGGTCTTATTACCGTATTGTCTTGTTATAATACTATTCACAGGTAAATATGCTTTGAGAATAATACAATGTCAAAGCTTAAATTAACCAGTTAAATAAGTCAGATTCTAATTAACACACTAGTCAAAAGTGACACATAAAATGCATTATTTTCTATGTCAACAAAAAAATATAACATATTGTTTATATAATTACAAGCTACTTCTAAAGAAATTGTTACCAGAAAAAATAAACTTGTCTCAGATATCAAAAAGGCTAAATAACAAAAAATAAGTAGTTGCATCTTTATACTGAACGAACATCATCAGATACTTGAGCAGAGAAGATATTTCTCTGCTCAATATGATAAGCCAGCTGATAGGTCTGCGCGAGCAGGTAGTCCGGAGTTACCAGCCCCGTCATGTCTCGTGTGGGTACTGTACTGTGCGCATGTAAGCAACAACCTATCCGCAAATAAATCACAGCGAGATAAAGTGCAATACATTAGCTTACTCCTGAGGGCGAGCCTATCGAGACTAACTACATGACACAAACAAAGACGGGTACAGGAAGGGATAATACTGGTGATTGGTGATACTTTATATACAGCCAAACGCCTTTATTTTACGTTATACTTCCTTATTATAAAACCGTATTTCTGTTCATAGAGGTCCTAAATAGCATAGTTATTTGAAATATTTAATTTAAAACCCGTTATATATTAACACATTCTAGGCGAGGTCTTTCTCAGCGCGTTTTCAAAGGCAGTGGTGCTAGACGTGTACTCGGATTTCATCAACAACTTCTCGGTGGCCATGGAGCTTGCTAAAATGGAGTCTAAGCGCAAGTCTGCTCTGGCCGACTTCTTCAAAGTGAAGCAGATCAGCGCCCACGACCGCCTGTCCTTCTTCGGACTGATGGTGAAACCGGTACAACGGTTCCCGCAGTTTATTATGTTCCTACAGGTAATTGGGCTAGACTTATTGATTATTTCAATCAAAAATGTTCAAAATTTGAAGAATCATTCTTATTAACATACCAAACTTTTTATTTTTATTCTATAAACTAAATTGTCGTAAGCATTAAAATTATTTACTTTCATATTTTAAGCTATTTTTATGTTTTGAAACATTAGTATTGTTTTATAAACAAAATTAATTAAAAAAATATTTTGAAGCATTATTTATATCTTTTCAACATTTTTAAAATGCATACATACTAAGGTGATATAAAGTTTAGGACCTGTCTGACGCGTTGTCATACCTGAAGAAAATTCATTTTTGTGTCTTCTCCGAAAGATCACAGTTACTAATCTGTAGTATTCTTGTTTAACTACAGTATGGTAAACTCATGGAGTTTATTATCGAAACTAACAATCTCGACGGTTAAAGCGACTACAAAATGAACAAATCACTGCCGACACGATAGTCTTGGTAATGATCATAGTATATAATTAAAACCGAAACTCTACCTTTCAAATGAATATGAAAACTGTACGAATGATGTACATTATTAGGCTTAAAAAGTACACTGAAAAATTGCCATTTTTACGTAAAGGAGAATACTATTCGAGTTTACATTTATACCAAACCAATGTTATAAAATAATATTGTTTATTACAAGGTTTTTAGTGCACCTCTTGAATTTTTATATTGACAGGATCTCTTGAAACATACACCACCTGGACATTCGGATCGAGTGGCTTTACAACGTGCTCTAACAAGGTTAGAAGCTCTAGCTGAGGCGCTCAATGAGAGGAAACGAGACGCAGAAAGGACACAGGTATAATCAGAAAAATAAATTAGGCACAAATCATTTACTTGTATTTAAGATTAAAACTGTTCCCGTAGTAACTAACCCATGTTAAGTATTACGTAAGCAGTATTTCAGTATAATTGAAAATATGTTTAAAAAGTCTGACAAGTTTTCTTCTACATATGGCTTACCAGTTCGACTTTGCTCTCATAAATTAAATTTGCATTTGTCTTTGTTAATTATTTTTAAACTATATACTATTTTCGTAAATAATATATCATAGCAGACGTATTTCCCTAAATTTATTTATTTATTAGAAAACTAAACAGCCTTTTTATCACTAAGCTGCTTAATTATTCATTCAGGAAGTACACTTAGGCAAAAACAGAGTTACCTACTCCATCAATTTTATTATTTATTTTAGTAATAGTTCTGTATATTGTTAAACAAAGATAATATTTGGATATCTAATCATGCATAATTATACAGTTATTGCAATATTAATTTTTCTGCCGCAAAACCAAACTTACTTTATGTTGTGAGTTTTGCGTATTTATTTATATTGTGTTTGATAATATCAAACAATGATATTTTGTGCCGCGCTGTGCAAATTAATAACCTACATTTGTTAGTTGTAGATATCGTTTAAAGTGAACTATTTGTATGTTCTTATGAGAAATAAACTCTTAAAACTTAACCTAAAATACATAATTCAATAGAGTCCTTTTATAAATCATACGGACATTTTAATTGATAGATAATTAGAATAATATTTTATAGTTTTTATGTACTTAATCTAATATTGAAGGTCAGGTTTATTTAATGGAATTAATGTGGAAATAACATCATAAGCTTATTTTACTGTATCCATAAACCGTAAAAATTGAATAAAAACAAGTTGAGTAACTTTTTGAATATGTGCATATTTCTTATTTTGGTATTTAAAGTAATGAATATTGTTTTCCACAGGCGTTCCGTGCAGCGCTACGACGTTTGACGCGTGGGGGGGTGGCGGGTGCGGGGGGCGCGGGCGGGGCCGCCCGTTTCGGCGCCGCGAGACTACTGGCCTCGCGCGCCGACAAGCGGCATCTGCTTAGGCAGGACGATTTGCTACAACTGGTGAGTCTTTTTTTCACCGTAAATAGGTAAGCGCTTGAGCTCTATCTCTCCTAAGCGACGATGCGGTCTAGGATGTGACGTGCCTGCCTAGAAGATACCTATTCACTCGTGACTTAAAGACCTCTAAATTGAATTTATTAGGAAACACAGACTTAGGCAGAGTTCCACCCTTTAGCGGTACGGATCACAAACTTGGAACCAAAACGCGACTATTTCGTATATCAACCATATAATGGTGGCGCCTATTTGTAAGTCTGGTTGTCCGATGAAAATGGGGTCGGCGGAACAAGTCTGTACAATTCTGCTGCACACTATGAAATGTATCCTATAAAAAACTGATAAGCCTGCTACTTTCCGTCTATGCTCAAGATTTTTGAGCTTATTATAAAAACGATCGTCATTTCCGATGAGTTTTTTGGCCATCCTCTCAATGGACTCAAGCGTCTGGAGCTGGTATTGATCGGAACCGACCCAAAGAGGAGAACAGTACACCGTACACGATCGAACTTGCGCTTGGTAAAGATTGAGCAACTGTTCCGGCGTGAAGTACCTTCTCAACTTCGACAGAATAACAAGTTTTTTTGTAGCGAGTTGATTTTGATGAAAGAGCCAAAATTGATTGGTGATCATGACATGCCGAGAAGCTCAAGATGGTTCTAGATACGACAGGAGCCTACGATTTTAGTACACGTTCCATTTTTTTACAGAGAATGCTCGTGAATGGGATTGGCCTGTAATTGGCCTTTTTAGGCACAGGTTGCACGTTGGCCAGCTTCCAGGACTTGGGTACTTGCCCTTTAACCGTTGAAAAGCGATATAGGCATATCAATACCGGAGCTAACTCAGGAGCACAAGTCCTAAGAACTTTGGCTGGTATACCATCCGGACCACTGACTTTATTCACGTCCAGTTCACGCAATGCTTTTCTTACTTCGGTTTGTCAATTTCAGACATAAAAGTCCCAGAACTTGACTAACCGGAAGATACTCCATTGATTGCCAGGATCCAAACGCGAATATTCGGCAAATAATTTGGCAAGTAAATTAGCCTTTTATTTTGCGGTGTGTGTGCCAACGGTCCGTCTGGTTTCTGCAAAGGAGGCAGCAGGGAACGGCAGAAATTACCCTCGACCGATTTAGCCAGGGACCAAAACGCTTTACTGCGTTTAGACGGATAAGAAGCAAGTTTTTTCCCTATTCGGCTTATGTGTTCGAAGCGAGCTCTTTTAATAACCTTTTTGCAGGACTTGGCGGCTTTGTTAAAGGGTTTCTTCTTTTCGCGCGTAATACCTTTTCAGGCCAAATATTCCTCATGTTTTGATGCCACTGCATCACGACATTTGGCATTATACCACGGGTGAGCTTTGCCGGCAAGTGATACATCAGAGAAGGGAATAAAGTACGCCATACCCTGAAGAAGCACATTGGTCACAGCATCCGCGAAAGCTGAGGGGTCGCTAGAAGAAAAGCAAACCTGCCGCCAAGGATACGATGCAAAAAAACAACGCATCTCATCCCAATCCACCGGGAGCGTTTTGGGCTTGGGTCGAGCGGAGAATACATCGCCACCAAACAATGGTCAGAACTGCCAAGAGGTGGCTTAACAAGTAACCGTCGGGATTTGTCATCAGCAGAAGATCCCAACAATTAGCTGTGTGCTCGTCAGTGTCCGGCACTCTAGTAGCTTCCTGAGCCAGCTGTGTATGGTCAAGTGTCCAGGCTATCTTTCGCGTTTCTCGACCAGCGTGGTCGGTTTTCTCGTAACGGACCAGCCAGTCCTCGTGGTGCGCATTGAAATCGCCGAGAACCACTAGTTGACCGGACGGATACCGCTGTAGAGCAACGTCCACCTTCTCAATAAGCAAGTTGGTGAGCCTGATGGTCTCTGCATCTCCGCTATGCGAGCGGTAAATACAAGCATAGAGATTTTTTTCTAAGCCAGTGTCCACTAGAACCCAGATATTTGCAAGGGTGTTCAAGTCTTCAAGATCCCGTGAGGTGGCGTCAAATGTCTTCGCGTGCTTACATGCATACACCCGCATGACCCTAAAACAAACAAACATGTTCTAGAATGTAACTGTGACAAAGCATTGTGCCAGAGCAATTGACGATTGCAAACAGACAGAGCATTGTGCCAGAGAAATTGTGACAGAGCCCGAATTTTCAAATTCGCAAAATTAAAAAGTAATTACCAAATAAATATTAGCTCTATGGGATTTCCCATTAAAACAAAAGGCGCGCGCTTTTTGAAAGTTTTCATTCTTATAGAATTTTAAATTTTACTAAACATAATTGAATTTTATTTTTTTATTAAGTCCCGCTCCTATATATAGTACTAGCAAAGCTTTATGCTTAGCGACTGCAGCGACCTACTTAAATATTAAAAAAGAAAACAAATGAAACGTTAAAATCTAATATTTTTAACCAAACCCAGCCCCAGTAGCGCAGAAAGAGTGGATTTGATTCCCGCTTGTTACTCAATATTTTTTTCACTTATTTAAGCAATAGAAACGCAAATATATGGAAGATATTTTGCTTTAAAAAAATTCAATGTTGCCAATTCATCAACAAGTGAAGTAGTAATTGGAACAATATTAAATCCATATTCTAATAAATAGTAATCGTACATCACATCTAAATTATCGTCTTATTGTTATATATCTGGTAGGAGACAACCTTCAAAATTCGTTTTCTGGAGCGACTGAGTCATCCTCAGAAAGACACTATGCGTTTTCAGTAACCTCTGTCTCGCAGAACATACCCGACGCAATGCCATATCTTGGCAATTTGCGTCAATATGCTGTATGGCAAAAAATTATCAAAGCTTGCCAATCTAAACAATTTTTATCTTATTAGTCGCTATAATTTTTAAATACTATTTCTTTACAGGAATTCAATCAATCTGGCGGCATATCGAAATGCAAGCCCCGTCGTCTACTGCTCTTGAACGACTTGGTCGTTTGCGTGTCAGTAGGCGCCGGCGGCGACGATGCGGAGCGCTTAGGGCTGAAATGGGCGCATCCGGTACAAGACGTAGACGTTTTGGACACTGGCACTTCGCCCACTCTCAGCCGTGTGCTGGCTCAAGGTCAGTGCTTATGAAACGTTTACCTCATCACAAATTATTATTATTATTATGTTTTTATTAAAAAAGAAGGGCAGAAGCTGCTTGAGAAGTTAAATAAGAAATCTCGTTAAAGACTCTGATTTCATGTTTACTATGTTTACACTTTTAATTTTTCGATTGTAAACAAATTATACTGAAAATTTACGTAAGTTACCTATTTATTTCGATGTTTCGGCAAGGTTGTACATACCCTAGTCGCGGGATGGATGTATGGTGTTAGGTTTTATTCAGTGTAACTTGAATACTTTTTTAAACTGTGTATATTGTATAGTACAAGTATTTTTGTAATCAAATCTATAATCTAAGAACACAAATTTGTTATTTGTGTGTTTGTCTGTCCGCTCTTTTTCCATTGTATACGCGTTACCATAGCAACGCGTTACCATAAGAACGCGTTCCCGGGTCCGCTAGTTATTTCAAAGAGGGTTTTACATTTGACTTTACAAATTTAACATAACTTTCTCAAGGGTTATGAATACAGCGTATTGTTTCGCGTAAGTAGGTATATAATGATTTTAAAGTTTAACTATAACAATTTTTGGCTAAAGGTTCATAAGGTTTACTTTTGTGCCACGTTACGACCGCTTAGACAGCGCATACAAAATTAAAAAGGAACGGCCGTGTCCACTTCTTAACTTCGCTTTTAAAGAGGAGTATTTTCAGCCGAATAAAAATAATTTACAGGCATGAACCGCAGCGGCAGTCTTCGCTCCAACTCCAGTTCAAATGGTCAAAGTACCAGCGGCGACTCGTTATGCAGCGAGATGTCAGCGCTAATGCACGACTACGAGTCGGTGTCGCGGATGGCCGAACTGGCCGCCTCCCTTCGGACACCGTACCCAGAGCTTTCACCCGACATGTTCCGCGCCTTGTTGCAGAGCATACAGCGAAGTATACAGGTGCGTGTGATTTTACACCCCACCAGAACGTCACTACTATTTCAGCGGATAATGTTGTAAAGTGTGACGTCACTACCACATGACGGCGCCGCTGGTTTTAGCCTGTTCAAAAAGTGAATTACTCTTTTTATAGTGTACAGCCAAAAAGTATAAAAGTGGTAGTTTTATCAGCATATTTCACTGTCAAAATTTCTGTCTCAAATATTAGAATATATTTCTTTTAATGAGACAAATGAATTTGGATTCTTTATAGTTACAATCATAGAGTATTTTTGTATATATTAAAACAGAGGCTTAACTTGATGTTCAAAATAGGTTATTAATTCTGATTCATAGCGCCATCTCTATTCTTTATTGACGTATAAGCATAGCATTAAGCGCCAATGTTTAAATTATAATATTTTAGGTGAATTTATTGTACGTTAAATAAAAAATTTTGTTTATTAAATATTTTTCATTTTTTAATTTTATGTATATTTTCAGCAATGGAGTCCAATCTCAAATTATTCTCAAAACAATCATTATAATATATAAAGTCTTATCTCGAATAGCACATGTTCTTACAATTAACAAGCAACAACACCTCACAATGGAACCATAACACAATAATAATTGAAAAACCAAAGCTCTTTTTCTCTCGTAGTTGCTGTGCCCGAAAGTGTCCATAATGATCAGTATACTTTTTAATTTAACATCTTTGTACATTGTGTTTAAAACAATGAAAAATATGACGCCATTTTGATTAAAGACACTCAGTGTTGCCATTAGTTAAAGTTTTTACACCAACAAAAAAATGGTTGTTGTTTAAACATTCATATTTTGAAAGCAGCAAACAAACGAAATATGTGTAAAATAACAACTTTAATCGTATTTCGTTATTATTTATTTAGCAATACTAAAATAAAATATAATTCAGTAAAAACTTTTTACCTGATTTTGGGAGCACTTGAATTAAGAGGTAACACTGGGTCTTTTTTTTCCCAGCACGTAGTATGTGCAAAATGCACTGAATTTTAGCGTTTCATGTAATCATTTTGTAATTTTACAAATAAGTTACATTACTAGACAACTAGTCTTTCTTATTTTAAACGGTTTGCATCTGCAATCTTGTTTGGGTCATTCCATCAAGTTTGCACCGCCTGATTTTGTTTTATTATCCTTTGCAGAAAAAGGATGACGAGATGGCATGGGTAGACTCATGCTGCTTGCAATTAACGATCCGCGGGCGAGAAGAGCCCGTAACATTCCGCGCTAGCGAACCAGGTGCCAGACTCGCATGGGCGACTGAGCTGCGACTCGCCCAACTCGCCCAGGCAACTGCAAACTCGCCCGCCTGGCGAATGCCCGCGCCACAACACGCGCCGGCGCATAAAATGCCGCTGTTTGTAGCTGCTGCACCAGTGTACTCCTCACCTCATCTTACTGAGGTCAGTAATCACCCTTAATATAATATGACATCATCTACGTAAGCAAAAAGTAAAAAGTGTGCCAGTCACGCTCGATGACATAGTCAGACGAGCGATCCGCCTTAACGATTTTTGCAAAAAAAATTGCCAAAGAACTGGAAAATTGCATTTTTAGACATTTTGTAAATTCATAAGTAATAGTTGGTTTCTTCTTTCTATCAAAACTTTTATATGTAAATTTTTTTTTATATACTTAAAAGTACATTATAACAGTAAAGTTATACAAATGAAATCCAAACACACATTTTTGTTGTTTACTGCAATCGTGCTACATTAAAGTCGGGAATGCCCTATCAATATAAAACACCTAACCTAACACTTCCTTTTTCAGTTTTCTGGCCAGACGTTTATTCCATACATAGCCGTTTAAAATAGGACGTAGTTATGCAAAGGGATAGCACAACTTCGGTCTTATAAAGTTTTTACCATAGAAAAGAAAAGGCAGACCTTAAAGTCACAGCGTTGGTATAAATTCAAACTGCTTCTCTATATTTGATTATGCCCTTTTATATGGAAACCTTGAATGTATATTTGTGTTGGTTCGGTCTCGTTTGCATAACCACCTTTTTTTTAACTACTAGCAATACGTCAAACATTTTATAAACATTCCTCGTGGTAAGCTAAAATGCTTGTATTTCGCGTTTCTAAACCACATTAAAGTATCACATTTTTACAGTATTTTTTGTTGACCTGTTGTCTGGGTAAGGTTCGAACTCTCAGTTTTGTTGAATCATTTAAAAAAGGAATAATAAATGTTTCCGATCTTTTATTTTTGTTATATTTTTCATAATTGAAATAAATCGTTATAACGAAATCATATCTTGCTTTTTTTGTCTTTTAGGTCGGTCTGAATTGTTATTGTCATGTAAAAGTAACGTAACTATGATAAAGGAAAATAAGTGGTTCTTCCTAAATAACTTCAGATAAAGTGGAAATAGAATAAAACAGGAAATACTCAATTAGTTAGATAAATAGTTGTGTTTGTCTTAGGTCCGCTGTGGTTGTTTCTACACGTCGAGCGGCAGTCCCCGGGGTGGGTCGACGCGGCGCACTCGGTCGCTGCTGTGGGTGTGCGCGGGTGGTTCCAGCGATAGCCATGTTGCTGTCCTCACCCTCCGTGCGGCCAAACTCAAAACGCTCGTGACTCTCGACCTGCCTAGTACCAAAGTACATACTAGTTTGAATTTCAAACTTTTTACGCCCGGACCGGAGATATGCGCTCATGCTAATTCGATCAGGGTGTTTGTGAGCCTTAACGATAACTTACGCCATTAATTGTTCTCTTGGAATAACTGAACCATACTAAGCAATTGATATTTTTGGAGTTAAATTAAAGCGACTCACTTTTTAAATCTTCATAAAATCGCATTATTGCACATTACAATCAATACAAAAACACTGGTACACAGCTACTATTTACGGATTAAAGCTTAAGGAAAAACATACTGTTTATTCTTTTTAAATATTAATACTATTATAACAACTTTGCTCGTTATTTTCGTGTCACTCAATTTTCCATAGGAAAAACAAACTCAGAATCTACTTCGTCAAATATTTTATTGGTATCTTTGCTTATTAATTTTTCGCTTGGTGTCATTTTTTATCCCGAGGCATTAGATTCGCGATCTAAAATTATATACACTCTGTAACATACTGGCTACAAAATATACATTCCATTCTACATCGAATTTACATCCTCCATTCATTGCAGGTAACGTCCATGGAATATGCCAAAGGGCTGCGACAAGTGACCACGCTGTGCGGCGACACAGTGTGGCTTGGCACTGAAGACAAGAAGATCATAATATTCTCTGGCGTTGAGCCAGAGAAACAGGAGAAACTAACCGAAGTACAGACCACAGCAGCCGTTACGCAAATACGGTACCATTGTGACTCCATGTTCGTAGGCCTAAGCAACGGCAGGGTATCAGTATTCAGGCGGAACCACGACGATTCCTGGGCTCTACACGAACCATTAGCTATAGAACTAGGAGACAAACCCGTTCACTGCGTCCTACCTGTGGATGGCATTATATACGCAACTTGCGCCCGCCGCGTCTTCGCTATTAACGCACTCACTGCCGAAATTATACGTATATTAGAACTCAAAGGAGATAGCGACCGTTCCGTTAGGTACCTCGCTCATTCAGGCGTCGGTCTTTGGACGGCTTTTTCGGATTCTACATACGTGAGTTTGTACCATGCCGAAACGTTCGAGCATCTGCAGAATATAGATATAGCTGCCGATGTAGCGAAAACTATCGGAGCTAGGGAAGGAAGCAAACCTGCTTACGTCTCCGCTCTACTAGCTTGCCAAGGTTTGCTATGGGTTGGCACCACAGCTGGAGTCAGTGTCACAGTGCCTTTACCGAAGCTCGAAGGATTGCCTTTAGTAGGCGGCCACATCGGTGTGTCGTATCACGCCCATGCTGGACCCGTCACGTTCCTGCTATCACTGACTCCTGAATCCAGAGATGTCGATGTTAATGTAGTTCGACGAAATCTGTCCAACGCTAGAGCCCTCGCTGAGACTTCCACACTCCACGAATTCAAAGAAGAAGAGACGAAAGAGGATGGAGAAAAACCCAAACTCGAAAGACGAATATCAGAAGAAACCAGTCCGTATCGCCCTCAAAGAGTTCAGTCAGCTGTCGTCAGGCGGAAGAAGCCTGGTGATGTACGGCTGAGTAAAACTTTACCCAAGTGTGCAAACTTGAATGCATGTGACGTATATGGTTTGTTCGGCGACTTAATGTTCGTCAAAGACTGCGTAGGAGAAACGGACGTGAGTGGATCGGGTGGAGAGGCGTTGCGACGGAGCGATCCCGAGCTGGCTGCGATCCCATTCCGTGTAAGTACACTAGATCGCCGATTACGGATGCGGGCAGGACGACCAAGGAGTCTTGACTTATCTAGTTGGTCTGTTGATTCACGAGCCTCAAGCCTTTGCACGTCCTCCGGCAGTGAAGAATCTATGGCTTTACGGGGCGTATCAAGAACCAGTTCCGGTGCCTCGGGAGCAGCTAGTCTGGCGCCCGTCGCAGTTTCCACGCCAGATTCCTCTTCGGGAAAATCGACTGCTTCCGACCGATCGATATCCCGAAGCGATTCTGCAACACAGGAAACGAAGGCAGCTCCTAAAAGTGCCGCTAGAAGTTTACGTGGTGCTGATTATATCTTAGGCGAAAGTACGGCTCGGCGATCTGTTGTGACGATAGTCGGTGGACGAGGCTACGTCGATTGGAGGCAAACGGCTGACGCAGCAGAAAGGCCGGTTCCGGCTGCCGATCCTAACCCTAAAGACGCGCACCTCATTTTATGGGAAATGCGCTTGTGACTTTGACGTCATATTGTAAAGAACGTACGCGCGTATACCATTACGTGAGTATTACTGACGGAATCCATAATCTGGATCCGTACAATACTGTGTCATATTTTGATTGTGTAATGTAAATAAAGGTGCGTATTAAACTTTGTACATTTTCTCAAAGGGCTATTATAGGGTAGGTATATTAGGCTTATCTCGTGCTAAATATTGTAAATCTGTTCTAACAAACCCTTAAACATTGCGAAGGCGTTCGCAATTTAGAATATAATATATTTTATTTGGAACGTAAAATTTACACTGAGTGTAATTATGTGATGAGCTTTAAATTATTTTTCGATGTTTTGGGCTTGGCTTTACATTTGGCCCTTATTTACATTGGTTTATTGTATAATGTGCATTATTTTGTGATCTTTTATAAATCAATGATATAAATGTTTAACTATTAAATATCCGTTAAAATTCCTAATAGATCATTTAACAATACACTAAGAAATAAATAAATGTTACAACGTTTTGCTAACTTACAGCCATATAATAAGATTTATATGTTTAATTTTGTAAATTGTTATTAAAATTATTGAATATAATATTTTCGAAAATAACCTAATTTAAATTCTTCTTGCTGTAATGTTAATATGAAACCTAGTGGCCTTATTTTTTACATTGAAATTTCCAGTGTGTGTGATTATAATTCGTTTAAGCTTTATTGTTAGACAGAAATTAATGTCGCTTTAAGAATTTTAGACTGATTTAGCTTAAGCGTTATACCGTATTATTAGTTGAATTTTTAGTGTTAAGACGAATCTGCGACACGAACGAATTTCACAATGAAATAAAACGGGTCAAATACCGGTGCATAGTAATTTGCGACTATTTACTGCAGCGCTTGAGATGACTATCGACTATCAATTGGTTCAATCTACAATAACGAACTCCTACCTAATCGACCTCAAGTGCAGCTTAATAATAAATGCCTTCATACATTTCTTTACTGTTTGTTAATGTTTCATAGTTGTACGAGGTTGTCTGTTCAGTCACAAAGTCTTTATAATACTGTATACTAATGTTCACAAGTTGAGATTTGCAACTGATTATTTTCTGTTGCTAGTCGTTGTTTTTGGTCAGTAATATGTTAATTCATTTGCACAAATCCAAAGAAATCATAATGTGAATTGGGTTCCGTTGAGAAATAAATGTTTGTTTCTATAACATTCAATTTTCAATGTGCCAAATTGAAAAATATCAATAGTATTTTGTTAATATTGTACAAAGATTATTTGTGATTGTGTTAATATTAGTTTTTCAATATTTAGTTTATAAAAGATTGTACCACAATTTTAATTACAGATAACTCCATCTTCTATATAAAATTTAAAACAAACAATCCAATTTCTAATGTGTATCGAAATTTATCTATTTTGATTTCCAGAATGTTATATTAAAACTGATATCATCTATTTACTACAGAATGTCACAACTTATATGTACTAAGGTGTAAATAAATTTAAGTTTATATGTATACACCTGTAAATATTGTGTTAGTTTCATTTACACTCCTTTTCGAATTGAATCTAAGCAAGCGGATATAACAGATTAAAACACAAACCTACAGCTGAATATGGTATGAAATTGAAATTTTGTATAACAATGACAACGAATCTCGATACAAATGGCGTGTGCGTGTACCTAAAAACAAACCCTTCCTTAACCCTCAACCACTGACGTGTCATTTTGTTGTACTACCACTGAAGTACGTATAGTATATATACGTTACTTTGAAGACCTGATGCATCAATAATGTGTAACTTTAATGATAAGTGCAATTTATTTATTTAAACTTTGCATGGCTTTACTTGGCATTCGATTTTGATAAATGCTATAGTGAATTTTATTAAAACACATTACAAATGAGGTGTCACAAAAGAATAACTTTCGTATTTTCAACTTGGGCGTCGATAAATAAGTCACATCAGAATTGAGATAACATAGGTATCATCCTTTATCATTACGATATTATTGGAAACATTCATCTACCGAAGATTTTGTTGGATAATGCTTAATTATATATACATATTGAAAGAAACGAAACATGTTGATCTATCTGTTTATTTGAAGTTATTACTTTGTACTGGTTGTGGTGCTGGATGCTTGAATTAGGGTATTCCTGAAACAAAAAGAAATATTAGCTTTTGATAACAACTTAATATTATTGAGTTGATTGCAAATAGTATCTTAGCAATGGGCCGTGTAGTTATCTGTAATTAATAGCGCATGTTACTTAAATATTTCCAGGGCGCTTTATTGTTTTACACAATAGCAACAACGCGGGGCGCCAAACTACGCACTTATCGACGAGGTGGAGCCTGGTAACTAGTCTAATGTTATTAACAACTTACTATTGCGCCGCTTGCATTCCCTAAGCGCATCGTTAAATCCTTCGCACTCCTGCAAGTCGTTTCTGTTGGCAGCACATTGCAGGAATTGCGCTATCTCATACGCACAGGGCCCGCTCGGTTCTTGTCCGAGTTGGTAGTTCTGCGGTAGTGCCTGCTGCACCTCTTCGCGCCGGCGTCCGGTGAACATACTGGTTATGGCCTCCCCAGCAAGATGGCCCTGAATCACATCATTAAAGACTACAAGTACTGTAATTTAATCTATGCACGCTCTGAATTGAAGGCACAAGAAATTAATCCGCCTAGATTAATATTTACAGATATTTTGTACAGAGTTATATTCATTACTTTTTACCATCGAGACATTTCTTAAGTAAAGACTATTCTGAATTGAGATCCTTAAGTATTTTGTTAAGTTATTGTTTAGAGCGTTAAGTTTTTGCGAAACCGGAAAAACAAATCTAGCACCTGATTTATTAAACTTATAAAAAAATCAAAATCACATTTACAGTAAATGGCGCCTTGTGCCTTCATAATACGTTTAACTCAATTCCATCTAGGAGCTGCTTTCTTTCTGGCGTAACGCTATCTTCTATTGGAATGCTGGCCCTGATAGCTATAGTGAAGGGTAAACTTTCCGTGTAACCATGGTATTACTAATTGGTATATTTTTCTGACAAGAACGTATACATCCCTTTGAGGAGAAACTTTCAGGGAAAATACGGACAGTGCCTTTCTCTACCTGTCTCACATAACTTTATACATCTTGAGTTACATCAACTCTGGTGAGCAGGCATTTTAAATCTCACGAGATGGTTTTTACAAATTAAATATATTGGCCGTTATTCTATTATGAATTTAAATGGCTCTTTAATTGGTCATTGCCTTCAAAAACAAATCTGTGATGTCAATGACACTATCACATCAGTCTTGCCTCTAATGTTATCTACTTACCTACCTGTAATAAAATTAAAAATAAAGGCATGTAAAGGTTGTTAGCGATCGTTGATATTTATACAAGAGCTATTATGACGAATGACTCAAACTGTTTTTGCATATTTAAATTCTTTGATTAAGAAATTTAAACAGTTTGCCTTGGGCAATAGCTATATGAAAACCTGATTTGTAAGCCGACGTCAATAAGGGTTAATAAACAACCTATGCCTAATAGCAGATGGGGCTACTAGTTTTGTTAATAGATATATTTTTTTGGGTAATAGCTCATTCCCTTTAACACAGCGCTTTCTTTCATCCATGGGTAATTGTTATGCCCCATCAGTGACATTAATAGGTACCTATATCCAGATGATTATCCAGTAACTGGTATCTGCCTAACGAAACGAAACACAGTGTCGTCATACCATAGTTGTACCGACTGTGACACCGCCAGCGACAGCCGCTGCGTCCCGAAACATGGAGCGACGAGGCATCGGCGTCACCACAATTTGCGGCGGGTGCGCAGGCGCTCGTTGTTCGGACCGGTAATTGCTACGGGGACTTCTGCTGTTATTGAGAAAAATAAGGTAATAACGATATCGTTCTTGTGGAAACAACCAACACAAGCTTTGACATGAATTTACATGCCCAACGAGTTAGTGACCTAACAACAAAGTTACAACTTAGCTAAAAGATATATTGGCGTGGTAGGTAGCTAAGTACAATGGAAAAAATTACAAGATATTATTTGGTTTCCATTTTTGTCATAACAATATTATGCCACCACGCCCGCCTAAGGCGATGGATCCAAATTAACGTCTGCCTTACAAAGCGAAACATATCGTTGGCACACTATGATACCGCCGCCCGCATAGGCAATTCACGTTTATTACATGAAAAGTTTAAAAGCTAAACTTCGACGGTTCAAGCTTGATTTATAGAAATTATGTAACAGAATAGCTCTACTGGTACCATATGATGAATGTTTTTATAAGACATTTATAGTCTCTTACTGACAGAGATGACTTAGATGCATATGCATCATGCACACGGCATAAATTGTCAAAAGCGGATATTAACCATCATATATTGTGTACGACCGTAGTGTATGTAATCAATAGATACTTTTTCTTTTATTTGATTTCATGTCATGGAAATAGCCCTAGTGGTTAATTCACGTTAACAATGTGATTTCTTTCTGTACCAATATCTGTAGGTAGGTACATAGCGTTTACAACAGAAATAATAAATCTGGAACTTTTAGCGAGGCTACTTGAACTAGACTAGTTAAACTATTGTATATACGATGTTTGCAATTATGGACAACAGCTTGTCAATCTAGAACCTATTTCTCAACAAATTAGCTATATGTAAGTACTGAACCCGTCGTCTGAAATGCTTTGGTAATTAATAAATGATTAACACAAAACTTGTCTCAAAAAAAATCTGTAAGCACAAATCATGAATATTGAAGATGGTTCTTGTAACCATAAGTTAAAATAAACAACCAAAAAGATAAACAAATTTTGCTGTAGAATTTTGTTTGCTTTAGGAATGACCTTGCAATATTACAAATTCAATACACAAGAAATATACTTCAATAAAAATTAACATTAGCAGGGATGGACTAAAGTTACAAGTCATCTATAAAGCAAACTTGTCTCCTTGTTCTTGTTGTTGCATACAATAATTTATTTTAAGTGTAATTTATTAAATATAATCCCCATCGTAATTACTGCAATTAGAGAATCTCTATGAAAAGACAATACTACTCAATGAGTATTGAAGCAGAATTATCAAACAACTATTTATTGAAAGAAACATTAAGGCAAATCACAGCCAAAAGTAGTGTTGTTTTATACAACTGTCATAGTAATTTCTCAATAGTTGAGGTAAGTGGGAGCAATCTTTGAAAAATATGTTGAGTTAACAAATCATTTTATAAATATAGCTCAAGCGGTAGAAACCTGCTGCACCCTACCATTTAAAATCTGAACAGCTGCAGTTGCATAATCTGAGGCTTCAGAAAAGGTTTCAAGTTAAGTAGCGCCTGTAAATAAGTAAAGATTTGAAACTAGAAACCATTTATGATTATTGTAGAAATCTCACAAAAAGAAACTTAATATTGAAATGTGTTTTATTGCTACATAATAAAAAGACTCCATGGTTTGATTTGTTTTATTGTCCTAAATGTATATTTGAAATTCTATGTCACTATAAATTATGTAAATAATGATAACTACATCACAATATGTCTTAAAGTAAAACAAATGAAAACAAATAAATTTATACAAAAATTACGTTTTCTTTGACTAAATTAAAAATATTAAAACTACTAGAAAGCTGCCCGAATGTGGTTGTAATGGATTTTTTTTATGTCAAGGTATTCCTTCAATGTCATAACTGTTTTCACCTAAATTTTAAGTTTTCCAATGGATTCAATGTTTGTGAGAAAAATATCCACTATGAATGTAATAGGGCAGCTTCATTAAATTTGATAAAAGATGTATGATTTGGATTTATTCAGAGGTGGTTGTTAAGTTTGCATTGACGCAGTGCTTCATTAAAGCCCTCGCAAAGAGTGAGATCATGCTGCTGTTGAGCACACTCGATGAATTGTTTGATCTCCGAAGCACAGGGGCCAGATGGCTGTTGGCCTTGATTGTATGTAGCAGGGGCTGCAGTTGGAGCTTGTGCCTGTTGTGGTACTGGTTCACTACTGCCTCCTCCACTGAACATTCCTGTCAGAGCACTACCAGCCACATGACCCTGTAACAAAAAAAATGATGATTAAAACACTTTTAAAAAAATTATTCAATAAAGTATAATTGCAGAAACCTATGTAATTTCAGAACCACAAAGGCTTGATGAAATGAAGTGAATATTAGGATTTTGATGCTTGAATTAAACATAGTAAATTTTCATCTCAACTCTCACAGACAACTCTCTCATACATAGATACGTCTCTTAAACCATACACCTCTTATCAACCACTAAACACTAGCAGCATTATTCAAATTATGGCCTTTGAACTGAGATATATACCCTCCTTCAAAATTAGATATAAAGTTAAAAACCTTCCTTTTTTGGGGTGGCTCCTGTTCAGTACTGATAATGATTTTGCAGCATTGAAAATCTAGAAGTTCTGTCTTACTTCTTTGCTTATTTAATTAAGACAATGTGCAGGTATCTGTTTCATGTAAACAATATATTTGATATATCTAAAAACCACTGAATATCCATAATAGTTATGATCACTAACTATATCAATATCTCTGTATCACTAAAAAGATATTTGACTAAATGTATTTTATATTCTGAAAATTATATTATTCAGTACTATGTTTAATAACAAAAAAAATAATACTACTTATCTATCTACGTCATAAAACACGTGATGTTTTCCCAACTATTGGCGATTAGCCATTCATATTATTTGCAACATGATTTCGAATAATTACCTACATGAATTTTTCACTATTATTGATCACAATTGATTTCAAATTAGAGAGTATTGAAATTTATAACAAGTTTTTGTTACGTAATAAAATTACGAACCACAGCAGATCCTACTGCCACCCCTCCGGCAGTGGCGGCCATCTGACCAAACAACGAAGGTTGCTGAGGTTGGGCAGTCATAGGAGCTGGTGCTGGTGCTGCTGCAGGTGCACGTGCAGGCAAATTGCTGGGTGGCGGGGCAGCCCTGAAATTTGTAAGGTTATCAATGCATGCCCAAGACTTTTCAATACGAAAAACCAATAAAGCAAACGATAAGGCCATTTACCTTCGCTGCGGCGCTGGCGGAGGACTCGCTGAACGTCCACGTCGAGGCATAATCACAATTATTTGTTAGAAATGCAATTCACAACTTTAAACGACACCTTCAATGTGAAATCAGTTTGACTTTTCGAGAAATTTCAGACTGTCATCACTCCTTACTGACAACTTATCAAACGTCAAACAAATGTCATGTCATGTACCAAAAACGTTGTTTGTTTTTTGTAAGTTCTCCCATAAGGGCAGGCAAGCGTACAAATCCCATACAGACAAGTCTTTAGTTCTTTTTGCTTAATTAGATGACGATGTGTGCCGATCTATAAATGATAGATGATCAATGAATAATTAATGAACAGTACAATATCCCATTTCGTTGGTTTGAGTAAAGGTGTGCGGTTTTACTAAAACTTCAACCTCTTATGGACTTCTTGAAAATTCTCTTGCAACGAACACTCTTGCATGTTCACAAACACTTATAAAATATTTTCTTCCATGCCAGTTGAGCTGAACTTTTCTTTATTAATGGTTGTTATTATTCATTTGCAAGTGCTTTGGAAACGTAATCTTGTATCAATGGTCCCCTATTCTGCCTTTCACGCTGAAAGTAATTTTGAAGCTTGACAATTAGCTCATGGGTTTTACTTTTCAATGTTTATACACGTTTCGGCATTATTATGCACCAAACAATGTACAACAACACAAGCGAAACTATTTAACATTTTGGTAATTTTAACAAATCCATCAAACTGCCGCCGCCGCCGCCAGCATCAAGACTGATGGGTCAAACTGATGTAAAACTGATCGTAAAAATACCCTCTAAGAGGATAGCGAGCGTCACGTGTAACTTAGGAAGTTTTTTTATACTAAATGCAAAGAAACCACCCATTACCGCATTAGAAACTCGGAATAACTATTATTGTATTTATAAATGCAGGAGATCGAAGTGTTTATTTAACTTTCATTTTAAGACCAAATGTTAAAAATGATAGACAAGAAAAATACTATTCAGGTTTTTAAAAATATTTTCTTATATACAGGGTGTCCCAGAAACCGACGTTAGACTAACTCATATAAATTATCAAAAAAATATAAAAAAAAATTAGCGGGTACAAACTCTACTATCCCATTGTCAAATGTCAAACAATGCTATAAAAACACCGGGAAGATCCGCGATTCTTAGAAAAAGTTTTGTAGTCGACATTAAAAAAAAAAAGTTACATGAACCTACACAACTTACAAGAGTGGCATATCGAAAATCCTCATTTGATGAGACAAGATAGATCACAATATCGATTGAAAGTGCATACGTGGACCAGAATTTTAAATGGACAAATCATAGGTCCTTTTGAGCTGCCAGAGACCTTGACTGGTGAAGTTTATTTACATTTTCTACAAAATGATTTACCAAATCAACTGGAAGATGGGGACACTTAATGTTCTTAGAGATATGTGGTTTCAACAAGATGGTTGCCCAGCTCACTATGCCAGCTCAGTGAGAGAATATCTCGATGAGGAATACCCAGGCAGTTGGATAGAACGATCTTGTACTAACTCGTGGCCAGCCCGTTCCCCAGATTTAAATCCATTAGATTTCTTTTACTGGGGAGCGGTGAAAGAAAAAGTTGCCAATCGAAACTGTGACTGAGCTACGGCAAAGAATAATAGAAGCAAATGATTTTGTTAAGAACAGATTCGCCCGGTTGATAGCCCGATCTTTTTTAAGATGTCGAGCCTGCATTAGGGCTGAAGGAAGACAGTTTGAACACTTGTTGTAAATCTTGACATTTAAATAAATTATGTTAAACAATTTTTGTGTATTTAATTTATTTCACTATCTGTCTCTCTCACACTTCGTAAAATGACTCTCCCGGTCTCAATCAAGCTAGAATGTTAAAGTTACGGCCTTAAAGCAAACCATGGGTACACTAGAACAATTTTTAAGTAGGTAAGAAAAATTTGTTTAAAACTGCGTTTTTGGAAAAAAAACATTGTCCACAATTGAATAAATTGTCTAGCAAGTGTCATACTATTTTGGAATCCTTATTAAATCCGCCAACTTTTGCAGTTATTTGCCAAACTCGCATAGTATATTTTTTTCAGTACAGCTTGTTAAAGGTAAGCCAAAAAATTGATTTTGAATATAAAAATAGCATATTCTTCTAATTTGGAACAGCTGGCTTTAAATGTTAGATAAGAGTATACAGAAGCATTATTTTGGATTACAAAACAAAAGAAAATGTTTAGGAAAGTCAAGATTTGTAGCAACAAGAGTGAAAAAAACCGTCACAAAGTGTAAATTTTATCGAAATTTAAATGCTTTTTTTATACTATATGCCTTAGATTTTTTTTATTTTTCTGTAAATTAATATGAGTTAGTCTATCACCCACTTTTGGCTTGACGTCGGCTTCCGGGAAATCCTGTATGTTTGCATGTTTTTTAAACCTTGTTTGAGAAGGGGAAAGCATCACACAATAGGGGTAGAAAAATAAAAAACTGTGGCCCAAAAATTACATCTCCTTTAGCTTCTAAATGTTCCTCAAAAATTTTAAACACTATTAATTTTTTAAAGTAAAAAGCTAGGGTTCTTTTACTATTCTCTAGAATAATACAAATAGTTACTTAATAAAACGAAAAGTCAATTTTACGGTAAATACAAAGTGAGACTAATGTAGGGTCTTGACTTGGTCATACTCGAGAAATCTCGACTTAAGTTCACGCTCAAGCTAGCTTTAGAGCTAGAGTATTACAACAGATTGTAACCACAGTATTACAATAGAGGTAAGGGAGTTCACGCATGTTGTACTGTAGGACTCATACGAGAGCCTATGGTCAAACTGATGCCCATTATTTATAGTTAGAAAGAAAGAAGTTGTTATTCGGCTAACGACACAACTTAAAAACAAAATAATTAACCAATCATACTTTTGTTGCCGAAATAGGCTCCTAACTCAACTTTTGTCACAATGATGTGAGGATGATTTTCAGGCGGAGCCAGTTCTCTGGCTAAGAACTAGTTAAACATTGAGCATTATAAGACATCTGACTTTAATAAAAAATTAAGAAAACGTAATTCAACTGTAAACACTACAAACTAAATAAATTGATGTGAAAATACACAGCACTGAAATAAATAACCATACAAAGTAGATTACTCAGATATAATTATATAAAAAAAATAGGTATCCATACTACTAACCTTCAACTGATAATATTAATATTTAATAGAGTTATAAAGAAATCACACGATATTACTACGGCAAGACTCTTAGCAGTACTTTTTCTTTCTACTTGGGTATTATTCTTAAATTTGATAAGAATAGAAATGATTATGATAATGGGATTCGTTTGATCGGTGGAACTAATTTTAACTATTCGAGAACCAACCAGCATAACTGCGAACTTAGGTACATGCTTGGACAATATAATTCTGCGAACTTAGGTACATGCTTGGACAATATAATTACCAATGTGAAGACCTACACTGCAAAAGTACTTCACCTTGGTTTGTCCGATCATTCTGATCAAATAATAAGTGTACCGTGTAATCAAGGTTTTATTGAAAAATATTGGTTCATCTATAAGAGGAATGTTGATAAACATCTAAATACATTCTTAGAATATTTATCTCAGCTAAGTTTCTCAGACGTTTATAAATGTCAGCTTACAATGCATTCATTGATTTGTTTAAGTTGATATATGACTTGTGCATAACATTAGAAAGAAAAAAGTTTTCTAAATAAAAAAGGCAATTGGCATACTAAAGGTATAATTAGAGCAAGTTAAAAGAAAATTACATCAAAATATATTACATAAAAAGCAACATCACTTATACCTCACTAATAAAAATATTGCAAATTATTCAAATATGTTTCAAGATTAGCAAAACAAAAATACAATATATCATATATAAATAAAAGTAATAACAAAAATAAAGCAACATGGGATTTAATAAAAAAGCAGTCATTACCACAGACCACATTTAGAAATACTGTAAACAATATTATTGCGAATAATTATGCGGTATCAGAGGCTAATAAAATTACAGAAATTTTATTACGTACCTACAAGTGACAAATTTTCTAATAAAAATGTTCCCAGTTGATAAATACGAATTAAAGAAAATTGTTATGAGCTTGGGCAACAAAAGGAGTTGTGGTTATGATAATATACCTATAAAAGTTATTAAAAGCTCTCAAGAATACGTATCTAAAACTCTGCTCTATATATTCTCAATCTGATGATTGAGCATGGAATAATTCCCCAAGAATTACAGATAGCTAAAATAGAACCACTTTTTAAAAAGTATTGCAAAAAATATGTCAAAAATTACTGACCCATAGCGTTATTAAGTTGCTCCTCTAAATTATTTGAAAAAGTTGTTTATAGTCGACTTCTAGCTTTCTCAAATACCATAAGTTCTATGTATTGGCCTATTCCTGGATATGTCCAAGGAATTTGCCTGTGTTTGCAATGCCATCCTTCTCCAAAAACTAGAAAACTGAGGCGTGCGCGTATTGGCCCTAAAACTTACAGAAAGTTATCTTAAGGATAGAGAACAATTAACAGTTGTTGATATAAAAAAAATAGTAAAATTTTTGAAGAAGTACAATCAAAAACAAAAAAGTAGCGATTGGATTGCCTCAGGGAAGTATTTTTGGGCCCCTTCTCTTTTTAGTTTATGTAAGTGAACTGCCAGATGATACTCTTAATAATAAATTTTCATTTGAAAATCATATAAATGAAATATTACGATCTTTTGTCAACTGGCTAAAAACTATAAATTAAAACGTCAACCTAACAAAAACCAAATTTATCCAATTTAGAAATTACAGAACAATATCTTATAATTTACATATTTCCGATCACGAAAAGTAAAAGAAGTAGATGAAATTAATTTTCTTGGAGTCACCATTGATGCTCATTTAAATTGGAACGATCATATCTTAAAAATAAATAAAAAATCTCTAGTTATTGTTATCTTCTTTCGATACTTATTGAACGACATCTGCAGATGTAGCTAGAGCCGTCTATTTTCGCCAGGTTTACCCGCTACTGAATTATGGCATGCTATTCTGGGAAAACTCAGTTAACGTTCAAGCTACATTCCTCTTACAGAAACGGTGTTTAAGAATAATATATAATATGCATTTAGACGAATCTAGTTAAGGAATACCTCACATTGACTAATATCTACATCTCAGTGGCGACAATGTTTATTAAACGAAATGTCACGCCCAAATATCCACAATAAATATAAATATGACCTATGCATACCGGGGATAAATAATCATTTGTATTACAATAGTGCCTTTAATACTAGCATAAACGTCTTCAATCATTTACCTACAAATATAAAAGCTCTTGATCTGCTCATTTTTGACATTAAATTAAAACAGTGGTTAATTAAAAATGTATTTTACAGTCTGGATGAATATTACGCATTCAAAACATAATTTAATTCGCGCGTTAGGTACCAAATATTTTATGATTAATCTGTTATAGTTATAAATGTTGTTAAGTAGTTTAATAAGTGTGTCATAAATAGTTTTAATTAAATATATTGTAAGCAGTAGTGGAGAGGAACGCGGTGGAACGACGTTCACTTACCTTTTTTTCAGAACCGAAACGCGTTGCAGTACTTTTTTAGTAGGTAGATATTTTTTTATTACAAATGAAAATTATATTTTAAATTGGCGAATTTGAAAAACATTTCAAAAAATATGTTAACTAACATAGTATTTATCTTTGTATAAAAAATAAAAACTTACATAGAAAAAATAGATCTTTATTTTGCTCCCACTATGCGTTCCCTTACCAATACATCACTGATTGTAAGGAACTTAGACATTGCGTACCCGGTGTGGGTATACTGTTGTTACTTATGTAAACCTACCGCATTTCAATCTGCAAACTGTACACAGTATGGCAATAAAGAAACATTCTATTCTATTCTGGCTAAGGTAGCAAGTCAGTCAGATGGTCATGAATCGACTCGGTAAAAAAATATAGAATAGAGCGCTTAATTTATCACGTAACTAATCAGTCAGTCAGCCGTCGTTCGATTAGCAACATTAAATTTTTCTACCCTCTGTTTTTGAACATATTTCAAAGTTTAGCAAAGCTTAATTTACAATATTTATTTTATCTCTATTCTTACATGTTTTTTTTTCAGATCATTCAGAATTACCTTTTCCCTTTGTCTCAGAAAAAACTTTACTTTGCCATCACTACTACAAAACAAAGGGTATTAAACAGCTTTTACGAAAATATCTCACACTGTTCGTTATAGCATAATATAATACATCTCTGAACTGTGACGCACAATTAGTTAATCTTGAAATACACTAATTCAGCTTAACAGGTCTTATTGAGATCGTCTAGTCCTGTTCTATATGGGTTACCTACTTAAAAAAATGGACTTTGTTCCTGAAATTTATCAGGAAGAGCCCTGCCATATTAATGTAACTCTGGGATTTAAAGCGCTCGCTACGCGGTCCCGGTGTAATTGAGTTACCCTAGATAGGCATAAGAAGCGTATGCCAACGAGATGGCGGGGTAACCTTTCGTGAGTGACTAGTTCACTACTATGCCCCCCAACTATCTGCGATCAGCCAGTGGAAAAACCGTTCCATGGATCCCACTGCTCTTACGATTTAGGTATCCTATGAATTTTTTTATGCATCTCAAAAAACCAGCCGTTGCAATCTTGCAACCAGTACAACTGTTCTGACTCATTTCTGACCCATTGTCCAATGTGGCTTCACCAGACTTCAAAATTGGAACGGGATCTGTTGGGACCGTTTGGCAGTGTTGCCTTACCCTGGTGGGTGGTAACACGCCGCGGCCAAAGCCTTCCTCCTTTAGTACCACCTACGGGCCACTTGTGGGACATCGAAGGTTAAATCCCAGTGACGCGAGTATACTGGGAACCAAATTTATTATAATGAAAGTTGTATTTTTTAATTGAATATTGTGTTCTCTTTATGATTTCATACCAGATTTTTAATACCATTAATATTATGCCAACTCCGTATTACTTCAATTTTAGAAGACATACAACTTATTGCGCGGATCGCTTGTAACTTAGATACACGCTGTTGCGTAATTAAAATGAATTTAGCTATAATTTCAAATCGCTGTAAACAATTATTTAATTGAGATATTGTAAAAAAAAACATGACGGCCTTGTTTAAGAATATTTGCTTTATTTTTTAAAATTTATTAATTATGATTTCTTTAAAAAAAAACAAATATATTTAAAAATAATGTGTGGACGTTTAGAAATATGTTTACTGTTAAGTTAATAACAGTTTGATCTATATTTTCATTGTATTCAAATACCCTATTTTGACACATCAGAATTTTAACTTATTGCCTTGTCTGATAAAGATGTTGCAAAGAATTTTATTACTCTACATGAAGATTCTCAATTTTTATTTTAAAAAAAGCCAAAAAACGGTTCTATTTATTTCTACTAAATTTCAAATGAACCAATAAAATCAGGGGATGCAGTATAAATAAGTAGAGTACAAAAATTATCGAGTTCACCCACCTACTTTGATTTTTAATGCTTCTTATTCTTGGCAGGCTGGAAGAGATTTCTTTTAATGGCAAAATAATCTTTGTCTACCAATATAAGTATTTCAATATAAGTTTTAGTTAAAGTAAGAAACTCGTAGTTTTTTCGACAAATATAAAAATATCACAGATTTTAAAGTCCAATGGAATTTAAATAATAACAAGCTTTTGTCAAAAACTTGGTTTGCATTACTCAAAGACATCCTAACTAAATTATTCAAGATTAAAAGTTTTCATAGTTTTAATTTAGTGTCTGATTTTTTTAGTAAAATGATTAAAGAAGTATAGACTAATTATACCACATTTTGTAGTCGCTGTATATTCCGCGTATTACGCAAACGATTTCAATTACTTTTCCGTAAAACAAAACTTACAATTATCTGAATTAAAATTATAGCCAAATTGAATAAATTATGGTGATTGGTAACCGTGTGTATTGTTGGTAGGTAACAATTTACTTATCTATCGTCAGAGTAAATTATCAAAAGTTGAACCCTGGCTACATTATGCATTATCTATATCCTTTTGTACAATGCCATAACTTTTTGTGAAAACAACTTGATAAAAATATAATTTTAATGGAAATGATTCACTGTGTGCTATTTATGGTGTTTACTCAATGACCCAAAAATCAAAGTCTTAACTTATATAAGGCTGTCGTAAAACCTACATCTTCGTGGAGATTATAGCAAAACCCCACCCTATTTTTGGCCTCCGTAATTTTCCTAATTGGCTTCCGTAATAATGAAATATTACTAAAACTTATATGTACATATTTATTAAAGTCTCAGAAATAAAAAAAAAACATTCTACTCGAAATGGCGACCTTTGGCATTTATACAGGCCTTTAATCCGTCTGGTCACGAATCTATGGATTTACGCACTGTTTCCATGGGCAATTACGCCACTGCTTGCTCCAGAGATTTTTTAAGAGACTCGATGTCGCCGTGTCATTTAGTGCAGGCCATGTCCTCTAAAACTGACCATAACTTGTGGTCTAAAGAGCTAAGGTCTGGCCTAGAAGAGGGCTAGTCTTCAGCTCTTATAAAGTTCGGAACGTTGGTTTCTAGCTAGGCTTGGGTAGTTCGTGCCTTGTGACCAGGTGCAGAGTCCTGCTGGAAAGTCGACGGTACATGTTTAAAAAGTGTATTGCTGAGAGGTTTCACAACAGGATCCAAGATTATCTCTTGGTACACTTTAGCTGAAGTT
Organism: Calamotropha paludella; assembly: GCA_927399485.1. Lineage (NCBI taxonomy): Eukaryota > Metazoa > Arthropoda > Insecta > Lepidoptera > Crambidae > Calamotropha > Calamotropha paludella. Next base: position 14,708,173 of record OV656813.1, on the reverse strand, counting down.
TTCGCTCCTTTTTCACAAAAATGTAGCTTTGTGACGCATTGATAAGACACGCCCCACCAAACCATCAGTGACGCAGGATGATGACCACGTTGTACTTTTCCGACCACTTGAACGGCTTTTTTAGAACTGTAAGCGTGCTCTTTATCATTTTGCTTATTGTAGTGCTCTTCAATCGTGATTTTTTTTCATCGGTAGAGCAATTTCTGTGCCTTACACCTGCGTATCGTGACAGAAGGCGTTTTGACTGGATCACTCTCTTTAATTGTAAAGATTGGTTTAGAGTTTGTCCTGTATATCGACGATAAGCACCGAACTGCAGGTCTTGTTTTATAATACGCGTCCGAGCGGAAATCTTCATTTTTCGCATTATTTTTTTTTGCTGCCTATTGGGGTTTTGGACGAATACTCCTCTATGAATATTTTATTGAAGCTGTAATTCCAGTAATGTAGAATCTTTTTAATTCAATAAGTAAAATAATTATAACATTTAAATTATCTGGGCTCTGGAGTGACAATCAACTACAACTGGTTCATTATCACCCCTAAGATCATAAATGTACGGTCAACAGGATATAGATCTGTACAAAACTGGCTTTCTCCCTTTAATTTGTAGTTGACAGTTTGTGGTAGGTCGACGTGCCGTTGTCCGTATCTACTGAATGAAAGTCTGGTTTATTGTGTATCCTTTCTTTCAAAGTAATGTATTACCACCCTACGTTTACAGACATTAAGTAGCCACATGCAATAACACGTTGTAAAAAAAACACCAATAAACAAGAAATTTCAAAAAGACAATTGATATTCATCTGCTATTTACAAAAGTAAAATGAGATGATACTCACGTTGTTTTTTTTTAGAACTTTCGGTGGTAAAACACAAAACATGCCGCGCTATGTACTCGCTTCGACATAGGATGGAGAATCGCCCATCAAATCACAGATTACTTACTTACTTTCCCGTGCATCTAATCATCCAATATACACTCGGCGTCAAAAAAATCGCACCTCTAAGAAAATCACGTTCAAATGGCATTAACTCTGGATATGCACATGCAGTCGTATTAATTATAATTTTATTTAAAAGGTTACTTAATTAACTTAATAAAAAAACATTATTTTTCATTATCAAATAAAACCTAAAGCAACAAATAAAGGGTCACAAAAATTCTAAGGAAATTTTGCTGCTCGGGAGAGTCGCGAGTTGCGCTAACTTTGTGGGTATAAAGAGGTCAACACGGGTTCAATGTGGGTCATTCGCTATTAAACCGTTGAAGGGGACACACGCACTGATTTTACTGAAGAAAGAACATCTGGAAAATGGACACTACAGCTGATGAGGCCGCTCAAGTGGTTGCACTACTGCAAGCAGGGGTGCGGCAGTGTGATGTCGCCCGGCAACTGAATCTGAGCCGTTTTTCGGTTCGTAGAGTCTACCAGCGCTTTTTAGAGACCGGTGGCTATATCCGGCGACATGGGTCCGGTAGACGTCGCTGCACTTCGGAAAGAGACGACCGGTTCGTTGTGTCGTACTCTTTGAGAAATCGCTTCTCAAACGCTGTTCAGCTGCAACAGGAGCTCCAGGCAGTTCGCAGACGCACCGTGAGTGTATCCACGGTTAGAAGAAGACTGAAGGAGAAGAACATAGCAGCCCGCAGAGCTGCTACAGGTCCAAAATTGACTGCAGCGCACCGACGAGCCCGCTTGCAGTTTGCTCGCGACCACGTCGATTGGACCATTGAGCAGTGGGAAGCTGTTCTCTTCTCAGACGAGACACGAGTGTGTCTTTTCTGCAACGACCGACGAAGAAGAGTATACCGGAGGCAGGGTGAACGTTTCGCTCAAGCCTGCATCCAGGAGACGGTGGAATATGGAGGCGGATCCTGCATGTTCTGGGGCGGTATGTCGGCTGCCGGCAAAACCGACCTGGTCTGCGTCTCCCGGACCGGAGGTGCTCGCGGACAAGGGTCGCTGACTGCGCGCCGCTATATCACAGAGATCCTGGATGTGCATGTGGTCCCTTTTGCCGAATCTTTTGGCGAGGGGTTCACATTAATGCACGACAACGCTCGCGCACACACTGCAGCCATCGTGAACGACTTCCTGCGGAGGTCCCAAATTCCTGTGATGCAGTGGCCAGCGAGAAGTCCTGATCTGAATCCGATAGAGCACCTCTGGGACCATCTTAAACGTAAGGTTCGATCTCGGGATCCGGCTCCTTCGACTCTAGAGGAACTCCAAACCGCGGTGATTGAAGAATGGGGTCTTATCCCTCAAGAAGAGCTCCTGAAGTTGGTGAGGTCTATGAGGGACCGTATGGAAGCCGTCATCAGGGCAAGGGGGGGTAACACTAGATTTTGAGTTAATTTTAAGACACTTTTTGTACATTTTTTTTGTAAATTATCGATTATTAATTAGGACTTAATTAAGATTTTTTATTATTTTTCAAATTTTTATGCTTTTTGTATAATTTTAATTAAAAAAAAGATTGCACTTAATTGTTGTTTGATGCTCCTTTTTGTTACCTTTCTAATGATACCTAACACTATCCTCTATATAAGGTTTAGGAATTTTTGAATAAGATTTTTATAAGGTGCGATTTTTTTGACGCCGAGTTTAGTTGTATTTTGTATCTAACAGCAACGTTTTCTTTCTGAGTTATTTGCAGAGTTCGTTCTGTACTGTTGGCTGGTTCATTGTTAACCACACGACTTCGCAAACACCATTTATATTACTATCGTATATTTAAGTCAATGATGAAAACGGTTAAAAGATAGGATATTATTATTGTCAGTAACAATCTTAGTGAGGTCTGAATTTCTGTTGAGAATAAGACATACCTTTTTCCACGACCGCTGGGCATTTTTGAGGAGGTGTAGGTATCTAAATATATTTAATCCATTCCTTTATATTAGGTGAATTGGTTACTATTGTACATATTTCTATTTGACATAATTCACAAGTAATATAGCTATAAGTCAATGTTCATGGTTGTTAAACTTGAATATTTCTTAAACTTTGAAGCTACAACATACCAGCCAGTAATCATTTAGAAAAACCGTTTCTTTTGAACATTATATAGCGTGTAAAATAAAGTTTAACGCTTTCTTTTTCTTTCTTTATTTGATAAAAATTCACTGTCTTCAGCGCCGGCGATATATTTTATTGCAATCACGCTCATAGGCAACAAATAAAATCCTAAAAGAAGCGCCAAACCAGCGAAACCAGACACAGACGCGATGCAACGAAACGTCATTCAATGTAAAGATAAAGCAAAGTTTATTTTCTAATTACATAGCTTTTAAGTCGATGGTATTAAGGCGTTGAATTGGTATTGTAATTTTGTTACAAAGCTTGTGATTCAACGCTGTTTGGCGCGGTATTTTCGTTTCATTCAATCAACCCAGTCAGTCCGTCCGACTCCGTTCAGTTCAGTCAGTTTACGAGAATAGTGAGAGCGTGTGATCGCAGCTGCCTTGATTCATTTAAACAAATTGAAAGCGATTTTGTGACGATTTTTGAGTGAAAATGGGTGATATTGAAGCCGGTTTGAACACAAATGTGTTCTTTACAGCTATTATTGCTGTAATTTTATGTGTAATATTACATTATATAATTAAGTCATTCTTCGGAAACAAGAAAAAGGAAGCACAACTGCATAAAACGGAGAGCATAAAAGGTAAGATTTACTTGTGATTCTACAACATTTCCTTAAATATTTTAAGAGCAATAGAGAATTTTCGAGTATATTATTTTTTGACAATGATTTTGTGTACTTTGATTATTGGTAAGCGTTCTGGTTTTGCCGCGAACCGTATTCCTAGAAGCCGACAACCATGTGGTGTTGTTACGAAGTAGGTACCTATGTAGGGTACGTTGATCTTGTGCGATTTTCTCGATAGTGAATGGATGCTTTTACCGTTAATCATATCAGTGTTAGTAAGAATGAAGCTAACATATTTTTTTACCCATATATTAGAACTGTTTAATTGTGACCTCTATGATTTTATAATATAAGTGCTTACTCCAATAAGTTGTTAGGTAGGCATGTTTCTTAAACTTACCATCAGAACCAGAAACCATTTAACTAATAAGTCGTACTAAGAAAAAGTAATAAAATAATAGTTAGGAAAAAATTATAATATATTATGTATTTAGTAACAATTATATTGTTACCATCATAACCACTCAGTGTTAATTTTAGCTGAAAATTTGATGTTCCATTATTGAGGTGTCTAATTAATCACAAAAAAGAAATGGATACAGTAACAGGTTTCTTATTTTATTTATATCAATAAACATTACTAACTGTTGAACTTAGCATTTTGAGAATAGAACAGCTTTAAATATTATTTTTATATTCCAAATATTTTATTAATTTTAAATTAATTAATTATTATTAGATTGACTGCTGCAGACAGTCTTGTATTATGTTTCAAAGGTATTGACTGATTTAATATTTTTATGACATATATGTTATATAAATACATTCTTTTTATGTTAATGTGACATTTATATGAATAGCAGACAAAGTTATATTTTAATTTACCGTACTGAAAATTGTCAGCTGTTCAAACATGTGTAACAATCTGGAATAGCGGACATCAGAACAATGATACACTTATACAAAAATTTATGATTCATTTAATCAAATAGTAAAATAAATGTCTGATTAAAAGTTAACAGGGTCATGAGTTTGACTTAGATATTAAAAACACATGTTCATCACATTTTTTTGTTTACAAACAACTCAGGTAGCTGACATTAAAATAATTATACACTTTACACTAAAATATATGATTCATATAAAACCTAGTAAAATAAATATTAAATGTTCCCAGAGTTATGACTTAGGTAATAAAAACACATGTTTACCAATTTATTTGTTTACAAACAACTCCCACACATTGTTATTTACATAGTTGTTTATTTTACTAACTTAAACATAATTTATACCTACTTATTGCACACAAAGTATACAAAGGAAGGCTTTACAATTATATATATATTTAATTATGAACCGTGATACCTGTGTATTCTTGGAGGAGTGGGTTAGGGAAACAGTATTTAGTCTTAAATAGTAATTCATTTAAAACAGTTAAGAGGTATGTAAATAATATTTGTCCTGAAATACGTTTTGAATATGATCTGCTACTTTACCAAAAGCAATTTAGTATTTGTTATCATACTGATTCTCCCTTTCTGAGTTCTTACAATTCAATTATTTTTATAATAAGTTGTGTGAAGCTTAACAACTAAATTAGACAAGCAAGAAGATTTGCTTGTCTCAGATTTTAGATTGAACTTAATGAATGACATGGTTCTTTAAGAATTCCATTTAGTCTCAGCTGCAAATTAGCAACTTACATAGCAAATCCTAATCTTGACGTCCATGAAATTAATGAGTGAGTATTAAAATATTTCTTATATTAAGTAGGGAATTCTTTGACTGGCTTCGCAGTCAAGTGACTGACTCGCTGGTTTTAAGCTTTGCAATCAACAATATGCCAGGTTTGATTTCCAGTTTTATTGAACAACATAGAACAATTAAAATTCTCAGTTTTTCAGGTCTGGTGGTTGAAAATTGATAAATTTCCAAGGATAAGAGAAACCCTCTTTCAAAATCAGTCCAATTGTTTCTTCCAGAGATTAGCTGAAGCAAACTAACAGACAAAAAAAAATTAAATTATTTTTAATTGTAACTAGGTATGACATATACTTTCATATGCATTTAATAAAGATTTGTATTTTTACAACACTTCAATTTCAGTTATATACCTGTGCATAGAGTTGCCAACTTTATTAGAAGCAATAGAGTATATCTGATTTCAAAGGAGGTATATAAAGAGTACGGACTTATAGAAAAGAATATCATTTATTTAAATTTTTTGCTACTTTTTGCAGCACATAACAAATTTTCATTGTTTTTAAAAGAATTGTATGACTCCAAACATTCTAACTCTTAAGTTTACATAGATCAGGAGCTCATTTTTAGGGTTCCGTACCCAAAGGGTAAAAACGGAACCCTAATACTAAGACTGTTGTCCGTCCGTCTGTCTCTCCTTCTGTCACCAGGCTGTATCTCATGAACCGTGATAGTTAGCCAGTCGAAATTTTCACAGATGATGTATTTCTATTGCTGCTATAACAACAAGTACTGAAAAACAGAATACAATAAATGTTTAAGAGGCTCCCATACAAAAAACGTGATTTTTTTGCTTGATATTGATAATGGCAACAGGTAGATGCTTGAAATTTTCACAGAATATTTAATTATATACTATATTCACTTTAAAAACAAATAATTTAATTAAAATGAAACATATTTTATATTAATTGTATTAACTAATCATTTTTTTTTATTAATTTCAATGAAGCCCTGTTCCTCTCTTACCGCCACTTCACATTCATGATCGAAAAGACTCTCAGTTAAATGGCGGGAACAGAGAGTATATAGCTAACATTTTTTTTTAAATAAACAAATTTATCAGGACACAGATTGACATAGTGGCTGCGTTCAGAAACGTCCCAGTGTGGCTTGGGGAGTAGGGATTGCCAACTTGGGAATACCAGCATACTAATAAAAGTAAATAGTCGACTTTTTTGGTTACGATAATATATTTTATATATATTTTAGCGTCCTCTATTAGTGTTTAAGATTATAGAGTACGCCTACGTGATATAGAGTACACTACCCTATTTAAGAGTACGGTTGGTAACCTTACGTGTGTGCAAGCTTGAAAACATTATTAAGGATCTCGTCATTCCAAGTATTGTAACGTCCTGTAAAAGTCATCACTAGCAATGTCAATTGGAAAACTTATGGCACTGTTAATATTAAGTTAAATGTTGTTTGTTTCTAATTTGATAAAACCTCAAGCAAGATTAGGTGGTACCAGATTTTAATATAATTTCTTCTCATCAGAATAAAACACTTTTTTACGGATTTTTGCGCATGTTTTATTTTATTTTATATTTAATCCTGACGTTTCGACTCCTTTACAGGAGCCGTGATCACAGGACGGTCACGATCACGGCTCCTGTAAAGGAGTCGAAACGTCAGGATTAAATATAAAATAAAATAAAACATGCGCAAAAATCCGTAAAAAAGTGTTTTATTCTGATGTGTAATGTGCGCGGAAGTGTAAGAACTAAATATAATTTCTTCTCGCTAAACGCATAAAGCTAGCATCATTTCAAATTAAGCGTCGCGTCATCGTCTAGCTTTCACTTGTGCGACTGTGAACATTTTCTTACCCAGCTCATAATGCTCTTACTTTCGTGACTAAGTTTATATTTGTAATGCCACCGAATATGGTGTAATAGGCAAATTTACCCTATTTTTTGGTGCTGTATTGTTATAGATTTATATTGCGACTACTATTTGGTTATAGTAGGTACTTATTATTTGTAATTTATTACGTAACAACCAAGCTACGCGCTTTTCACAATTCACAAGAGTTGATGTCAATTTTCTTATGTCCGAGTAAAAATCGGATTTTAGCCGAGACCGAAACTTATTTAGACATGTAACATTATATGTAATCATTATATTATATTTTTTTATGTCGACCCGTGTCCTGTTGACAAGAATAGCACCAATTCTTCTTCATAATTTGGTAAAAGGTGATCGGAAGTGGAAGTACCATATACCTCCCATAGACTACGAAACAGGCCGCAGCGTTTTCCGAATTCTGTGATGTCAAATCCTCTTGCCAAGCGTTTAGGTTATGGTAATACCCCTTTATTAGGACCAGGCTTTCGTACAGCAGTGAACGTCTTTCAGCTGAGACGATGATGATATCTTTAGAAATGCGATTGGACATCGATATATAATAAAAGTTCCAATTCCGTAAGCACAACCCGCATTTCGGCTAACTTTATTACAAGCTCAATTCATGGATGACGCTCGAGCAAACCGGTCAGGCGATGTGGAAGCATGATTTGGCCAGATCGATGTTCCGAGTTTAATTCCATAGAGCATTTACTCAGACGATTACAAGCTATGGTTTTAGTTAAAGCCTTTAGAATGAAATCTGACCCCTACATTCAACTCCAAACTTGGTGCTTTTGCTTTATTAAAGACTAACAAAAAACGTTTATCATCTTTCTAAGACTTTAAACTTTTATTATATTTGTCATTAATTTATGAAAAAAATTGATAGAAATACTAAAATTGCTTTGCTTTGGTGCCTATTTCTTTTGCAAGTCTTTATATTTGACGACTTATATTAAGTGACGGAACATTGGTTTTCAAAATTTACCTTACATAGCTTTCTTTCTCTATCTGCCGTTCGTGTATGTGTATTTTTATGGTATCAAATAGTTATATCGATAGTTTATATCGAAAATTTTGTGGCGTATGTATTGTTATAAAAATATGCTATTCAATAAAGAGTCATGGATAGACCTATAGTAACTGGATGATACCATAATTTATTCAAATTTTAATTTCATATTTGTAGTTATAAAAAAAAATATGGAAACGCTGACTTTAGCGGTAGTGCACCCATGCCGCAATGGCTGCACGGAGCCCTATTTTCAGCGTTAAATTAAAATTATTAATAAATGATGTAGAGTTCTGTAAGTCGGAATTTTTTTCGGAAATTCCTTCCTCTTTTATCAAAATATCGTTGATATTAATACTTTTGGAGTTATCAACAAAAAACGAAATACATTTTCTTCATCTTATTATGTTAATAACCATTGCATTTTTTGACGTGCAGTAAAATCATCACAACTCATTTTTCTAAAGGTCATTCCGAATCCAATGAGCTTATAGCTTTAGGTCTATTTTTCACGTTTTTCGACTTGTTAGCCGGACTATTGGATTTCTACAGTGGTAATTCCAATCTCAGCCTTCTCTTAACAGACTCAAAATATTACTTAAAGGCAGTTAATAGAGTTATTAAAGTGAATTTTAACACAAATCATAACTTAATTTTGGTGAGAGGGTGAAAGTCGTTGTCGCAATCGGCCTGAAAATTACTCTAGCTCTTTCAGTTGAACTTGGTACTGTGCTAATATCCTCTAGAAAGCGCAGTTCACACGTTTTCTATTTCAGTATTTACCGGCGGAAGATAGATTCCTATACTATGAGGAAAGTGGAATGAGTTTTCATAGAAATTAGTGATAGTGTTGTTTATTTGCAAGCCAATTGCAACTTTATTTCAAAAGAGAATAGAGTTAAGTCGACCGGTGCGACATAAACAAAATATATTTGTTTAAGTCGCACCTGTCATAGGTGTCCAAATAAAGTAAAAACATTTTGCTATTATTTAATCAGAAATGAGCTTTTGATAAAAAATCTATTATCCATCCATTGTAATTATTTAAGACCCCCACCCTCCCCCCGGCAAGATACCCCCTTTACCACATGAATTCCACCCTGCAAATTGTCTTTCGTTATAAATAAATAACCACTAAGTGGAATAAAATGTTTCTAAAAACTAGTTTTCTTTAACAAGTCCTTGAATACAACAAAAAAATTAAAACAAAATTACAAAAGGTTTGAAACATCTGGACAAGTAAAGTCACTTACCATATATTTCAGGGAAAACACGTAGTTAACTTATTAAAAACCAATTTAATTTGCGTATCGTGCCGTATACTACCGTAGTTTGATGTCAACTAAACTTGAATCGAGTCAAATCCAGTGAAAAAACTAAAAAAGTAAGTGGTTTTATATACATGGCTGATGACACAACAGGCGTGCCATCAACTTCTATGGCGCTTGATACGCCAGTCGTGCCATATAAAATTTGTTCACATATATAGCGAAAAATATTTGAAAATTTTTGAAAATGGACGCCGCAGCGAGTCGGTTAACAAAGCCGCCAAGTCCTGCAAAAAGGTTATTAAAAGATCTCCCTTCGACCATATAAGCCGAATAGGGAAAAAACTTGCTTCTTACCAGTCTGGTAGTAAAGCGTTTTGGTCCCTGGCTAAATCAGTCATGGGTAAATTCTGCCGCTTCTCAGTGCCTCCTTTGCAGAAACCTGACGGATCGTTGGCACATACGGCAAAATAAAAGACTGATTTATTTGGACGAATTTAGACGCTGGGAATACTGTACTTTCCGGTTTTTCAAGTTGTTGGACTTATGTCTGTAATTCGTATTAGACAAAACGAAGTAAGGAAAGCATTGCGTGAAATGGATGTGAATAAAGTCAGTGGTCCGGATGGTATACCAGCCATAGTTCTTAGGACTTGCGCTCCCAAGTCCTGGAAGCTGGCTTACGTACAATCTGTACCTTACAACCTTAAAAGAGCCGTCATGTCGACCCTGGACCCTGATAATAACAGGCCCATCTCGGTCACGTCCATTCTCTGTAAGATAATGGAACGTATACTGAACAATAGGCTCCTGTGGTATCTAGAAGAAAATGACCTCCTTTGTGATCTACAATATGGGTTTGGCCGAAAACGGCCTACTTTAGATCTAGCATATGACATTTACATATGGAGCGAAGCCATTGAGAAGCATGGTGCGGCGCTTGTCGTCTCTCTTGATATCTTGAAGGCTTTTGAAAGGGTGTGGCATAAAGGCCTTTTTAGCAAGCTTCCGTCATATGGACTTCCCACTGGTTTGTTTGACTAGTATCCTAGTCAAGTCCGATAGGACTTCCTGAGAGATCGTTCGATACGAGTTGTCTTTGATGGTAGCTTGTCGGACCATTTGGCTCCAGAACTTGAGTCTATTGAGAGGAGGGCCTAATAGCTCATCATCAATGACGATCTTTTTAATAATAAGCTCATAAGCCTTGAGCATAGACGGAAGTCAGCTACAGTATCCGTTCTTTATGGGATACATTTCGGAGAGTGCGCAGCAGAATTGCACAGTCTTTGGCCTCAACTTTGTGATCCGTACCGCTAAAGAGTGGCCTGAGTTAGTGTTTCCTCATAATTACAATTTAGGGGTCTTTAAGTTACGAGTGCATAGGTATCTTCTAGGCAAGCACGTCACATTTTAGATCGCATCGTCGCTTATCATCAGGTGAGATAGCGGTCAAGCGCTTACCTATACACGGTAAAATAAATATTATATCCGTTATTTCATATTCTTTGGGTCTGAGTCATTAGCCTTATCTCCACTTGTTAAAAAAATATTTGTCATTATTTGCAGAACAAAATTCATTATAGGATTAGTTTTGATTTTATCCTATCTACTTTGAAGAGACTAGAGATATATAAAATTCCAGTGACTGAAGTCCCTTCCGAAAACGCATAGTCCACAGATTACAATAATAATTTTAGTGATACGGACCACCCAAAGTTATTAGCTATATCAGCTGCAATGACAATGAGTAAAATAAAATAAAAACGTAATAATTTTCATTTAAATTATTTAAATTCCATTGAGGAGAATACTATAAATTTTGAATGAATCCAAACTACAGATAACGAAATAGGTTTAAAGACACGTGTTTGAAATATGAACTCACCAGTAAGAACGTAATAGTAACGTACAGATAAGACACGTAACACCAATAACTACGTCGATCATAACATAAGCATTCGTAACAAGTCATAATTCTTGTAACATAAAGCAGCTTCTGCTGATATTCAATGCGAGGCAATTAAGACTAGTTGCTGTTCGTTAGTTTCCTGTCTCGAATGTTGGTGGTAAAGATCGTTAATAACATTAGAACCGCTTTTGCGTGTGAACAAAAAATCTTGGTTTGGAGGTGAATTGTCTATGACAAGTATACACTATGTCAACTTTCAACAATACACTGTTTCTGGAGTGGAATAGTAATTGTTCTTCGCAAAGAAGTACCACAATATTAAAAACGTTATTCCTAAAAGAGCTACCCTTTTAGTGTATATAAAAGTCTTGTTTATATCAAAGAAACATCTAAGTACTCAATATTTAACCGTTCAATCAAACATGGTGAAATGACTACGTCATAGTTCATTATTGACTAAATATGTATAAATCAATTTCATTTTGATAACAAACAAAAAAATAGCTTGTTAACTCCCCTTTTACACACAGTTTAGGTACATTATTCACTACTGCGCATGCAGGTCACGTGATTTCAAAACCAGGTTCAACTTATATGCCGGGGACTATACACTCCCCTATTCTGTCACAGAGTTGTTAATCTAGCTAGACTATTGACGGGGTCATAAACAATTATACTAGGACTTAATATTACCTTATTCACATAATTTGGAAAATTACTGAATCTGAGATTGTTTTAACGATTACGCATGGTATGATGAAATATAGGCCGTCAATTGCATGCATTCAATTAGGATTTTACCAAAACGATATTAAATAATAGTTTATTTGCTACTCGCTTAAATATATGTTATGTGATGATAACATGTAGCATAAAGTAATTTCAACAGCCAAACATATTTACTGCTTTTAGTAGCACAATTTATACCTAGACTATCGGTACTTACAATACCTTCTTTATTTGTTATTGCAGAAACTCCTGTGGAAGAAACAGTTGCAGAAGCCACTGCAGCTGAAACGAAATCTAGCTCTAAATCTAAAAAGCGAGCTCAATGGAAAGGGAAAACTGACTACAGTCATCAATGGCTCGTCAAAAATCTCAAGGGGCACCCTGGCACCGTCTTGCTGGTGGACTTCTCACCCAATGGCAAGTTTATGGCTGCAACATGTGATGGTAAGTTACAAAGCTTTTTTTTCATGCTGTCGTTCTACAAAAAAGGGAACAGCACAGTTTTTGTCCCGTTGCGTTCAAAAGTTCTCAATTGAAACGAAAAGAACCGAGCAGATGTTCTTTTGTTTACACATGTTGTCGTTTGTCCGATCCAACGCGACGACGCGTAGAAGTCCTCTTCCTGCCACAGAATATTAATTTTAAGATGATTTTAAACTGCATTCAGTGGTTTTAATACTTTGAAAATTAAAAGAATTTACAATTTTTACCTAGTTTCTATGTGACTACGACAAAATCCTAAACTGCTAACTTTTTTGTAGACAAACGGTATTAATATTTTGTGATATTTTTTAAAGCTTTTGCGTGTTCATAATAGTCACATTTTGTGCGATATGATCGTCTGTATGTTGCTACTAAAATTCAATTCACGTCGCCTTTATCTTTCAAGGCGTATACTAATAATTTGTTTGCCCTGACGTTGTTATTTTTATGTAAACCATGATTATAACAATGTTATGAATATGGCACGCGTGCCTATTATGAAAACTCTAGTTCATAAAAAATTACAATCACGCGATCTGGTTTAGTATTGAATTAATTGTTAATGATGTTAGTTTTACTAAACCACTTAGCGGTCTGTAATTATTTCACCTTAAGTATCGGATACTGGGAAATTGTAAGAAAATGTTTTAACTAATGTGTATTAAGAGTTACAAGCAAATCATTATTTGAAACGATTTTAGAATTTCCCTGTATTTTCGATGTAAAATATTACAGTCCCGGTATTATAACAATTAGTGAAACAATTACTTTTTTATAATCGCAAAAAATGCAATAAAACCGCGACTGTATTATTTTAAGAACTGTGGAACCTTCCGTCGAAGTACAGACACTAGAACTGTTTTTTATTATATTTTTTTGCCGGATTATCTGTCATTGATTTATGAATATAGTGTTTCGGTCACTTTCCGTTATTCATTTGCCGGTCTTTGCACTCTGTGTCTAATGTTTGTACGAGGAAGCGCGGCTCTGCGAGGCCTCGCGCGTTTTTGTCCCTCTCAGCTACGTCACTGTTATGTGTAATTTGGAGGTCCGCCGGTCGATTATCCCAAGGTTTTTTACTTCTTTACCTGTATTATATAAAATGCTTTAAAATTACCCAAAACAAATTGTGGTTTCTTTAAGCGCCATCATGTGTCCTCATAGGTTAACACAAGAAAGACAATCAAACAATAATGTTTTTAAATAATGTTGAATTAAATAATTTTTGAACATTAGCATCCAGTCTCACAATCACAATTGGTAACAACTAAATAAAGAAAAATTGTGTATAATTCGTTATATTATGTCAATGTGTTATGCCAAACCAAAAATAATGTCAGTGTTCCTTGGTTAATTTATAAAAAAAATCATAATACCAAATACCACAAGTTTATAAAACCATATCTTAAGTATGTACCGTGAATATTACGTATATAAATTTTGTCTTGATGCTAAAAAATATTTCGTTTTCAAACCACCACCGGTCGAGTACAACTGACCCGTAAAACATATTACGGTTTCACGAAGTCGCATTAATCGTGTATAAAGTCGCCATTGTCACTGAACGAGAGTGCGTAAATCACTGTGAAAAATCAGTTTCCCGCTCTAATTGCGCCCGCGCCGGTGACGTGGTTGTGATAAGCTAACCGGAATGATGGTCGTGATAACGGGGTCGCTCACCTCGCCAAAACGTCTGCGGCCCTGTTCCGTCGGCTTTATTTACTATACAAACTGGGTCATAATTTAATAATACCTAAATGGGTAATAATATGCCGTGTTTTAATATAACGCCACACCTTTTGTTCGACATAACTTCCACACACTTGTTTACATCTTACACTTACACGTGTACGTACAGTGAAATTTACGTCTAGAAATTTAAAGGAGTATACACAAAATTGGGTCTTCTATGTAATGTATCGAGTGCCTTAACTTAATAATATTCTAAAAGATGTTTGTTTTTTGTTTAAGTATACTTCTACAATTTTACATTGAGAACAAAGTCCTTTATTAAATGACAAACTGATTTTTTCACATCGCTCATCACAATGGGGCAGTGAATGTTATTTGTTTAACAAGGTTTTAACTTTCTGTCATTAGACTGAAGTGTAAACTGTATAAAGAATTCAATTTTTTATAATATGAAAAATGACAATTCTCTTTCCTCCTCCACAGCGATATCTTTCGGCGGCAAAACTTGAGCATAAGATTTTCTGACATTTTCTTCCCTAACATAATAATAATGTAATCTAAAGATTTCTTCTATTAATATTGTATAAGATCAGGTTCTTAATTTAAATTCTACTTATCACTTATAGGTATATGCTAAACTTTGTCGCTGGTAAACATAGCGCATTTTACGCTATGGCTAGAATAAATCGAGGTAGGCTATTTAGATAGTCTAAAATAAAATCGTTTGGACTACGATCATCCTTTGGATAACGCTAGAAGCAATACATCTTCACGGTAAATCCTGTCATAGAATTTACCTTGACACGAACACGAATATGTGAATATGCATGTTATACGAGAGGCATAAATTTGGCGTTGCTGATTTTATAGAACCGATATGATGAGTCAATACCTCAATAGTCAATACCTTGAGCCAATTAGCGACCAACTTCACCCTGCTGGTTTATTCCAAGTTTATGGCTTTTGCGGGCAACTTGAACCTGTTACTTTTGTGTTACAGTGATGCGCGTCATCTTATAATTTCACTCTCATATTTTTTTCATAACGCGTCTAAAGAAGTATAACTTCAAAAAGTTGTTACGATCTCTGCACTACCGTTATTATCGTGGCCGACTGTCTTACTTGCATCTCCGTGACAAATATAAAGTCCTTAGTCTCACACAAAGACGACTTTTACTAGATGCTAAGTTCTTATACGACGTGTGCCACAATAAGTATGACTGCATCCGAATAACAAATAAAATCTGCTATAATGTTCCCACCAGAACACAGCAGAATTGCACCTCACTTTTTTGCAACAATAAGGTGCCGTACTAATGCCGGCAAACTATCGCTTTTTTATCTCTTACAATCAGTTTTTCAGCACAAAAAACATGTTATCAAGAAGCCTCTGCAAATTAAAAAAAAAAAAACGATTCACTCCTTGAAGTAACAGCTGTCAATGAATATACATAATACAGATACTTTTAGTGTTCTACAATGTCACTGATTTTATCTTCTTTAGTAATTCTTCTTTGATATATTTTTATACTTTTTTGTTTCAATTATATTACTTAAGGAAAATTATAATTGTTTCTTTTTTTTGCAATCCTCGACTGGTAGGTAAGTGAGCCTCGTTTGGAAGAGGCGTTTTAAAAATTTATAAATATTTTAATTTTAAGTTGTGGTAAATGATGTTGGTTGCAAAATTAGTCTTTAATCGTTTAAAGAATGAAGAAAAAAAAAGAATCTACAGATTATAGAATCTATAGATCCTTTTTTTTTCTTCATTCTTTAAACGATTAAAGACTAATTTTGCAACCATACATCAACTGTCCCAACGAAAATGCTAGTTTTTGCAAGGATTGTAATTTCGTTTAGGCTTGAGATTCGGTGAGTTACAATATTTTCTAACCATACGATTCGTTATAAGTAAAAAATCACATGCTGTTAAACCAATACAAAAAATTGCCGTGATTCGATCTTCTAGAAAATCGATTTAGATGTAGCATTCCTATATTTATAGAGAATATGGTTTCATTTTATACTAACTACCAATATAAAAAACAATATGGCAGTAATAATGTATAACTGCTGCCCTCATTTTTTGCCAATTATTTTTAATATAAGATGGTGTAAATGTCGCAGAAAATCGTTCCAGTGCCTGCCCGTTATCTCTGCTGTCTAAAAAATTCTTGTTTACGTAACTATAGGTAGTAAACATTTAAAAATAAATTACCTCAGGCGTTTTGTAAGCAACGATATAACAAGTTTATAATACTTCAGGTCATGCAATAACTATTTATAGATTTTTGCTCTAAACTGTCATGCTAAATCGTTTTATAATGATACGATTTAGTCCTGTTCCGCGATCGTAACACTCCTGGAAACAAGATCAGTTATACGATCCTCCAAAGTACATACGATTATACTCTGTGTAGCCTCATTGAGTAGATTGAATATCGAGTGGTTGAAAAGAAGATGGTGTAACTGGAAGCGCAGTGTCTGGCTACTTATACAACGCGCGATGACGCGTGAAGCGTGACCATGAAGCGACCTAGGGCGAGCGTCCTCGTCACCGCTCTGCCGGACCATAACGTTTATTTCTACTTTTAATACTTACTACCTAACAAAATACCATTGTTCTGACACAAAAAGTTAAATCCTTCACAGTTGAAACATTGAACAGTTTGTGCTGGATGAAATGAAGCCTTGAAATTTATACATATATCAGAAACTTTAATACCTCTAAATATGAAATTGATGATTGATAACGTGTAACACATGTTGAAATTCCAAACTGACTGTAACAGAAATATTTATTGAATAAACAATAATAGTAATTGTAAACTGTAACTGAAAACCTGAAAGATGTCTCTTTTAAACCAATTTTACAAAACTTAAATGACATTTTGTTGATCTTACTCTAAACACAACAAAATATCGAAGTCGCTTGAGGCTTTCAGTGATCGCTTGACAGTAAATTGTCTGCTGGAGTTTTTAATGTTTTTCTTAATAGTAATATAATTTAGTAAGTTTAGAGATATATTTTGTTACAAATACTTAACTATATTATGTTATAAATGTCTTATGGACTATTGATTATCAAAATAACACTTAAGATACAAAGGTATCAAAAATAAATAACCCCGTGTTTGTCCGTTCCTAATTCGCCTAAACACTATGTTCTTGAACCGCATTCGCTATACTGGCCTACAACGTTCTGCCTACTAGTCCCATGAGAATTTATAGATCAAATTACTTTAATATAAACAATCGCAGCGTAACACGACGCGACATGGTATTTGTTATCTATCATCAGATCTTATACACAATGCAGGGCCTAAGCATAGAACATGGTTCGTTGTTGTTCTTAACTTGCTGTAGGTATATTGTTTGCTCTAAAAGTCGAAAAAGCATCCGCTATCCTTTGCTTTTCCTCATTTCAGTTTCACTGTAAAAGTGTAAAACAACAAAGATGTGACGTAATTCAATATCACTTTGACAAGACAAAGAATGTTAAGAGTGTTGATTAAAATCATCAAGGGTGTAGGTAGATCCTAGTTAGCCTAACTGTTACAGCGTCATTGCCAGAAGTCGCGGGTTCAAATGCTGCTAGACATTTATTTTTTCTACATGTTTTTTTAGAAAAATACTATAGATGCAGTAGAGATCTATTGCAATATTAAATAAGATAGATGCAGCAAGTGAAAAAAGTCATTTTTTTATTATAATGTTTTTTATAATGTACCCTTCATTTATATATTCGCAACGATGATACCTCTACCGTAAAAAATCACATATATTTCTTATCATCCATTGTCAAATTACTTAGTAACTTTACTAGAAACTAAAAGTAAAGATTATTTGGCAAAAATATTTAATATTATAATGCCTGACGATTACGTATTTTAACGATATTATTTCATCAGTCTATATACTTATTTATAAAGGCATTAAGGAACTGTCCATATACGTATATTAACGTGTAATTAACTATTCATTTTATTTGGTAGTCATCCAAATATATAACATGAAGACATTTAACGGTGACGACCCCTTTTTCGATTCGCTAATGACATAAAAAATTAGATACGCATAGGAAAATAGGATGAACTTTAGACTAGCGAATTTATATTGTAAACAATAATCATACTAGTTTACAGTACATCTGTTGCCGAAGAAATTTTAGCTGTTGCTGACTATATACTATTTTCAAAAATATAATTAGAATATTTTTATCAGCTCTTATTGACCACCTTATTAACCGAGAAGAATGTTCATCATTTTTAAATTGTCACAAATTTGCCACCTATGGTCATTGTATTTTATTTTGTTCAAGACTAGCGAAATGTTACAATATTCTTCCTTTAACTTTGTACTGTGGGCAATACTTACTTACTTACGGACAGCGTATTTATTTCTATTACGTAATAAAAAACATTTTAGGCTACGTTTTGAGCTGTCAATGAATAAACACCAGTCGTTTGGTTCGTATTGTTTCAAGCGCATTTTTATCAACAAAATTTTGATATCTGAACAAAAGGTAATTTTCTAGGAATAAATAACGCCGTAATTTTTTATCTGTTTCACGATAAAAACTTATTTTAGTATCTGAGGAAAGCAATTTTTTTTATTCAGTCTTGATGCTAACAAATCTGAAGCTTGTTTTAGAAAGATTTAAATCTCTTACAAGATCATATACCTAGATCATTCTGGGAAAAGCATTTTGGCTCATTTGACATATTTTCAAAATCAGCATCATTTTGTGATGAGCCTGGTCCTTCAATATCTTGTTATAAGTGTTCAGATATATTTTTAGGTACTGAAGAGTCAGGTGAACGCTGCACTGGACGTTAAACACAACTAGTACTTGGGCTCTGCCATTTAGCTCAATTATTTGTGTTTAAACCCTTTACGTCCACGCTATAAAAATATCAGTCTTCGAGATGATTTCGTGGTTCTCGCCAAATAGTCGGTGTACCAAACTTAAAGGCACTTCTTTTACCACTTTTCCATAATCCTTAATATTCCACACACGATTTATAAACACAATTGGGGGCCCAAGACTTCTCATTTTTATCCAGGAGCATCCTAAAATACTCAAGATAGGTATTTTTCACTAACAGAGTTAGTACTTTCCTACAATCGTCAAACATATTCTCCTCCTATATAGCAAAAATGATCTGGATTGTTTAAACAACGTCTCTTTAAACTACTCATGACGAAACTTCAGATACTAATGTGAACACAATAAAATACGCTTGTTATCGATTAATATATACGCTTAAATAATAAAAATCAAAAATTTGACAAAGACAAGTAAAGTAAACATTATCAACCACAGAATTCGCAGCAACAGACGAAAACTTAGATTTTGTAAACTAATGTTATATTTAAATAATAATTTACATCATCCTAGGAAAAATTTATAAGCAACCTACTCTAAAGCAGAGTTAGCTGTTCGCATTGAATTTTCTGATTCTTTACAGTTTGCTTTTTAAAAATAATTTTAATAATTTATGTGAATGATTGGGTGAAACTTTCGCTAACTTTGATATTTTATTAATTAAGAAAATTAATGTGTCTTCTTTGACGCAAACCCACCCAAAGCGAATTGTGATAAGTTATCTTAATACCTATCTACTATCAAGGTTGTAATACTACACGCTCTTCCTCGTTAAAATTATGCCTTTTTAGTTTATCATTTGCGAACAATAACTGCTAAGCGACGCGATAAAATAACTGATTTTAACATATTTTAGACAAATAGGTTCCGTGTTTATTAATTCTTTAAATAATAAATCTATTTTAGTAATGGAGTATTTTTTTCCAAACTCGAATCATAATTCCAATGAAATTAACAAAACAATCCATAACTAAAATGGTTTTATTAAGCACTTGAGTTTTTTTATGAAAAATACGATTTTAATATTTAAATTGAGTATACATTACAAAGCCCCTAAATATAGCAATAAAATAATAAAAACAAAATTTATTTTAAAATTTGAATTTGACTGTAAAATAGACTTAATAAATAATTTTTATTTCGTAAGTAATTAAAAAATATAATTAGGTTTAAAAAAAAAATCAATTTGAACTTATTTTATTTGCACTGTGGGACTTTTTCAAAAGCGACACCTTTTAATTTAAAACAAATGTAAAAAGGATTTTATTCAATATGCGAAAGAAGATTTACCGTTTTATTTACAAGACATTATTAATAACAATAGAAAAATCTGGACTAGGTACTTAACAATTATTTAGTCCCAATCTAAGCAGAGCTTGTATTATGGGATCTAAAAACCTGTAGAATACATAAAAAAGTATATAGACGACCACGATCCGGGAACAAATATTTATGCTTATCACACAAACATGTCTCTACCATTATTCGAGCCTAAGACGTAGAAACGCAGAAGGTAGGATAACTATCGTTGCACCGAGCTGGTTCATTATCATCATTACATGCTTATGATGATGATGAATCGATGTTTCGAAAATACCGATGTTTTCTTATACTGTATTCTCTCGTTAAGAACCCCGCAGACTACAACTTTTTATCTACCAATAGTTTGATCGGGTTTGTTGGGCTTTAAGCGCGAACACTGGCCCAACTAATCTGTTGAGTCGCTTGTGGGTGTGCACACTACGACCAATAAGTCGACTGGACGCGTCTGGCTTTAAAATAACTTTCTAGTTGCTTTTCAGTTGTTGAAGACAGCCAATGAGCACATACCCCAATGGGGTATCGATGAAGACAGCAATTGCATAAATTAACAGTAATGGATATGAATACAACCGAGTAGTTGTTCCGATAGTTCAGTTTGAAGACAATCGAAACCTATCAAACTTATTTGTCGGCCGATACCAAATCCGTGTAATGTGTATACTTATGTACAGGCTTATTATGAATAACGGGCCGATTAAACTATCGGCCGATAAAAAATCCGTAGTCTGCGAGTTTCATTGCTAATGATTTCTGTCAGTGAAGTTAAAAACATAATTTTCACTGACGCTAGATTTTTCAATCTCAAGTTCTTATCGTCTTACGCCACGAAATGTGTCTTTCAAATGAGAATAAACCGTGAATATACAATATGGGAGTTTATTTGGACATTCATATAATTGTTACAATTCTTTTGACAACGTATCTTACGCATGTACCTACTTATTATTCTTTTATGTATATTCTCCGATTATGTCACTATCACGTTCAGTCACGTAAAGTTGCAGTCACGTTATAGTATGTTAAAAGAAATACACCGTTACCATATTTCCTTTAGTTTCGTAATGAGTTGTTTATATACCTTTGAGTTCTTTTAAAGGTTTATTCTTAGCGTTTAAGCTAAAAAATATATTGAAACCAGCATAGGTTAGATATATTGCCTGATTGCAAATGTTTATAGATCTGTTATTGAATAAGTAAGCGACATTATTTTTACCCAAACAATATATGCTCTCTTAGTATTTTGATTTTGGAGACAAATTAATACCATTTTTATTGTACCTAAAATTGTAATTGAGCGAAGCTCTCTTTTAGGCAACTCACAAATTTCGCTTGTCTCCCTCCTGCTACTTAACGGTTCAACCGATACGAACGAATTTTGGCATAAACATACATAATTATAACCTGACGGACATAGGCTATGTAAAAGAAATATAGACTTTACCATGGAGGAATAATCACCGAAAGAAAAATTCAAAAGCTGATCACAGCCAAACCGCTGATACTAAATTGATGAAGTTTGGCGCTAAAACTCACATCGTGGTCGTGACTCATGTGCAAAAAAAAAAGTTTTGAAATCGGACATACCATAGAGGAATAATCACCCTTCAAAAATCTAATTGCTTCGCTCAGTATTTGCAAACAGCAGCATGTATTGCAGACCTAGTAAGTTATGCGACCAAGTTGAAACTGCGCGACGTAACGGAGTCCTTCATTTATTGTAAACTAGAGAAGTTCAGCAGAAGTTTAAAAGTTATTAATATTCCCCGTACTGAAATACCAATTATTACATCGATCTTTCATGGCTGTTAGTTGAACGTTATAGGTACTACCAACGTAATATCAAGGTATAAGTATACATATGTATAAGGTATACGTTTACGTAGGTATACGTTTTTTCGTAGGCATACGTATTATTAACGTTACTTGATGTTCGGCGGTGCCATCTGATGGTAAGACCAAATTTATTAAAAAAATAACTGTTCTCAAATATCATCTATATTCATTTTCTTAGCATTTAACGGTACTATTGGTAATTTCCAAGATTTAACAATGTTATTTTTTTTCCCCTTTTTACCCATTTTGAATAAGAATTTTCTAAAACGCTGAACAACGTATTGATTTATGGCTATTTAGGAACCTGTGTAACTGAACTAAGTACTTAAAAAATTAAACATAATATGTCATTCTTTATGAAACACCTTTGTTTTAATTTCTGATCGAAAGCTTTGATATTTGATTACATACTTTTCACTTTAAAACTGGCCAGTTTTTCATAAAAACTAGTTATCCCTATTTCACTTTCTTAGGAATATTTATTTTGAATGCTGAAGAAAGTTTCCATTTATTTTTTACTAGAAGCATGTAGGAGTTCTCATGGAAAGTTTTTACTTCCCCTTTCTCTTAGTTAAGAATTTTCTTAACGCTGATACTCATGAACATTTATTTTTCACTTAGAAAATAATTCTTTTCTGTACAAAAACTTCTCTTATATTTCACCCTCTTAGGGGTAGTGTTTTCCAAAAGCCTTTCTTACCACCAAAACCAAAATATACCCTCCAATTTCCAAGTCTCTTGGTTCAGCAGTATCGTCTGTCCCTTGTCCGTCTTTAAGTCAGTTGTCAGTTGTGTTGTGTATAAACATAGACTTTATCCAAAAGAAAAAAAAGATGATTGAGTCGGCCGCGTGTTTGCGATTGGCATAAGTTTGAAGGCGTAGCATTGAATTGGCCTTTACTCGTTCATAGCATTTTTTCTGTAAAGTTGCAGTGCAACGGTTTTTGCTATTATACTCTACTGTTACCATAGAAAATATCTAGTTATACTTTGTCCAATGTAGGATGATACTTTTGACAGTTGACACCTATATAGAGGGTATAAAGTTGCTATTGCAATGTCAAGCCAAACATAAGGAAACAAACGCAACCTTAATACGTAGCAATAAGGAAGTGACACCTGTCAAAAGTACATTGGACAAAGTATAACTAGATATTTTCTATACTGGCTCAACAAAATCCCTTGGGCGAACATTGCAGTGCTTTCAGTCGCCGGTGCTGCATCGAAACGAGTGGTCGCATTTGTTTTTCATGGTTACTATTTTTTAGAATGAGGATTTTTACGCTATAAAATTTCATAATAGAGCATTTCGAACGTCACAGCAAATGAAGTTTTTTTCATTGACAAATTTGTAATAATATAGACTAAAGGCTACTTAAAATGTTGATATATTTTATAAATACATTTTTATATAAACTAGTTGATTTATTTGATTATTATAGGACCTAGAACTTTGAATATAACAAAACAGTAACAGCCACCCCTTACGCTCTAAAAATATGCCTAGTTGCAGCTCTGATTTAGCGTTATATTTACTTCGCTGTTACTATTACAATGAAAATTACTTAATATCTATTAAAAGTATTTATTGCACAGAGTGAAATAGCGTATTACATAATTGATCGTTTCAAACAACCAAAAATATATTTATTCCCATTTATTATATTTTGTCTTGCTTATTTTACTTTCAACGTAACCAAACCTAAGCTTATTGTTCTAAATAACTAGTTATCTTTATACTTAAATACGCTTCTGCTCAGAGAGATGCTTTGAGCGTCAGTTTTAACAAAACTGCAAGTAAAAGATTCTCAAACTAGAGAATCGGTAATCAGTAACCCTCTAATGTAATACAATAGGCTATTCAATTGTACAAACTGCGTGACCGAATACTGAAACGATGGGAGACGTGACCTTTAGCCATAATTTTAGTAAAGACGGGATTGTTTTTCCTTGTTAACTTAATAGTTTTTCTCTTTACATATACAACAATTTATTGTTTATTTATGATCATGTCAGCGTATACATATTTCTTTTTGTAAAGAATTTTAAGTCACAATATCTAGACAGTCTATTACTACCACTAGTATATTTTTTTGCTTAGTGCTTTATGTGGTATGCACATAAAAAGAAGTTGACAATACAGGAAACAATCACACTCATAAAAAAAAATTGGTTGGCACATTTGTCTTTAATAAAGTTGACCCAAAAATATTTATCATAGGAGAGCTGCTTGAAATTCCTATAATGGAATCCAGTGTTAATCAGTTTGTTTACCGAGTCAAATACATTTTCTAGTAATTACACTGTCTTACTTAGTCTCATCAGAAGTAGGAGATTGCCTTGACATCCTTTCAGAGTATCATCTTAAACCAAACGCTATAATTTAAATAGCCAGCTCTGGTTAACGGGGGTACTGTTTGAATGATATACTGGAAATCACATAAGCTATTCAAAGGAGTCGTTACGTAAAAAACAAACAATTGTTTGTAAATACCCTATATAAATTTCGTATATAAATTAGGTACCAGTAAAATGATTGTCTTTACGATACGATTGTATCTAAAATAATGTGACTTTTATTAAAAGTTAACAGACTAAGGTTAAGGCGCTGCGAAAATAAGAGATTTTTTTGTTACCGCCCTTGCACAAAATCACAAAAACCAGGTGAGTGTGTGTGTATGTGTGAAAAAATTACTTAAATTACCAAAATTTCTTAAAAGGGTCCCCTTTTAGGGTTCGCTGTCTAGCGACTTCCATAAAAACTTGTACTTAGGACGTAACAAAATAAAAGTAGCATTATTTCAAAGAGAATGTGATAATAAATTATTTATGAAAACTTATATGATTATGGCTTAAATATACAAAAAATGTTGTTCACAAATCAGCTTATTTTGATAAGAATTACTATAGCAGGCACTTGAATAATAAAAAAGGGCAAATAATTAACACACTCAATATACAAAAACGGACAAAATGATGTAAGAAGAAGTCAGTAATATTTTTCTTCAAGCTGTCTAGATATGTTCAGTCTTCATGGCCCTCTAGGGTCTCTTCCTCATAAACATTCGATTGGTTTCGTGGTATTCCGGTCTGTTTTTTACTTCGAATGCTCATTTAGCTTTCCCCAATTTGCTAATAAGGTTTAATTTTTGGATTTTACATAACTAATAAATAAGTTTTTATATAAAAATATTAACTTTTGTTACATTTTGGCCCAATAGCTTCACCTTTATAATTGTAGCTCAAATATAAGTTCCACAAAAAACTGTTTAGTGCCGAATTGATAAAATCACGCGGATTTCTTTACGCTGAGCTGATGTACTCTATCAGCGGACGGTGTCAAGTAGAAGTAATAAATAAGAAACTACAAATAGCGGTGTTACAGTGGAATAGAATAATTTTATTTATGCTGTTTTTGCACATTTTACATAATTATGCATTAACTTCATATTCATTAATGTGAAATAGAAATATTTTTATAATATAGCGGGGCAGTAAATGCTTACGTACGTAGAAGTAGACAAT
Organism: Calamotropha paludella; assembly: GCA_927399485.1. Taxonomy (NCBI): domain Eukaryota; kingdom Metazoa; phylum Arthropoda; class Insecta; order Lepidoptera; family Crambidae; genus Calamotropha; species Calamotropha paludella. Next base: position 14,682,236 of record OV656813.1, on the reverse strand, counting down.
AGAGATTTCAAACATATATCCTGAGAGAACGCGTGTTTTCATCAAATTAAATATGATTGATTTACGTCAACATAGTAAGTTGCTAAATAGATATAACCATACTATGTTTATGATCCGTTAATTAAATAATGAGTTAACTAACAACAAAACATACTAAAGTTTAATATTTATTTACTCACTAGTTACACGCGAGTCGCCGACAGCTTAACTTTAAAATTTAGTACCATATAAATGCTATAACTTAGTATTATTTACATAAAAATCCGTTGACACATATTGGTAGATAATTTTGATTGAATATTTTATTTTTATGCATACCTAAATTATTTGGTCACCCAATTTATATAATATTAGGGGTTAAAGTATGAAATTGCCGATTTGTACTGAAAATCTATATTGTTTATTTTTTAAATTTTTAACAAATTTATTTAATCAAAATAGTTGCCATTATTATCTATACATTGCTGCCATCTAATGGGAAGGTCATTAATGCCTTTGCGATAGAATTCCGACGATCTAGACTGCACAAACTGTGTGAAAGCATTTTGTACTGCCTCCTGGGAAGAAAACTTCTTGTCACGTAGATAATTGTCCAAATCACGAAAAAAATGGTAGTCCGTTGGAGCAAGGTCTGGTGAATACGGAGGATGACGAATGGTTTCTAACTGCAGTTCCTGAAGGGTCAAAATGGTTTCTCGTGCTGTGTGAGGTCTCGCGTTGTCGTGGAGCAATAATGGTGAAGATCGATTCATGAGTCGGGGCTGTTTTACTGCTAGTTTTGTCAACATGGTTCGGAGTTCGGCACAATAGACATCTGCCGTTATTGCTTGACCAGATCGGAGAAAACTATAGTGAATAACACCATGCTGAGACCACCAAACAGTTACCATTACCTTTTTATTGGTAAGTTTTGCTTTAGGACACTGTTGTGGCATTTGACCTGGGGTCAGCCATTGCATTTTTCTTTTCCGGTTATCATAAAGAATCCACTTTTCATCACATGTTACAATTCGATCCAATATTCCTTCATTTCTGTACCGGTTCAACAAGGCAACACAAGTTTCAACACGCGTTTCTTTCTGCAGATCAGTCAAATCATGAGGCACCCATTTTTCGTATTTTTTTATTTTATTGATTTGACGCAAGTGAGTCAATATTGTGGGTAAGGTAACGTTAAACCATGCCGCTAATTCCTGGGTACTTTGACTAGGATCGGCTTCCACTATCTCTCTTAATTCATCGTTATTTACCTGTGTGGGCGGTCTTCCTCGTGGCTCGTTCTTTAAGTCGAAATTTCCATCACGAAAGCGTTTAAACCAAAATCGCACGGTGCGTTCATTAGTAGACCCCTCTCCAAACGCAGCATTGATATTGCGGGCTGTTTCTGCCGCGTTAGTTCCGCGTCGGAACTCGTATTCAAAAATAACTCGAATTTTCGCAGTATCCATCTTTCTTGTCTAAATTGAATAACAAAAACAATTGAAAGTCGATATTCAAATGTTTTACATTTTTTAAAAAAAGAACATCATAGAAACCATTTAAAAAAAGTTTCATTCGAAAACCTCAAACCATGAAGATTCTATGTCAATTCAAAGAACCTATTGCAATAAAACGGCAATTTCATACTTTAACCCCTATTATTAAACTGTGTCTGTATTAAATCTTGCAGTTTAGTACCGAGTCTCCATTTTCTGGGTTAGTTTACAGAACTTTAAAACAATTCTTTAAACTAACATTCGCAAACAATGTCATAATAAGTTAATCAAGCTGAATAAATAGTGAGTAACAAGTTTAATAAGACAATATAAAATATGTTATGTGGTTTTTAATCTACGACGTTGAAAAATGGTAAAATTAGGTATCACGAATGACGAAATATTGTAATGTATATTGTGTATCGAATCTATACTCTTCATCGCTTGAAACAACACCAGTAATAACCTTGGTTTATATTACTGCGTTATAAACGGTTAATTTAAAAATAAAATATGCAAAGAGTTACTAAATATTCATTCACTTCTCAAAAGGGCTACTCCATTATATAGAACAGTGTCGAGTGTAATTCGACCTCAAGAATTGGTTAAAAGTTGAATTCGACTAGTGCTAAATAATTTACAACAAAATAATTAATCTTAAACATTTAGTATGTAAATAATCAACTACCTGATGCCATGCTCTAAAATATTGCTTTATTATTTGATTTAAGACTGAAGACACTTGTTTATTAGCAATTTTGATAGTAAATTCCAATATTTTAAGAAAATAATCATTGCACTAAAGATCTCGTATGAATGGATTGGGCGGGGATTGGTCTATTTAGCAGGCCCATTAAAGGCTTTCGTTTGTCACATGATTACATTAATAAAATTAAGAGTAACCTGAATTTAAGGTTTGAAGAAATCCTTTATATCATCGCAGCCAATATTTGGTTACTCTTTAGTTTACTCCAGATTGTGGTATAATAATTAATATTATTAACAATAGTAAATCATCACGACATATTTAACAAAGTCTGTATTATAAAATCACTATTTTCTTGTACACTGCTTTAAAACTTGGTATAGGGAATAGGGATGGAATATTTAGTTGCGTAGCTGTAGCGTGTCAAGTCAAAAATAAGTAACGGCGCCACAGCAGCCGTTTATTATATTGGAGTCACTTTAACCTCTTAATCACTCAAATTATATTTTACATGAACAAGAAATTTCTTTTATTTTTTAGTAACCCTTAGATTCCCAAGAACCTTAAATAATAAAAATAAAGCTGTAACGTTTAAAAATCGGCATTTTAGGTCAAAAACTTAGCTCCCTTTCAGATGACTTCGGTTTAATTAACGATTTTTAGGACCTGTAATATTTTCCAATCAATAATTTTTTCCCGCTTTTCCAAATTATAATAATAGCAATAAAAACTTTTACTTTCGCAGATAAGTTAACTTACTTACCCTTTTTGCTCAAATTATTGTACCCTATAAAATATAAAGAGGCGATACTGGTGTCTATGTAAACAGGTGACCGGAAAAATACCCACAAAATATGTGGTCCGTAACAGTTTAAATAGCTAAAAACACTACAGCGTAAACTCAGGAAAAATATTTATTTTAGCGGCACGTTTAGAATAATAATATAAGAATGAATTAACACAACTAGTAATAATATCCCATTAAAAACACAATGCTACTACAATCTTGAGCCTTAATTTATGATTAAGTTATTGCTTTATGTAAATAATTGGATTGTTAATATTTAAGAATTTATATAATTCAATATTGTTGTAAGAGATCCAACAAGAAATGTGTTTTAAATTAATTTGGAATGTTGTCACAAATAAATATCATGATTATCAGAAGAACTTGCCACTCATTTGGATCGCAATTAGTTTGTCGGCGAATTCGACAAAATCTTAATATGAATCTTGGCTACTATTTTCATATTTATGTTTTAGAGGGATTATTTTTACTTTGAGCCTGGTACTTTACTGTTGGCCTAGTATATATTTATAAAAGTATAGTCGTTACTGAAAACCGTCGCTCATAGCCAATGCGAGTGAAAGTGACAGCAATAGTTTTCAATTGCTACAGAAAAGTTTGAATTAACTCATATTGAAAACCTTATACGCATAATATAAGATATTTAAAGTTTAAAAGATTGATAAAAGGTTATTAATTTTCCTAAAGTTACAAAGGAATTTAAAATAAATAGATGCCTATACAGTGAATGAAAGCTTTGCATTGAAAAGAAATCACTGTATTTAGTGATACACTTTTTTGAAAAGGGGCCACCGAAAATACCTCTGAAGTTAATTGACGTTGTCTAACCATATTGTATATTTTATTTTAAAAATATTGCAGACAAAAAATATACTAGAAAGCATAAAATAAGCAATTATTTATTTACTCTATGAATACAAACAAGAATGTTACTATTTATAAAGAAAATACTTTATCTATTTACACAATCATATATTTAACTATGTAATAAATATATTTAATACTAGAAGTTGAAAATAGGAAGGAAAAAGAAATATATCCTTCTTTTGCCGAAATAAAGCTAATATGCAAGGCCATTTTGCATAAACAAAAAAAAACTTTTAAAAAAAGCTTTTATTTCAATGCGCTAAAAAGAATAAAATAAACTTTTAATCTGGAACCTTTATTCACAATTTATACAAGCCATAAGATACCTACATAAAATATTAACTTTTTACTCTAAGCAACTGATGTGACATAAAAGCTTGTCGCGAGATCTATCTAGTAAGCATTCTAGCTATCGTAATTCGCGACAAGCTTTTATGTCACATCAGTTGCTTAGAGTAAAAAGTTAATATTTTATGTAGGTATCTTATGGCTTGTATAAATTGTGAATAAAGGTTCCAGATTAAAAGTTTATTTTATTCTTTTTAGCGCATTGAAATAAAAGCTTTTTTTAAAAGTTTTTTTTTACATTGATTTTTAAAAGTTTTTTTTTACATTGATTTTTTCTTTTTAGCGCATTGAAATAAAAGCTTTTTTTAAAAGTTTTTTTTTACATTGATTTTATTTTAAAAGTTTTTTTTTACATTGATTTTTAAAAGTTTTTTTTTTTCGAGTTCTACTCAGCGTGCCCTTTCATTTGATACCCATATTGTAGGGATCCATTATAAATTATTGGTCCGCCATTTTGCGAACGCCGCCATGTTGGATTTAGAACGACGTCACACAGTGAATCATGCATTGTCATCCGAACTGCACGTGTACACGAAATTTCAGCTCAATCGGTTGAAAATATCTGCTTCAAAATTAAGTTGCAAGATTCCACCCGAACAAACATACAGAGCAAGTTAAATAAAAGCTTTTAACTTTTAATAAAAAAGGGTTTGCTTTGACAGTGCCTTGTATTTGTGTATTGTATACAGATTGAATACCATTTACCAAAGAGTATGTAATCACTACGCATCATTGACGTCGTCGATCTGTATCGAATGTGGTATTATCATAGAAATATATTATCATTTGTGATTACTTAACAACATTAAAACACCGACTACAATGACTAAATTACTCTAACAAATTCAACCAAAGGGCAAAGCAAGCCACTTACATAATTATTAAGACAGTACCGAAAGTACCTATGCATTTACGTCGGAACTGTCTTATAGTTAGGTTTTAAATTCAGCTTTTATTCTATTACAAATTTTATGAACTTTATTTAGGAGCATTAAAATTCTACTAATATTCACTTCAGGAAACGCTAAGCCCTTATGTGATTCTAAAATACATAGGCTTCTGCTGATATTCGCATTTTTAAAGCACGTACCTTAGTTAATTATGAGCTATATGTATTTATGCTTCCAAATCTACTAACATAAACTGTTAATTTTATGTTTAAATTATATAAGCATCAATTTCCTAAACATTATGTAAGACACCCAATCTGACCTTAAAGTGTATACTGATAAACGCGTTCTGAAGAGAATCCAAAAAAACTATTATCTCGATCTGCTGCGTGCTTTGGAAAGCACTTTATGGTGATTGGCTAAGTATAACTTATGATACAGTATTAAATAAAACCTTAAAAATTTGTGAATCTGTATTGAATTCTTATTGTCATGTCAGGTAGAGTAGAATAACACGAATCCATAAAAAACATTTAAAATAAGAAGTAAATTTAATTGCAGCTGTAAATAAATGAAATAAAAAAGTTTTAATAATTAGCCGTAAATGATATTATGATTATATCAAGTTTTAATAATTGGTCATAAACATTTTCTATAAATATTTTTTAAAATCGTCATTTGGGCATACGTAGAACTGTCTACTGGTTACGTCTTTACAATCTTCTTATACTGACATGAAGGATCTCTTCAAATAAGTTTGCTAACAATATATAAAATACTTCGGTTACTAATAAATATTATTGAAATTGTTATCAAATAAATTAATCGACAAATATCATCATGTCGTCATCTCACGATGTGATTTGCCTTCGACTTCGTGATTGTTTCCTAGTTGTGCGATAATTATTAACTGTTATTACGCAATTCGCGTATCCAAACATGATATATTTGTAAACGGCGCTAAATATTTGTCAAGAACGTTATCGGATATGAGGGTTTTGTAATATTTATCACGATGAAAGATATCATTTTCATCTTCGTCGACGTATGAAAATTACGTAGCATTATTGTATGAAGTGTACCTAATTGCCCAATAGCGCTTATGAAAAGGTGTGATAATTTAAAACTGAGAATAATGTAACAATATTTTAAATTTCGATATCCCTTTTGAGTAACAACAACATGCTGCCCAGCAACCACATTGTCTCTTTTCCTATTTTTAAGTTTATGAAGCGATTGTACGCAATGTATACCGAAAGAACATCAACCCAACAACCACAGTCAAAGGATCCAACTTTTTAATTTAAGTTTTACGTATAATTTTACTTCTACAAAAACGATTGAAAAAGAAAATGTTAACAGTTAACGTCAGCAACTAATCCCATCAATGAGTCTATCTTACCTGTTAAAATTTAATCACCATATCCTTCCAAGCGACTTACATCAGCGTCTTCTGTATAGACCGTTAAAGAAAGCGACATGAATTAGACAAATTTGAAGTAATTTCAGTTCAAGTGAAATTATCCTTTGCTCTACGACGATGTCAATCGCATGCATTTATTCAAGTTTAGTCTGCAATAATATTTTTTACTGAATATGATTATGATTGAATTACAAGACAAATACTTGAATAATTACTTGAATAAAATTTCTCAATGCCATCACTGTATTTTTAAATTATTAGCCTATACAAGATGCCGCAGATGCCAAGATTCACAATTGTCTGTTGTTTTTTTTGCTCTGTTTACGTCATCTGAGTGTTCATCCTCATCATTTGTGTCCATACAATTTGGAGGGCACAGGTTAATATTATTTAAGTAATGAAAATAAATTCGGTCCACTTTCATGACTGATAAATCAAATTTGTTTCATACAACAAATTTCTTATTTCACGGTAAATATTACAATGTAATATTATTAGGATTCTCTTATTAAATATCTCATCTTGTAGTTACAATTTTACCGGGTTTTCGTACTCAACATAAAGGAGATTTCGTGTGCAATATAGGGGAATGGTATTGCAACTATTACTATATGGTGTACCCTCCTTTGGTTTACCATTAACTATTTTGAAGACGTCCAGCAGGATCTTTTCTTAAAAAAATAGTGTTAGTTGTCAGACTTAAATATTTAACGCTGTAAGTTTTGAAGAGGAAATATATATTCTTCGGTCCCGTAATCTTATGATGACATTAATCCGTTATGCTCAAATATTTTAATAGTCAATATGCCGTTATGTTTGTCGGCTTAATCGCCCTTGATGCTTTATGTATTTTATGGGCATTTAATTTTTATTTAGTAAGTAGTAGTAGTAGTAATAGTAGTATATACAATATTATAAGGGAAAACGCCAAATCATTGTGTAGAGGCAGCCTCAGGCCATCCACTATGTCTTTTCAGTAATCAAAACTTGTCGACGAGGATGTGCTATGGACGGACGTATAAACAATAGTTTAGCTTACCACGGTGGGCTCAAAAGGAATATGACACATTGTTAACATTCTTTGTGAATGAAAAAATAAGCAAATGTACCCGTGCCTACCATTGAATTAAAGTAAGGAACTAAGTAGGAGTCAGATGAGTATTAAATTAACTTGTGTTTTTTAAAATCAACATTGAAAAAGACTAATTGCGGCACTATGACTAAAACTACGAATAACCCAAGTTTAGATTTGAAGAATCCACAATAAACGCTAGTGTTAATAGACGCATTGTCATTATGAGATCAGCGATGACTATGCCACTAAGGTCAACGGTACAATGGATACCTTTTACGTACGGCACACGTAGATTCTGATTAAAAAGATTACAGATCACCTCTGATATTCGTTCGGCAGGAATTTAGAAACTATAAAATAATTAAATAAGGGTCCCAATTCAATAATTTTATTAAAATAATATTTAAACTATTCAACATTGACATAATTTAAATTAGTAACTAGTCAATTACTAAAATAGCTTTGCTCATACCTAATTGCAATTCTATAAGTTTATTACGCTGTTGGTAATCCCATCAAAATAAATAAATAAATTAGTAACAAGACGCGTTAATTTGTTAACGTTACTACCGTCTTCTTCTTTCGGATCTACTGACGGTTTGTTGTGACCTTCCATTGTAAGTGCAAATAGGTGGTGTTTAGCGCGCGGACACGCTAATTTACTTCGCACGAGCCAATGTTCCGTGGATACTGTTTCTGCGCCAGCGAAACTGAAAGCGAAAGGAGATATTTTTGAAACAGTGTTTTTTTTCCGAAGCGAATTACAATTCGGAGGAGCAACTTCACGTGGTGACAATCTGCTTTTAAGAAAGCGTAACATTAAAATAATACTTAATTTTTGTGGTAATCAAATCGCACAAGGCTATAAATAAACGCCTTGTCGTTTTTGTTTTGATTACCAAAAATGGCCTGTGATATAATACGAGAGACGACGCCAGATACGGTGATATAATGTATGCGTGCGGGGCGCTCTGGACTGCTTTCTCTCGAATTCGGTCGCGAAAGTTGTCTTGCTGCACACTTTCTATAGTTCAGTGCATTCTCGGTTCCTTAGTGCGCCGATTATATTCCACAGTTACTATATTCGACGGTCTTAACATCTCATGGTTTTTGCATTATCTACCTATCTTGTTTCATATGAGGAAGGATGTAGGAAAAGCGTGCTTGTTGTATATCCTCATGAGTAGTACGTTTCGAGGAAAGAAGTATAACTAACTCCATTATTATTTTAATGTGTGAGTATATATTGACAACTTATCGGTTGCGGTTTTACCAAATAATACGTTTTGATATGTTATCTATGATATAATTTAATTTTTACGCGTAATTTGTTGGTCATCCGTATTAAATCGTGTCACTAAATTTATACGTAATCGTAATAAGGTTATTAGGTTTACTGACATGTTCAATTATCAATAAATATGTAGATTAATTCCATGGCTCTGTACACAAACTGTCAAATCTTAAATTCTTCAGAATTAATAAATTAAAATGAATAAATTAATGATTTTACATAGTTTGCGCTAAAACGATGCGTATGCAACCCAAGATACCGTAACCTAAGGTTACCGTACCTTATAGTACTTAAGTTAAAAGCATTAGAAGATTGCCACCCGCGCCAATTTTACCACGTTTTTCTTATCTCACTTTTCTTATTTGTTTGTTTGTCTGTCCGGGCAAAATCTTGCAACTTAAATTTGAGGCACTTTCCGATAAGCTAGAAAGCTGAAACTTTCAGGATAGTTCAGAACCCGATGACAATGCACTCTAAAGCAACTTTCAACTTTCCAGATGCACTTTCAGGTCCACTTTCGGCAACTTTCACTTTTGTATGGGGCTTATCCGATTGTTGCGTAACACATGGTTACTTCGTTGAGTTAATAATTAAAAAGAATAAAATAATTATACTAGATTTAAAAAATCTAAAAATCCCACGTTTTTCAATGTCCTAAAAAGAATAAAATAACCCTGCGGGGCAAAGCGAGGGGCCACTCAAAACGTGGGGGCGCATATTACTAAGAGGAGATTTTAAAGAGATGAATGACATGCATTGATGCCGATTATTGTAAAGATGCGCCCCCACGTTTTGAGTGGCCCCTCGCTTTGCCCCGCAGGGTTATTTTATTCTTTTTAGGACATTGAAAAACGTGGAATTTTTAGATTTTTTAAATCTAGTATAATTTTGTAGCTATAGTGTGTCTTACGCTAAGATTCACAACGTTGCGGTAGTATACTTTCACTCCAGTTATTTAAGCTTATAAACATTCTGCGAGTAGGTTTTTCTCATCAGTCTCTGACTAAAATAAAGGAAAAATAATAATAAATTAAACATAAATGTATAAAATTGTAGTGAGTTACCTATGCCAGACAAGTTCTGCCAATGTTTTACTCATACATAACATAACCACGTGCTACTTTTAGAATCGCATACACATGTGCTGTACCACGTGGTCAGCCACATTATAACCCGTTTTTAAAATTATTGTTTTGAATGTCGTCGTTGTTAATAAATTGACCCTTTTTATCGCCGTATTGTTATTGTTACTATACTAAAATTAATGCGCATTTTCGTACCAAAATATTACATTCTGATTTAATGTACGGAGAACAACACGTCAACCTGTTAAATTATCTCGATGATGTTGGACTGTTTTGTTAAGCTATATACTGATTTTTTTCGAGAAAGTTTATACACAAATTAACTATGTAATAAAAGAAAATTTCAAAGTTAGAGATTTTATGCTACGAAGCTTCTCCGACCATCGTGCCATCTGTTGTAGTTTACGAAGAACTATTACGACGTAAACCGTTCCGTACTGCCATCTGTTTACATGGAATTGAAGCAAGCTAATGCTCACAAGTGTTCTAAGATGGCGCTTAGATCGGAGGCAAATTCAGTCATGCATCAAATTAATCCAGTAATATTTACAGTATGTTTATTGTTCGTTGTTTTAGTATAAATCTTTTAAAATTACCTTACTACATGACATTAAAAACTTTAATGCCTAAAAATTTGGAGCGATTTAGCTGCATAGTAATATAATTTCGTGGTACATTAAAACCATTTGCCGTTTATTATTGAGCAGAAAAAGCTGCATAATGTAAAAAAAATATCTGTTTTTTCTTTACCTAGGAACGAACCACGGCAGTTTTTACGTTATTTGGAAAAAGTCTGTTAATTGTTATAGTCAAGGGCATTAGAATTCACAAGAACCAGGAAAAGATCACAGCGAGGTCTCTTGTCGCCAAACGGCAGCGTCACCCCATGCGGAAGGGTCTTGGACGAGGCCTTGACGTCGGGAATTATGTACTTGCTGTAAATGAAGTCTGCCGTAAACCACTCTTTAGCATAAACTCGAGTTTGTTGTTGCAATTTACGTTAAATGTTTCAATGAATGTTATGTATTCCCGCACTTTCGCAATATAATAATTTAACGTTATTACTTTTCCTGTGAGTTCAAACTTTTTAATGATAATTTGAGTAATTTCGATGGTGTCAGTTTGAGAGAAAACCCGATGTGACACCATACTATTTGCTAAAAAACGTATTAAATTATAATTGACTATTATCTTTACATAATTCCTAATATAATATCCTGCATAGTTTTTTAAATAATACGGTTAAAATTCCGTATGTTCATATAATATACGATACAACATAAGTGAAAATAAGATTGTGTACGAAAGTCGTAAGTTACATAATTAACTAGGTATATGAAGTACGTCGATTCATATTTTTAAAAATATTTCAACATTTAAGAACCTATCTCACTGTGGCACATGGATTTTGAGTGGTTTAATAATCGCCAATACCAAACTTGAGAAGACCTCGTTGATAAAAATTATGTGCTCTTTGTGAAATTAAATTTTCTTTCAAGTGAAGATTGTTCATATTTAATGCTTTTAATCACTGATTGTTCATATTAAATGCTTTTAATCACTGAGTGTATGATTATAGACAGGAAATATTTTTCTTGCTGTACAGTTGAGTTAGTTAATTATGTGAACACATTGACGCTTAAAAATATCTAAATATTGCAATAATCCATAACTATATTTATCTACTAAATAAATATGTAAGAACAATCAGTTATATTAAATTAACAAGTAAGGTTTCATAAATACGCACCTTTTTAAACAATCAGCCAAGAAGAAAATAATTACAAAAAATGGAAAATTTGTTTACTTTACCAATTTATTTTCGAACCTATAATGTCTTTAAGTATGGGTATCCAAAAAATTATTATATATGGGCCCTCCGTGTTATTTAGAAGTCATGACTTGTTGGTGCCGGCTGAACTTGTAGTTGGAGGTTTTAAACCTACGAATGTGTACACCTCCCTTTTTATATTTTTATCCATAGGAAAGGGCAGTTGCCTCAGCAGCGGGGACATTAATGAGCTGATGATGATGAAACTAATGGTAAACGCATGAGGATGAAATAAAACCGCAATATGCGTCTTTTTCTTTGTGCGTTTAGTTCTTTCAAACCATTCAAATACTTGAAACAATTTACATTGTAGTTTAGAATGTTTTTCCGGCTGCTTTGTATGTATAATACATACAACCTTGCGTTCGGTTGTCTCTTCTCTAAATAGTATAAAACTAAGTCGCTATTCGGGTCTTCCTCTGTTTGAGTCTTCTGAAATAAGCAATGAATGTAAATATTGCTTTTACTATCATTACATATTTTTTTTTTATATGTTAGTATAATAACAAAATCTGAGCGGCCTGACTCAGTTTTTTTTTGCGATTTTTTTTTCATTTATGAGGCTCTGGCCGATTATTACAAGTACCTACCATTGTTTGAATTACCTTTTTTTTTGGAAAACTTCAGTAAATGATCGCCTCTCATTGAAAAATGCGTCAGGGACAATTTCGTGCGATGATTTTTTTTAATTTCAAGTGTGGCCTAAAATCGGATGAGCCGTTAGATCGATCTTAAGTGGCATTTATGGATGAAGGCCCCTCCAACTATCTACCGTTGGCATATTTAATTCAAGTGTGGTCGCCTAAAGGACAATGGGAATTTCTGTCCTATTAGCGGCCACCGATAAGTGTGGTATCATTCAAAGTAGAACATCTTTTGTTAAGGCGAACCATTGCAGGCTATTTTGGGAAAAAATTATCGATAAAAACATGTTATTTTGCGATATATTTTACACTCTAATAAAAATGTCTTATTTCAAACAATTTTGATTTTGTAGGCATAATAAATACTTAAATAAAAATAGTATAAATGGTTTTTATTCACAATTAAATAAGTAATTAATGAAATACAAGAAATACAAGAATACTCAGGAGTCGCTAATTCTTCAGCACGTTGTATGTACCAGAATTGCCGAAATACAACTCTTCATCGAATTTCGAACAATATCAAAGTAACATTTTTGATTCATTTTAATTTTTACATTCCAAATGCTGCAAGAGTTGGCACACATCACATGCAATCAAATGATTGGAATCAAATAATAGATAGCCCCAACTTGCTGCATGATTTTTACGCTACGCATTTCGTCGATATGATGAATCTCATGAAAATGGCAGCGCTGCGAGGTTTGGTGCTAGATTTTGATCACATAGATGATATGGACATTACAGAAATATACATAAGAGTCGGTCTAAGTCGTGACCAATTCAAAAATATTAAAGAACGGACACCTTCATTGGCACGTGCCACTCGCCCTAATACAATCTTGGCGGCTTATTAATGAAATTGAGAAGCGGTGAGTCTAATGAGATATTGGTGACTCAGTTTGCAATGAGCCGACGGACTTTCGAAAGGTATCTTAATACCGCGAGAGATGCCCTGACAAGAGAATTTGTTCTTCAGCTTCTAGGGTACGACCATATTAACAGACAAGAGGTGGCTGCTCGGAACCTTCTAGTGCCTAACGCCCTATATGGATCTTCAGGAGAGGAAAGAAAACCTATTGTTATATGTGACGCTACGTACGTCTACATACAAAAGTCGAGCAACTATTTGTTCCAAAGATTGTCTTACAGTCTGCATAAGTTCACTAACTTGTTAAAGCCCTTCGTAATGGTATGTTGTGATGGGCATATCATCGATACATTTGGTCCTTATGCAGCCACTGCTTTAGATGCAACCATAATGAAAAACATGATAGAAAACCACGAAGACGTTTTTCACTGGTTTTTTAGTGAGGGAGACATATTTATATTAGATCGTGGATTCCGCGATGTTACAGAGGATCTTCAAGCCCATGGTTATGAAACTCACATACCTCAGACAAAAAGTCGCCATGAAGACCAATTGACAACTGAGCAGGCAAATAAGTCATGCATGGTAACCATATGTCGCTGGGTTGTGGAGGTAATAAATGGTTGGTTCAAACGTGATTTTAAGCTTTTCAGACAAGAGTTTTTCAGTCGTGCACTACCTCACATGATGCAGGAGCGGAAATTGCCTTACCTGCAGAGTTTTTAAGCGAAGTTATCATAGATCATGACATGAAATATATATTGAATGAATATATATATATATATATATATATATATATATATATATATATATATATATATGGTACTAGCCAATTTTTTAAATTATGAGTTGTATTTTATAGACATATCTTGTGATATTTTTTCATTTTTCACGTAAGTAATTAAGGTTGGGTTAGTACATCTTATACTTCATAACTTTTTTCCAAAATACTCCACAATGAAATCCTTTTATAATCATAATATATACATCAGTACCTGTCAAAAAATACACACTTCATGGATGGCCGCCGATGGGACATGCGCCATACAAATTTGACCATTCTCCTTTGGGGGATGAAAAAAGGAGTGGTCGTTCTTCGACGGTTGTTACCGAAGAAAACGTTAGCAACTGAAAGGGATTCAGTTGTCATCGTAGGACTAAGCGCTGATGTCTGCGGAGGACTGAAAGACGCATGGAACTTTGTATAGAAAAGCTGTTGGAAAGTACTTTAGAAAGATATACTTAATTAAAAATATTTCAATTCATATAAGTTTGTTTTTCAGTTTCTCAAAACTTGCGGATACATAGGTGCGATGAGTATATATACGCACACAAGAAAAATTCTTATTCATTTTGCGTTATATTATACCTTCCGAAAATCATTACGACTTCACGAACAATTTAGAACTAATGAGTTTCTCTAAAGTCTAAAAAATCATACATAAAATATTTAGTATTTATTACATACACACCTACATACATACATATATATAGAATAACTGTTAACGGTATTTTAGAATGTTTGTGTTTGCTTAGAGCCTTCACATTTTTTAAACGCGCCGTCGACCAGTGTGTTGTCCCCCCTGGAGAATTTTACCTGAAAGAGGTAAAATTCTCCAGGGGGGCAATGAAGCGATCTGGGGGGGGGGGGGGGGGGGGAGTTAATAAATGTAACAAAATATTTTTTTTAATTATTTCCAGTTATTATTAATATTTTAATGAAGGAAAGGTGCTATCAGTCTACACAATAAAGAAAAGATACAACTAAGCTGAATCAAATTTTTTAAAGTAACATATTTTTCTTTACAAAAATCTTATTCTTCGTGGCTTTTTTCGTGCGTGCTTTGTATTCAACAAATCAACAACTTTTTCCAGATATTCTTCTTTTGTAGTCTCTGGTCCCTCGATGCTAATCATCATACAATGCATTAAAGGGTCGCATTCTGTTTCTTGCCTTATTCAGTATTCTATTCAACGTACTACACGATTTTTCCACGCAGGCAGTGGTTACGGGAATGACAAAAAGGATTTCACAAAGCTATTGTGAAATATATATAACTATACTATAACTCGCAGTACCCTTTTTTTTTAAGTGAAGAAAATGCTTTGAGCATACTTCCACCACTGGGAGTGCAGCGGAAGTTATGTGGGACTCTCCCCTGCAGACCTACTTGACGATAAAATCTCGTCAGATTGGTGTGCAGGGGCCTACCCACTAAAAACTTCACCAAATCCCTTTAATCACCTTGGTGTCACTGGACTGTCGTACAGCTGGTCATCGTCTGATGACGAGTATTTCGACGATGCAGTGACACCTGGTGAGGTCATGGGAACCCTTGCGGACACTACCGCGGCCCCACCGGTGGATGTCCCCCCTAGGCAGACTCGAAACTCGCAGTACCCTACGTCTCCTTCTAAGATTTTTGCGATTGGATTTTCACCTGTCTCCTTGTCCATTCCGCTTTCTAGCATGGACTTGATCTAAAATTTAAATAATTTAAGGTCTGCTATCACATTTTCATTTCAGCATTAAGCGTAGGAAATTTGTCACAAAACATTCTTACTGCTGTGTCTTGGAAAGCTATTAATGATTGAAAGTTTAAAAAGCTACTTTAAAATGTCATGATATCAATTGATTTGTCATTGAATCTGTCTTGTATTTCATTAATTACGGGATTTCATTAATTAAGGGATAAAGATGTATTGCTTTCACAATACATCTTTATCCCTTTAAATGTTTCAGTTGCTTTTTAATAATAAAGCAGGTGCACTTCAGATTTGAATTTCTCTATTACATTTTCGCACTTTTTTGTAATATGTGTAATTTTGTGATGGTAATAAGAGGAATTACTTTGGCGTGAAACAAGACTTTCTTTTCCAAAGCATTGCTCAGGTAAGAAAGTGCTGAAGAGTTCATTCATTACGTGACAGGTGTCGATGAAACTTATTTCTTATATCCAATAACTACAATAACTTGCATCACTGCAAGGTCTGAGCCTTCTTTATGGCTACAAGCCATTATAAGCCATTATAATTGGCTTAAGGGTCCTAAGCTTTTACTATCCTGTGGTGTGATAACCATCTTACTTCAATACATTCTGGAATCTTACGAATGTTCAATACAATGTGGAATCTAAAGAATGGGATCGTTAATCAATGCTTGAATCTCAAGTTGAATATTTTCCTATTTAGGGGACTTGCTAAAGCTTGTATTTGCCTTTTAAAACATGAAAAATCCTTTTAACCTTTTTATTTTCATTTCTGCAGAAATCTGCTGCTAGAGCTAATATATATGCTTTACAGTGTATGTAAAGTATGCGTAAATCGGCGCACTTAGATCTTCTGTCTACTCAGTCGGGATCACAAACTCTACGCGAAACAATATAGCAAAAAAAAAATAGAAAAATGCCATTTTGTGCAGCTTTGTGGTGGAAAAATGATAGTCGACGGACAAAAGGAGACAAAACGTACCATCGATTATTCATATTTTCTGTTATTTTCATTAAAATTGTAAATTGCTTATATTGAGTTCTTGGAAATGAAAAGAAAAATTAAATCGACCACATATTTTTAAAATTATACAATTTAAGAGAATAGAGTTTAGTTGAGTATCACCTAAGTTGAGTATTTTAATTGCATTGTTTGTATTACTCATATGATTTCAGAAGAATGGAACACTTAAACTGTACGTGGTAAACAAAAACATAATTCTAAGTGTTTCAAGTTACCATCTCGTTGTCATTCGATTATAATATTTTTAGTACGCGTATTTTGTTTAGGGGTAGAGACTTGTCCCATAAGGTTGATTTACTTCTTACCAGCCGACACAATTTTTTCCTGTCCAAATTGAGTTATGGTGTTAAGCTAACACCAATAAAGAAAGAAAAAAAATATTACAAATTGCTCGTCAATTTCATAGGTAACCCCCTGCAAGAAATTTTAATAAATAAATAAACTTGAAATCAACAGAAACCTGTTCAATTATTTGATTGAACATATTTCTGTTGAGCCTCTTTGGAGTCTATTTTGGACATATTTTCAGACAAAGAGACAAAATTATAAATAAAGATTTATTTTTTAACTTTATTACTTTAACTTTATTTATTGGCATACATTCACAGACAGATATTTATGTAACGGATATTTTATGATGCACGTTTTATCTCCAACCTTGTACCTCTCGATAACATGACAAGGCTTGTTGTATAGCCTTTTTACAGTGAAGGTTGTAGGAAAAGTATTTTAATAATAAATGTTTTTTCATGAGTTCGAATGTTAAAATAAGATATTAAAACTAGGTTTATAGTAAGAATAGTCAGCAACTAAAGTAGTATCTGAAAGTATAATAAGCTTAACATGTATATGATCTGACATTCCAAAGGATGCGCAGTGTTTCGGAATAACTATGTTTTACTTTTCAGAAATAAATCGATAATTGAAATGTAAAAATACTTTATGTGTTCAAAAACTTTGAAGCTTTTCAACGAATCTTATTTTTAGGACTAGCGATTCTATTTTTTTGGATACTTCATCTGCTGAGCTATTCTTGATTTTGCCTGTACGTTATGCGAATCATAATGGCCGTGATGAGCAATCATTACTCTAATCGACTAGCCTTCACCTCTCTGAACAAAGTTTGTTGTCCTGTCAGTCTGCGGGTCAAAGCACCAACGACCATTATCGATATGATGCAGGATAATAAAAAAATAGAATGTTTGCAATAATGCAAGAACTGCAAGGGACTGAATTATTTTAATTAAAGCAACGAGACCTTAACTCTGAGACTTTGTGTTTCTAGAATAATTGCAAAATTCCAGTTTGTTTAGGACAGCTGGAAACTTAAAGCGGATTAGCTAAACTTTGCTAAGCTTTCTAGCGAAGTCGGTAGAAACATCACATCGTAATTCTGATTTTATCCACAAAATGAAACAGTTTATTAATTACTTGCTAAGTTATCAGTTTTTAGCGTTCGAGCGTTTGTAAGAGCTTTATATGATACTAGATGTAGCACACGATATGGGTGGGTGCTGATGACCGATTGTTAAGGATTTAAGATCCTCACATTTCCACAGCGATATGTTTAAATTTTGCTTTACAATACGTGTAATGCGATTGAATAATCTTACATCCTTTGTTTTGTAGTGGAATTATCGCTAAGATCCTTATTTTTAATTTTTTATCAGTACACGTCATGAAGGGTTGAATGTACTTACTTACCTTTGGCCTCCTAAATTCTTACCGATCAATAAACAAATTCATAATGAAAATGAGCTCGTCGATCTCTTTTGTCTCTTTCTTCATATAGGCACAATGAACCTTGTCTAGCTACGTTTCGACGCCACAATATAGCTTTTTATAATTTGTATCGACGATGTGTTAACAGCATAATTAGCTTTTATATTGTCTACAATATAATTTAAGCACAGTACATGTATGTACATTTTCAGTAGCTTTTATATTGTCATATAGTAAATATCTATAACTATAATTTAACTACAATATAATTTAAGTACATTTATCATAAGTACACAATCGAATCACATGTACATTTTCAGAAAAAAATAGTAAAATAATTTATGACACTTACTTACAAATATATTTTTCTACTTTTTATTTTTTTCTATTGAAGGACAAATATTTTTTCATGTGATAGCGAGTAGTCCCTACTCGTAGTTGTGAATGACAAGCTCTTAAACGCATTTAAACATGCAAACTTGTATGCATATCTATAGTGGACTCTAATAAAAGGGATTTCTTTTGTGTCTGTGACTCAAAACTAAAACCAATCTGCCGCTGTCGTGAGATAAGCTGTTTGTACCTAACAGATTTTTTTCATAGTAAGAGGCAACGGCTGTAGACTATCAATTTACTGACCTAATATTATATACTCGTATATCCTTATATAAATTAATATCTTTGTGTATGGCGCATCTATTATTTTCATAAATATAATAAATTAAAAACGACCGATTGGACCGTCGAAAATACACATGACAAATGGATTAATAAATTTATAAAATAACATATATCCCAATTACTTGCTTTACTAACAAATTGGTGGTGGTTTATATAAGATTTATTTAAGTTCTTTTACTTGCTACTCTTGTGTACATTCGAGTCGAGTGAGCTGACAGGTATTCTAAAACGTTTTTCTTTTTTAATTAGACTCTTTGAAAGGCGTAAAAGAAAAATAGAGTATTCATTAAGTGAAACTATCTCTGACCAAACTTTTTTCAATGACATTGAAATGAGCTGAAAGGAATAGGTTTCTGCAAAGAGTTCGTCTGACCTTCGTTTGAAACATTAACTGTTATGTTTATTGAATAACTACGCCTAGTTATATACAAAAAATAAAGAATAGAAATAGGTCAACATCTGCTATAATGTTCATATAGTAGTGCAGTATTGTTCATGTCCTCCTATTCACAGATCCGTTCTTATCTACACTACACTTTGACACTCACTCAAGAAACTGACCTATGTAATAAACTTGCACTCTCTACTATAAAACTTGTTTACACTGTAGTATTTAGTAGTTTTACGTGGCATTTAATGACATTGTTCATTACTGTGGAATAGGAGAAATTTTATATATATAATAAATTGCATAAGAGGTAAATATCTCGTTTCAGCAATTTTTTTTTGTATTTTTTAAAATAAATTAATGCTTTGTTGCAGTTTTGATTAATGCATAGGATTTTAAAGCCATCTTCAGCCACCAACTATCCGCAGTTTGGTATCAACTTATATATTTCTTTTTCTGCGTCTTTTTATACAGCAGAATAAATTTATTTCCTTTAAAACATTACGGTTACGTTTATAATTACAACGAATTTGTAATGTTTCGGTCCACAATATTTCATGATGAAGCGATTTACGATAAAAATACAGTGTTTATGCCATTCACTTTGTTTTTGTAGAATTAATCACTGTAATGCGTTTAGCTCTACTAAGTAATGCTATTCTTAATCGGTGTTTGGTTAGTTACCTATATAATTGTCCCGTTTTATTGTTTACCTATTTATTGCATTTAATTAATTTGAGTGCGGAAATCGATTTTACTCCTACCTTGCATGATAGATTTTTGCGAGAGATTAAATACTGTAATTATAGTAATGACATTCTGTAATCTGTATAACATATTATGTACTTATTTTCTAAAATTGTTATACAAAAACAATTATTACATTATTTCAAATTACGGTCATTATAATATAATTACCCATTAGTTAAGTTATTTCAAATTATTTTAATTTTAGGATGTCATTACATAATTCTTAATGGTGTAATTTGCTGATTATTAGAAAAGTAATTAATTAGGTCTTAAACATAAAGCCAACTATTGTATTGCAAATTTATGGCATGCACATGGGAAACCAAAGTTTGTTTAATTATCTACCAAACAAATGAGAAATATATATTACCAATATCCAAAACTGCCTATTATTTTCCAGTTATGGAACTAGCTGTAACGAGAAAAAATATTAAACTGTTTAAGTTCTGTGATTTAGATTTTGTTCAACAGTTCAACATTCACATGCTGCTAAAACAATTACCCCTTAACAAAGCCAGTTAGTTCCGTTATTTCCGTTAATGTCATAGTCTAATACCGAATCAACAGTTAACATGACACAAAATATATTTATTTATGTCAAAAATCATTACTTATATAGGAATTCTGAAATTTTCTTTAACAAGGAAACACTTGTAGATCGTACCATTTGTTTTTATAGAAATATTTACTATGTTAAGCTTTATTTACATCTATCGGATCTTACACATCCAAGTTCTCACAAAGAACCAATTTACAAGTATCAAATTACAAGATGTAAATGCAAATAGTTTTTGTGAACATAAGGGTCGTCTTATAAACAGAATGTCTATGACTTGATGCGGTACCTAGTAGTACCTAGTACATAGTTCCACTTTTCATAACGGGCTGTTATTGATTTAAGGTATTAAACTGATATGTTAGTTCGTACAGTTCGCAATATTCTTCAGATGATTGAATTGTTAAAATGTATTATTTGTTTGGCATATAAGTCGAATTTTTACCTTATACATTGAATTCACTAATCCAAAACTTAATTCATACTTATTTTTTACTAATTTGTACGTACAATAGACTTATAGGCAACTTAAGAGCACAAAATTGTAATTTGCGGTCATTTAGGTGATCATAGTAATATGTCATCAAACAATCCGCATTGGGCCCTCGTGGTGACTTCTATAGGAGGGAAGACCAGTCTGTGTGACTCTGTAGTCAACATGAATAGTTAAGTGTCAAAATTTTGTGGGTAGACAATACCCACAAAAAATATATACATATAAATATTTACTTCATTTAATGTATAACATATTGTAAGTTACTCGATTCAAGAAGATTTTTTTAAATTAATGTCGTTGAGTCTTGATTTGAATATAAAGTTTTTAAATATAGTTTCGTTAATTATTTTCCGTGCTTTGAGAATATTAAAAAGTGTATGCATTTTTTCATATGGGTTTTGACGGGGTAGCTAGTTATGACAAGTACTGTGTAAGTAGTACACCGTTACTAGTTGATATTACATACATAAATTGTACAGGTACAAAGGTTAATAGTATTATTTTTTACTTCGACACAGTTTTTATCTCTTAAATGAAGAAATGGTAGTTATGGACAAATATTTCGTCTCATAATTGTTGGAATAAAGTAAACGTTTCGCACTCTGAAGGTTTTATTTAAGACCTTCAGCCTTTTACATGGATGACGGGTTGCTTAACACTGCGTTTAACACAAACACCCGTGCATAATGCTACCGACTGTTTCCGTTTGAAGCCATTCACATATTCATATTGGGCAATGATAACTTTGTCACATTTATCATTTTCGTTAGACAAATATTATATTTTAAAGGCTTTCTTATATTTTAAAGCATTGTAATTTTACGGCGTTTCTTAAAAGATGCTCTGAGAGACGAGTTTGACACACTTATACTATACATTTACGAGACGCACGCTTGAAAACTCCCATAATACAGAATTGACCAAGAAAATCTCGCGTTATGCATCCAATATATTGCTATAAGCTGAATTATATCTGCTTCTAATTGTTCTACGAAATTAAAGCTAATGTAAATTTATTCGAATCGGATCCAATGGACGTACTAATTTCCTGGTCCGGATTTACGTCTGGTATATTCCTTGTACAACAAAATTATATGGCAATTTTCCATAAAAACTACGTAAACCTGACGTCACACAACATATTCAGTGTCATATATCCTTGAATGGTACACACTAATATTGGTGAGCCATCTTGTTTGTTTATCCACGACGCAATATGCTTACGATATTTATTATACAATACTTTTGATAGATGAACATAGATAGTTATGGTCAGCATCCACGAATTTCATAAAAATGGCGACTTATATGTATTCTTCCGCTAAGTTGTAAAATAGTCATCATCATTTCAAAGAGGAAAAATCAGCCTTTTAATGTCAATGCAGGTATTACTTACACCGGTCATTTTCTATGCCATAAACTTGTTTATTACGACTTCTCCTCAGCATGAACGCGTGCAACAATATAGTAGTCCTGCTTTTTGTTTTTTTTAATGTGTTTTATCCTATATTAGTATCAATTAATAGTGGAGAAGAAAGATATCAAGTTTAGAGTATACTTAGTTTAGAATTCGACTTATTTACGTAACGACGATCGACCAAAACACCTTGATTAACATATAAAACGCTCATTTGATAAAAAAGTGTACCAGAAAACAGTAAAAATCGAAATAACTCATCATGTAATATTTGCCATCTGACGTTAAAACATATACATATAATAATTTTTCATTTACTTGGCCAATATACTAAATCATTGATTTAATTGAAACTTGGTAGTTTGTTTTTTATTAAAATTGGGATATCCGATAACTCTAGTTTGGTAAATACTTATGTAAAGGACGATTCAGTTGTTGTTGACGTCTGACCAAAATTATAACACAAACAAGTTTTGTAGAAAGAATTAGCGAAAAGCAATTTACATAGAACCACAATATCGTCGCACTTATAAGGCAAGGCCGATGACCGGAGAGTTAAACGGTCACTTTGGCGGGGCATAAAATCATTGACCGTTTATACCAAACACCCGTGCTATCATAGATAAATTACGAGAAATTCATCACTACTACACCATCTATTAAAACCATAGGTGAATGCCTGCGTCAAATCTGCATTTCTCAATTACATTAGACGTTGGCTGGTCGCCGACCGGGGATTCCGATGCTCTTGGATGAACTAACGCCCGTCCCTCACCTTGAAAATCTAAACACGTCTTTTTATAAATCACCACGAAAGTAGTACGAGTTTTCCTCGAATATCTATTACTCTTTTTTACTCTTTGTGTTTTTTTCTACATTATTATCATTAACAAAATATTGTTCAAGTGTAATTTTTTCATTTTTGAGTGCCAAAGACGTCCTTTTTATGGTTCCTTCCTTTTGATTTTTGTAACATGGTATTATAAAAGAAACTTAGGAAGAATTTTGTTTCTATCTTTACTGGTTGTATTTTCTTCGTTTATTGTATAATTGATTAGTTTTGATTCTGCTAAATCCCTTTAATTTAAAAAACATTACACATCACAACAAAGGAGTTTTCCGGGTGAAACTAGTTTTTTTACTGCGTATTTATAGTAGATAAGCGGTCAATGTAGGAAATGATATGAGAAATGTTAATAAATGATTACGGCTGGTAACTAAATACGTCATGTAATCATGTATATTGGCTTAAAGAGAACATGATGACTCTCTGATTTGGTGATCTGCTTTGGACAATTGTTGATATGTAGTTGCAAATGTTTAAGCCGCACCTAAAAGATTAATCGATGTTTTTCCCAATATAATTTTGTTTTCTTAATGGCGCGCAAACATTTGTATCGCTGTTATAACCAGATATCGAAAATCTTTTCTGATGTAATTAGGTCATTTGTTACATGAGAAGTTTACTTTTACTATCTGTATATGGAGCAAAAATTTTGAAATATCACGTCTGGATGTCATGGCTTTCAGAACGTATTTACCAAATATAAATGTTTGTTGTGTTGTTATAATAGGGGTTAAAGTATGAAATTGCCGTTTTATTGCAATAGGTTCTTTGAATTGACATAGAATCTTCATGGTTTGAGGTTTTCGAATGAAACTTTTTTTAAATGGTTTCTATGATGTTCTTTTTTTAAAAAATGTAAAACATTTGAATATCGACTTTCAATTGTTTTTGTTATTCAATTTAGACAAGAAAGATGGATACTGCGAAAATTCGAGTTATTTTTGAATACGAGTTCCGACGCGGAACTAACGCGGCAGAAACAGCCCGCAATATCAATGCTGCGTTTGGAGAGGGGTCTACTAATGAACGCACCGTGCGATTTTGGTTTAAACGCTTTCGTGATGGAAATTTCGACTTAAAGAACGAGCCACGAGGAAGACCGCCCACACAGGTAAATAACGATGAATTAAGAGAGATAGTGGAAGCCGATCCTAGTCAAAGTACCCAGGAATTAGCGGCATGGTTTAACGTTACCTTACCCACAATATTGACTCACTTGCGTCAAATCAATAAAATAAAAAAATACGAAAAATGGGTGCCTCATGATTTGACTGATCTGCAGAAAGAAACGCGTGTTGAAACTTGTGTTGCCTTGTTGAACCGGTACAGAAATGAAGGAATATTGGATCGAATTGTAACATGTGATGAAAAGTGGATTCTTTATGATAACCGGAAAAGAAAAATGCAATGGCTGACCCCAGGTCAAATGCCACAACAGTGTCCTAAAGCAAAACTTACCAATAAAAAGGTAATGGTAACTGTTTGGTGGTCTCAGCATGGTGTTATTCACTATAGTTTTCTCCGATCTGGTCAAGCAATAACGGCAGATGTCTATTGTGCCGAACTCCGAACCATGTTGACAAAACTAGCAGTAAAACAGCCCCGACTCATGAATCGATCTTCACCATTATTGCTCCACGACAACGCGAGACCTCACACAGCACGAGAAACCATTTTGACCCTTCAGGAACTGCAGTTAGAAACCATTCGTCATCCTCCGTATTCACCAGACCTTGCTCCAACGGACTACCATTTTTTTCGTGATTTGGACAATTATCTACGTGACAAAAAGTTTTCTTCCCAGGAGGCAGTACAAAATGCTTTCACACAGTTTGTGCAGTCTAGATCGTCGGAATTCTATCGCAAAGGCATTAATGACCTTCCCATTAGATGGCAGCAATGTATAGATAATAATGGCAACTATTTTGATTAAATAAATTTGTTAAAAATTTAAAAAATAAACAATATAGATTTTCAGTACAAATCGGCAATTTCATACTTTAACCCCTAATATTTTGAGTCGTAATTTGCTTTAGGTTTTTATTCGTAGTCACAACAATTATCCGAAATAAAAAATAAAGATGTTTCAATAATATGGTTCAAGTTTACAACCGAGTCATCATCCAGTGTACAAGTTAAATACTGTACGTTTTTCACTTTTAGACATATATCTAGCCAATATTTAAATCATGTTCTAACACCTGACCGGTCCTTGCCGTACTTTTCTTATCCCTAATACATATACTCATGGTTTTAAATAAGATAGCATTATGTGTTGTTGCGTGTATTGTAACAGTTTTTCTTTATAAAATACTAAGTCACATTATATAGAATTAATTATGGGCCTTTAATTATGAGTAAGTACATATATGCGGTTTCTCTATTCTCTTCAGTTATACGTATGAATCTTTTCGCGGTAGTTAATATTGGGATTCTATACAAATAAAAATTTACATGCTAAAGTAACAACACATCAATTTACAAAACTTGAGAGATTAAACAAAGACTCGGATCGTATTCATGTCTCGTAATAGGTAGCAGTGTGTGTATCACTCAACGTGCTGCGAACGTGTCCCGAAAACGTTATTTTTCCGGTTTCTTAGACTAGTTTTGTCTCATTCACGAAACCGTTACTTCAGTAGTCCCATTAGCGATGTTTCTGTCAACATTGCTATGCTGACGTATCGACATTTTGTACGTTATTAACAACGAATTTCAAAGAGAAAAAATTATAAAGAGATTCATTATTAAGGTTTCACGTAAATAATTAATGCACCGACGGCCAGCTATTAACTCTCTGAGTTCAAATAAAACAACATGACGAGGATGTTAGACGGTAATACAACAGATTGATGACAAAATAATTACCAGCTCTGCTGCGTGATACGGCACTATAGTAACTATACTTCAATTCTGATTTATTCTTTTACTATGTTTTTGTTGTTTGTTATTCAAAGTAAGATATGAATGAATTTTTATAGTCTTATAAGTTAATCAGTATAATTTTTCCTTTCTCTTACTTATCAATCTTATCATACAAAACACAAACATACCTCGAACAGGAAAATAAATATTCAGCGATTATGAAATGTGAGCTCATATTACTCGATATACCTATAATATGAATGATGCTTGGGCCTTAGTCATTTACGACGTGAGCTCCTTGACCTACTTGGTGGCGCGTGACAGTGGACACTGCAGCCGATGATGGGCAACTTTCACCCAAATATATCGTCATCATTATAAACTAAATGTTTTCACTAATCGCAAACATGCTATGGTATTGCGAGCCTAAATATAATAAATTTTTGTCACAACAATTACGCTACGGCGTAGATGCTACGATTTAGTTTTTTCCTTTTGAATAGGTACCTAATAATTATTATTCTTTAAATTTGATTTTGTTTCTTGTTTGAATAATGTCTCAGTTATTATAATGAAGATAGAAAATTGATCAATTATTTCTGTCATAAAACGATAATTTACTTTCATCATCTTTTGTATGTTCTGTTTCGTTACTCACCGATAAACATCTTATTGTGGTTAGTATTATACTGCCGGTTTGTTATTTGCTACTCAAAAGAGCTTAATATTGAAAGTACAGCAAATATATGTTTATATACCTACATAATAAAAAAACTATATTTGCACTCTGTTCACTTTCTGGTAATCGAGTATGCGTCCGTCGCGTTCATTAATCATATTCATTGTGCTCTGTCAAGGTCTCTGATCATACCGGTTCAAAATTAGGTAACTGAAAATGAATTTAAGTTCCGGTATTACTCTTCGTTTGCCCTGGCCCACTGACCGCGATCGTAAGTACATCAGAAGTAGGCGTTTACTTTTATAGGCAAAACAGGTCTCGCACGCAATTATTATACCCACCTCTTGAGACGACGTTAAAACAAAGAGCATTATCATGTATTGGACCAAAAGAGGAGACGTTTCTATAATATAAAATAATACAAATCGTGAAACGCTTGTTTATATGTGTGTATCTGTACATTTGACTTTTTCGTCACAATTTTTAGTTTGAAGTTCAAAGACACGAGTGTAAGTTTTTAAATGTCCAAACTTTAACCTTAACACAAGGAAAATAAGGTCCTAATTTAAAATCTTAACTCATCGATAATGACGTCTGCTTATTTGAATGCTAACACGCAGTTCTAAGCCGTGCAAAGATCATTAATAGACTATTATTTGTAATACGATGCCAAATTTAATGTTAGTAAGTTAAATTAACATATCGATTTTGTTAAAGCCCTTATTAACTAATTAATCATACCTTAATGCGTATCGTTTTCACTTTCGTTTTTGTTAAAAATTACCATTTTGGAAATACCTTAAATATCGTTTATCTAAACAATGTATACGAAAATGATAAAAGACAAATTTAATTAAATTAATTAATAATACATTCGCAGTTAAATAAAAGGCAACCGTGGCATACTATTTTGGCAGTCGACACTTTCTCTCAGTTTTGTGCCACATTTGCAATCTTTTGATGCATGAACAAATTACTATACTACTTTAAGTTTATTTTTCAAGATTTCGTTCAAATTATTAATATAAAAATGAATGAAGTGACTTGTAAAAGGAATATTTATATTGCGTGTATTATTTTTACAAGCTGATTTTTATTTTATCTAGAACTTGAACTAGATTATGTCAATTTGTTTCTTGCGAAAGTTTTATAGCATCTACTTGACAGTTTAACACAGATGTAAGTTCTGCTACAAGATTTCTCAGTCTTAAAGCTGTAGAGTGAAAGAATGCTGCGTTTTTGTCATTTTGCTATACAGCTAAGTCTTGTGCGATCTTCTTGTAAACTAGTAGGTTTCACCTAGTAGGCACACATTGTGTGCCCTCAGATTTTCACACTAAAATCCGAACCTAAATATCGGATATCGAAAAGGTTAATATAATACGTTCCTTTTACTTAAAAACATCATTGTGACTTACTATTGTGTTAATCACGAATAGAAGATCATGTTTCAAAAACACCACGTTGCTTCTAAAGGTTTCATAAACAATTTTTAGAGACATTCATAAATTAGGGAACCCTCGTTATAATAAATACCACGTTTAATCGCGTTTTCATTATGAGTTGTTGAAATTTTAATCAGTAGAACATACAGTAAATTTTTGTTTTTACTATACTAACAAATTGGGGAGGCCTGTCTTACGCTACGGAGATAAATACTTCTCTTAAATTATTAAAAGTTGAAAAATAGCTATCACGTAAATACTTTAACAACTTAATCAAAATACATAATGCTATACGCGTACTTCTTAATTTTGAAATGAAAGAAAATAAAAGAGAATAAAAGAAAGTAGTCCGTTTAAAATGATTACTTTTTCATCAACATTTTACGAAAACTCGAGTTCTACATCGATAGTAGGTTCTTATGGTGCCGATGTAAGCAACCAATCACACCCATGTTTGTATCTGTATACGAACAACATTTACAATGAAATTTCGAAAGAAGGATTAAAAATAAAGAAATATAGGGAATCATTTACTTATGTAATAGGGGCTCGTGTGCAGACAGCTTTAATAGTATGATACCGTTCGACGAGTCGATGCGCATTTGACATCCATTCGAAGGTTATCGGCGTGGAGTCAGCGACCAGGCTCGCCCACATGCGCGTTTACAAACACGCTCGTAAAACACGCACGTAAAGTTTGCGATCGCCAATGATCGCATCGTAAATATCCTTCATGGTTTCATGCGCTTGATAGTGAAGCTGAGATAGTTCCTACCGAAAGTAAGTTAACTAGTTAGTTGATTATGATAGTTTAAGTAGCCAATTTGTAAAATAGCAATAACTAAGTTTTGCAACTGATAGTAATCACTTTAAATTTTAAACACTATATTGAATTATCGCTTAATCGCAGAATAGTATTTGGATATCATATTTTACACTACCGCAATTCTAATATATCCTTGCATTTTCACTTTATCTACAACAATAAAAGATAACACGAAATCTGTACAGTTTTGATAAGGTTATCGCAAAAACCTCATTACAATAGTATTAGATACAATTATTTTCAACTAGTGTATAGTACAAGACAAAAAAAAACTCGCTTCGGCTTTAATTTAGCACAAAGCACCCCTATTAAAAAAAAACAAAGAAACTGTCAGCCTTTGAAAGCCTTGTTGAATGGATTTATGGAGGTTGAACGAATATTCACCCTTTTGTGTGTGCTAGTTACCATATAAAAAAATAATTTATTATAGTATTTATTAAAGTATTAATTTTAAAGACGTTCAAAAATACCACGTTAAAATCTTTGCCATATGCGGTGTAATCGTTTTAACTTTCTTTAAATGTATTGGTAGTTGATCTTTATTCGGCAATAACCTGTTTATAGTGGCATCATGCACGTTAATATTGTTTCGCGAGTTGATTTAGAGTTGGGAGGGCAATGGCCGTCCTTCCTGCCGCTACTGGCCTCCCTCTCGGAAATCTGCGTCTCTTGAGACAAAAACATGTAGATATTTAAATAAAACTTATTTGTCATTATAAAACGCTAATAGGAAATTATACAAACGTTAAAATAATCTAAGTAAAATACTAAACGCGTTATTTTAATAAATTCTAGTGTATAAGCATTTATTCTTAAAAACATTTAAATAATAGGGGTTAAAGTATGAAATTGCCGTTTTATTGCAATAGGTTCTTTGAATTGACATAGAATCTTCATGGTTTGAGGTTTTCGAATGAAACTTTTTTTAAATGGTTTCTATGATGTTCTTTTTTTAAAAAATGTAAAACATTTGAATATCGACTTTCAATT
Source organism: Calamotropha paludella (assembly GCA_927399485.1). Taxonomy (NCBI): domain Eukaryota; kingdom Metazoa; phylum Arthropoda; class Insecta; order Lepidoptera; family Crambidae; genus Calamotropha; species Calamotropha paludella. The sequence goes on along the minus strand of OV656813.1, from coordinate 14,651,744 downwards.
GTTTTTGTTATTCAATTTAGACAAGAAAGATGGATACTGCGAAAATTCGAGTTATTTTTGAATACGAGTTCCGACGCGGAACTAACGCGGCAGAAACAGCCCGCAATATCAATGCTGCGTTTGGAGAGGGGTCTACTAATGAACGCACCGTGCGATTTTGGTTTAAACGCTTTCGTGATGGAAATTTCGACTTAAAGAACGAGCCACGAGGAAGACCGCCCACACAGGTAAATAACGATGAATTAAGAGAGATAGTGGAAGCCGATCCTAGTCAAAGTACCCAGGAATTAGCGGCATGGTTTAACGTTACCTTACCCACAATATTGACTCACTTGCGTCAAATCAATAAAATAAAAAAATACGAAAAATGGGTGCCTCATGATTTGACTGATCTGCAGAAAGAAACGCGTGTTGAAACTTGTGTTGCCTTGTTGAACCGGTACAGAAATGAAGGAATATTGGATCGAATTGTAACATGTGATGAAAAGTGGATTCTTTATGATAACCGGAAAAGAAAAATGCAATGGCTGACCCCAGGTCAAATGCCACAACAGTGTCCTAAAGCAAAACTTACCAATAAAAAGGTAATGGTAACTGTTTGGTGGTCTCAGCATGGTGTTATTCACTATAGTTTTCTCCGATCTGGTCAAGCAATAACGGCAGATGTCTATTGTGCCGAACTCCGAACCATGTTGACAAAACTAGCAGTAAAACAGCCCCGACTCATGAATCGATCTTCACCATTATTGCTCCACGACAACGCGAGACCTCACACAGCACGAGAAACCATTTTGACCCTTCAGGAACTGCAGTTAGAAACCATTCGTCATCCTCCGTATTCACCAGACCTTGCTCCAACGGACTACCATTTTTTTCGTGATTTGGACAATTATCTACGTGACAAGAAGTTTTCTTCCCAGGAGGCAGTACAAAATGCTTTCACACAGTTTGTGCAGTCTAGATCGTCGGAATTCTATCGCAAAGGCATTAATGACCTTCCCATTAGATGGCAGCAATGTATAGATAATAATGGCAACTATTTTGATTAAATAAATTTGTTAAAAATTTAAAAAATAAACAATATAGATTTTCAGTACAAATCGGCAATTTCATACTTTAACCCCTAATATTAATACAAATATGTAATAACGACAATTTTGTAACAATTAATTTTATAAGCATTAGGGAATTTAATTATTAAAAGTTAACTACCTAATTATGTTAATGATATCATTAAGCGGGCTTAATTTGAAAATACTTAATAGAAACATATAAAACCAGCGTTCATTCAGGACGTCTCAGTTATTAATAGCTATTTATTGAACGCACACCCCGCCGTGACGGGCGGCGTCGCTATCACATCAGCTGATCCGTGTAAACAACACTTGCAAATCGCTCGCACTTGCGCTCTGTGAATTAAAAGTACCTGGATATTTTACAAGATTTTATGGTAGACTAAAAGGGTCTATTTATCAACAAAGAAGTTTATTATTGTTTAGAAAAATGAGAATAGGCCGGTCGATCGACATGTCCCGTTAACGAACGCGCGCTACCTACGTGACGTATAAAGCGTGGGTTGCCCCACCAGCGCGCCATTAGTACAGCGCCCGTGCGCGCGGTAACACGTATCGTCGGCTCTCGCTTTGTACTCGCTCTCTCGACTCTATGTGTATACAAGATAGCCAAGAAACATGCATTTTTGTATTCAATTGCACGATTGGTTTTATCAAGAAACCATCGCGACGGTGGACGCTGCGAGCATCGCAGCACGACAGCACAAGCAGCAACAACGGCGGTCATCCACGGCGGCGCCGCCGCCGCCGCCGCCGCCGCCCCCGAGGATTCCGGTTGAAGAACTAACACAACATCTTCACCGATATATATTGACAAAAACAACTATGTGGACTCGTGGTTATCCTGTGGAAATAGAGTCGAATTCGACTAAAGCAATGATGTATATTAATCCGCCTACTCGGCCTAAACCTCGACCAGCGACTTCATGGGATGTGAACGCTCCTGAGTTTGTGCCCGGCTCGCAAACTGACAGTGGACGAAGTTCTTGGGGTTCTACACCTCGCTCCGACAGCGATGAAGAAGCGGATACAGTGGAACATGTGTGTGTGCGTTGTGATAGAAAATTCAAAATGACTCGTGATGGTGACTATGTTCACGAAGAGTCATGCTTTCATCATTGGGGTCGTGTGATAGGAAACAGATTCGAGTGTTGCAACAAATTTGTAGGTGCGAATGGATGCACCATATCGCGATTTCACGTATGGAATGGCACGCAAGTCGGAATGAACGGGCCGCTTGAAGGATATGTGCGTGCGCGTTTGCCCCGAGGAGGAGTGTATGCAGTAGATGCAGAGATGTGTTATACAACCGCCGGCTTAGAATTGGCTTCTATTGCTTTCATAGCAGTCGATGGCCATATTGTTTACAAAGAATATGTGAAACCTACTGCGCCAGTTGTGGATTGTAACACTCGCTTCTCCGGCATCCGACCTCGCGACCTACAGACCGCGGAGAAGACACTTCGAGATGTACAAAACGACATACTTGGATTTGTGGGCACTGATACGATTTTGATTGGCCACGCATTAGAGAACGATCTCAGAGCATTAAAGTTACTTCATACAGCTGTGGTGGATACGAGCGATTTGTATCCGCACGCAAGAGGATTTCCTTTACGGCGATCTTTACGTTCTCTATCTATAGAAGTACTCGGTCGTCCAGTCCGGAATCGAAAAAGTGGTGGCCATTCGCCCGTGGAGGATGCTCGTGCTGCTTTGGACTTAGTACTTTTAATGGTGCATCGAGACCAGGCAGCTGCTAGCCAAATGGGATCACGCACTTTGAGTCAGCTGCCTGTGTTACAGCCATATGATCCGTTGGTCTGTGCCGCGTAAAAATAAGTGATCCAATAATTTTTTGACGATTGTTCTATGGACATAAACAATAATTGTTGACAAATTTAATGTCGAATCTTTAAAATGTGTGAACGGACTGTTTAGTGACGTTACGTTGCCGGAGTTCGCGTACAAAAAAAAATTGTATGTGCCTTCGAATTGCAAAATTTGCAATAAACGTAATATTTTTTAAAAAAGAAACTGTACTATTATTTCACCCTCATCATGATGTAAGTTGCATTTGGAAAACTAGATTTGACTTTTCACAATATTTTATAGATTGCACTCTATAGCACTATTAGTGTAGCATATTTGGGTCTTCCAGCGTGCTACGTAACACTAAGCCTGAACATGAAAATATGTTTATACAAGGTCAGCCTGTATTTAATATTGGTTGGTAAACCAATGAACTATATGTGGGTTCAAATCCCGCTAAAAGCAAATGTTTAATGATGAGCATACAATGAATTTATGCCATGTTCATATTGATGCTAATAGAGCATATTTGTTTACCTGGTGGAATCTACTTCTACTGATTACTTATTTCTATTTACTAGGTGGGCAAATTTTGTGCAAAATTAATAAACATTTATTTTTACGAACAAGTATTAATAATGTTTATAAATAGATAACATTTATCTGTAATGAGTTAATAGTATATTTTTTGTATTCTTTATTGTCTGCCAAAGTACGACGGTATGACTAAGCATACGCCGCGCCGTATCGCTTATTTTTTCTCACGAACTGACTCAACCGATATACTTCTGGTTTTTTACTTAGAACTCCTGACTTATATCGAGGCAAGAATGCTTATGAATTCTTCTATGTTAATGATTTATTCACGAGTTTTGTTATCATCATCAGATACCGATATTAAAGCCAGTGATAATTCAAAATAGTTATTCCTTAGATTGTAGTAACCCATTTTGTATTTAACATCTTAGAACATTGACTTTTTATTTTAACGAAAAGGGGATTCAGCATCTTGCTTCTACGCAAGTAGGGATGCATTTTACCATCTTATGAGATACAAAATAGTTTGCAAGACACTACCGTTAATTTCTCTACTACAATGATAGTTATCATGCGACCATGCACTCTTAGCGTTTATATAATCTTATTGCATAATCGATGACGAAACAGAAAGTAGATGAGCACATCTAATGACTTCCATCAGAGTTGAACTGAAACTTTAGCAGATCTTTTCAGTAACATTTTATAGTATTTTAGTATACCGATTTTTCGTGCTCCACTTAGCTATTTCTTAATTATTTAACTGAGATGATCGTTTGCAATAAAAGTAAAACTTTCAACACTGCGATGAAGCTACAATGTCATATCAACAACAATGCCCTGTCACGTTCTATTTATTATGTACGCTTTGACCCAGTAATCAATTAAGCATAATGACGTTTTGCTGCTAAATAGTAAAATTTAACGAGTAATAGACGTCATGTCGAGCGGAGGAACGTCCCCATGTCCGGTCATCTTAAGCGTGTTTACGTTTTGTGTGGCCAAAATAAGTTTTTTATTTGTGTTCTCAGACCTTTGAGTGTCTTAAAACATTACAAACATAATTTAATATCTATTTTCTTGTATTCATAAGTAGACTGCGATAACTTTATCATTGAGTTATTAATCTTTTAAGTTTCCGTAAAAGATTGTTTGCTTAAAATACAAATTTGCTACAGATAGGCTTAAACGGCGATAGAAATTGTTTCAATAACCTCAATACAAAACAAAATGTGAACATGCCTGTTGTTTGATGAGAAGCATGGTCGTATGATATCGTTGTGTTTGTTTTGATAGATATCTGTTTTTGTATCAACAAAACAATAAGCTGAGTGACGAAATAAAATATGATTTCAATGAAAACAGGCTACTTGGGAGGACGAGTCATCTCAGCGTCATCATTTCTTAAGAAACCCACAAAAATATTTGCGACGTAAATGTGGTTCATAAAGCTGATATTTTATCAGAATCTTTAGATAAATTATATATGGTCATAGTTGTAACGGCGATAACAGAAACCAATTTTATCAAGTAAATTGAAACATGGGCGTGTCAGCCTCTATTCACTTCTGATGGATTAGTTTAGTCATAGTTACACATATAGAGTATGAGGAAATCCTCAGTCGTGTTTAATTTTGTTGGACCAGAAATGTTGAGGCGTTGGATCGTTAACTTTTTGCGTGCGACTTCGACCATGGGAATATGAGGCGAATATCATGTAAATAATTGACTTGTCGCACTGCCGTTATTGCTTTACTTCCTTGTAGACGCCTCACTGGATCCTTACGTTAAGCTAGTGGACGAGTTATCTAGAGGTTCTTAAGGAATTGTCTATAAATTGTTGCTTAAGTAAAAAATTAAATGTTGCTTGTTTGAGGAACATCAAGTTTACCGTGAACTTAATGCGCACAGCAAAAGAGTGGAACTCTCTCCCTGCGTCTGTATTTCCCAGAACTTATAACCCGTCCATTTTGCCAGGGTCAAAGCCAGGGTGAATAGACACGTTCTGGGTTAGCTTGTTTCATCGTGGTTCCTGTCTTGGCCCCCGAGCTAGATTAGGATAATGTTTTCTATTTGTTATTTGGTCTCGCGAAATTCAATGTTGCACACCTAATGACATATAATCAGCATAAGTAATTTGCAATAGATGCACTTTGACATAGTTATGACGTAATTCTGATACATCTCGTTGCCAACTAAAACATGATTTATTGCGTATATACCGTATACACACTAAATCATGTCTTAGTAAACTAACTTAGACCATTCGTCTTCCATTTTGCGTCAACATATACACATTGGGGCTTCTTCGCGTTTCGCATTTCTACAGCAACTTATTATTCAAAGCATCTTGGCCTCTATGGCGCGGTTAGTTTCGCCTCCGTCAATAAGTTTCACAATAATACTTGCACAAAGTGGGGTGTTTCGTCATAGCGTTACTACGGCACGCCTACTTAACCCCCACTACGGGACAACTGGTTAGATGACGTTACTCGCTTATACTCTTGAATATCGTTCACGTTAGATCAAGATTACTCTAAAACTAGTAAATTAACCGGGCAAACACTTTCAGATTCTTTCTTTTGTATCGGTTTTTTTTTGGCATAAAGTCTACACTTTATGTTCTATAAATAAAGACTCCATTAATTTCAATATAAACGCAATGTCAACGAACCTCATTTTAGTGAGTCATACTAAAATGTGTTAGAACAAATGAATAATTAAAATGAGAACGCTGAAATGATTCACATTTTTTCCCCATCTGATCAGCTGACAGACACCCACTATCGGTTCACATATGAAGTTTGGCCTCAACCCAACCTTGAATCCGAATATCACTGTCAGAGATCATTGCCTCATGTTAAGTATGTATGAATCGTGATAAAATTTAAATAATTATTGACTATACGTATTTAACGAACATGGATGGCTATTGTGGATCCAAGTTTTTGTATATGAACACACCACTTCCTAGTTCCCTTGAAGAGGCGAATGAACGAAAAGACATGAACGCGCGTCTGTACGTAGGTATATACATGTGATCATTCTGACTTCATACTACCGTTTTTTTTGCAATACTGTTACAATACGATGAAAGTAATGGAATTGCATCTAATAACAGTTTTTTAAGCAGTGTATATTTAAAATGATTACATAACAAGTATGTACAGTCGAAAACATTACTTACTTAAAATGTCAAATTTCTTCAAAATAATTTCAACTTTAAATCCGACATTGGAGCGGAGCTCCCATGGATCAGCTTCAATGGCGCAATTCCTGTTAGCTGTTAGGTCATAACTTCCCGAGTTCTTAACCGATTTTAATAATTTTGGTGTGGAATCGAATCAACAAATTTAGGACCAGATTGTGACGACCCGAATTTTGAAATTCGCAAAAATAAAAAAGTTATGACCTAAAAACATTGGCACTATGGGATTTCCCAATGAAACGAAAAGCGCGCGCTTTTTGAAAGTTTTCATTCTTATGGAATTTTAAAATTTACTAAACATTGATTTTTTTTTAGAATTACGCTTCGCTCTAATATATGGTGCTAGCGAAGCTATATGCTTAGCGACTGCATCGACCTTAGTATAGAATTAATATTAACACAGAAACTATGACGTAGTTTGTGGTAGGTTGATGTGCTGTCGTCCGCACATTATCAAATAAAACTGAATGTCAAAGATATTTTTTGTAAATCATACAATCTTTCGTCTTCTTACTGTGTTGCTCATCAGCCAGTACTTACTACGAAAATTCTGTGGAATTCATATTATGCGACCATCCTGGCGTTTATCTTAACCGAGAAAAAAAGATTTGTTTTTTACAACCAGACGAGCAGGTAGTCATTTTGTTGGAGATTGGGGTGGGCCTATTCTGAGAAAGAACTCGCACCAAATCTTTGCACATTGCAGATTCCTCCGACTGGTACTTTTAAAGAAAAGTAATTGAGAATACTATTCAATTTATATTCACTGTATCAAGTCGCAAGCAAAATATCAGTTTATTTACCAAGGTACGATTTATTCAAAAGTTTTTTTAGCCTTTTTAGTGTACGTATGTGTAATCACTTACTTGGAAGAAAAAATATTGATCTCTAATCATAAGATGTGATTAGCTATTTTGTTGTGAACTTTGTCAAGATAGAATTTTAAATTTAATGAGATTATAAAACGTTTATTGCCTAGGCAACGACGATTTCCAACTGAGAGCCGTGAAATCGGCTGCCACTAAATGTAGCGCACTTAAAATTTGTAACTGAAATCGAAGGCCTTGATACAGTGACTCAGTTTCGATATCAGTGGTCCGTTGACCTTTTACCGGTCCGCTTAATGCAACTTACATTAGTAACATTATTTTGTCTTCCTTTATTATGTCGTTATCATTAAAAAAGTGTTGGTATGGTACTTGGTACTTTTAATGTTCTTTATTCAAAATGAAAAAAATGTGATAGGTAAAAATTTGTTTGGTACTTGTTGTGGCAAAAATGAGATAAAATTTGGGTAGCTTGTAACTTATCAATATAAGAGTTGTCTTATAAATATTACTTGTAATACGTACCTGGTAATCTTATACATATTAGTTGTAATATGTACCTGGTTTTACTGCAATAGCAGTGGTAGTAAAAGAGGTTAAATGTATATTTATATGCCACCATTCGTCTTACTTCTTGTAGGCGATCAACGTCGAAGATGATCCATGCACTAGTTATTGTGAAAGAATCAACATTTTTAGAATTTAGCAGTGCAAGTTTAAGTTTGAAATCGCGTTGCAATGGCCTGCTTATAGTTTCCTTCGTAGGAGTAAATTCATTACTTCATAATAAGTTGGCTGTATAGCTTACGAACAATTCAATAACACGGAAAATCTTGATCTTCAATTGGTCGATTGTGATTTAAGTAGCATACGACGATACAATTTCAGCAGATTGATTTCATAAATATTTGTTATTTATGCTGAATTCCAACGCCATCTCTTAATATTCCAATAATAAACTAGCAAACAATATCAAACTATCGATAAGGAAATAGGCATTTTTTGTGTTTCTTAATTTATGTAGGCGTAGCTTGTTAAAATCCTAACTGAAATAAATAAAAACTCAATCACGAGAATCGAAAAACGAAGATTTTCACTAGTTTTGGTACAGTAACTTTAATAGTAGGTTTGTCAAGATGTAAAATATAACTAATCGTAATCGAAACAAATATATTCTTTTGATATAATAACACACTAATAATTATAAAATACCCTACAGGTTTTGTTTGATTTGTGTGCAAGTTTCAAAACATACGGATTAAATGAACGTATTTATTTATTTTGTTGATTTTTTTCGACTTTATACTTTTATCCGTTCATGAGGAAAGGGGTCGCTTCTTGGTGTACATGGCATACAATAAAGCGATCCTGTATTCTTCCTTTTTTGCTGCAAGTATGGAATCATAAAAAAAAATATGAAGCTCATCTTGTCTAAGTGAACGTAATGATAAAATACGTAACGAAATTTAGAATAGACTGCTCAATGTTATTATTACAGATATATCAATCTAAACACATAAAACAAAAACAATCCCTAACCTTATATAATAAATCATTACTTAATATTTAAATAAAAACCATGTACAATTGAATAATTTACTATAAAATATGCTAAACACGAAAGATTATATTAACTAGGAAGTAAAATTAACATTATCTGATGATAAATGTAATTGTTATGGTTATTGTACGCATGTATTTATATTATGTATCACGATTACCGGCGTAGCGTGGTAATTCAAGGGTGCACATATATACAAAAAACTGTGCTAAATATAGACTAGATGTGTACTCCTTGGGTGTATGTGATAAATAGTTTAAACGTGAGTGTGTATCAGTTTGCATGACCTCGATAAATATCATACCGTCGACATACATACTGAAACAGTATTTAAAATAGGTTACCTACATCTGTAATTAAAATGGCATTAAAGTTTCCACAAATTTAAACTTAAATAATCACTAGCATAAAATCAATATAATTTTTTTTCGAGTAGCTAGCGATCGAAATGTGTTTTAAGCGTTGCAGCCGTTTATAGGTTAGTTTCCTTTCTGAAGATTTAAAAGGCTGAAAATAAATTTTGATTAATACACATTTAGTTTAGCTCCTGAACACATAAATACCTTTTTATCAGCGGAATCATTCAAGCTGCTTCCATTGCGGGCGCCAGGTCTTTGCCGTCCTGTGTTGTGTTTTCAAACAAATTACATTCAAAATATGTATAATTTTCTGTTTAAATTTGCGACGGAAACAAAACAGTCTGGCAATGAGACTACATCGAAAACACGTGGGATTTATTTTAGGAACTCTTCCGAGAAAACGTTGAAGTATGACCTCAATAAAATAATCCTCATTCAACAAATGTGGCCTGGCTTTCTTAGTTACTTACTTTCAGTAAAATGATCAATAAACTAATTTGCAAAGATAATCTTTAACTGGTTTGAAATGAACCCTAAAAGTGTCGTTAAACCGTATTGTATTTGTAATTTTTTAAAACCACTATTGTCCCTCAAACATTGTTATTAGAAGGTCTAAAATAGAAAAAGACATTGTTTTGAAACCCTAGGTTGGAATTTTTTATTTTAATGCCTCTTGTATTCGTTTTTAAGTCTCTATCGAAAATAAAAATCGCTATGCATAATGCTACCACCATAAATTGAAGCGGAGCGTAATACTTAAAAATATAATATAAAAAAATCAAAAATGTTAAGTAAATTTTAAAATTTCATAAGAATGAAAACTTAAAAAAATCGCGCACTTTTTTTTCAACGGGAAACCCCATAGAGCCAATGTTTTTTGGTCATAATCATTTTTGCGAATTTCCAAATTCGGTCGCAATTTGGTCCTAAACCTGTTGATGCGATTCCACACAAGAAATATTAAAATCGGTTAAGAACTCGGGAAATTATGGCGTAACAGACATTGCGTCATTGAAGGTGATCCATGGGAAATATTGAGTGATACTTCAATAATGGAGAATACTTAAATGTAAAAAAAAACGTTACCAAATAAATTAAAGAATTTTATGATGAATAGATAATAAACAAGCAGGATTGTGGAACAAATAATATATATAGTGTAAGAACAGCCTTAATGAAAATTAATACCTCACTAAGCGTGTTAATCTGCGTGTCATTATTTTAGTTATAAAACATAAAAATAAAAATCATTACCAATTATTTATTATTGGTATTCTCACTTGTTATTTTTATAGTACCTACTTAGGTATATATTTTTGGTTTCTGTGGATATTTTTACAAGCTGTAAAGGGTGTTTTTCTACTTAAATCATATCACGTCAGCATTATAATGGAAGCTTGCAATAATATGAATATTGTTGGATTAATGATGTATTAGTAAATGTTACCAATATATTCAACCGTAAAAGAAGTTGTATATTAAAGTCACATTTCTAACTCTAAGTGATTATTTGATTTAGATGGTTCAGTACTCCTGTGGGACATTCGGGACTTGAATCAGAAAGAGCACAAGACGCTCCGGGTGAACATCGAGTTTGAGCATGCATCTCATGTGGCTTGGAGTCCTGACTCCAAAGCATTCATTATCCACACTGTGAGGGAAAACCATATCGTCGTATACAAAATAGAGAAGAAAAAAGACGGCGCTATTGGTTCTGCGACACCCGTCATTACATTTGAAAAGGTAAGTAATGAATAATCTGTAGATAGTTAGAATAATCTTTCAATTATCTTACATAAATGCTTATTTGTATTTAAACTGCTTGAGAATTACAAATTCATTTTGATTAAAAGCTTAAAAAGAGTCTAGATTAAAATATTAGAATTCTATTTTGTAAGTAGGTCACACCGGCATAAAAAAGTCGACATATATTGCACAAGTCGATAATAGATCCATAGATCCTATCATAACCAGTGCATTGAGGTGCTACTGATAATCGTTAAACTACTGTCAAAATTGCGAAAAGGAATATTATCCTAATAAACATAGGATAAAAATATATAGATGTTATTTCCAGATCAGAAATTTTCTTACAAATCACTTTGTTTCGTTAACTAAGTTTGCTGGGCAACATTACTGTGCTTCTTAACTTTGGATAATTTTTGAAAAGTTATGTTCCGAGTTTTGGAAAAACATCTGGTTGCGCCAGTATTAAATTCAAATGTGCCGTGTTATTTATTTGTGTTTTGTAATTTTGATTGAATTGGTTGACACTCCTAGCCTCACCTCCATTTACTCTATTTCCCTTTCGCATATACCTTGTTGTTGTATCTTAGAAGAGAATCGAACTTCAAATCAAACCTCATATAAGTCGATGGCTGAACTGTACACGTTTCAATTATAACAAATTCAGATACTTTGATTTCGGAAAAGGAATACCTCGTTCTGTTGATTATGAAATCGAGTACAGAACTCGAGAAATAGTGTCATTAGCTTAAGTAGAGAAATATAAAAATAATTGTATTGTGCACCCGCCATACGTTCATTGTATGATGTGCTCATGCGATACAATCGACGTAGGTGAAATTGTGCTAGGCCGTTTCTCCACTCTATCCTTTCCCGACATTCGGGAGCCGTAAAATTGTCGAAAGTACATCGTTTCATCGTTCAATCTGGTACGTTAGTACCAGATTGAACTCTTTTTCATTTTACAACCATAAAAAAGCTTTTTTTCCTTACGTTTTTATGTGAAGGCTGATCAATAAGACGACGAAATTCTAAAATTACAAATATAAAGTCAATTCATGGAAAAATCTTAAAGTGACAGCCTCATCTGTCAACTCAGCTGTCAAACATACACTCTACATATAACTTAGCTATACCGTCTTATCGCTACAGAATCTGACCTACTTCCATTGCACCAGTTGTCGTAGTTAAGCTCGAAGACAGATCTATTTTTTGACTTCCCTGCATTCAGTGATACATTACCGTTAATAAATTGATACAACTCAATGAGAATTTATGTTTACTAAACTTAAAGTAATGTGGGTGTTTAAAAAAAAGGAAACTTATATTATTCAAGATATAAACATTAACTCGTTAGATCATAAAACAAAGGTTTGAAGAACATTAAAACACGTGCATAGGAAGTTAGATGTTTTTTGGTAATGATTAAAAAAAACTTGATTCTAAAAATACAGATTTACAATTAAAAAAAAAGAATAAACTAATACCCTTTCAATGACATTTGTTTTAAAATACAGGCAGATTTTTCTTTTTAATAATTCAGTTTAAGAAATTGAATTCATAAATATAATTTTACTTTTTACTCGGCATTATTAAGGTATCCCCTTTAAATAAGCGTTATTATTATTTCAACCGAACTAAAAAAAAACTACACACTTTGGATAGGATTCATCTGTCTCCGTAATAAAGCCAACAGTATCATCCGAGAAATGGAACCGTGGAAAAACGCTCTTTTATAGTCTCAACATTAGTTTATGTAGCTACGTGAGTTAAAAGTTACTATAACGGGTGCGTTTGATTAATTTTTAATGTAATTGTATACTTTAAAAACAATTAACTATAACTGAACAGTTTTATTATGTTTTAATGATGTTTTTGTTAAATTCCCTCTTAGTAGACTCACAATATTTTTTCCAAACAGCCACTGAAATATATTTTTAAAATATTGATACACCTTCTATTAAGTGTTTGCCAAATGGCAAACTACGATAAAATTTGAACTGAACTTGAGGCTAGTGGAGATACATTTCTAGGTATTTCAGAATATCTCTGAAGAATCCCTTCTTCAGGGTCACTGCGCCTATGTTTTCGGAAATCAGTGCGGAATTTGTAACATCATATCTTTATGAAAGTTATACACTGATATCGATGTTACATATCTACACCTAAGCGTAAGGTATTAGCGCAGAATTTGCTTTGCCACTTATGTAGGGGGTAATGCCTTATTTACTAATTTGATCACATACTTTTGGAATTGTTAAAATTAAGGCAATAAGTACAACATTACTTAACCATTTTATCTTCGTAAATACGACTACGGTTCACACATTCGCTCATAACTGAATTAGATGCCTGTTTCTATATTCTTTAGTCGTTTCGAACCACGGTGAGAACTGTTATTGAGTTTCAACCTGACTCTTACTTTCTGGGGTACATCTGTACCTGTGAACGGCAGCCTAGAGCTTCTTGACATGGAGTTGTCTTTAAACTTCAACTTCGGCGCCAACATTAAGGCTCTAACTGCAACTAAAAAGCTGGGCGTCCTAAATAAGGTCAAGCGATATTTCACGCCGGGACAGCGTTTAACACTATAAAACACAAGTCCGATCTTGCATGGAATATTGCAGCCACCTGCTGCCGCTGCTGCATATGCTCATACCGCCATCTCCATTTTTCCATCGGACATCCAAACGCACTGCGGGCTACCACATTTTCTTGGTTCCTATTCCTATCTGTCGCACCAAGCGCTTCTCAACATCTTTTATAATGCGCACAACAAAGAAGTGGAACCGACTCCCTGCGTCTGTATTTCCGAGTACTTATAAACTGTCCGTTTTAAAAGTCAGTGTGAAAAGACACTCTTTGGGTTAGCTTGTTCCATCGTGGATCCTGTCTTGACCCTATGAACCCATTCAAAATTTAAAAAAGAATGGGGATTTTGCACTGTAGTACTTGGTTCGAATAGCACGAGGCAAAATAATATGCATCACTAATATAATTTATTTTGAGTCACATACCGTACTCATAATCGTTATAATATTATATTTTACCTGCCATATAAACATCACAATCTACATTTTCAAAAACACTTTAACAAGTCATATGACCACTAACAAATAGAGAGACAGACAATATCGGTAACTTAAAGCAAAGCATGAAACTACCACGTGGTAGTATAAAATTAACACGAAGTCATGCCCGTATGCGTGCGCCAGGGTTGTTCTATTGTTTGTTGACCAGTGAAACAAGTTTTAAAACAAAGGGTTCATTTTACAAATGGGCTTGCATCTATTTATGATATAAAATAATCAATATAGTTGCTTATTTAGTTATAAATGTATTAAAAACTTGGTATGCGTGCGCGTTGACTGAGAAACGACAAAAGACCGCCCCTATTCGCCGGCTGTAGGACTTTTACACTTCTCCTTTCTCTTCACTTATATATTGTAACTTCTACCGTTCCAAATCCTTCCTATTATATATTATATCCTAGGTTTTTTCTGACCTAACTTTATAAACTATTCAACACTGGTTAATTTTCTTCTACTCCTTTTCGTTTAAGGCTGTCCGTTTGTGGCAATAACTTTCTGAAAGTATCATAAAGGCTCGGGCTCTTTGTTCCTTTAGAGAACAAAGTAAGAATGTTATTATTTTTATACTTGAAATATGCACTTGTAATTGATAACAAATAGTTCTTATCAGATACAAGTACATATTTTCTAGTCTTGTCTGATTACATCTCTACTCATGTATCCTTTTTTTCTATTGGCTTATCTACCACATAAGCTTGCCGGGGGATTGACATTGAGCAACAAGGCCTCCTAAATACTTTTAATTTGTGACTGGGTCATTATTTTTTGTAATTGTGTGATATTTGTGCAATGAAATGTTTATAATTTTTTTTTTGTTCTCTACGTTTCATATGGTCATTGTTTTGGCAACTAGTAATTTGACATTCACCCGTATTCTGATGAGTAAATTTATATACTTCTTCTTTGTCGTAACCTCATGACTGAGGGACGTGACTATCGTGCGTTGCCCTGGCCACCATTTCTTTCCAGACATTTCTGTCTTGCGCAATTTGGATCGATGATTGTAGGGTAGCTCCCGTAGCGTCCTGAGTTGTGTGTGTCCATCTTGTAGGAGACCGCCCTCTCGCTCTCTTTCCTTCCACACAACCAGTAATAATCAGCCTTTCCAGACTGTCTGGGTCTCGCCTGACCGTGTGTCCGAAGAACTTGAGGACTCTCTGCCTACAGATTGTTGAGAGCCGTGTAGGTATATTCAACTGTTTGAGGATTGATTCGTTTGTGCGACGTTCCGTCCAGGAAATTCTCAACATTCTGCGCCAGCACCACATTTCGAACGCGTCAATCCTCGATCTCACCCTCGCTTTTAGTGTCCAGGTTTCAGAAGCATATAAAAAGATAGAAAATATGAGCGTCTGCATTAGCTTCTTTTTGGTGTTGCGGCTAATACCCCTGTTCCGCCATAATCGCTCCAATCTTTTTACCGCACTTTTCGCCATTTGTGCTCTCCTGATAACTTCCTGTTCGCAATCACCGTCGTCACTGATCTGCGATCCCAGGTATACGAACTTCTGCACCACCTGCAAGTCACGAAGTTCGTAAGTTCGTTGCAGGGTACCCGTTCTATCCACAAACATTAGTTTGGTTTTTGCTCTGTTGATCAGCAGACCATACTCTCGACTGATGATAGTTATTCTGGACAAAAGTTCAGCTAGCTCTGCCTCGGAGGAGCCTATTATTGTGGTGTCATCAGCAAAGCGCAGGTTGTTTATTAAGTGGCCACCAACGCGGATGCCCCCTTTCCAATTGTCCAAAGCCCTTCTCATTATGTGTTCACCGACTAGATTGAACAATTGAGGTGATAAATTACATCCTTGACGGACTCCTCTTTCTGGATGAAAAGGGTGTGATAGATCGTCCTCTAGCCGAACCCTAGACTTGCTGGTGAGATACAAATTCTGTACCAGAAATGTCAGATGATCTGGAACTCCCATTTCTCTCATCACTCTGAACATCTGACTCCAGTTGATGCAATAATGCTTTTGCGTAATCGATGAAGCACAAAGCAGCACTGATGTTGTGTTCCCTGCATTTCTCAATAAGTAGCCTAATGTTCAGGATTTGCTCCCTCGTGCCCCTACCTCTGACAAATCCCGCCTGTTCTTTGGGTATTTGTTGTGCGATGTAGCTTTCTAGCCTTTTGTAAAGGATTCGCAGGAGGATCTTGCTGGCATGTGAAATGATTGAAATAGTGCGGTAATTTTCGCATTTGCGTGAAGAACCCTTTTTGTGTAGAGGAACCACAATCGACTCTGTCCAGTCTTCAGGCCACTCGCCTGTTCTCCAGACTTTTTGACATATCGACAGCATAATTGTGGTTCCGGTTTCTCCCATATTCTTCAGCATTTCGGCCGTTATACCGTCACTGCCGCAAGCCTTAGGTCTTAGGTTGCAAATGGCATCCTCGATTTCCTGGCGTAGGATATCAGGTTCTGTCTCATTGTAGTCCAACACATTGTCCTCAGAATAGTTTTCACTAAAAAGTTGTTGACAGTATGCTCTCCATCTTTCGTGGATCGCCCTCTTGTCTGACAACAGAGTTCCTACGTCACTTTCAATAGACCAGTGCTTAAGTTTGTATTCCTTTGCAAGGTATTTGACTTTTTGGAACATATATCTGCAATGGGTCTTTTCTGAGCACATCTCTATCTCCTGGCAGATTTTATTAATGAAAGCGTTCCGGTCGTGCCTACAAAGTCTCTGGGCTGTTCTATGTGCTTCCGCGTACCGGTCTCGATCCTCATCCGAATTGAGGCCAGCTTTCTTAAGCGCCTTTCGTTCATTGAGCTTGTCCCACGTTTCCACACTTATCCACTCGGCCTTTGGAGCAATGGTCTTGTGATTCTCTTGAGATCGTTTAGCAACTTGTTTAAGAGCAGTTTTTAGTTTTGACCATGATGCTTCTGGTAGTTCAAACGGATCAATTTCTAATGTACGAAGTTTGATTGGGACTTCCCTTTGGTATTCCTTTTGCGCTGAGTTGTTTAAATTGGTGGGCCTACTGATTCTAGCTATTTGCCTAGCTTTGAGACGAATTCTCATTTTGGAAGTAAGCAGCTGGTGGTCGCTACCACAATCCGCACCGGGTCTCGTTTTGGCGACAGAAATTGAGGACCTCCATCTTTGGCTTACAAGAATGAAGTCGATTTGGTTCCTATGTTGACCATTGGGTGATGTCCAAGTGTACAGGCGTCTAGGATGTTGTTGGAACCAAGTATTCATTACAGCCAGGTTGTTATCAGTGCAAAACTCCAAAAGTCTTTCCCCCCTGTCATTTCTTACACCCAGTCCATACTTGCCTACGATATTCCTCAGATGGTGGTCATTGATAGTTGTGCCTATCTTGGCATTAAAATCGCCAAGGATAACTATTGGCTCCTTTTTAGGAATTCCTCGTATAACTTTGTCTAGAGTGCCATAAAATTCTTCTATGTCTTCATCGCTTGAACTAGAAGTTGGTGCATACGCCGCTACAACGTGGATCGGATATGGCTGTGCTCCCAGCTTGACTCTCAAAATTCTATCATTGACACCTTCGTATCCCATCATCTTGTCGATATGGCTTTTCGCAATAAGTACAGCCACCCCGCTGAAACTTCTCTCCGGATGCCCAGATACTATGGCTAACTTTCCCAGAGAAGTTACGTAGTGGCCGGTGTCCTTTATATGTGTCTCTGTTGCACATAGTATGTCTATATGATACCTCTCCATTTCTCTCTCAACAACTTCAGCAGTTCCCGGTTTGGAGAGTCCACGAACATTCCAGGTCGCCACTGAGAGTGTATGGTTAGCTTTTCTTAAAATCCCTTTGTTGTTCTGGGAGTTAAACTGTGCAGCAGTAGCCCAATTTCCACAAGGAGCCTGCTGTGAATCTGCCTTATGGCCGGTAGCTGATTTCACACCAGAAGGCCCGGACCCCACCTGGCGCCGGGCGTCAACCGGGTGGTCCGACAAACTCATTCGATTGTCTGACATAACACCATAGTTTTCTTGGGAAACATAGTTGCGGTAGTGTCCCCATCCTTTCCGCACCAGTCTTTCAGAGGGAATTTAATCCTCTCGGCCACTGTAACCGTCTGGCAGAGCCAGCGTCGGGTTATCACATCCGCCGCCCGATACTCGGCGTTGAGACTCGTTTAGCACCACCCGGGGAGCACGTACAGGGTTTTGAAGGTAATTCCTGCGGACGCAAGTCTCTCCACCCCCCTTACAAATTTATATACAGTGAGGTGCATAACTGAGTCAATGTTGTGACATTTTGTATTATATTAAATATAATCGCATTTATTAAAATCCTTTCAAATCATATGTATTATTATTTAAAACTGTAATTTACTAGCTACTTAACACATATAATTAATATCCAGTATCTACGTTTTAAAACTTTAATATAACTAATATTGATTGACTCACTTTTGCACCGTATTTACAAACGTCTTTGCGCTCAAGTATAAATTTGTTGAAACTTGCTGAAACTTGTCGGGATTATACTGTAAATGAACAATTTCGCTTTGTGTATTACTCAGCCTAATTCGATACAGCACAGTGAACGGCTTAACTTAATACATTTATTTTTGAAACAATCATGAAACCGATTACAAAAAATATTAAAGAATCTGTTAAACAATTGCTTTAAAATGAAAAAGCGACAAGATACATTGCTCAAAAATTAAAGATAAGTCAATCAGCAATACAAAGAATCAGAGCCAAATGTAAATTTCCTATATCGGCTAATGTAGGTGGCCGCACTAAAAAAATATCAGATAGAGACGTGAGAAAAATTATTCACTATTTAAGATCTAGTGAGGAGTCTTCAGCTTCTGAAGCGGCGGCGCTTTTAAGGCGCGATACTGGCACGTCAGTGAGTAAGCGAACTGTTCGTCGGGAAGTACACAAAGCTTTCGAGAGAAGAAAAAACTCTTCTTACGAAAAAAAAAGAAGAAAAAATAGAGCTAGAGAAAATTTTGCAAAACAATATATTAACTGGACTGAAGATGATTGGATTAGGGTTATTTAGTCAGATGAGACGAAAATCAACCCTAATCCAATCATCTCTATATGTATGTATGTATGTGTATATTGTTTTGCAAAATTTTCTCTAGCTCTATTTCATTTTCTATTTTTTTCAGTAAGAAGAGTTATTTTTTTCTTCTCGAAAGCTCGCATATTTGCTTTGTGTAATTCCCGACGAACAGTTCGCTTACTCACTGACGTGCCAGTATCGCGCCTTAAAAGCGCCGCCACTTCAGAAGCTGAAGACTCCTCACTAGATCTTAAATAGTGAGTATTTTTTCTCACGTCTCTATCTGATAATTTTTAGTGCGACCACAAACATTAGCCGATATAGGAAATTTACATTTGGCTCTAATTCTTTGTATTGCTGATTGACTTATCTTTAATTTTTGAGCAATGTATCTTGTCGCTTTTTCATTTTAAAGCAATTGTTTAACAGATTCTTTAATATTTTTTGTAATCGGTGTCATGATTGTTTCGAAAATAAATGTATTAATTTAAGCCGTTCACTGTGCTGTATCGAATTAGGCTGAGTAATACACAAAGCAAAATTGTTCATTTACAGTATAATCCCGACAAGTTTCAGCAAGTTTCAACAAATTTATACTTGAGCGCAAAGACGTTTGTAAATACGGTGCAAAAGTGAGTCAATCAATATTAGTTATATTAAAGTTTTAAAACGTAGATACTGGATATTAATTATATGTGTTAAGTAGCTAGTAAATTACAGTTTTAAATAATAATACATATGATTTGAAAAGATTTTAATAAATGCGATTATATTTAATATAATATAAAATGTCACAACATTGACTTAGTTATGCACCTCACTGTATGTTTACACATAGGTAGTAGGTAGTATACAAACACTTAAAATTTGGTACGGTGATCAGACCGAGCGTGAGTTCTAAATCACGCAATATCATGAAATACGCATTGAATTAAATATAGCGGGGCCAAAAATAGGTAGGCGGGATATTGTAAACGCATATTCGGAGCAACGCCCCTAGCGCTCTTTAAGAACCATTGGGTTTGGTTTCTCAAAATTATTAACATAACAACTGAATTACTTGTTCTATTATAATCTTTATGAAATTAAACCCAGCAAAACCTCTCCTTCTATCTAATACCATGTCAACATTATATATCTGAACAATTTAAGTGTGTGTGTCTTTATTAATAACTGACTGTGCCCTGCATGCGTTACAACGCTATTTTTTCTAATCATACATAAATCTTCTCTGGCATGCGTAAAACAACCCATGTTTCGTCGCCTAAGTTTTGACTAGGTAAACGAGTTTTTGTGAGATTAACGAACGACAATTGAATTTTATATTCAGATGTCCCACTACGGGCCCACCGTATAAGAAAAACGATGTTTGTATCGAGCTAAAAATAAAAAAAAAAACTTATTTATCGTCTAACGAATAAGTTTTTTGCCATTTTCCTGTTTAATTTACTAAATACTGATGTTCCGATTCCTTAAGAAGGGTTCGCAATTCTGCATCCACATTCTAAAGTATACAACGTAAGTTAGACACATAATTTCTAACCGCAGATATATATTCTAATGACAAATAAACATCTGTACCAGAATATTCATGTACCAATTTGAACATAATTAGGTCGCATGTTTTGACGTGGCAACGTCTTATAAATTGGTTTGCCGGGTGACACTTCAAGAAACTGCGTTACGCTCCGCTCACGTTATGCGCTTACAATGAGAGCGAGTGAGAGGCACGCGTCCCTTCCACTCGGGCATGGTTAGCCCGCCTAAGAGCGAGAGAGACAGACATAAAAAGTGGAAGGGACGCGTGCCTATAAATTAATGTTTTAAATATAATTCTTTGTATAAATAAATGTTTTAAATTGTTACTATTATTTCATCCTTCTTCCTACTATACGAATGAATATTCACATTAAAATTATTTTACCACTCAAAGTCGTTGTCACGTAAAACTTTCGCCCGTATACCGACTTTACAGGCAACCAACCAGTTTTTATAAATTGGGTTACGCTCAATTTAATATATAGTTCACAGTATCGCGTAGGTACTTGGAAGCTGTAGGTTATTGGTAATAAATAATGCCATTCTTAATAGTAATTCTTTTTTGTAAATATTGTTTCTACTTTAGATATCAATAATGCTCATATATTTTAATATAACTTATGAATACATATTATACAGTTTATGGATAATGTTACCAACGATACA
This sequence comes from Calamotropha paludella, assembly GCA_927399485.1. Taxonomy (NCBI): domain Eukaryota; kingdom Metazoa; phylum Arthropoda; class Insecta; order Lepidoptera; family Crambidae; genus Calamotropha; species Calamotropha paludella. The sequence continues at coordinate 14,630,304 of OV656813.1, read as the reverse complement.
TAACAAAATTTAATGTAAAAGCAATTCAATTAAGTTAATAAAGTATCTATGAGTGACAATGAAACAGTTTCTTAACAGTAACAAAAGTATAACTGTACTAGTATACCGTCGTAATTCATATTTATTTATTATACATTGTCCATCAAATTTTATAAATACTTATTAATTAAGTCAATCAGACAAAAATTCAGTCTCAGTAAAACTTTTTTATATAGCACTAATGGAGTGTTAGCAAATAATTTATAAAATATTATGAAATGGCTGAAAATATGTATTGTTAAAATGAATACACTCCCCAGTTCAGCTTTCTTGCAACAGATATTGCCTTTATAAGATAGCAATTGATATTTCCCTAGTATAAGTCAAAGCGTCACAATTCGTACATTTTTTGACTGAAAGAGTCTGCAAAATAGTAGTTTAATTTGCTTAAAACTAAAACTTATAATAAGTTTTATTTTTCGCTTGTTTCGTGTTTTACTTAAATTTAACTAATTGCGCTTACGGGTAAATTGCAATTATGATTGATGACTTGATGCCGCCATTTCGGAGTAACAGGATATGTGCGTTTATAGTGAATTCACATTTATAGAGCCGTATTACTTTACTTTAATTACATGAATTTTTCGTTATATCACATATTTTTTCTATTGTCGCGTAACAAGGATATATTGATAATTAACAAATAGTTGATATCGCCATTACGGAGCCATTTAGCCTTAGAGCCTAGTATAATAAATAAAAAGATATAGAGTATGTAATACGTAATACTTATTTCGACTTTCAGTAAACTATCAAATTAATACTGGCGAGTGTGAACATCTGTCTTAAGAAAGGTTTTTATACCCATTGCTACTTCATGGTGATTTTTGAGTTCTCACGTAGTTAAAACTGCAGATGATAGTAAAAGTTGAACTGTTAAACCCACCTTTTGTTGAATCGTGTGATTTTGTGCATTTTTTAAGAATCTCCTTTGATTGGTTTCATAGAATGCATGTAGAGAGCATTGGATTTTAACAAAAGCTTATTGTCTACGAATGTATGCTTTTAGATATTCCGTAAAAAGGCTTAAAGTACTTATTAAATAAATAAACAATTTTGAATGTAGACTTTAATACCTATTGTTTTGTCCTAGTACCATGCTATTTAAGTGTTATCTGATCGCACGTTTCTTTTATGCTGAAATGGCCATATATATTAATATACGGCCTTTTAATCAATCTAAATAAATATAATTCAAATATTGTCTCAATTTCTAAAGTAACTGGAAAAATATTGTGAAAACTAAATAAATTCTTCTATGAAAATATAAATAAAGCTTAGTATGTCTAGTACCCCTAAAGTACAGTAAAATGAAGAAAAATTCCTGAAATATTTCCAGCTGAAATTGATTTTTTTTTCCAGATTTCATATAAAAAATAAAATATAATGTAGGTATAATAATCATAAACGTTATACATCGTGGATTCTCCAGAAGATATGTAGTATAGACTTTTTCGTATTCATATTAGTTGCTTAAATAAAGTAAGGAAAAATCATTTAATTAACTTCTTTAATATAGAATATATACTTATATAAAGTTGTATCGGAGACTCAGTATTATGTTTGTTATGTACTTATATGACTGCAAAAAAACTGATGTATTTTTAAGGTTTACAATAAATATTAGTAACAAATTTTTGTTTAGGTCTTTTTATATAGATTTTGGTTTATCCACATGAGATTAGATACCACACAACGCATATCTACACTAATATTATAAAGAGGAAAGATCTGTATTTTTGTATGTTTGCAATGAATAAACTCAAAAACTACTAAGCTGATATCAAACATTCTTTCACCATTGGAAAGCCACATTCACGCTGAGTAACATAAACTATATTAAAAGCTAGAAAATAAATTAAAGAAAAATTTAAAGAATTTTGTTTACCCGTGCGAAGCCGGACGAGCCTCTAGTTTTTTTAAGAGTCACGACCACAATGGTTACAACGAAAGTAATACCAATAAATAATGATCGAAGTAAAACATCTTATGTGATATCTTTTTCTCATCAAGTAAACAATAAAGAAGAAATCGCTATGAAATAAATGCATCTTTTGTAATTTATTGCTTCAGACAGAAGATGGAAATTTCCTATCTTGAAAGTTTTAAAATTTTGTATAAAGTAAATAAGTGTTATTGTTAATATAATTTCGCAAGTGACGTTTGCATGCTTAAATATTTGCAATTTGTTTTGCATTGACTCAGAAATGAGTATATGTCAATCGGCCAAAGATAAATTTACAAATAGCAAACCTTATGTGTCTGTACTCAAGGACTTGAGGCGTTCATGTTCTTCGTTTATATGTTACATCACAATTGTTGACTTAACCATAGACCTAAAAACGCTAGCCGTTAAAATGCGAGTAATGGAAGAAAAATCGGATCGAATGTTGATAACGCTCGTTGGCAAGAGAAGTTACCGCTACCTAAATATGCTTTTGACACTTCGATGTATTTGCTTAAAAAAAGAGAGGCCACTTTTCTCTGGAATGGAATGGTTTTGTGGTACGTCCTCGCTGAAAGCAACCTAGTAAAGGCAGTTAGTCAGATCTTTTATATTAATATATTATTTTATGATTTTATTGTATGCATATACTTTTATTTGTAAATCTGTGGTAGGTCAGACCTTGTAGACGTATGTACCTTTGTTTTAATGTACAAAATTGCACGGGTTTCAGCACTCCTGGTTGCTTCACTAGAGTTTTTTTTATAAACAAACACAAAGGTCTACCTACTTATTGAGAAAGTTGAAGCTGCGAAATGTTTCGCAGAAGAAATTGCAAAAGAGTTTTTACTTAAACTGGTATATTTATACTTCCCCTTTTATTGTGTTGCAATTATTGCTCTTTTCTTGTGTTTCTTAGTTTTTCTTTGTATTGTTTTATTATAAGTATATTTTACATTGACAAAAAATATTTTGTTATCATTTGCACTAAGTGAAAAAATACCCAACAATACACAACACCGTATTGTAGGATGCTATAATAAAAATAGTCAAATCAGATTAAGCGTATGTGACAGTGTCTTTTCAATTACAAACCATGCAGAAAATTACAATCATGAATTTCAGTTTAATTACTCATTTTGTTGCTTGTATTGCTCATTTCATTTGCTTATCAGTTAACACCTTGAGAAGTAGCCTTTGTTCGCGTACAATACGTGGGCACGTTCCTAACAAGCCCTTGAATGCGGCCACTAGTATATAATTTGTTTTATTATTAAATATTATATTGGATTGTCCTAATGGACATCCACTTTCAATGACCTTCGTTTTTAACTGATATTTTGGGCTGTTCTTTCATAAGTAGCCTTTGACATCCCATCACATATTAATATAGACGTATTAAGGTTATAATCCATAAGAATTGTCATTATTTTTATATTATTCACTACTTTAAATTATAACAACTAACAACAATATGTCTAAATAATATAAGACAAACCAATACAAAATATAAGAAATAATTTTTAAAGCTAATGTATTAAAGCAAATCTTATACCTTATTTAAATGTATTTAAAAAGGTGCGAGTAAAATTATTAAAAATAAATTAAAGTTGTCTTAAACTGTTATAACCGCCATGCTCTAAATATTATTCACTACCAAAACGATTGGCGTGCTAATCGGGGGCAGCGCGTTTGTACGGCCCTAGTACACACGTTTAAAATGGTATAATAGGTGTTACTGAAACGCGTGAAGAGAAATATCGGCCTGCAAAATCGGACACTGGTGCATACACTGACCTGTGGCAAGACATTCCTTGGTGTATGACTAAGAATAGACAGACGGTTACTGTGATAAAAGAACTATATCTGCCTAGTTATGCCTTTCTAACTTAGGTTTCCCATCATTAATTGAAAAGGCTTAGATTACATTGTCCTGCTATCTTCAAATAAAAAGCCTCTTTCGTCATATTTATTGTTTTATTACAATTGTCAATTTTACCAAAGATTTTGAGATCAAATGTAGATTGAATATTCAAAAACTATGTTGGCATCTACTTAGCGTTACGTTGTAACTTTTTTCTTTCATTGTTTTCTTCTAAAACCGGCAAACATAGCGAATGCGTGTATATAGTCTAGATCAGATAGCGCCGAGGGTCAGTTTGATATGAATAAACAAGATGTACACGCTTAAGTATAAACCTTTACACACTGTTAATTCATCTGTACACAAAGATTTCTTGTGGCTGTTGTCGGCTATATGTACCTAAGGCCTGGTGCTCATATAACACCTGTGGCATAAGCTCTGATATATGAAAGATACAAACAATTACAAATTCTGATTCACAATACAAAACATAAAAAGCTTTTTTATTAACAGTTTTTTTATTGATTGTATTAGGTATTATGTCGATAATACAATAAGGATGTAAATAATAAAGGAACTGTTATACTAATTTATAGTAGGAAATTTGGTTAAACTCAACCCAAAGCAGCCAGTGAAAAGCAGCATTTACCACTTTGTATTTTAAACTACATGTGTTTAAAACGTTAATAAGACATATTTGTGTAAAAAGTAACATTTCAAATTGTTACCGTAAGAAAGTTTTAAATCACCGTTTCGTTGGTCTATAAATAATTCTCCGCTGGAGATCGTCAGTTCTGAACACATTGTACCTATTGGGCTTTATGACTTCTGCTTCATTTCGATACCCAAATAGTTTTCACGAATAAAAATGTACAGTAAACTTATCGATTGTGTTCACATTATTGTGAATATTGATGTCAGTTAGTAGTACTAGTACAACTGAAAACGTCAACCATTCCGTTACTACCTGTAGAACTTCGCCAATATGATGGAGAAAATATACAAGTACCTATATGTTTAAAGTTGTATTGTCAAATTTTGATTTCAACCGTGTAACGAATTGATAAAATTGTAGGGTAATTTTATTTATATATTAGAAAAAAAATATGAGTAACTTCCATAGGATTAGCGTCGTACAAAAGGTAGGATAAGGCTGCAAATAACACTATTATGAAAATATACTCTGTTGCACAAATAATTCTTATTTCAACCATTGAAACATTTAAAAACTTAGCAAATAGGCATGTATACTTAATTCTAAATTCGCGGTACTGCTATAGTTCTGGTGATTAAGTGATTGATTTAAACTTTATTCATTTCACACTATAACCGTCCAAGTTTTATTGTTTTACTTTAATTTTTGGGCCGTTGAAAAATTGAAAACAACTATTTGTAAATGTAATCGACATATTAGATGCATGAAAATATAAAAATATATGTATAAAGAACGATAATTTTTGATAACGTTATTCTAGATAAATTGCATGCAGATATTTTGTTTAAAGCATTTTTAATTGACTGCTTTTTGAGATTTGGAAAATTATACAAATTTAACTTTATTTTTTGTTTTAACCGTTATTCTATATGTAGGTTTTGGTGATGGATGACGTACCTAATTGTTGTCCGTTACCTCACAATGCCTGGCAACCTTGGCAGCACAGCCTTTGTTTCGTGTCGTAAACTTGATCGTTGGTTTATCGCCAATGGATTATGAAAGGCAATCATCGTGCAATTAGTGAGCAATTACTGCACGCATCTATTGATAAAAGCTATCTATCACTGATTATCATTTTTTAATATTTCTTTACACCGATAAGATACGAATGTTTCGTGTCCCATTACGTAATTAACTTAAAACGAGTATACATGTCAAAACCAACCATAATAGTTTTACGAAGTTGTATTTGCACAGATATATAATTAATTACACAAGTGAATTTGTCTTTCTAATGCGCAAAAGGTGAAATTAATACACCATAGTCCAATTGATATACCTTATCGTTTAAATAAAAAATCTGTAAAACTCTGACTCGAATTTTCGATTCTTGAAATTATCATAGGACATCTTCTTTGTTGTTTTATGTTTTTCATTTTAAAGATTCTTTAACTATAAACCGAAGAAACCGAATATAGGGTAAATCATTATCTAACCATATATAACTTAACATATACCCTCACATAGATTTGAACAAGTCAATTGCAATAGGCTAGCTATGGATCAAATCATCACATTCATGGTAATCCACACATAATTGAAATAGACAGTACTCCAGACGGTGATATCTAATCTGCTGTAGGTATATATACACTAGCCACTATAGCATATCTTACTTACATAGTCGAAGTCCATTTAATTACGCTTTACGTTTAATTTAGTGATTATTAGAATTGCTATAGACAATACAAATGAATTATATTTTACATTATGTTGTGAACAGAATAAAGGAAGAATAATAATAATTATACATTGTTCTTAATCCAAGTTAAGTAGCTTAAGTGTTCTGGAATTCAGAACCAACGACTACCATATCAGCCAGATCCGAGTTGATATATAAAAGTTCATTTTCTATATTGACCCGGCCAGGAATCGAACCCGGGACCTCGGAGTGGCTTGATCATGAAAACCGATATGCAAGTCACTCGACCACGGAGGTCGACTTCGTCAAGAATTGCACTTACATTTCATAAATATTTTAAATATTGCCTTTTATTTTCTCAAACCTTTCTCACAATAATATTTTTATAAATATTACCGTTTAAGAAACCCCTTTATCCCTATAGGTATTTAAAAGTGCGAATAACGAATATTATCAAAAGTATAATAGACAAATTCACTTAGTGACAATTTGAGTAAAAGTTTGTGAATTTCTCTTTTAAAGGACACATGGAAATATATATATATGTACCTAAATTCAATATATCTATTAGGAAAGTTGAGTTTTCAAGATAGTTATTTCCGACACAAAGTAATGTATAATTTTAAATGGTGTGCGGTTGACCGCTTATTGCTTCTTGATGCCACTTTACCGTAGTCTAATTACAAATCTTAAATACCTTTGGTCCACACAGCACAACCGGTCATCACTTGTACGATACAGTTATCAGAAAATCAACTGACTCAAGATTTTTAAAAGACAACTCATCAAATTCATTACTTTTGAACAAAGAACCTATATTCTAACGATAGTTCAATTCAAACCTGTTACTTTTGTCCATACCATTGACACGTGTCTGGGTCTCGTAAAATTATAATAGGTACAGTAGTCATCATTAGTCACATAAATGCTGCAAACAAAAGCGTGTAATGCGATACCATTATGTTAGCGATTTGCCCCTGAAACTGAAACATAAATGTTAGTCATACTTTATCGACTTCGACCCGTAAATGGTATTCCGTATGCCATGCAATAGCACCGTATGCCCTGACCTAAAGATATTACGTCACGGTTTATCTCACTAAAACTGACGGGACTTCTCACTCTTCCGTGATATCCATTATGAAACGATAATAGTTTTATCTGAGCTATTAAACATGTTTCTTATTGCCTTTATACTGCGAGATTTATGTTGCAATGAAGGCTTTAGTCGTGCTTTAAGCATAACGATGCTACTAAAAAGAACCTTATTGACCGTGAAAGATATTTTGTAAAAATATATCAGCAAATATAGGCTGAATCTCAAAATTACTAAGTAAGGAATAAAAAAAAAATAGAAAGATAACATTACTACTTCGTAACACTTCTTAAGCTGGGTAGGTGTTCATTATATTTTTTTACTGGAGCCATCAGAAATGCCAAATTTATCAACTGCTAAATGAGCTTTAGGTTAACTAACTTATTTTTTAATTAAAATAGACTAATAAGAAAAATGAATTTCAATTACGTGATGCTCAAAAGGAATATTGTGGTCTCGAATTTTTTATTTGCTACTATCGTTGTTGTTTAATTAGCGTAAATTTTATTTATGTAATCGGTCTTAATGATCACAAATTATTAAAAACTAAACAGACAATGATACAGGTTCAAAAATAACCTGTAACAAACTAGAGTTTCCAGTATTATTTAACTAAATGGTATCAATTATTTACTTCCGGTTACTTTGAAAGTACGAATATCAACAGCATTGGAAGTATTGAAAATCAGTCGAGCGTTTATTACTATGAGTATCAGCTATTTCTATTGTTAACTAGTTTGAGAGTAATTTCTTATTTTCTTATACCTATTAATAACTTTACTACATTCCCGCCGTGCCCAAATGGTGCTACTATATAGGACTTCTTTACTCTCGGCTTAGTATACAGTGAAAGATACCGGTACTTTTTTCTTCGAGATTTATTGTGGCAGTCACCACTTTAGACTTCTGTCGTAGGTTGCAGCATCGATCCAGTGGAAGCGCAAATATCTGCCATTCGGGTCTCGTGGCAGCATCCGCATTTTCTGAAACCATCTTTGCCTGCTTCATTCCTTTGTGAATTGCTTATAGAGCTTCAGAGAGTTTACTGATAAAGGTAATAGTTTACAATGTAGTAAGTTGTAATCAACTACCGCTTGCCTTTATCACTAAGCTCTCTGGAGATTAAAGATTAATTCTAATGTCCTTAAGGACCTTTACAACTCCTGCTCCCCATCTTTCTCTTATTCCCGTTCTTTCTCTCAGTGTATCTTTTCTCTCGCCTCAGAAAGTCTCTGTGAGCCAATTTATAAGTAGTAATACCTTAGTCGACGTTAACTAATTTTTTAACTGTTTAATACCACCCACAGAGTAAGGATGTCCATCGTAGTAACCACTCATAAACGAATATCATACTTATTAAATCTTATTCTTAATGCTATCATGTCAGTAAGTCCAGTTTTGTACAATTGTAATTTAGCTTATCTCTCAATGGCTCACTTTTATTTGTAGGTAGAATAAATTTTATAAGGAAGGTCAATGAGAATGTAGCCTTTTATCTTGAAATAAAGTTTCATCAAAAAACCTGTTAAGTGTCGCCTACGTAGTAAACACTGGGTTGCGTAGGAATTGAAGGTAAACCCCATGCACACAATACTGATTTATATACATCTACCTTCTTATATTTTTAGTTAAACACAATATATATTTTATAAAATAATTAAGGAAACATATTTTAGTCACCTACCTAGTCAAACCTAGTCACGTATTTTTAAAATGCGTTAATAAAATCATCATCAACCTATTAAAGTCCTCCACTGCTGGACCGTAGGTCTTATTTACAGATGAAACATCGTAGGGAGTATGGCCCATCAATGTGGATCGGTTGATGGCTTCTCGTGTTTTCGGAAGCACAGAGGAGCTCGAAATAAGAAAATTTTTGGTCAGCTATTCGTCGACCGGTCATTGCGAATGTTGTTCCACCTCCGTAACTTAGACGAACGCGCTAACCGCTCCTCTATAAAGTTCCTAAAATTAGGTATTTTTTTAAAGGTAATTGCTTACAACAAAAAGAGAACTCATTAGGTAAATAATTTAATTAGCAGTAAAATGTTACTGAAATATATAAATAATTTGTATAATTTTATTTGTTTCTCAAAACAAGGAGTAGGTTCAGGTATCTAGATGCATTATTTATAAATAATGTGGAAGTAGAAGTATGATAACTACTGGATAAAAATAAATTCTGAGTCTTCAACCTAAGAGCTAGATACAATTTCTTATGAATACTCATCATTACTTTCGATATTATTGATAAGAGTTCAATGGCATATTATAGTAGTATCAATATTGTTTTTTAGTATCTTAAGTTAGTAGGTATAATGTAATAGTTTATCGCAAAGTAAATAATTTAAGCCTTGTTCTGATGTGATGACGAAACAACTAGCTACATGTGATTCTGAGATAATTTACAAAAGTAAGCAAAACAATGTTATTGTTTAGATATTTCGTGCTCACATCACGTATTAATCGCATTTGATGTTCGTTGTATTTGAAACGGAGATCTCGTCTTTGTGAGTGATACATGATGCATCGGGTTTGACGTCAATCTTCTATCGATTTATACGTACAAGTATGTGACTACGCACATTTATTATGTGCTCCAGATATTGGTTAGATGAGATATTCTAGTTAAGACAGGAATATACAGTGATCGACTATACAGTGATATATTTATAAGCATTAGGTATAAGTATTAGGTGGAAGTTACGTTAGGGACTGACTGCTGAACTACTAACCACAATAGACATTGAAACTATTGGATTAAATTATTTCCTGTGATTTTACCGAGTGGAAATCCATTAGGATGGTCCAAACCACTCATTTACTTTCCATTTATCGTTTCTGTTAACTGCTGTTTGACTATATCCGTTACCTTTTTATCATTGCCGTTAAATATAAATCAAGGTTAGGAAGTAAATACTTAATATACTTCGGATCTAAAGTCTGTATCAATTCAGGTGTAGAGGCATACTTGAAAATGAGAGTTATGTTCAAAATCAATCTTCCATCAAATAAATTGACAATAAAACGACTAACGCTTTACAAGAGAACATGCACTACCGATTGTCACGTCTCAGCAAGTCACCTTAGTCCGACACGTCCGTGAAAACGTGACTAATATCAACGGCCGCTTTGACTTTAAACCTTCAGCCTCCATAGCCAAAATTGAAAAAACTGACCATATTTCCGTAGTATTTGTATGTAAATTGGGAAAATATGAGAATATAATTGACACCAATGACAAGGCAACCACTGAACGGTTCATTGATTTTAATGCGCCTTGCCAACCAGTTAAATGTTCTGTATTCGATTTAAGAATATTTACTGTTAACTTACAAATAAAGACCATACCACGACCACTGTCGAGTTAGTTACCAAACTTGACAAAAATTCTTTTCAATTTGTCATATTTTATAATATTTTGTTTGAAGATACAGAAAATATATGTCGAAAACATTTACCGCAAGTGGGATTCGAATCCATATTTTGCTGGCTAATCGTGTTAAACGTTGTAAACTTCTGAGATTTATACCCATTTTGGAAAAAATGTGAACACTTGTTTTGTTTTGTCAAAGTCCACCTTATTGCTACTGCTAATAAACTATGTCATATTAGACGATATGAATACTTTTACAGGTATTCAGCGTCACTATCCGAAATATAATTGAACTTAATATAGTACTTAAATATTTATGTTTTTAACATTTAAAGATGCCGAAAATTCTTAGTAAAGAAAAAAACCGACCAAGTGCAGCCCAGACTTACACATCTAAGGGGTTTGGTACAAGCTTGTAGGTATTATGGGCTTTTCGTAATGTAACCACAAAGGAGCCTTTCCTTCTTCCATACAACTAAAACTAAACAAGTACCTGAGATTCAAAGATAGGGGCCGTCCATTAATCACGTGATGTTTTTTTTGGCATTTTTTTACCCCCCCTCCCCCTTGGTGATACATGGTGAGGTTTCAGACTACCCCCCCCCCCCCCTCCCCACTATATCACGTGTATTTTTTAGTACCTACAAAGAATCTTATTTTTTTTAATATTTTTCAAATACAGGTATAAGTATCATCTTATTTCATTATAGAAAATTAAAGACTACAATAGTAACGTTTAGAGGTAGATAGAGAGGTTGCAGGTTTTGGGGTGGGTGGGATCTACCTCCTAGCGGTCTACCCCGGGCAACGGCATCACGGACCAACTCGGTCCGTGGTGACGGCTGATGATCTCAGCAGCGGTGGTGGGCTCCGTAAGGGGCCGCCTGGCATGCGACCACCATCCTGCCGAACTCCGTCGCCAAGCAGCTCTGCTGCGTTCCGTTGGAGGGCGGGAGTACCAGTGCCAATGGGGGTTAGTAATAAGTCAGTTGCGCAACTTAAGACCGGTCTTGGTATCTTGGCAATGCTGTACCAGGTAAGTCATTCTGGAGGGTAGCGGGATCCGAATTACGGTTTAGCCATTGGCCGACCGCAGTTAGTGGGGGCCCAACAAGCGCGTGAGCCACGCGTGAAAAGCTGCCCCGCCAACTTGCGAAAAATCCCGAAATGCTCCACCGTGCCAGTTGGCGACTGGATGGGAGGACCCGGTGGCCATTTCGGGGGGATTGGGGCGTCCCCGCAGTCTCCAGGTGAGTTCCATTCTGTGGTTAGCTTAGCCTAAGAGTACTTTAATGGTCGACTGACTAGCGTCTCGACTGAAAATCCAACCCCCCAACATTAACCACTATGATCCAGAAGCACAAGAAGAAAGTTAAAGAACGGCACTTCCTCCCATAAAAAGTGCACTTCGCGAACATCAGAGGACTGCACTCAAATCTCGATCCGGTCCATCATCATCTGGAGACCGAGAAGCCGCACCTACTCTTCTTAACGGACACTCTGATAGCAACCCCGTCGGATGAGGCGTACCTCAACTACCCTGGTTACACGCCTGAGCAAAAGTTCAAGATGAGTGCAGGGGTCTGTGTGTTCGTCCGTAATGACGTGAGGGGTAAAGAAGAAGCTCTACATCTGTGTTTACCGATCGCAAAGCGGTGATCGGGAGACGACTCGGCTCAAAGATTACCTAACAGAGACGGCAGACTTGGCAACTGTGCGATATCCAGCGGCGGAGCTTGTTTTTCTGGGGGACTTCAACGCTCACCATAAAGAGTGGCTGTTCCCATACCAGAAAACTGACCATGCTGGGAGAGAAGCGGGCCCTAGCGCTAAATCTTACTCAGCTGGTGGACCAAGCGACGCGAATTCCAGATATTGCTGGCCACACACCCAATTGTCTTGACTTACTGCTGACAACTGATCCACACACATTCGGTATCGGTCTTAGCTGCACTGGGGTCGTCCGACCATTGTGGGGTGAAATCCATATCGAACTGCTCTCCTCCGCATGATAGCCCCAGGGGCATGAGGTGGGTATAGCGTTACGAGTCAGCAAATTGGGACGAAATACGTATTTTATTTGCATCTTATTCCTGGCGGCAAACTTGCTTCTCTTCGAGCAACCCATCGTACACCGCTGATGCGATTGCAGACTTAATTCGGCAGGGAATGGAGTATTTTATTCCATTCTCCGACATCCCGCTCGTTTACAAGTCCCGGCCTTGGTATAATGCGGCCTGTGCTCGTGCTGAGGCCCGAAAACAGTCTGGTTACCAGGCTTGGGTGCATATCCGCGATCGCAAGATCCGCACACTGAGAATCCAATCGAAGAAGAGAGCCTACAATTCGGCCGCCAAGTCATGCAAAAGGGTCATTCTTAAGGCAAGATTCGACCACATCAGCCGAATAGGGACGAAACTGTCATCCTACACGAATGGAAGTAAACAGTTCTGTTCCCTTTCGAAGTCAGTCGAAGTGAATTTCTGTCGTCCTATGTTACCACCTTTGCTGAAACCTGACGGGTCACTGGCTCATTCTGCAACTGAAAAAGCAGGTTTATTTGCCTCTCTGTTTGCAAGCAGTTCCCGTCTAGACACCGGCTCTCAACAACCACCAAACATACCTCGATGTGATTCTTCAATGTCGGAGATCACAATTCACAATAAGCAGGTCCGTAGAGTCTTACTTGGTCTGGGCGTAAATAAGGCCAGTGGTCCTGATGGCATACCAGCAAGAGTACTTAGGTATTGTGCACCCGAGTTGTCTCCTGTGCTAACTAACACGCTTGTATCGCCTCTCTCTCAAAATAAGAACCGTACCAAAATCCTGGAAGCTTGCCAATGTGCAGCCAATACCCAAAGAGGGTTGTCGTGCCGACCCATGCAATTACCGACCGATCGCCATCACTTCCATACTATGTAAACTAATAGAAAAAGTGCTAAACAGTAAGTTGCTCTCGTACCTAGAAAACAATGATCTTCTCAGTGACGGTCAATATGGCTTTCGCCGTGGACGTTCAACTGGGGATCTTCTAGTTTATGTGACGCACTGCTGGGGCGAGGCCCTCGAGATGCAGGGCACTTGCCGAGTCACTTGACATCTCGAAGGCTTTTGACGGGGTTTGGCACGCTAGTCTGCTGCGCAAACTTCCTGCGTATGGTATCCCCGCTGACTTTTGTAATTGGATAGCCGATTTCCTGACAGAACGGTCAGTCAGAGTAGTTATCGATGGCTGCTTCTCTGACTTAGTGGCTATTGATGCCGGTTCCTCAGTGGTCTGTTCTCTCTGCGACACTTCTCCTGCTGCACATCAATGACCTGTTGATACCTGGAATTGTTGGGTATGCAGACGACAGTACTGTCGTAGAGAGATAACTGTCTAATTCAAAAGCCAGCGGTGACGACGTGATATTGATGAAAGAGGACATGGTTGAGCGAACGAATCAGAGGTTGAGCCACGTTTCCCAGTGGGGTGACAGTAACCTCGTCCATTTCAACGCTTCCAAAACGCAAGCGTGTATTTTCACTGCAAAAAGAAGTTTCTTCAACCTCACTCCTACTTTCCGAGGTACATCTGTCCCTGTTACCGACAGCCTTGAGCTTTGTGGCATAGAGTTGTCATCAGATCTCAACTTCGGCGCCAACATCGAACTACAGAAGTAGTAAGCTGCTTTCGTTTTGTACGCGTTTGGCGAAAAAATAAATACACGTCACGCCGCTTCTCGGTTCAATATCGCGCGTTTGCTAAAAAAATAAATACACGTGATATATTACTACACCCCCCCTCCCCCCTTGTGATATTTCGTGATTTTTTTATGGACCCCTCCCCCCCCTTTCGAGCCTCACGTGATTAATGGACAGCCCCATACCAAAAATTAGCAAAAAAAATGTACTTAAATTGTAATATATATTTAATATATTTTTAAATATGTACATTAGTACCACTAAAAATAATCATTCAAAAATATACATTACTTGCAACAAATGTTTTTTTTAGCTGGGAAGAACAATTTTTTTTTTGATGCGTTTTGTAGCTTAAAGTTATGCAAACATTTTTCGATATTCAGTTTTAAATATAAAATGTATACAAGTTTATTAGCAACATACTTCTTTATGACTTCTTCTGCTTTTTAATAAGTACGAAGGGTCAGGAGCAAAAATAGATATTTCTTGTTATTGCGAATCATTCTAAGCGTTTAGTTATTTCATCAACGTACGGACTTTCCAGAGCCATGAAAAACTTGTTGAAATCTGACTAACTGTCACAAGTGTCACGTTAAAAATAAAGCCTTTTATTTATTAATACATTCCGAATAGTATGTAATCACTTTTCGGTAGTTTGCTGTCTCTGGGAGTGCTATTTGTTCGTGGTGTGTATTTAATTTTAAATCGGCTATTCTTTCTGCATTTTCGTTTCATTTACTCTAATGACGTATTAACTTGGACTGGCACTTTCGTAATTTGGTTGCGGTGAATAATTCTTGGATTGTCGACAACCTGTGCCTACCCACTCTATTTTGATTCAAAAGGCTTTCTTTATTGGAATTGTGTAAGACCCATAAGATGAAAACGAAGTATTTGAATAAATAAGTACTAGGTCTGCAATGCATGCTGCTCTTTGCAAATACTGAGCGAAGCACTACCTTACCTTACCTCACCACCTGACCTTACCTAACCTAACCTCACCTTAATCTTTAACAATTGCCTCGAAAATATCGCGCACCAAACTGGTTGCCTCTCGCGGCTGCCGCCACTCGAAGCTAGAAGTTCTGTGAGGCAGAGCTAATACAAGATGAACCGAAAAGGGCTTCGCCGGACTTTTCACATTTGAAATTGAAAAATTCTATTTTGCTCGTGAACTTTTTTTCAATGGTTTTGAATTAGATAATTAAATGGTGATTATTCCTCGATGGTATGTCCGATTTCAAAACTTTTTTTGCACATTAGTCACGACCACGATGTGAGTTATGGAGCCAAATTTCATCAATGTAGTCTCAGCGGTTTGGCTGTGATCAGCTTTTGAATTTTTCTTTCGGTGATTATTCCTCTATGGTAAAGTCTATATTTTTTTTACATAGCCTATGTCCCTCAGGTTATAATTATGTATGTTCATGCCAAAATTTGTTCGAATCGGTTGAACCGTTAAGTAGCAGGAGGGAGACAAGCGAAATTTGTGAGTTGCCTAAAAGAGAGTTTCACTCTTTCAGAGCTTCACTCAATAAATATGTATGGTTTTATTACAGGATCGTTATAGTTATTCAATAAACCTATGTAAGTGTAGGTAAGAATAGCAATTTACTTTTAATATATATTTATGCTATCTATTATGGTTCAGAATAATATCACTCTAAATAATCAATAGGTACATAACCGTATCAAAAATAACCAACAAAAATATATTTCTTGGTGTCAACAGAAATTACTTAGACGTAAATGGTAAATGAAGTGACGGTTGCAATAAAAAATAGCAAATAATAATTAAATTAAATGTCAAGGTTATGGCCGAGTACTATTAACATCGAGATTTCTTAAATATTATTTCTGATTCTTAATAACATCTTAATTATAAACAAATGTTAGATTTTAATAAAACGTCAATCGGCGTGACAACTGTCACTGTTTATTTATGTCAGTCCATCTCGTCAACGCCGCACTGATAGTATTTCGTTCTACGCAGTTGTGATTTAGTGTATCATTTGAAGTGTTTTATTATCTTTTCAAAGATTTAATTGAAAGGTATATTGTATATTAAATAAGTGTTTGTACAGATTTATGAATATTTTCAAATAACTTGTACCAAGGTACATTTTTGGCCCGAAAAGAAAGGTCTTCTTCATTGCTTTCCGTTTTTAGTTTTACTTATATCATATTTATCTTATTAACATCGCTTGTGGTCAAATTCATGATTCTAGGCGAGTGTCAAAATATGCGGCTTAAACTCCAAGGGATTGAGGACCTGCGGGTCAATCGCCATAAAAATATGCAATTGGATTGGAAACGAACTACGGCTGAACTTCAACTCTTACGAGTTGTATCGTTTCGTATCGCGGTAATAATTTGACAGACGGTTGAGTCACCGGATTGAAATTGGAACGCAACGGCATCAAATTGCAATTTAGAATAAAACACTTTTTTACGGATTTTGCGCATATTTTATTTTATATTTAATCCTGACGTTTCGACTCCTTTACGGGAGCCGTGATCACAGGATGACTAAGATAATGCTTGTCATGTATTTTCTACTACCTTCACAATATTTTAATCGGGCGCGTTCCTAATTCTTTAACAATAAGATTTTTTTATTCTAATGTGTAATGTGCGCGGTAGTGTAAGAACTAAATATCAAACTGCAAAGTTTATGCGACCCTACTTTATTACATTGTTGTTTAGCTTTTCGCTGATAAAGTTGATTTAGCGTCAGCTCTGGCTTAAGTAACTTTAAAAACTGGTTCATCTTTCTTTTTTTGATTCTTTCAACTTAAATGACAGGTAACCTATCAAAAGATATTAGGTTTTCAAAGGAGTTGATTCGAATGCAATTAAATTAAAGATTTAAGTCCTCACATGCCTCCTACTCATCGTGCTGAGACCTTGGACGTAGAAACTAAAGGAAGAGTTTTATTGTATGAAAAGACCTATCAAACTGCCATATTTTATCAAATTTCTCGCTCACTTTCATTTCCCAATGGGTTAGTGCTAATTATTATATAGGCATATATACTCTGACATATTTAGGCCCTTGGGTAAGAATAGGTATTCCTACCCAGAAGCCTTAATATGTCGGAGTCGCGGACCGTCTCTTAATTTTGATATTATATCTACCTAAAATATTATTTCAGGTTCTGGTGGTATTGAGGCATTTTACTCACGATGGTCGGAGCTAGTCGGAAGCTAAAACTCTTGGGAAAAGTTTCTTTTTGAATAATCGAAATATAAAGAAAAAAGTTCTAAAACGAATCAACCTTCAAAATTTACGAGAACACGCTCGCTGTCATTGAAATATAAATTCAAAACCAGCCAAAATTAAAACACGGAAAACCATACTTGTCCCTTTCATACATATAGAATCTATTATTCTAAGTATATAATTTCATATTGACGTTTTGCTGTCAGAGTAGTCATAATCTCTGTAGTGTTTCCGAACTAAAGTACTGCGTAATACCTAAAATACTAGGTGACAACTCTTTGGTTCCTAATGCGATAGTTTGATTATAAACTTTGTGTTTCAACTTTTGAGTAAAAATTAGCGCGTTACCTATTTCGCACAAAATTGGATTGCAATCAGAACTAGATTAGAAATGACCCTTAGCAGTTCGTTCAAATAAGAAAATAGCGCAACTGGCCTCCTGGGTATTTAATATTAATTCCGTGTGTCCTGTGAAAAGTGATACAAGTCGACTTTTTAATTTGATATTATTCATGCACTTTCATCACAAAAATATACTCTATTTTTCTGTCTAATTGACATTTAGATACATCTCTTATTTGCCGAGATCGTTTGGTACATCTAAAGCAGATTAACCTGTTTTGAAAAATAGTTTTGTGTAAATAAATACATGTTGACGTGTATCGTCTACAATAATCAAGTCATACAATCAAAATTGTGTATAAAGATGTATCTCAAGTAATTTCATTATGCACATATATTTATAACCTACGAATAAAGTGTCATCTGATACATGTTTAGCTTCACATAAAGTGTAATATGATTCAACTAATTAAGAATCATTATACAAGATAATTCATTTGGTGTATTTTGATACAAAACATAGTTTTTTTTTTAAATATTTATGTTCTATAGAACGATTTTAAGTAGGAACTTAATAGTTAATAAACAATACAAAAGTATTACAAACTGTGTTACTATTTTTGTATAATGTTTATGCTATCAAATTTTATGATTTTTAAACACAAAAACTACTCTACTGTAAAGTTAACAATTTTGAGATTTCAAAGGACGCACAGAATTTCAACTAAATACCGCTATGCTTACTGAGAAAAACTTGGCAAACGGACAGCGAAATGTTCCTATAATGGTTCCGTTTCTCTTTTTGAGGGATGAAACCTTATAAAATATTTTAAGATGTCAATAAGTCGGTAAAAGATTGATTTTGAACATTGACTTAAAATTAGTTTCTTTAGTCTAAATTCAACGATTCTGTAGCTTCCGAGTTCCCACTACTCTAACTATGTTTAAGATGAAGGTCATGGCATTATTAACTACTTCTGTAAATGACCAATTAATACGCCCCTAATTCTTCTTGTGCCCTTGGTGTTGTAATATTTAAGCAACGATATTGTATTGTCATTACAATACCAACAAGCCTAGTCTATTGTTGTTATACATAAATGTTTTAGGCGTAGTATCTTAAGCAAGTATCGACATTTTAAAAACGACATTTTCAATGTTTTCGAAAATATAAAATAAGACAGCAAGGTCGTTTAGGCATCTAATGTACCTATATAAACTCAGTTTGAAAAAAATTACCTTGTAATCTCGGCAATGAACCGCAAGACATACGCGAATTTAATATTAACCAAGACTATTGTTTCTAATAAGGCATTCATCTGAATATAGTTTGTGTTTATCATTGCATTTACTTTTTGTCTGTATTGTTCTATCGTTTGTAAGATTTCGCTTATTGTAACCAGTGAGTCTCAGCTCTGTCTCGTACCGCAATATTCCCATCATTAAAGAAAATGACTTGATATGAACATGTTATAGGCAAACAGTATTATCTATTGTACGTTTATTTATAATCCGCAAAAACACGACTTCTCACATGCTATGATTATGATACCAGTTTCGAATAGATCGACCATGTAGACATAAATCGGACAGCAATAAAAATTTAATACAGTTTTATGATACGAAATGGAATTAATAATAAATTGCACAATAAAAGTAGCTAATATATTTTTATGTATTCGATATTCCTATAAATGCGTCGGTGTTAAAACTATTTTTTGGAATTTTGAGGTAGTGTCGTATTAACGACTCGATTGTTGTTCGATACTGATTGTTAATTTTGCAAAACGTAACAAACATGAAAAACAACTAGTTTAAATTAAAAAATCGGGTAATAATGGTATAAATAAAATTAATATTTATGTAGGTTTTATAAGCATTTATTTAAATAAACACTTCTGTCATTTGTTTTAGCACAATAATCAATTATAATTAGCATTTTAAATGTAAGATTAAGATAAAAGAAGTTGTTATTACTATGAATTCAATGTTATAAATATGGATAATAATATTATTATACCAAAACAAAAATATCAGAAAGATTGCGATACTTTATCTTATACTGTTTATAATTCTCCTTCTTGCTTACTTCCTCCGAATTACGGCTGGACCGCCCTAAAGCAGCAGCATCGTGCAGTGTATAGACATATTCAATATTTGATTCAATTTTTGACTAAGACTGAATTATGGCGCCAATAAGCCAAAAACCATACACGGAAGCAACGTGTGTACAACACCCAACGACTCTTACGCCTACTTTAACTGGTACAACCACTTTATGTGTGAGATATTGTTTTCACCTATTTTTATGCAAATATTATAGTTTTCGGAACTTGTGTGTCTTGATAGTAGTTGAACTGAAGAACCATCTTCACGATGTATGTAAAGAGTGTAAAGACCTTTTTATGCGCTCTTGCTCGTCTTCGTATTGTCTAAGATAGTACTTGTTGAAGCAACTCTTATCATTATGGAAGAAGTACTTTGATTTTTAGACCGAATCACACGATATGCATATGATCTCCATTTAGAACACAGAACCACTCTGCAGCTCACAGTTTTTAGAACTTTTAAGTATTAATATAATTTTTCTATTCTCACAGACACGAAAATCTCTACTTTTTTCTGCCATCATTTACAACAATCACACTGGCTACCAAGTATTATAAGGTTTTTCAAAAAACAGTCACAACGACCTCCAAACACAATTTTACACTACGCAAATAGTTTTTTAAGTCACGGCAAGACAGATATAAACTTTCACGATCGCGGTGCAAGCAATCCGCGCAGAGTATATTTTCCTGTATTGGGTAAACGCGCCCAGTGAACCAAAATAAATTTACACTCATATAAAAGTTTATTAAGAACAGTGAAAAATGAATATGGTTCATGTAGCGCATGTTTAAGAAATAATAACTTAAATGTTGAAAAATAGACAAAAATGTGTAAAAAAGAGGAAACACTGTTTGGCGAAACACATAATTTATTTCAGATACTATAATATTTATTCCGTAAATATCTCTAAATAAAATAAATATATCTGTAACTACACAAATCCATTTAAAAATTAGCGGAACGACACACTTTTTTTTTACTGTGTATTGGGCAAAAAATGCCTCTTATCAATTCTATATTTGTTTACAAATTTTTTATTATCTTTAACCTTATATAATCTTTGTATTATATTCATTCATTCTAGTTATTTGTAAAATATTTGCGCCTGCTAGGTTGCGACTTTATAAAAAATTGTGTACTTGTAAGGTTTGTATGATACATGGATAAAAATACACAAACCTTCAATATTTTTCTTTGCATATGCGGGCGACCGATTAAAAGTCCTTCCCCAGGAACAATGGTCGTTTATGTAAAGGTGGTTATTACCGGCATCGTTGAACTGAGTTTCTGCCATCAATTCGTATAAAGGGTTGCAAGGTATAAAGGGTTAACACACAGTTGCCGACTGCACTTAAGTATCGTCTTCGCACGCGCAACCTCGAAAATATTTTTAGCTGCAGGAAGGTTCTCAGGTCGTTTTCCTCGCGGACATTGCTTACATAAAACATAATGCATCTACGCGTGTTTTGCTCGCGTTGAATATTCAATTAAGACTATATACTATTATCATAAGACACATGTAAGCTATTTGGTTGTCCACATCGTTTTGGAATCTATGCGATTAGAGACTATCTATCAGTCTGGCTTTATCTAACCGGGTCAATATTCACAGATATATAAAAATATTGATATTCCACAAGACAAAGAAGCAAACAATGACTTTATGTATCCTGCATTGGTATAGTTTTTTAGCATAGATCAGCATCAGTATACGTTCGTGATAAACGGGATAGAGCTGTTATGCCACCAACATAAACTTTGATGGAACCGCTTGAGAAAGACATTCAGCGTATACCTATGTATGTTAATCGTTTTAGATTTTTCTTGCTATATATACCCATTTTTATAGTCAACTTGTTTCGCAGGCACATACTGATGACGTCGTGGGTTTTGGCATATCGAGTAATGGCAAGTTTATGATGTCGTGCTCTTCGAAAACTGACATGATCATATGGGACCTGAAGGGCCAACAGCTAGAGAGGCTTGACACCTACTTGATGAGTACTTACGCCGCTAAAATATCGCCTTGCGGTCGCTTCGTGGTAGCGACCGGTTTCTCTCCTGATGTGAAAGTGATGGAGGTTGTGTTCACGAAGACTGGGGAGTTCAAAAAGGTGTCGAAGGCGTTTGAGCTATCTGGGCATTCTTCTGGCATTTACGACGTAGCTTTCGACGTGGACACGTCCCACATAGCTACTATATCCAAGGATGGCACGTGGAAACTATATCACACAAAGAGTGAGTATACTTGATTGACGCGCAAAACACGTTATCTCAATACGGTTCAATGTATTTACGTTAACTGAGTAAGCTGCGCACGCTCATGTTTGCGTTTGTGAGTTGTACGAGTTGACGCCAATTGATTTACAGTTATTGTCCTTTTAAAAGTATCGCGTTATTAATAATAGTATTTCTTACATATTTACATATTTCTAACATTCACATCAATTAGCCTAGTCCAAAGACTTGTGTTATGGATACTAAGGTAACGAATAGTCATACATAAATGATTGATAAATATATAATATTCATAGAAATATAAATAAAAACCATGACTCAGTTACAAATGCTCGTACATCTACCCCCTCCAGGATTCGAACCATGGACTGTTCGTTGCGCAGGCAGGATCGCTGTCGTTGCGCCAAATGAGCGTCAAATCAATATAATTTTCTAATCTGCTTTGCATTACTGGCGCTTGAGATGAATTTTGTTGTAGTCATTTTATTGATTTAGGGATCTAAGTGTTAGTCATGCTTAGTTCTGTGTAAATGTGTACCTATTTCCAATGAGTGGTTGTTGTTTTTCAATATGATTCAATGTCCTTCGTATACATGATAGAATGGCGTCACGAAACCTATAGACTGTTCAACACAGAACTATAAATGAAAATGTATGCGAGTATATCAATAAAAGATGCTTGTCGGTAACTTTAAGTTATGCGAATATAAATTATGACATCAATCATTGCAGATGTAAGTACATTTTCCCTGTAATCTGTGATAAGCAATCATTTTTTAATAATTAAGACAAACACAGGCTCATGATATATGATAATGAATACTGCGCATAAAAAATCAAATTTTAGAGTAAAAAATTACGTAGGTTTAAAATATTTCGATATAAAAGCCTTTTGACACTATGAAAGTCTCTTCGGACAACATCTATAATGTTTGCTTTACTTTTTCTAATTAATTTCCTTTTATAATAATATCTGTTAATAATTTATAAGTATGCAAATATCATTAAGGAGCAGCGCTTCTCAACGCAGGCCTCAAAAGTGCCAACCTTATGTGCTATAACGTCCAAATTGTTAGTGGAAATAAAAAAAAATATATTTATTGTTATTATTATTATCTCCACATAATGTATCGATCATAATGATATTATCGACTCCTTAGAATCGTATCTTTACGCCGCAATATCGCGATGATACTGCGACTGCGATTATCGAAGAAGAGGTAAAATTTTACCTAGAACGCCAATCCAGTGCAAGAGAAGAATTTGCACGTCGTTAATTTATAGTATATTTGTTGACGAAATTATCATCCTCTGGTGCAAATTACCCGACTATAGGATAACGGATTTGACGTTTTTCACTCAATCGTGCAGGAAGAGTGTAATGATTCTATTTTATTTAATATTCACTATACAGGAATTGATTCCTAGATTTGTGACAAAAAGAAAATATGCGTTTTACAAGATTGGCGCCAATACTTGACATTTGATTGTTAATTGAATATGAGAATAATAATCCTATGGTAAAGAAATGTTCTATATCTTTTATCAGTTTATATTCAGTGTGGTTACATCAAAAAGACATAATCTCTACGTTTGTCACGGGGCTCTGACGGACACCACCCACCATTTTTTAAGTAATCGGGAAAAAATGTCACTTCTCTTGACTAGTATGCGCCGTTATGCGAAGAGGTCGAGATTCTAGTACGAGCTTCTGTTGTGTCTTCTGCTAAAACTTGCTTTGCGCTTGTATTGTTTCTCAAACTAGAGCGAAACGCTACGGTATATTGATATAAGAAAGAATAGGGCATTTGATAGTATCTGAAGTCAACCTCCATGTCAATTTCTTTATAATTAAGAGTTTATCACTTATTCTCTATTTCACGTTCAAAATCTAACAAAATTTATAGAATGCCGCAATGTGAAAATGTTGCTGACTAAAAATGATTATTTATATAATACTTGCTTTTACCCGCGGCTTCACCCACATTTTTTAATTTTTTTTATATAAAAAGTATCCTATTTTACTTCTGATACCTCCAAGAATATATGTACGAAGTTCCATGATGATCGGTTTAGTAGTTTTTGCGTGAAAGCATAACAAACATACTTTTACACTTATAATATTAGTAGTACTTTCACATTTATAATATTAGTAGGGATGTCATAAATTTAAAAAATCACTATTATTCGGGTTGTATCTTTCTTTGCAATTAAAGAGATAAGTAACCTTGTGATTACGTCATCCGGAAGTTACAGTAATCCTTAATAAATTTTATGTTTTACTTCATTAGTCATAGTTACAACATAATAAAATATAACGATGTAAGCATTGTGTTGCTTTATTTAAGCGGAAAATATGGCATAAAAACCATGTGATGACGACACGAAACCGGGTCGGTCCCAAGCGCCGTTTTATTTACCTCTTACGTGTTGTGGTCGCGTTCTGGTTTTGTTTTGCTAAAAGTTGTTACACGTTCATGTTATTGACTAAATGTACAGTAGATACAGAGTACGACAATACATTTAGCGATTTGTTTTTGTAAGTATTATGAGGACGTAAAACAGCTTTCCTTCATAGCTGAGTTGCTCATAAAACTATTTGACATTAGACGAGTATATTGACTGTTCTGTAAGTTTTTTTATTTAAGGAATGTAAATGATTTATTTGGCATCACTCTTAATAGTGCCTGAAAGTTAACGCTTTTAACAAAATAAATGTTGTTTGCTTTAATCTCGCGCCTGACGTTATTCGTGCGGCTCCACAAACCACAATATAAACAATAATGCGAGTAATATAAATAAAATACATATACTATAAATGGCATGTTATTACACTTTAACTCATTCAGGGTGTAGTCAAAACCAAAATGTAATGTTCATTCGAGTCGATTCTTCAAATAAATATGGTTATTCTGTTGTATTATCGAGTAATTTCCTTCCTCATCCTTTTATTAACTAAAGAAATATTACGTTCGTCTGGTCGCGATTACGCGTTTCGTCTCTCACGGAAAATATTCTTCTCGGGGATACCCGTTAGTCTGTCCACGTCATCTCGACGAACACGGTGGGGAATCCCTACTGTCATAAAATAACATTTATGTCCAAACTTATTTTGTAATCGATCGTTCATTACTTAAGTTTGGGTTTTCTTTATAATGTAATATTTAAATTGTAGATTGGAAAGTTCAAAAGCATTTCGAGAGGTCTTTATTTACCTATCTCTTTCCCTTTGCTGCAAAATTTTTGAATATACATACATGTATATTGTAACTAGGTACCTAACGATCTTAATTATTCAACACTCAACATTTTTTTGCTTTTCCTTAGTGTTTTTATATCTAAGTTGTTATAGTATATAGTTCTTGAACATTAATTTATGTAAGTACATTTTAGACTCTGTGATCTGTGAGATACAGCAATTTTTTTTTCATTTCTGATGCGCCGCATTTTTTATTTTCTTCTTTCGACTCGCCTCAGGTGACTGAATAGTCGAAAATGCTTAATCGAATTAAATTCGTCATTTCAGCATTTTATTTTGTGATCAACATGAAATAAAAATAAAACGTGTGCCTGAGATTTCATTCAAAGAAAAAAAAGTCGTGTGATGTCGTGGGACACCGGATAGGAACGAAGTTCCTTATTATAAAAATATTAATTTTAAGTTCTATTCAAAGTATAGAGAAAATAATTATTCGGGTATACATTTTTTATTATGATTTTTTTATCGATAAAAAGCAAATAAACTACTTTACAAAATTATCTTAACACTTTTATTTTATTTACAATGATTTATAAAAATATGTTATAATAGTCATCTCGTAGACTATACATTAGACACTGTATAGCCATACCGTATACTATACATAAACATCTTACGCTTTTTGTTTAACGCTACGTACGTTTTTCCCCTGCTAGGGTACCCCTCCGCAACGCCCCATAATGAACTTCGTTCAAAAAATATTTCTTATTTTACTTTAGCACATAGCCCAAGTTAAACACACCAAACCTATCGAAATAAGATATTTTACTACCCAGCCGATTCGTAATAATATTGACCTTTGGTCGAAGCTCTTTATCTAAATGTAGATTAGTCAGAATTTCTTATACCTATTATTAGATTTACAAATAATTTAACAAAAATTACTCAATTTACCTGAATATCTTTTTTCACATCAGAATTCGACCGATAAAAACACGTTAACCAAAGAATGTTTAGTACGTGGTAAAGGTAACAGTACCTTGAAATGAAAGTGAGCGTAGGCGGGCGGACGATTACCAGTATCGGACTTTAAATTGGTACGATTCATACTATACAATTGAATGTGTAATAACTGAATAGAATCAATCGATATACTAGAAAAAAATAAATAATTGAAACCTCTATTTATTAAGTACAAAAAAAAATATAAAACAATGATTTAATGAAAATGCTGTGGATTTTACACTGAACCAAAAACAAATGAATAACTTTAGACAAATGGCAATATAATTTCATAGTTATTTCTGTAAAAACTTATTTCATAATTTCCCTATTGGTACAGACATTTCAATAATATAATTATGAGTAATAATAATTCGTCGTTATCTTTCATTTAAGGTAAACAGTGTGAAACATATTACTTAGTAAGAATTAACGTACTAATTGTTTATTTGGTAAACGCCAACCTGTAGTGTGGACAACCCATAAACAGTCATCATAACTATTAATTCACTTATATTCATTTTTTTCATATATTTTTAATCTTTATAAAAATTACATCATTATTAAACATACATGTTATGTCGCCATAGTGCCGCCGCTCAAGTGAGTTAAGATAGTGCTTAAAAAATAATTTTGGGGTTTTCGGTGTACCAACTGAGATTTCAGTTTAATAAAATTATTTGGGAAGATGTCTTATAAAACCTCACTTAAGGCGTTAGACAGCACAATGCTAGATTATTATAATAGTAACTGCCCTGGGTAGCTGCACTGTTTTTTCTCTGAAGATTTTCGTCAATGTTGTATGTTATCTCTGCGTTTGCGTTTTTTTGTTTAACATGTCACATGTAATTTCTAAACAAAATATGAGCCTATCTTCACGTAATCAGGCAGAAGTTATCAGTGTTGTATATAAATAAATATTTTAGTTTGTTTTCATGTTTATATCTACATAATAAAATACAGTTAAAAATTTTAAAATACTGCAAGCAGTATAGACATTATATTACACTTAAATCTAATCCAC
Source organism: Calamotropha paludella (assembly GCA_927399485.1). Lineage (NCBI taxonomy): Eukaryota > Metazoa > Arthropoda > Insecta > Lepidoptera > Crambidae > Calamotropha > Calamotropha paludella. The sequence goes on along the minus strand of OV656813.1, from coordinate 14,602,803 downwards.
ATATTCGTCGCACCAAGCAGATGCGATCATACGATAGACAATACGTGCAAGCAAAATTTTGTGGGTCGCTTGTATAAATATAATTGAGATGACTTTAACAATTATTATTTACTCGTATATGTCAAAAAAAATTTTTTTTTTTTATCGTGTATAGGAAAGCTCTTGACCGCTATCTCGCCTGATGGTAAGCGACGATGCGATCTAGGATGTTCACGCGCTTGCCTAGACGATACCTATTCACTCGTGATTTGAAGATCGCTAAATTGTATTTATTAGAAAACACAGACTCAGTCAAAGAGTTCCACTCTTTGGCGCTACGGATTACAAAATTGAAACGCTTAGTGCGACTTTTTGGTACATCAACCATATAGAGGTGGCGCCTATTCGTAAGTCTGGTTGTCCGATGAAAAAATGGGGATGGAGGAACAGGGCTGTGCAATTCTACTGCACACTCTCCGAAATGTATCCTATAAAAAACGGATAGGCGGGCTACCTTCCATCTATGTTCAAGGTTTTCCAGCTTATTATTAAAAAGATCGTCATTGCCGTTGAGTTTCTTGGCCCCCCTGTCAATGGACTCAAGCGTCCGGAGTTGATATTGGGCGGAACCGTCCCAAAGATGAAAACAATACTCCATACACGATCAAACTTGCGCTTGGTAAAAATTGAGCAACTGTTCCGGCGTGAAATATCTTCTCGCCTTCGCTAGAATGCCAAGTATTTTTGTAAGCTAATTGAGCCTTACATTGAGATGTAAGAGCCAAAATTGAGAGTTAGTGAATATAACATGCCGAGAAGCTCAAGATGGTCTGTCATCGGCAAGGATACACTTCGGGAACTGTCTTGTTTTTTATATGTAAGTCAAAATCTTCTAAATTAACCCCCTATGTGCCGGTATAGATTCTGTAGATTTCGGGATGGATAAAATAATCTTTATTTTATGATTAGTTTATTAGTTTCTGTGCTTAAAGCATAATCGTTATACTGGGATACCTATAGTACGTTATACATTATGCTAAATATATATATATATATATATATATATATATATTGTTATAAATGCTTATTCGATTTTACTTATGCATTTGATTAATTATGCTTTAATATACAAAGGTAGGTTAATAAGCATTGTCTAATAGAGACAAAGTGCCATAAGCGTATGCATAATTGATATAATGACAAGGGTCAGTCACACTGCGTTGAATAAAAGCAGACTAAAGGATCGCACAAATGAGAAACGCAAATGTAAGTCAGGAATAGTCGCGTGGAGATTTGAAATTCGAAATAGGAAATCGCAATCGAAAATCATTGACGTCATCACAATATACAGGCCAGACACGCTTTATGACAGGTCCACGTGATTGGGGCGCATTCAGATGGAAAGCTAACAGGAATAGGATCTACGACTTAGGGTCATTCCACATTGTGTTTTTAACGCGCTGTCTACGCGCGTTTTAGAAACGCGTCTCGGCGCTTTTATTCCACAGAGCAATATAGATACAGATCGGTATCTGTATCTATATTGCTCTGTGGAATAAAAGCGGAATAAAAGTATCAAATCGGTATTTGATACTGAATTTGTGCAGGTATTCAAAGGTAGGTCTTTGCACACGTACATAAATACATAGTAAAGCTGAGTTTAACTCGCTTGAGTATTGCGTTTGTATCAATAAAAGCGCGCGTCGATGGCGCTTTCAAAAAACGTGGTGCTCTTATGTTACATTGTTATAAATAGTCCGTTTATTTGAACAAACAACCACTTAACACCAGTAACAAGTAATGTATGAAACCTATTGACAGATAGGTACCTGCTCTCTGATTCTATCTGTAATGTTTCACGTCATGTAATCGGTAGGGTGAAACGACTCATTTCCACAGGATGACTAAAGTAAATAACTCTAGGAATCTGAGGACTTTAGTCAACCATGAATGAAAATACCGCTAATAATTTAAGCAATAATAAGATTCGGTACATGATAAGATATCTCATGCGTGTACTGGTTAGTACGGCATGATATCCAGCCGCGTGCCATGTCATCTCATAACATCGATATGATTTTAACCTCACTTTCTAATAATTTGGTAAGGGTCCGAGCGATAAGCAAAAGTCAATTATTAGCTGCATGAAAGCTTTGTTTAAACTATACGTTTATTGAATAATATGAAGTCAAGACACACACACACTGAAGTTTATGTGTACAATTTACTCTTTAGATGTTATAAATGAAGAAGATATGTGAAAACTCACGATGTCACAAGAAAACGTTTGTGTGTGAAACTTTTAATAATTGTTTATTCTATAATTTAAAAATGCATAATATTAAAATGCTAAGAATACTCACACATATACTTTTTTTTCCCGTGGAAAATCCTTTATGGATTCGACCCACCACGGGTTGATGGCGGGTATATGTGGGATTCTCCCACACCTTAGCGCACGGAGCGTAGGCGGGGCATACCCGAGCTAAAAACCACTGGGACGTATAGTCTCCGGCAAATAAGTTGAACATGATTTTGAAATCACGTGACATGCGCAGTAGCAAATTTAGGTACTTTATTCACTACTGCGCATGTCACGTGATTTCAAATTCATGTTCAACTTATTTGCCGGGGACAATACCACCTGGCTGCCTAGGCTCTGTGGGGTCGTTTGCGGCACTCGCCACTGCAAACCATGGCAGACACATATACTACCTATTGCGTAGAGTAAAATATATTAACTACGGGTTTATAAGAATATAACAACGTGTTTAGGGCACGTTAGAAGGAAAGTGTTAATTTTACTCGTATATTTTTAGAATAGAGGGACTATTTACGTATCTCATTTAATGCGGTTTATATATTATTAATTTTGAGAAATAACAATCAAATTAATAATAACTAGTGGTAACTATTTTAATAACAACTTTCGGTTGTTGTACCACATAAATTAATAAAAACACACTGATTTGTTTTATAATAAACTGTAACCAGTTACGGACATATTATATAAGTGTGACTTGGGGCGTTGTCCCTCTCAACTTATATAAGGAGATTGGAATTGGAATATGTTGGAATATTGGAATAGATGCACAAGTCAAAGTCACAAGATTTGTTAAAATTGTTATTCGACTTAGTTATACCTTATTGTAATTAAATAATGAGAAAAAAATGTTTTAGATGGTTTACAAGACACTTTGATGTTCGTGTTGTGCTCGGTCATGGACTTTATGTGCTTACCTGTACATACTGAAACTATACAAAAATATCCTGACCTTAATAAAACTTGTGTTTCTACTAACTTATCTTCCATCCATACTTCCATCGGTACAAGCTTATCATAGAAATTTTAAAAACACTAATTACACAAGGAATGAAGCTATTTCAATTTTCAGTCAGTGTAGATATGTTAAGAGTCATTGAGGTTTCTCACTTTTCTAGTACTTCTCTTGTACAAACAACCTAAAAATATATTATTTAAACTTACTTATTGTAAATTTTTAGGACTTAGAATTAGGATATTACCAGCTCTGATCATTAATGATCTTGAATTACGTGTTTTAAGGTTAAGGTTTTGTTTGATTCATATTTTATAAATTGCAGTTGATTACGCCCGCGGTGAGTCACCACACGTGCTAGAAACGGGCTCGTACACACAAACCGCCAACCCGCCCCGGATTGCTCTATCGCCGAATGCAGAAGTGCTGGCTGTGTCTGTAGACTATTCTATAGAGTTCTACGACACGTACACCGGGAAGCTTTACGATAGCGTAGACAACGTCTATTTGGGTGAGTGATTTTATTGTGGAACTACAATAGCAGAAATTGGCTAATATAAAATTTCTAATTGCACAAAAAAGTCAATTGTATAGCATCAGTGTAGTCAAATCCCTCAGCATGTGGAGTAAAGTTAAATTCATTATACCGTTATCATCCGTGATTGTACCTTATATTTTACGTATATAAAAAAATATAATAACATGATCTTGTAGTAGATGAAATATTACTTTTTAAGTAAATACACTTTCGCGCCTCGTCGCATCATTGAAATAAAACCACTAAGCAGATAAATTACACGTTTATGAAGAATAAATTTAATCATGTCGTTTCGACTCTTCTACAGGAGCCTTGATCACTAAGGTGATGGTCGTCATACATGTGCTACTACTACCTTCCAATCTGGTAGTTCCTATTTAATTTATACAAATTAAATTATTTGGTTTATTTTGCATTTATTCTACCTCTCGTAGCGTTCTAGGACAAAGGCTATTGAGATCAGAAAACATTCTAATTTCAATAGTGATGAAGGTTTGAGCGTTTTATCTGCTTGGGATCCCATAGTTGATAAACAAATTCGCAAACAAAGACACACTGCAAGACCTAGTTTATAGTGAACTTTATTTGTAATTAGTAAACGTATGGTCGGTTCCCCTGTCCGAGTTTCTTTCGCCAGTTCTGGTTTATTAGTGATAATGTCTTACCTATACTTAAATTTGTTAAGAGGAAATTGTTTTAGTTTTCATGTGCAAAAAACACAAACTACGAACAAGATATTACTCTATTTGCAAACCTAAGACTTTCCTTGTTTTAATTCCTACTACTTCGCAACGAACCTTCTAAGGAGATTCAAATTTAGATCAAAAATATAATTGCATGCAGGCGTATTTCCCAAAAAAATGTTTTTGATATGATATCGTTATTTGATCAGTTTATGTATGACCCTATCTAAAATGTCTAAATGACAAGCCACGTCTAGCTCAAATGTCATGGATTTAGTTCTGCCAAATGAATAAATAAAAGTGGATATAGCGGCTTTAAATAATATACGTTATTGGCGAAAAGAGATTGCAAAATAGTATGGATGAATTTACCGAACAAAATATTTTCGTATCTTGGGTTTATTTGATAAAGCTATCCTTAGGGATTCAACGTACCAACTTTAGTCATTTTTTATTTTTTAGTCAGGAGATAGTGATCAAAATAAATAGATTTTTTGGTTATAGCAACCTTAAAGTAATATGGATTTTGTGTAGCCATATTTAAGACTCGCATTCGTATTTTGGATGTAAGTAAATAGGATATAAAATGTATCAAGACAAAATACTATATTAGATGGAACAAATTAATATCGGGTATACTGCATCAAGAACGCAGTCGAAATGAATACGTGAAACGTGAAATGAAATCGTTTACTGTTGAATAATCATTAAATAAATGAATAATGACACTTTACAGTGCCATTAACAATGATCTTCAGACTGCATTAAACTAGTGAAACCCACCAATTTCAAAATCATTAACTTTTTTACGCTTAACCTGCTAGTTAGCTATTAATTAGTTACTGATCAATCAAAATATCAATTATAAATAAATTTTAGGACCATATGCCTAACCTTATCCTAACTTAAATGTGGGAATGTGTTTTTACGGTAATACAATTACTTATTAATTCAAACATAACACACCAACAACTACAAAAAACACAAACACCGATGACAGTCGAGTGACAGCTACAACAATACAAGTAGTGATTCATCTAATTGATACGTAATCAATTCTATAATTATGATTTAAAAAGAGGATATCACTTTTCCGTTTTATTATTGCTTAATACTTATTTTTAGTACAAGACTAAATGTCTATTTTTTTACTCGAGTTTGAGAGTACTGCAAAAAAAAACATGAACAGATATAATAATTAAATCTAAATCGATCTTTCCATTTACTTGGCTCAACTCTTACATCAATGACAACACTAATTATTTTGAAAAAAATAATCCCATAGGAATAATTAAAAAAATTAAGTGTTCAAAATATTTAAGTCAATTTTAAATTGATTGTTTAAAAATCATTGTGACATAAATTCTCACACTTACAAAAGTACTGACCATGGGCATTCTCCTTTCACTGTAAGCACAATTCAAACAAAAAGTAAATAAATCAATTTAAATAATGCTTAAAAAAACCATTTTAGAATTATATCATGGGAATCTTATACGTATTAAATGATTCATTGGAAAGGAAAATATCTAATGGTATTAAAACATGTTTTTGTGCCATCATGGATTTTCCTTAATGAACTTCCTTACATATTAGGTCTATAACAAAGACAGACTTACCTTGATCATTCGTGTTGTGGAATCCAAATAAATTTAAGTTTATTTGTTTTTTTGGCAACTAAACTAATATAAACTCCAAGTAACTTAGTTACAATTTATTATTTGTGTGAAACATAGTCATTCATTATGTAGGTTTTAAGTGTTTTATTTTTTACAGTTGAAACACAACAAAATAAATTGTGAAAATCTTTCAATCCATATTGAATACTGTGTGTTGGTCGGACTGTGAATAGCTTAAAGAATTATTTAGTGAACTGATATCTCATTGACCGTACGTACTAAATCAAGTTATTGATATATTTTTTAATACTTATTCTTTTTATTTTTACAAGTCTGTATAGAAATAATTAAAAAAAAGGTAAGGCCTTCCCACATATAAAGTAAACAAGCATAAAATGACTTTATTTTGAAATAAGTAAACCTGTTATCTAATTATTTTCTATTTTAATGATGTAATAATTTTACTTAAAGTTATTATTAGTCAATAGGTTATTAGTAAACAGGTACTAATTTACAAATATTATTAGGTTATTACTAAATAGATTCCGAGTTTGTAAAATGTGTTGTTAGAAGCCGAATCACCGTTCGTTGTTCCAACTGGCCGGACCGTCAACTTGATTATTACTTAAAACGTAGGTGTTGTATCAAAGCGGTTACACACATCTTCATTGAAAAAATGATATCTTACGAGATTCGAACCAGGCAAGACTGTTAGACCACCGAGACTTTAATCCACTTTGGCTAGTTGATAAGACATTATAATCGTACTTCGTCTTTTTGACAGCTTGCCAGAAGTGAGGAGTAGGTACTGACGACCGTTTGGTGCAACGCTAGCAATCCTACTTTTCGCACGACGGTCCTGGGTTCGAATCCCGGAACGGGCAGATGTTTGTGTGACGAAGACAAGCATTTGTACCTAAGTCATGAGTATTTATATATATTTCTATAAATATTACAAATCAATGTATCACATATGTATGTCTATTTGTTACGTTACCCTAGTGTCCATGACAAGCCTTATAGTACTTACTTTGGGCTAGGCTAATTGGTGTGAATGTAGGATTTATTGTTATTATTACTTCCGTTTATGATTAATTCTTTATACACTTTTTATTTTATTTGAAAAGTTTAATTACAAACAATAATCTTTGCTGTACGTATACTTTAATATATTATATGGTGTCATGTTTAGGATTTCTTGGTTTAGCATAAAGAGTAAAGAGGTGAAAAACATTTTTTTTTTACAAATTTTTACCACAGATAGAATGTCAATAAAGACACGCTTGCCGTTTCTGTAAAAAAGAATGGAAAATAATACATTTTCGCTAAATACTAGTGAATTCATATCGTGTAGTTTGAAGTACATTAAACAAAATATTTAATGTAGGCGTGTAATGAACTTATGCTACATAGTACAATTGTGATTTTTGGTAAAAGTATTAATTAAAATATTTTCGAAAGTATTAGGTATATGTTTAATGACAAAAAAAGTGTTAATAAATAATTGAAAACAATTGAAAATGGTTGCTAGGCAACGGTTTCTTGTTATTTGTTAAGTTGTTTCGTAGTTGAGCTTGAAATTATCAAGGTTTTAGTAGTAGGAGATGTCAGCCATATTTACAGAGTGTATTTCGGGAAATTTGTCTCGATAAATGCAATCCACAGCACATTAAGCTAATCAAAATATTCGAAAATTCTACAATAAATTTTCAACTTAATGATACGTAGATATGTAATTTTTATAGAAATATTAGCTGACTCGGCCACGCGTTGCTGTGGTATAAATTAAAATGAAAATTATCTTATTTCGGAAAAAATCTAGTAAAATGATAAAAAAAATCATCAAAATCGTTTGAGTAGTTCCGGAGTTAATCGCGGTCAAATACGTAATAAATTCACGTCACAGGGAGTTTTTATTGAGCGAAGCTCTCTTTTAGGCAACTCACAAATTTCGCTTGTCTCCCTCCTGCTACTTAACGGTTCAACTGATTCGAACGAATTTTGGCATGAATGTACATGATTATAACTTGACGGACATAGGCTATGTAAAAAAAAATATAGACTTTATATTAATCACCGAAAGAAAAATTCAAAAGCTGATCACAGCCAAACCACTGAGACTACATTAATGAAATTTGGCGCCAAATTTCATCAATGTAGAGTCAGCAACCAGTTTGGTGCGCGATATTTTAGAGGCAATTGTTAATGATTAAGGTGAGGTTAGGTAAGGTAATGCTTCGCTCAGTATTTGCAATCAGCAGCATTGCATTGCAGACCTAGTATATAGATAATACAAAAGAATCTAAAAGATTAAATACCCCAATTTAAGAAAAACATTTCCAAACTTTCAGGTGGGATGGCTCGAAGATGTCGTTGTTTTTTTAAAGGCATATTTAATTTTATATAAATATGGCCTTTTGAATACTAAAAAACACATCTATTAAGAATGATTGACATTAGTGTAAAGCCCATAAATTGTCCTCCTAGTTAGGAGGACCGAGTTCGAACTTCCAGGTAACACACAGAATTTAGTTTATCGCGAACGGTTGGCTGACCTATCATCAATTTGCTTCGCACATTTTAACGCTACTGCCCCACAAAAGTAGTAGGTATAATGTTTTTAGGGTTCGTATACCTATGTAGATATGCATGCCACTTTCTGTATTCTAACATATCTTCTAAATTCCTGATTAGATTTGGATGTATGGGATATCGTTGGAATCCTTACATCCTGAGGGACATGGTCTATAACTGTGAAAAAAAAAATGAATAATAAAAATGAAAAAATAATTATATGGCGCCATTTTCAAATGTGAAAAAAATTATAGATTGATAGAATCTTCAAAAGAGGATAACGTCTATTTCTAAACACACTATGAAACAAGGAACTTATTGCATTGACTTCGTACAATTTACACTAAAAAAACAACAGATTGTATTTAACATGGCAAGTAGATGTAGCAAGGCTTCTTTGAAATTATTTCAAAAGGCAAACGTTGACAAAGGTTTGCCCGCGTAGGTCGCAAAGTAGGTTTGTATCCAAAAATAACTTGTTTGCTTCGTCTCGCATCGTGATTCTCAATATTTTTATCGATTTACCACCTCTAACATCGGATTTCGATCTAATCAGAAGCTAAAGAATAAATTCTCTAATACGAATAAATATATAAACTCATTTGCAAAAAAAACGGGCACCTAAGCAATGAACCATTTTAAATGTTAATATTGCTTTGTTTGATAATTATAAGTAGTTTTATCCTCACAATTTGGTAAATTAATAAGAAAATAATCGTTTTCATCAGTATTTCATAAAATTTTGATACAATTTATGGGAAATAATGCTCAAACTCACTAGTAGTGTATGTTCGCTAGTAGTGCATATGCTCATGAAGTAAAAATAAAAAAGTTTTTTTTGTTTGTTTTTCTTTAATAAAGTAAAAGCAGATAAATGTTTAGTATCGAGTGTGACCCCCTCTAGCTAAAATCACAGCTTGAATTCGTCTGGTCATGCTAGCGAGTATATCCCGGATACTTGCTTGCGGAATACGTTCCCACTCCGCAGTAATCACATTCTTCAGCTCTCTGATGGTCTGCGGAGCCGGTTGTACCGATCTCACACGCCGTTTCAGAACGTCCCAGACATGCTCTATGGGATTGAGGTCGGGACTTCGAGCTGGCCAATCCAAACGACGAATGCCGACCTCTTGCACATACGCTTTAACATCGCGAGATCGGTGGGCGCGAGCATTGTTGTCCATAAAAATCGAGTCTTCACCTAGAGCGGATAATGCGGGTTGTGCATGAGGAATTAGAACTTCCGTTATGTATCGATGCCCAGTCAGTGAGCCGTTTTCAATGAAGACTAACTCTGTACGATCCATTGAATTTATTCCTGCCCAAAACATAACAGAGCCCCCACCATAAGGTGTGATTTCTTCGAAACATGCCTCTGCAAAGCGTTCTCCTTGTCTTCTTAGCACTCGCCGACGTCGATCTTCACCGAACAGAGATATCCTGGCTTCATCAGAGAACAAAACCCTATTCCAATCTTCTTGAGTCCATGATTCACATTTTCTAGCAAACCTAAACCTGCGAACTCGGTGCTCACGGAGTAATTTTAGGCCGTGGGCCGGGCGGTGACTGCGTATATTGGCAGCGAGAAGCCTTTTCCTGACCGTCCATAGACTAATATGCACATTTCTTACTTCTTGGAGGTTGTTCTTAAGATCCACATTCGAAGATTTGCGATTTCTCAATGAGCGACTCACAAGAAAACGATCATCCTGTGGTTGGGTACATGGTTTTCTTCCAGAACCAGGCCTTCTCTCGACGGAACCAGTCTCCTGATATCGCTGCCAGGTCCTTTGGACCGTCGTGCGACTAACATTTAGCCTCCTAGCCACGAAGCATTGGCTGAAACCCTCTTCAAGCAGCGCGATAATTTTGGTAGCTTTTACCACTTTATCTACCATTTCTGATACAGCCAAACAGCAATAAATAAAGCTTTGACAGTCAAGGATATGAAATTAATCGATGAAAATTGAATAAAAGTTATAAAAGTCGATGTTAACTTCTGAAACTTCGCGCCAAAAATGTAGGATAAAAAGGGGTTTTCTGTAAAAATGAGCATCAAATGAAAATTTGAATTTAGAACGTACTTTTTTAAATACCACGGCATTTTTAAAACCGGCCAGTAACGTGTACAAACCATTGAAACCTTTTTTTTATTGTATCTTTTTAAAGATGATCAAAACCGCCCGTTTTTTTTGCAAATGAGTGTAGTAGCAGTTTCATTGTGTCATAGCATAGTTTTGTAAAGTCCATATGTTTTCTATTAAAATTAATTTACTTGGATTAATGAATTAAACACGTAATGCCTTTTTTCTTCGCATAACACGTTTCTACACAGCAATTTATGTCATAGTACTTAGTAACTTTTCCATAGGCGCTCCCTTATAAAAAAATAAAAATTCTAGCAGTCGTTGACAAACCTTATAAATAAATAAAGAAATAAATATGATCTGGTATTTACCTACCTACCTACGCCTGTTATGATATAGTGAGTGGGGAGAATTAAAATGCGCAATTTGAAACATCAATTTACTATTTGTAAAATTATTATGTCACCGTGGAGTCAAGATACAGGAGTATAGTTTGCGTGAGTAACTGTGAACGAAATTTTGTCTTTGCTGCAAAATATCTTTGGTATATGTTAGAATCTCGAATCTCGTTAGTATATGTTAGAATGTTAAATACAGACAGTGTGGCACATATGATATCAGCTGGTAGAATTTTAAAATCAACTTTTCCGAAATTGTAGCATTTCACATGTTTAGCCCATGCTCTAATTCTTGTTGAGGGGCAGATTAGAAAAGAGAACCCTAATGTTGACAGTTTAATTTCAAATGTGAAAAAAAGATTTTTGATGGCACTAAAAAAATCTTTAAAGAAATGGGTCCGGATTTACCTTTACCTGCTGCACCTGTAATTACTAGATGGGGTACTTGGTTCGATGCAGCATTCTATTACGCTAAGCATTTCGATAAAATTAATACAGTCTGTGTTGAATAGTCAAGAGGCAAAATCAATAGAGAATGCTTTAAACATTTTTAATAAAAATGACAATATAAAGGATGATTTGTCGCGTATTTACGAAAAGTTTTCAATTGTTTCAATTTTCAACAGCACACAGCATTGACAGCACTTCAGAAATCTTTCTATAATGGAATCATTTGAAATATTTGATGCAGTGAGATTAGCTTTGAAATGGGCAATTTGCGAGACCTTAGAGGATAAAATGAAAAAGTCATGGATAGAAATCCTGATTTGGACATCAGAAATAAAGCAAAAAACATTTCTTCCTGATTTAATGACGAGGAGGGGGAAGTGTATAGATTTCACCAAGTTGACGTAGAGCGATCTTTTTCAATGTAGGAACAAATAAATTTTATACGTTCGGGGAAATTGATTGAAACCAAAATTTAGCATTTGAAATCATTTCTACTTTATTGTGATTGTAATAATTTATCTTATAAGAAAGCATTGAAAAATGCATAAAATATATAGAAAAAATTATAAAACTAAATGGCTGTTTCACCTTAATCGATTGCCCAAACATTTGTAAAAATGTTTCTTTCGAATACGAGAGGACTTCCCTCTCATTGATGAAACAACGCTGGCCTACAGCGTAAAATCAGAAAAGTACTAGAAAATTTCGACGAGTGTTCACAAGGCTCGGTAGCTCAATTGGGAGAGCATTGGACCGGATTTCCAAAGGTTGCGGGTTCGATTCCCGCCTGAGAATTCACTTGTGACCCGAGTCGATATTTTCTAGTATTTTTCTATTATAATAATTTAGTTAAATACTAATTTATTTAGGTACGTAAATAACTTAGGTTCTTATAAAAAAGTTTATTTTTAAATAAGTTATTATAGTATTAGAAAGTTTTTTTATATTATTTGTTTTTACGGTCATAAATAAAACAAAGTGTAAATATTTATTGGTGTTTTGTTAATTTGTTTTAATAAAAATATTTTTCAAATCAAGGGGTTAACGTTTTGATTCGTTACGTACGTTAGGTAGCAGATGTTTTTGGTTTAATTACGTTGTTTTATTCTAATAAATATGCCTGGAACGCGCGTAGTTCTGCCAGACCTCGCGTTCCGAAAATTGCTTGAAGCCAAGAGTCTGAAAAGCAGACTCAAACCAGTTTGGCTATAAATGCAGAGCGCCTCGCATGTCAGAGCTGCTGAGACAAGGGCAAGACGTTTCAACGTTTCAAATGACGTCATTTGGAGTAGATAAAAATGTACTTAAATAAGTTGTTTGTAATAAAATACTGTCAAAAGCATATTTTAAAGTACATATGTGTTTTATTTGCAAAATAATTATCCTAAAAAAATAAAATGCTGCTAAATAAAATAAAACACTACTACATTAATTAATTATTGCTAACTCCCAGGACAGTATAAAATGGTTTGTTTCTAGAAATTGAGCCTGTAAGAAATCTAACCCAGGTCTTCAAAGACAGTGACGCTTGAAACCGTTCTTCTAGCGGCACTGGGACGTCAATAAATTATTAGGTAGAGAGTTAACTAAATTATATTCAAGCCCTCCTCGTTTATCTAGTTTGTAAACGAAGCTATTTTCAGCCCTCAACATATTGAAACTAGGTTAACAGGTCATTCCCAGGCTCTGAGCTTGTCAACAGGTAGAAGTCTCCAATTTTGAACGAGCGTGCATTTATAGGTATTATAAATGCAGTTCGACAACGCCTGTTAGTAAGCTAGATTTCAGGGATATGCAATAAATGAACTAAATTAAAGCTCTTTGTTATGAACATTTTTAGTGTTGTTTAGTCTGACGGAATATCAAATAACACGGAACTGTCGCCTGCTTCATTACAGATAAAACTTTAGTCTGAGTTAGTCTGTAGTTTAACAGTCATTTCAAATATCACAAATGAATTCGAATCTTAAAGCAAACAATATTTCTAAGTAGTTACTTATTTATTTATTTGTTATTTTTACAAATACTAATTATGCTTACATAAGATGTATTTAACTTTACTTTCGCTTGAAAAACCCTCATTTTGTAACGAAACAAAGATTTGTAAAACAAATTCTCGTTTGTTTTAATTGAAAGACATCGGGTTATCGTAAACTATCCTTAGATTGGTAGTTGCAGACACATTTAGTCTTAAAAGAGAGAGAGAAAGAGAGCGTTTTACCAATATTTCGGCTAGCTATTAATAACTTCCATTCACAGAAAGTTGTGGTTACTAGACAAGGCCATCTGATGCACTTTGAATTATTGAAACTAGAAGTAGTATCGATCGCATATCCGAGGATGCACGAGCTTGCGGGCAGGGCAATCAAACATATCGAATCATTAACGTATAATAATTAATGTAATTTTACATCAGCTATTTATTTCTTACTACGTCTGCTTGTAACTCATTATTCAGTTTTGTTATTGAAATGCTTAAAATGTCTGACTTTTGTCAGGACTTATTTCGGTCCCAGTTACGAGTCCTAGGCTTCCTAGATAATTAACAGACAGGTTAGTTATATCAACGCTTGTCGGTTTTTAAACAGAGGCCACACGTGAACCAGGATGTCACGTGGTCTTTTGATGGACGTTTTCGAATGCCAAGCTATTGTGTGATTCTATATTTGGTTAGGTGTAGTGATTGATGTTCAAGCAAAGAACGCATATGTGACAACGAAAGTTGTTTATGTTTTTTTAAACGTTTTTAATTTATAAATAATTATTATATATTATGAGAACCAGTAACATGTAGTACAGTTGCATATTTTCCTTTTCTCATTCGGGAAGTGTAGGTATTTATAGGTACTTTTACAAATAAAGTTCACAATTCGCAGAATAAACTTCAATTTGAATTTACGCGTTTAGTCTAAAGTTCGTTCAAATACCACCTGAAGGTATTTTTTAAAACATTGTTTTCTAGGCTACGAGAGTCTTAAGCATTTTTTGCTTAAATATAATAGAAATAAGCAATAATTTTTATAAGTTTAAATTAAAGAACATAAATTATAAATAATAATTTCCCATAAAATTCTCGATTTACAGTAGTCCCTTAAATTTATTAATGACCAGTCCTAAATAAACTTAACTTAAACATTTTCAGGACTGATCAATTATATGAAGTTTGATGCAAGTGGGAAGTACCTATTTGTGTGTGGTGACCGAGCAGTTCGGGTGTTCCACAACGTCTGCGGCTATTTCACGACCATCGCAAGCTGCACTCGGCTTCTTTCCTCCAAACAAACTTCAGCCACTGTGGAACGTCTCAAGAAAACTATAGAAGAATGCAAGGCTACCCTTGCCAAATTCGGAAAGTAAAGCTCTCTTTCATTGGAAGGGAACTTGCATTACAAAAGATTGTCTTTTAGGGTGAGAATTAAAATCTTGTCTTTGATAAAGTGTTTTCTGTACAACATTATATATATAGGAGGTAGATCTTTGATATTACATTGTTTTTTCGTTATAATTAACTATGTATTTAAGACTTCAAACTGGATATCCAAACGTCTTAAAATTCAACGCAATGCTGTATTTGGTTCTTATGTACATTTTCATATAATACAGTATAGATATAACGCATGCACGTTATGTACTCAGTGTACTCATTCGGTAAGACTTACCATAACTACGCATAGAAACACTAATACAATGTCAGATGTTTGTTTTCTTCACTGCTTTTGATTAAGATGACTATTCAATTCTGTTTTTTAGTATACAAATTGCTCTTTATTACACGTGATTGGAGAGCTATAATATCTAGGTCACAACACTTTTTAGATTTATCTCTTGCGAGGGAATGCAAAGATGTTATAATTTGGCCTGTAGTTTTGCATAGTTACAAAAATATGCATTACATACAAAAGTAATATATTTTGTTCTTTCACTTCCGCGCACATTAGACATTTGAACAGTTTTTTTACGGATTTTGCGCACAATTTATTTTATATTTAATCTTGACGTTTCGACTCCTTTACAGGAGCCGTGATCACAGAATGACTAAGATAATGGTTGTCATATATTTTCTACTACCTTCACAATATTTTAATCGGGACGTTCCTAATTGTTGAAATTGTTTTATATAAATCAAATTGTTTTATCTTTACATTTTATTTAGTTATTAAATTCTCACTACGATTACATTGTATACTACTCAGTCTACTACCAGTTCAGAAATTGGGAGGCCCTTCCGAGAAGAACTGTCGCAAGAAACTCGGGCAGGGGTACGACCTCCATCCTATTATTATTATTATCTTAGTCATCCTGAGATCACGGCTCCTGAAAAGTAGCCGAAACGTCAGGGTTAAGTATTAATTATTTATAATAAATTATGCGCAAAATCCGTGAAAAAGTGTTTTATTTAAATATACAAAAGTAAGTTGTGATGCATACGGCACTTGTGTGACCAACCTAAGTGTTTGTCTGTGTGTTCTTACGAACTCCCAACTAAAGATAAAATGCAAGTTCCCTATTAGAACTAGAATTTAAGCCAATCTCGTCAACAGCATTTATTATTACTAATCATAGTGATATATTTTATATGCATTTACATGATATCTACACTATGAAATAGTTGTAAGTATTATTTGGATCCAAAATCGATAAAACCAACATTTGATCTCTGTTCAAATTAGTATTTTACAAGCTGATAGCATTAAGGAATTAATTTTTTCACAAAATGTGTCCTATTAGATATTATTCTAAAGTAAATAATTAATCCAGTGAAATCGTTTCTGTTGTTTTATTAATTATGAATAATTACATTTTTGATGCAGTCATTGTATCAGTATTTGCTGAATTTACTAATGATTGTTACGGTATGCACAAAAATGCATGGTTAAATAATTAAGTTTATTTGTCAAAAACTATTACTTTTATGCTTCATATATAATTACGTTATTTGATGTGTAAATGTATGTCCGTAGGTACTGGGTCTTTCCATACGGTATTTTTACTTTCGCGTAGTACGTATTCGTGTGTTTATTTATTCCTGACTTTCGATTTCTTTTCAGTAATTGTGTTTGGTAAACAAGGAAGTAAACGTATCTTCGCAATTTGTAAACAGTGTTTCATTATAATTAATCAATCATTGCTACTGCCACAGAAAAAATATCTACTTCTTGTAGTAAATTGAGACATTAATTGTAATCAGAGCACTTACCCTGACTCTTCTGTAAGTCCTATCATCTCTAGCACTAAGAAATATACAAGAGGTATTTTTGAAATAACTGATGTACCATCTGCACAGGTTATTTTCCGAATTATATAGAAAAAAATATATTTACTTCTAAATTTACGTAATTTAGAAAATTGCGACTCAAATTGACTTTCAATATGAAAGCTGTTTAAATATTATGTTATTGTATTAAATTTGTGTCTATTGATTCTGAAGATAAATGGAATGGTGTTAATGAGACACCTGAAGCGTTTTGTAACTGTAGAGGATGAGGACACATTGTAATCTGATGTCAATAAAATTTTACATTTGTACATAAACGTTTTTTAATTATTCTAGCAACGACATATACTTTTTTACTTTGTCAGATAGTTACCCAAATAAAGTTGTATTTTTTAATCAATGAGATAAAATAAAACAAGAATATTTTTTATTCGTAACTTTATTGTGTTTTGCACAAAAGTGATATTATCGACAATACACTGAGATACTCGGTGATTACAATTTAAGTACAGTTTCACAGCTTTTTATAAATACATTTGAATTTAGTGATTACATACAGACCTTTTACAATTCCATCAATTTTGTCAAAAAATACTATTGCCAAAATATATTTGCTTTCCGATTTTGGTTACATAATCTTTTTCTTTAATTGCTTTCTACATGCAATCTACATATGATCCGTAAAAATATTAGATTTTTATTTATTTATTTTGTACTAATACGCTGTTGTAACTGTTTAATTAGGTCAACTCCATTTGATAACACAAGGTGGATTTGTTTACAGATTATAATATTGGGATCGATTTTCATAACTCACGTCTTTTTAATAGTAATTAAAGTGTAGAGTATTTATTCAAGAAGGCTAGATTTTGAATTATAAACATACTTTAATTCACTGACAACAAACCGACAATAGAGATAGCGCAATAATGGAAATATATTTAAAACTAGATACTTTAATGCCATAAAATAAATCTCCTATATTTGAAAGGATGTTATAACATTTTATTTTGAGACTGAATACTAAAACCGAACTAAGAATTCAAATTCATAATAATTATCTATTTTACGTTCAGACAGACATTAAATAACGAAAAGACGATATGGCATTCTTTTTACATAATAGTTATAAAATTTTACTTGATATTTGTAAATATAAGGCCTTTTTCGTGAAAGATATAAATGCACGTGACACAATAAGGCAGTGATTGTGGGTGGTTTGTGACAAAATATAATGCAAATATATATGAATAGGTAAAGTTAGGAATCTTGGGGAACTAACTTAATAAATTGCAAAGATACAAAGTAATCATTCGAAAAGACATTGTTTTTATCTATAAATTATACACACCTGATGAGATTTTTTAAGACTAGTTCTTGAATAGCTAAGTTACATAGTGGAAATTGTTACGTTAACTGAGAATCGTAAATACTACATTTTTAAAGGCTTTGGATTACATAAACCAATGCATTTGTGTTAAAGAAAACAAGGTACATTTAAAGCATCAATAAGGAACATACTGTTTAACATCGGTTTTTAGTTGCGTCGAGTTTTAAATTCAACAATTTAACTTAATAGGTGGCTGTTAACCGTAATAACACCCAATCAAACAAACAGTACCTAATTGGGCGCTTAAGAGGTTCTATATAAATTGTATTCAATTAAATAAACTGTCAATTTTCAGAAAATATTTCAGATTAACTATAAAAATATGTATACACTTTTGACAGTTTGTGACACTTATATCGAGGATTACGGCGTTTGAATGTGTTATTCATAGTTCTACGTTTGACACACGAAATTCGGCTTATCTGGAACCAGTGCATCATTTTAAAATACAACGGTTTTACATAACAATAAAACTTGTATTTATCTGCCAAGAGGTAAAACATACAGCATTGTCTATAAGACGTGTTCGTCATCTGCTTGTGAAAATTATTTACTCAACGCATAAGTTATTTGATATTGATCATTTAGTTAAAAATGACTGAGTGAAGAGTAAATTATTTTATTTAATGACCTTTTTGAACAGAGAAGCTATCACCATGTATCATTTAAATTGGGACTTCAACGAAATAACCCAAATCATGAAGGAGTAAACGCAGTTTCAATTGAGATCACAGACTTCGCTTGTTATATAAATAAATACCATTAACGTACCACGAGTGAGGTCGAAAAGTTAATCTGCCCAGATTAAGTGTCATTCTAATAAACTTTCGGATCTCAAGTAATCTTGAACCCAACCTCTTTTGTTTTGTATGTGCTAAATCATGAAATTTGAAATTTTATCTATTAAAAGTAAAAACCCTTTATTTTAGTCGGTTTAATGACATTTTTGTCTTCAGCACCTGCCTGACGTATCCCTAACTCTAGCAATTTTGAACTCGAAACTGGCGGGATCTCTCAGAAACTCATTGGTTTGGTATTATTGGTATTATCGGTTTGGTCAAGAACTTTGTGACTATGAGGCGTATATTGCTGATGCACAATATTTATTAGAAGACTGAAGAAGATCGACCGTTACCTCTGAACTTAGAATTCATCTCTATGGCTAGATTCCTTTTAGGCGGCGATGAGTCCAAGCCGTGTACTAGCTTATAGTTTTTACCAATTAAAAAAAAATAAACTTAGTATCAGTTAACAGACATTGTTAATGCTAACTTGTGTTAAAATGGTATAATTTTCATGCCAAAATTTTGCTGAGCTTTAAATGTGGCAGGCCACATCCCGCCTTTGAAGGCGGTAGTGGAGCCACCCAACTAAGATTTTTGGACGAGTTTATCTACCGTTTGAACTACAGATCAACTAAAAGATAAGCGCACACACTGCTTCTTCATAGACAATACCATATGTTTTCCGAAGGCATATATAAACATTAGTGGATCCAATTGTAATTTTTTAATAGTCTATAGTTATATAGTTTTCACAACAATATTGAAATCAGTTACTAAATTAAAAAGGCAATAATTGAACGTTCTCAAAAAAGTAATTACAAATTGATAAAGGTGATTAATATTTTTGCCATTTCAAACTCAAAACAGATAAATGAATGTAAATATGTCATATCACATATTAGGTTCATACTTATAATACTTAAGGATGAGTTCTATCATTCTCCTGACTAGATCTAATCTACTTTTATTGGAAAAGTCAACTTTTATATTAAGATACGTGTTTTATTATGTTATTTCAATTAATTCTAATCGATAACAGTTAGGTTTGCTAAGTCTCGTTTATTTTTAATATTTTTGTTTTAATTCATGCTTCAGTTTAAAAAAAGACTCAGTTTTGCACTCCCATTGTGCAAATACTACTTTCTTGTGTTCTTGGTACAATGACCTTGTTTAATGAATTATATAGGTATAACCTCACACCCTTTATGTAGTGTAGTTGAGTCCGATTTCCACATGAGATGAATATTTTTCTATATTCAAAGTTATCTCATATTTGATGCTGAAAACTAAAATATTGACATAATAAAATCTACTCTTTTAAGTATAAACATGTTATTGACACACCTCCCATCATCTATCTACTTCTTTGTTCCGTATTTACTCCGAGACGTAAGATTTGAGATTCAGAAAAGAGGGTATATTATCGCCCAAAATTCTTATTAGTTTTTGTTGGTTACAGTTTTAACACAACAGCCATTTCGGCCAAGACAATCGTGTAAGAATGTCAGTTTTCATATGATGAGTGAGCCACGATTCTAGTTACGATATGTATATGTCGCAGCCAATTGGTTAAAATAGCTGTTCAATCAAACAGCTAGCCCTTTGACTGAACAACGCCAGTCAATCACACGGCTATACGTCGTTTAGCCGACTTGTTGACTGCAACGTTCAACACTACAGCTAGACGACGCTTAGCCAACTGGTTAAATGGCAAATTAACTAAGGTGACCATTAGTTCAGTATGTATTTGAGAGAATAGGAAAACTTTTTGTCATTTCTTGGGAGATTATTCTTGGATTAAGTTTAACATTTTTTTTTTAAAGTTTAACCTAACCTAATCAACTTCACTCGTATCACTCGTCAGTGCCCCCATAATTTATGTCTCTTTAATAACACTAGTAACGTACATATATTTACTACTTTCTTTCTGAAAAATATCTTGAAACAATCACAAACACCGGCTAGTTGACGCCATATTGAAAACAAAACGCACCTAGCGCCGCGGTGGTGAGCGCTTAACTAATTCAATTAGACGGCGGATTTTGAATCAGCTATAGTGTTGAACGTTTTAAGCGACTCAAATATTCAATTAAAAAGCTAGATGTGTGGTTGAATGGCGTTGTTCTGTCAAAGGGCTAGCTGTTTGATTGAACGGCTAATTTAACCAGTTGGCTGCGACATATACAAAGATACGCGCAGTAGCATGCGTATACAAATGTTTGATTAGTATATTTTAGTTATGCCGTCGCGTATGTATAGTATTTCCAGTGTCATTTATAGTTTCTTAACTCGTGTATCTTTTCCAGCACTCTTTATGCAAACGCTTGTCAATTTATAGTCAGTGTTACGCGAAGAAATCTGTCATTGTACTTCTACCACGCCAGTAAACCTACTGCACAAAAGCCGCGTGCAAAATTCTATCCTTACGCCACGAAAATATTGAGATTCTAGAAGGAAAATTGCTATTACCTACTATAAATATTGTTATTATATAGGCATTCATCATTAGTTTAATCAATTTTATTTCTTTATATGAAAGAATAATGGAATAAATATTTTTGAGAACGTTCATATATTTTACACTGCTAATGAAATGCAGCGGGTAATACAATTTTATTTGTAAGTAGATGATAACTTCATGATAAAAAAAGATCTAACATAAGATTTTTTAAAGTAGACAATATATTTTAAACCTCTTGATATTAGATGTGATATTTTTCTTGCTCATTTAATGTTGCTGCAGTCGTATATAGTGAAGGCAGTTACAAATTAACATTACTCAAGTATATTACCACCAAATACAGTAAACATAATATCCAGAGGTTACACACAACATTAAACAATGCACACATCATAATAACAGTTGGGCGTTTGATTTTATATACCTATGTTCTAGCAAAATGGAAGCGACGCACAAATGATATGGTATTCCATTACTTATTGAGCAATAACATTGGTGAAGAGATAACAATAGTATGAGAAAACTAATTATCATAATGGTATGTGTAAAAATGAAACTACTATCCACAAGCAGTTCCCAATTCGGATCAGTTTTTGGATAAAGACTAGCGGCCCGTCCCGGCTTCGCACGGGTGGACAAAATTGTTTAATTTTTTCTATTATGAAATACTTATCCATTAGCGCCATCTAGCATCCGGGAGACGAACTACTTGCGGTTAACGCGTTGCTATGGTAACGCGTATACAATGGAAAAGAGCGGGAAAAAGAGCGGACAAACAAACAGCAAATTTGTGATCTTAGATTATAGATTTTTGAACTAGTATCGCGATACTGCCAAAGTCACTCTTTGGTTATGTACGATTTAACCGTGATTACAGCATATTTAAGATCTATTTTCCAAATTATAGGAAATAACCTTCTTGAAATATATTTAATCGAAGACAAATTACATGAATCATTCTGGGGTAAAGCTGATTCGCTCGAGAGAACCTTCCATAATGTCACAGTGGTGAATTGCATTGTATTTTTTTTTAATGATATTTATACATAGCACTCAGATTCTTGATGTTTAGAGTGGGGTTTTATTCACAATTAGTAACATGGTAATAAAACATTTAATTACCCGTCTAAATTATTACAACGCGTAATTATTTTATCAAATTCTTAAAGTATATTATGATAGGTTTAAATAAATGAAAATAACCCATAAGTTAAGTAGGACATTATTCAACAGTTAGAAAGAATAGTTGACGTGCTAACATCAGGGTAATTATTTTGGTCTTGAACGTACTTTTCCTGCTTATGTTTCTCATAACATAAACAGAACCTAAACGGTAGCGATCCTGCCTTTCGCACCGATGGTCCTGGGTTCAAATCCCGGAAGGGGCAGATGTTTGTGTGATGAATACCAACATTTGTACCTGAGTCATATATATTTATATATATTTCTATAAATATAACATATCTATGTATCATATATGTATATAGACATACGTATACATATTGTTCATATACGTTACCCTAGTATCCATAACACAAGCCTTTATATAGTGCTTACTTTGGGCTAGGCTAATTGGTGTGAATGTAAGAAATATTATTATTATTAGCTCGATTTGAGTTTACAACTTTTTATCTATGAATATAATGATATTGAAAACTTTGTGTTGTACATCTACCACAAGGTTGTGAATTTAATGATACTTTATGTTACCGATAGAAAACGATAGCCACACTTTCATAAAAAAAGTTAACGTAGGTAAACTCACGAAAGACGCCTATTTCATACCATTTTTACAACATAGTACTGATATTAGGAAAGTAGTGAAATTTTAAGATTCTTTCCATTTTTTATGTGATTTTATAATTTTTATTTGTTACAAAACTTTTTTTTTTAATAACAAGTTGAAGTAGGAATCTCAAACTATTTCTATACTCGCCATGTCGAACAAAATCATTTACTATTACTATAAACGCTTATTTTTTTAAGTAGCAATAAAAAAGGATATAAGTTGAATGTCTCACTCTCACGTTGATTTTTATTTATTTAATAATAAATTATTCTTCTGAGAATATCTAAGTTTCAAATTAAAATTCTGACTTTATTTAACTACAATTTCATATACCTATGTGTTAATTGAAATTATTTTTGATTTAATTTTAAAATTAAGTGACATTGTTTTAATTTAAAGTACAACACTAGAATTATTCGCTTAGACAGTATTCATAACATAAGTGACAAGCTTTCACTTCAGGGGTATTTTAAATGTAATTTAATAAAGTTAAACTCTACTGTGTTTGTAAAAACTTCTATACTCTTTTGCCTAGCCCAACCAATCGCTTTTATATAAGTACTTTTTAAAAAAACGTCTTGAAATCTTATTTACTTATTAACTTATTCATTTTCAAAAATTCATCACTTGCTTATTTTTATTAACATAAATAAATGCCACTATTAAGAGACTAGCCAAGCAGACATATTTTTCATACTAAAAGTTTCTATATATCAGTGAGCTGAATTTGTTCTAAGAAATTAATTTTGAATTTGAAGTTTTTTTTTTTATGAATTTTCAAACGTACATAAGTCTATGTGAATCAAATTATGGCTTATATGATTGTGACGTTATAGATGAAACAAATCATTGATATAATTCGGAAAGAGATAGACAACACGTATTTACTTTGATCACACATACTAAAATCACAACAGACTGAATATAATTTAAATCAAGAAAAATAATGATTAACTTAAAATCTTTTCATTAACACTTTTTCACATATCGAAATTTTCAAGAAAACCTTTTTTTAATAAATAAACTTACTTTTACCCTTCTCAATATAAACGTTATTCAACAATCAGACAAATCAAAGAAAACAACATTTTTTTATAAAATAAAAATCAGTCGAAAAAAGTCAAAAATATACAATTGACGCCTTTAAATTTCGTCAGTAAATATAAAAAAAAATAAAAGGAGCTTAATTAAATCCTAATACGAAATAAATACTATAAGTACTATGATTACCTTTAACAATAAACCGGCAGACTATATCAAAAGTGACTTGTGCGCGAATATAACAACCATTTGCAAGTGTTCATCAATATATAAGAAAAATCTTGTTAATCAAACTGAAATTTAGAGCGCTACAAATTATGCCATAAGCAAATTAAATAAAAAAAGAAATCATTACAAATATTCTTCAAGTTTTAGCAAGCTTATTCCTAAAAGGTAACATTGAAGTGCTAATTTAGGTAAGCGCCTTTTGATATAGATTGCCTTGCTCAGTTCAGGCGACTTATGACTTTGGTGCAGATACCTCCGAGCGCAGTCCGAGATTATGGCCATCATATTCGATATTGTGTTACAGTATAGGACTAGCATGAAATTCGTTTCCGATACGACGTCGTATGGGCGACATTCAACGTTCTTCTTATTCCTTTAACATTCCCTTATTTTGTTCATCTGAAAATTAACATATAAGTTTTTTTATAATGTCTTCTATGTAGGATAAGAAGTGAAGATGCTTAGTGAAACATTTCAGTGGCTGTGCAAGCATCAATATTTCTTTTAAGCTTTTTAGTAACTTACAGTTGCAATTATAATGTGATAGTAATTTATGGGAACAACTTGATGCCATTAATATGTGTTATATATCACTAGAGAAGATAACGCCACATAAAAGAAAATATGTAGTAAAAATTGAGATTGAGATTTTTTCTTTGTCTCAGTCTGAGAAGCTTTACTGTTATTGTGACAATGACAACTCTGAGAGATTCTGGTAGAACTTTTTTACTTTTTTGTTAGAGACAAATACAAAAAATTATTCTGCCCGAAGATATTTAATCTATTCAAAGTAATAAAATTATAAAATATTAATAAAACCTAATAATAAAAAAATGGATATCTTTATTTTAACTACATTTTTAAGTCGATCTAAAGCTAGACCTAAAAGAGTCATGGATATTTTAGGATATATGTGCACTTTTTTGTATTTTATTGCAACTGACATAAAAGTTACATATTTATTTCTTGGAACTCTGTACACGCGAAGTTTTTATAAGCCGAGCCCTATTTGAACTATACTTAAGTCTTGCATAAGACTACAGTCTTTTTAAAACTAGTTAAGATTCGAAAGTTTATGCTCGGCTCAACTCGAGACTCGCAAATTCCCTGAGCCCATAATAAGACGACAGGGTCTCGAGTTTTTTACAACACTAGTACTCACCGTTCACCAATAAGTATGTAACCGCAAGCAATCCCCGGCTAAATCAGCTAGCAGCACCCTTTTATTGGGCAGCAGCGTGATGCCGGCGACACGTCTCGGCTTCTTGTCTGCCAGCTCACAGGCGGCCAATACACGCCCTCCCCTACTGGCCTCGAGCACAACTAGCGCCGGCCTACCGCGCACTGTCCTAGCGCACACTATTCGTAAGCCGGTTTCCGTATCTTCTAGTGCTACCCCACCGTAGCCACCTCGGCCTGTTATAAATATGCAAATATAAGATTGCTGAAAGGATATTTCTCCTAAAAATAGGGGTGCAGGGTGATATTCTCCACGCTCAGTTGGTGGGTTGGAGATCACAGTATACCAGAATTCACCATAGTTCAGAAAACACTGCTTCCTCTTTTTGTGTGGTCTACGTGTTGCTTGGAAGATATTTATATGACGTTAAGGTTAAATGAAAATTCTTGAACAATATAGCAAAAAACATTTAAACCAAGATCCAAAAAGCTCTTATTTATAACTTTAATGAAAAGATTTTTTTCTGGATAGATTATATTTTATATTTCAAAAATGCTCGACAAACTCGGTTTTATTTTTTATTGCATACCTTCTAAGTAACTGTATACTTAAATAACACATACTTATATACTTAAATAATTGTCCCTTCTTCTAGTAGTGATTGTCTAAGAGAAGCCGTAAAATAATTTTTTATTTCATTTATATACAATATACAATTATATACAATGCAAAAGTGAGGAAACATACGCCCTCATTGTCGTATAATGTTCAAGAAATTATTTATTTGATTTTCCACGTAGGTGTAGTATAAAATATATACTTTAATAATATTCGTGGAAAATTGCGATTCCCGATCCCAGATGATGTAAAAGCTCAAAAATTTTAAATAGTGCCCTTGTCGCTGATCGGTCACTTTCTCTCCTAGGTGAACAATTTTTATTTAATGGTTTTATTATATATTTTATTACATTTTTCAATGCTATGTTATAAGACAAATTATTTTAATAGCAAAACACTAGAAAAAATCGACTGCTCACTAGTATATTTACCTGAGGATTTACTTGTGAGCCGAGTGGATTTATTCCAATATTTTTCTATTAAAATGACATATTATATTTTTTACTTTTACCAATGAAATTACGTCTTTTTTAATCATTTCACATACCTACCTATTGGTCAAATACAGGGAAATTTACAATACACACATTTTGTTACTTAGGTGCGTTACATCATTTTTATTTTGAACACATAAAAAGGCGCTTTTTACACCAATTAAATTTTTGAACATATTTTTTCAATGGCTCCATTAAAAATATACAAAAAGTATATTCACTTTCCTAAATACATTAGGTAGGTCATTTGGTAAGAGTCAAGTTAACGTTAGATTTGTCTCAAGATAATATTTATAAATTTAATCAAGACAAAAATGTTTTATCATAAACCTAAAATTCCATAAAAGCAGTTTATAACAATGTTATAAACTGCTTTTATGGAATTTATTAAATATATTTCAAAGGAGAAAAGATTGAATATATCTACGAGTTATGTTTTTAATTTAATTTTTTGCATTCACAATGCACATTCACAATGTTTTTTTACACACGTACTTTATATCTTATATCTGACAGTTACAAATTGCAAAATCATAATTAAGTTTGCCATAGATGGCCGCAGACAGACCTTTACAGATCACGCTAAAATAGTTACTTTTAAAATTACATTACGTTAAGATGCACTCCATACAGTCCAGCCCAAGCTTACAGTTATATATTATTAAAACAAACCGTTTTGAACATTAACTCTAAATACTTTTCGAAGCGTCTTGTCAATAGTCCCAATATAGCAGAGTGTATGTAAAAATGTTCATTATGGACTATTTGCTAAAGCATGTGAATTTATTTTCCTAAAATATTTAATGATATTTTTTAATAAATTGATCAACGTTATCAATAGTTAGCGATAGCGATTATTGTGTAGCAATCCTGCCTTTAGCACCGACAGTACAGGGTTCGAGTCCCGGAAGGGGCAGTTGTTTGTGTGATGAATACGAGCATTTGTACCTGAGTCATGGGTACTTATATATTTCTATTAATATTTCTTATATATATATCATATATGTATTTATATCCGTTACCCTAGTATCCATAAGACAAGCCTTACAGTGCTTACTTTGGGCTAGGCTAATTGGTGTTAATGTTTGAATAAAATTAAAAAATAAAGTACCTAATTGGAAATTCTTTTAGTATAAGCTAGCTAGCTTAGCATAAATTTTAGGTTTTAAAATATTATTGTATTAGTCAATATGTATTTTATAACAATCTAACACGAAAACAGAAAAAAAACATTAATAATACCTACCTTTGGGCACCGGAGCTAAAGTAGTAATGAGATTTCCTTCAATATCGTAGACACGTACAGCTACATCAGCGACGATCAACAGATCTTCAGAAAGCGCTAATCCACCTACTAAACCTAGATCACCATTGCCGACCTGAAATAGGTATATGCTTATTGTTTTTTTTTAATTTATGTTTTTCTTAGTAACCCTTTCATTGCGAAATTTCATGTTTTATAATGAAAAGAAAAAATGTGTATCTAAAATATCAGTAACAAACAACCCATATAAAATTGCACAAACTGAAGTTACTATTGTGGATCTTAAGCTTATAACAGTGCGTAGAGATAAATCTGTACCACAAGGACCAAATCAATTTCAAAAGT
The DNA here is from genome assembly GCA_927399485.1 of Calamotropha paludella. NCBI lineage: Eukaryota > Metazoa > Arthropoda > Insecta > Lepidoptera > Crambidae > Calamotropha > Calamotropha paludella. The sequence continues at coordinate 14,574,387 of OV656813.1, read as the reverse complement.
CCGTCAAAAGACATTGGGACCCTTACTATGGTAAAAATACCCACGGCAAACACTGTTGAATGATACCTCATTTTAAAGCCCGAGACGTCTACATGTACTGGTTTAAAGAGCATTACTGTGGGGTATGGGAATATGAAGCATTTTTAGTTCAAATAGTGACTCCAAATATCAGTTTTATATTAAAGTAAAATAAATGTCATTACGGAAAGCTCATTGTTTCTTATTATAATAATAATAGGATGATTACATTTACTCTCTTAACTATCTTTTTTTACAAAGTCATAAAAATAATCTCAATAACGATGTAGGTATAAAAGAAAAAATGTAACGTTTTTATTCATAAATCTTTATTATTCATCGTAATCTATCATAACAACAGTATCTAGAAATGCAGCTGGTGCTAGGTTGACATCTTCGTGTCTTGCCCACGCTAGATAATATATCATGCTGGCAATGTGTGCATAACATCCAAAAATGACGTCCAAAAATGGAAATCGTCGTCATCAAAACTGTCGAGATTTTCAAAATCTTGTTTTCTATTTAGGCCCCATTTGTAAATGTTTATAATATGCAGCATAAAATCGCTGTTAAAGTCACGGTGGCCACCTTGTAACAAAAGTTCTTCCCAAACGTTACCTCGCAAGTGTGGGTGGCAAACACGAGCAAGGCTATTTGTTGTAAAAAAAATTCACATGGCCTTTGTTTGTTTCGAGTAGTGCTTGAGTAAGTCTATGTCTTCTACGCCGTAACACAGATCTATCACACACAATACAACGGTTAGGTCTTTCCATTTCAACTTAATTCCAATCCAAATCAGAAAAATCGAAAAGTCCGTAAACAAAGCCAAAGGTTGTATGTAAGAAACTTCAGAAACAGGGAAGGAACGCACAGATCGCAACGACAAATGACGAAGGACTGCGACGGGGAAGAAGGGCACATTGTACTTTCAAGCGATGCGATGACGTGCGCACGTGCAGGTAGCGACACCAGTTTTTTATCTACCAGCCCCTCTCGTACCTCACTGAGTGTTATTTGAATATTAAAACGTGCAAAAATTAAAACATATTTATGTCATTATCTCAACATCCCCATTACTTTATTTAAAAAAAAACTACACAGTTATAAAATATGTAAGGTTATCTAAAAACTACTATAAGTTTCATTCGTGTTTGCTGAATTTCGCAAAGCGGGTCAGAAAGGTCCCAATGTCTTTTAAACAGTTGATGTAACTTACAGCTGAACGCCGACTTCGACCGTTTCTTCATAGGTTGAGGTTGATGTACTATAGACTGTACCTACAACGTACCTCCCGCTCGATGTTGCCCTGTGGGTCAAACAGGAAAACGGTCCTCGCGCCGTTATCCGCTACGGCCAGGCGCCGCGATGCTGCGTCCGCCGCCACGCACACCGGCTCCACCAACCGCTCCGAGCGGATTGTTCGGACTGTCGATCCTTCGTTGTTCACCTGTTTATCAATTTTTGGAATGGTTACATTGATTTTATATTTTTTTTATCGTAGTAGTAGTAGTTTTTTTATAGTAGGTATCTATAGGTTTATTTGCCCAATAGCATAATCATATATAAAAAAAAAAAATCTAAAACAATTTAATGTTGGCAACTTGGAAAGATACGGATTAAATTACGTCTATTAATTTTCTCGACGATTTTTAACTTAAATCCCAATCATTAATATCCATTAAATCACTAATATAATTAAACCATTAATATCAATTACAACATTTAATTTTTGTTTATTTTTATTAAACCAATATCTTTTTATTTGAAATGTGGTAAAATATTTAAAAAAAACTCAAAGTATTGAAACCAAGTGAAATAGTGGATTGCAGAATTCAAACGCTGACGAGTGAACATCGAAGACAACCAACGCTCCTTAGAGCGATTATGTAACCGTGACTGAAATTATTTCAATCAGTGTTTTGTAGTTAACACGGAAAAAATTGTATCAATGAAATGCGATTACGTAAAAGTGATTTTGTTTCGTTGCTATCGAAAAACACTAATATGAATTAGCGCGAAATGCTGATAATCAGACTTATTTAAAGAGTCAGTGCTATAACGCAGCGTCATGTATTACGGAACGTTTTTAAATGACCTGTCTTATTTTATTACTCATTGACGTTTTGAAATTGAGGTTGTCATTGTGACAGAAAATATTTCTTGTTTACTTATTATTTTTAAACTGTGAAAGTAAGTGTATTTGGTTTGGTTCATTTGTGTGTTTTATTAACTCGTAATTCACATCACGATATTTATGTTAACTTAAAATAAGTATATAATAGATATGCCGCCGATTCGTCAAGTTTGCCACCGACAACTTGAATTAATAGTGGAGTTTGCAGAAGCTAATAAGGCAATAGTTCTTGGGCACATTGGGAAGGGGCCCCTTGGCCAGCAAGAAGCCAACAAGGCTTGGGAGAAGCTGGCCCGCCAACTCAACTCCATTGGCGGGGGCGTTATCAAAACCCCTGTCAATTGGAAACGTGTAAGTAATTTCGTTTATTTTTTTATGATACTACTGTGATGTGTGTTAGCGATAATTGTCTATTTTGTTTTATGATAGAGATATAAAGTAAAAGAGTGTATAATCTCCAAATTTAATAGTATATAAGCGGGTATTATTATTGATTTTTTTATTTTTTTATCAATAAGTACTGGCATTTGCTGAAATGCCGCACTAAATGCAAAGCGGCAGATTTAAGAAGGAGCTATGCTGGCATAGTTGGTGGACACCAAAAAACAATACCGCTTTCTGATTTAGAAGAGAGGATTGTTGCTGTTATTGGGAAGGTGTCCATAGAGGGAATTCCTGAAATCAGGATTCGAAATGATGTAAGAATCAAAGCTTTTGCAAATTCTTGTTAGTTTGCCAATACCTTACCGAAATGTACTAAAATAATTTACAAACAGATTTACAAACTAAGTACCAGCTAGCTAGCAATAATTATTCAGCGAAAATAACTGAGTTCAAATACAAATGTTGTTCATGTAATGATTTCATTAGCTTTGCTATGAAATCACTTTCATCATATTCCTATACCTCATTTTTAAAATCATGGGCATAATTCTCTGTTCAATATTAAAAAATATAAAATTTATTTCAGCTGACTGCGGATAATGAGCCCAGTCGCAGCTCTAGTACCCCAATTACAGCTTCAGCTTCATGTAAGCTTTAAATATAATTTCATCATATATACATATTTATCTAAACGAACTGGTAGTGTGAATACATAAGTATTATTTAAAGGTATTTATTTTTGAAACTGTGAAAAGCATGGTAATAATATCATTTTAAATAGTACTAATGTTAGTGCTCATGAAAGTCTAAAACTTTGTATTTGTAAACATGTACAAAATTATGTATTTATTATTATTTTCCTTTTGAATAGTAATGGAGATGAGGCTGGAATATGTAAATGTGGACATGGAGTCGGAGGACCAGAAGGTGTTGGAATGTAATGAAGTGAAGTTAGAAAATTGTAAGTATTTTCAAGGTTTCACTACTAACTTTTACTTTTTATCAGGGCTTAAAATACAATGTATTTTATAAGATCCCTATGGGGAAGGCTCCATTTGTTTCCAAATGGAGCAAGCAGGTAACACTCTGGTAACCAAGAGATGGAAATAGACAAAGAGGACGTCCAACAATGAGATGGGAAGATGATTTCTGTCTTTGGGACCATTCTGTACTAGAGTTGCAGCCGACAGAATGCAATGGAAGCAGCTGGAGGAGGCCTATGTCAAAAGACACACCAAATTGAGGGACATTTTGCAACATACTATATTCAAATGTAACAGTTGTAAGAGTTCAAATAGAAAACTAATTCGGAATAAAGGGCTATTATTATATTATGGGGAAGGCAAAAAGTGTAGGTAGTAGAACACAGACCTCTATGAGTAAATAATCAATTAGATCGTGATCCCTGTATACCAATGTTAGTACATATATCTTGGATCAATAACAATATTTCTTTTATAGCCCTGTTTGAGCCTGGTGCTGCGCCAGCGGCTTCTGTTGCCGAGCCGGCATCTGCTGTTGCTCCAGGTACCCTCATAATTTTTGACACAATTCATTATTCATGATAAAAAGTGTCCAGACTTCCGAAAATAATATATTATAATCTTGGTTCTACTTTCAGATTCCCCTAAATCTATTTTTTGATTCAATGTACTAACATTGACACGACTAGTTAAATTATGTGTATAGATGATTGCCCTCTTAAAACCGACACTCTTTTACAGCAAAAAAAGTCAATCTGAACTAACAATTAATTTTCAGCTCTCTCCGAACAACGGCCCGACCCTAATGCTACGACAGCGACTTCTTGTGCCGAGCCGGCGTCTTTTGCTGCACAAGGTACATAACAATTATTACCCATAAGAAGTAACTCAAATTCCAAAAATGCTAATTTTAGTGGCTACTGATTATTTATACATACTACTGATTTTACATATTCCTCCAAATATACTTTTCATGCTAACATTAATTCATGTACAGACATCGACAGTTTAATTATATTATTTAGTAGATGCCTGCCCTTGTATAGCTTGTGCAATTTTACAATAGAAAATGTGTCTAACTTTCTAGAACGACGAAGAACTTTCCTTGCCGCCAGTAACTCCCAAGCATCCCAGAGCTTCAGGCCAAGGCGAAGTGTGTTTTGTTTATGCATCCTTTATAATTTAGTGCCTTAAATTTCACATTAAATGTACCCACTTATGTCACTTACTTATTTGCATCGTCCATGAATAGAATTTTTAATTTCACGCTACATTCTAATTATTTTTCAAACTAGAATAGTATTTTTTTAGAGAGCGATGACTACTTGCAAGACTGGGCTTATAATTTAGAGGAGCGGCGCATCGCAGTCGAGGAGAGAATGGTGAACGAAATCGCTGGCTTGGGGGCTACGAACAGGGCCATACTGGGTTGTCTGCAGCAGCTAGTTCAGCTGTTGCAAGGTCATCTCAATAATAGTAACAAATAAATTAATTTTAAACATTTAATGCTATTTTATTAAAGCTCTTGATTATTTACAATTACAATAAACAACAAAATACTACAAATATTGTTATATTAAAGGGTATTACTAACATTAAACGAAGATTGAATAATAATAATATTTCTTACATTCATACCAATTGGCCTAGCCCAAAGAAAGCACTATAAGGTTTGTGTTATGGATATTAGGATAACGGATAGACATACGTATATGATACATAGATATGTTATATTAATAGAAATATATATAAATATCCATTACTCAGGTACAAATGCTTGTATTCATCAGTTCAACACACAAACATCTTCCGGGATTTGAACCCAGAGTGGAACAAAGGTGGGATCGCTAACGTTGCACCAAACGGTCGTCGAAATAATAATTCTGATATAAGTATTTATTATTAACTTTGTTGCGAAAATTCGCAAAATATTAAAAATGAAGATAGCCGATCGTCAGTAGTAGTGAGCTCTGACATCTGCATCAGCAGTGTCTCTCATATCCAGTTTCAGATGACTGCGCTGGATAGCTTGCTGCTCAGTGACAGTGATTTGGGGTATTGGCACATTATGTGTATTGGCAATATTATGCAGCACAACACACTATTTCCCCTGGGTTCGTAGGATTATAGTGAAGCAACAGTGTGCCAATAAACATCTCCATTGTGCTCTGAGGACCCCAAAACACCATTTCACAACATTACATGTGCTGCAGCGGAGTATTGTGTAATTCTCCTCTACAGCTCTTAATATCAGGGTCATCATATAAGCTCTAAGAGCGAAATCAGAATCACCTAAAACAAGCAATACCATCAGCCACTTAGTCCTGTCCAGCTATCACTTCTGTTTTCATTTATGTCATGTAAATACCCAAGAGGTCGCATCTCTCCATTCAGGCACAATTTCTTTATTTCATTTTGAGCCCAAATAAAGCTTTCATGAGTTTCTCCTCCATACAATACACCTATGTGCATAAATTTTAAATATCTGTCACATTTTATTTGAATATAATTTGCTATGTTGATATTACCAAATAGACCACCTAGGAACCTGTGATAAATAAATAAGGTACATTGAAGATGATCAATTTGATTTCTTTAAGTTGTAATTTATGTACCCATACTAAATTGTAAAAGACAACTAAAACATTGAGGAAGTGGTATTTCTTTCGGTTGAAATATGCCTCTTCGTGGTCTGCTGGCCGTATTATTGCTATGTGGGTCCCATCAATACACCGTTAGTTCCGGGCATTACAGTTATGTTTATAAAACTAGAAGAAATAAACTAAAATCTACGGGATTTGGAACTCGAAAGTTATGGTCAGTACCTATTTTAATCGATAAGAATTCAATTTACTTCCAAGCTTATTCTTCATTAGTTATAAGGATGTAGTAAACGAAACAATAGTACGTAGGCACTTAGCTTATTTGAAAAATTTCTAAAATTGATGGTGAGTTTATTGCAACTTGAATTAACATTTACATAAGGCTGGCTGAGACATATTGTGATAGAACGACGTGGCGCCGCTGTGTTAGTATGAACTACGCCCAAAGAAGCTCAAGACTGCTAGGATTTACACAAAGATGAAACAAAATAATAACGTGTGTGGTGTTAAAAGATTCTAAGTTGGAAATAGACGACTGTTCACTTTCAGATCATTTCCTTTGTGTTTTTTGGGAGCTCGCGGAAGTGGGATAACTTCACGACATAGCTCACCAAAAGCTTCTTTGAGAGGCAGAACTACGCCAAAAAATCACTGTGTGGCAGTGCAATGGAATTGCTGGCGTTTATCTTTATATGTCGACTGACTTTCGATTCCTTCTTACGTTGTTTCTCCTCCGCAAATTCCACAAAATTGCGGTTGCCATTGTGACACTGAAATTGTTCATTCACTTTATTCTGAATATATAAAACATAGAAAATCACGGTAATATTGAATTCTGATACTTACATTTTAAGATTTCAATCAAGTTGACAGAAAATAACCTAAACTTTCGTGATCAGAAACAGAGTCGGAATGTTTCAGTTGCGATGAGAATTATTTCAGTCGTAATGGGAATTGTTTTAATTGCAAATTTATGCTATTACTTGAGCGCAATAAACTTACATAATTCGTGTCTCATACAAATAATGTCTATTCGATCTCAATTGTCACGGCACTCTGTCAGTAACTGAAACTGTCAAGTTGTTTATTGATTCTCGCAAAAGTATTTTTTATTTATTTTATACGTGTTACCTAATCAGAAAACAGCTTGTACGACTAAAGAAAACATCGGCAAACTGTGTGATCTCCTAATGACAGACCGGAAATTAACCATCAGGGAGATTGCTGATTGACATAACAGTAATGAACGAACATAAAATTATTATTGTCTATTAACTTGGATTCTCTAAGGTTTCCGCTCGATGTGCTCCCATATTGTTTTCAGTTCAGCAATACAGCTCACGATTTCTTGCGACTGTTTGGAGATGTTTAAGTTGATTCGCAATTATTGGGACAATGAATGAAACCTGGGTTCACCACTATACTCCAGAATTTAAATAACAATCTACGTAATGGAAACAAGGGTCAAGCGACACCAAAGTGTCCTTGCCTTCGCTAAGATTGTCGGCAGAGAAAGTAATGGCGTTAGATTTTTGGGATACTTAGGGTGTCACCAAGGTGGACCGCTTTGCGTCGTCGAATTCATCAGGAAGAACGCGTTGTTTTTTTAACCATAATGCTCGCGTTTACACTCTGTTGAATCGATGGATCAACACCTTCGGAATTTCCACCATATTGGTCATATATTTAAATAGAAAGAAAAGCTCTAAACTGCGCTTTCAAAAACAAGCATAGAAGCTTTGGTATACAGGTAAAAGAAAAAATATACCTGGAAGATTACGCCAAAAAAGTTTTTTTCCATATTTTATTTTGTTTTCATTACTAGGCCGCGAACTCAATCCGTCCACGTTATAAGGATTCCATTAGACACACTGAAAATCAATTTTAAATCTCAGTGCTTTAATAATATAATACTTTTCTTTATAATTTAGCCTAAATATTGCTTAAGTCATGTCAAACTCTAACATTAACCGATTCGTTGCTACATACAATTACCAGATCCGAAGGCTCCGAGCTTGATATACGTGAAAAATGAAGATAGTTTTATTCTGGGTAGATTTCCCTAAAACTTAATTTGAAGGAGTTATCATCGATTAAAAAATGACACGGCTCCAGTGGCTAGCGCCACACGCAAAAAAAAGTGATGACACGCCAGACGTGCCATCCGCAATGAATCGGTTAACCTATTTACGTAGAACGTATTTTTTTATTTAACAACCCAAATAGCCTTAATTTATTTAAAGTAGTTAGTTTTTGTTTTTATCGATCCAGCATACAGTCGTCGATGTTATTTTTTTTTATATTTTACAATTTCTACATTTTAGGGAAATAAGTGCTTGGCTTATGTTAATGACTTGATTCCGTAACGATGGTGCAAGCGATTGCGAAATTTCGGTGTCTCATGAGAAACGCAAAGAACATGCTAAAAATCACATTTTACATTCCTAGCACTACCGTTAGTGGTTATCAATGTTTAAAACAATACCTCGGTTAGTGTTCTGGTCCGCCAATTAACTGCAACCACACCTTCAGCAGTAACAGCAATTCCTGTACAGCTCCTACCAGCTAAACCTGTATTTTATTATAATTAAGTTACACACATTCAAGTCCACACACACGGGAAGAGCGTCACTTAGTCAAAATCTAAGTAGTTTTATCAGTCAAACGCCAGTGTCTGTATATGAAATCTGAACACTAAATATACACATGGTATCTATAATTTAAAACAGTTTCATAACAGTTTGGTGACTGAAATAAATAAATTTTTTGGGAGGATTTTTTTGCATATCTATATTACTATATAAATCTGTAGGCTCTGTCTGTACATTTATTTTTTGGGCAAATTGTATGATAAATATTGATTTTATGACTCTATGATACAAATTATATTGTTAAAATCTTTGTCAGACTGTCTGTATGTCCTTCTATAAGTCAAGAACGGGTTGACCGATTTCGTTGTAATTTGGTATATGGAAAGAACATGTAATATTATATCGATATCTATCTATACTAGGTACTATAGAAATCTGTAGGGTCTGTCTGTACGTTTATGATTTTGGACAAATTTTATGATAAATATTCTTTTTATGACTCACTAATAACAATTCTAGTATTTTTAAAATTTTTGTCTGTCTGTCTGTCTATCTGTATGTCCTTCTATAAGTCAAGAACGGGTTGACCGATTTCGATGAAATTTTGTATATCGTAAGAACACGTGATTGCGCAAATGATAGGCTATATATTATATCGGTAAGAAATCTTATAGTCCTAAATAATATTATAAATACGAAAGTGAGTTTGTTAAACTTTCATGCTTCAACAACTCAATCGATCATCATGAAATTTTGCATACACTTTGTAAGATGTAGAGAAAAGTACATAGTACATACCTTTTATCCAGAAACATTTAGTCGGTAGCCTACATTAAGCGAGAAAAGCCGCGGCTCAAAGCTAGTTAATTTTTTTAATAACTGTAATTAAAAATTAAGAATATTGATTCGTTTACTACTACTATACCGCTATTTCAGAGTCACAGACAGGCATTTAGTTTTAAAAGGGCAGAAGCATGAATTTATTTGTAGAAACAATTACGCTCGTAGTTTTTTTTAAATTACCTTCGTTAACGATATGTGTTTTGAACGCAAACGTTTCATCGTCCAACACTTTCACTCGCGAGTTCCCCGCATCGAGTACGTAGATTTCACGTCGCTTCGGACACCTAGAAATGAAGAAAGTTTTTTAGCCAAACTTGTTTTTATTTCACGGCTTTAATATTCATAGAAACCAAAACAAATAGGTAGTATGATTATTATTTTTATACTATCCATTTATAGTATACTTTACAATTTTGCTAATTATCCTACGCCGCATATCATATTATGCTGTTAACATAATACTTTTTATAGTTTCTAATGTTGGGACTCAGACTTTCTTTATTTACAAATATGATGAGAAGAATATGTCATAACTTGTAAGACTACGTAATCTTTATGACCCTTCCGTAGCGCAGTGGGTCTCTAAATAAAATATTTGTGGTCCCGTTCGATAAAATTTGAGAACGTAGCAGCATTTGGAGACTCAAAATACACTAAGGAGCCATCACCACGGACGAGAGAATCACAGCTAGTCCGTCCTACTATCAATAATCGCCTCAGCACAACGATAATTCCACCAGAACATAACCTCACGACTCAAAACGGATCGCCTCGTGGTCGCAAGGTGGTCCCCATTACGGCATCAGATATATTTTCGTGGAGTGTTTCTGACGCCTACTTGAAAGGACTCACAGTGAGTACGGCGGATAACGTGACGCTTTTGACGAGGCCGTGACGTTATGTAAGAAAGAAATGAAGAAAGATTTTTATTGGCCCACAACACACAAGTCATTTTATATACACCTATAAATTTTAATTACCATAAAAAATGGAATGCCAAATTTAAGAAAGCATCAATATTATAAATATGCGAAGAATTTTTTTTTTTTTAGTAATAATAGTAAAGTTATTCAGTTTTTAAAATTGCGGAAAATATCGCCAAATTTACAGACACAATACATTGTATTCAATGAACTTCCGTCAATGAAAACGTAGCACACCATCTCAAGTGAAAATGAACTTACTGTACATGGCAATAAGGTAGAATATATGCTAGCAAGCCGCCCCACTCCCGCTCAAGAACCAAAAAGCACCGATAGGTAAATACTCAATTAATAAATCAAACTTATCTTTCATACTTTATTGGGCGTAGAACCGACAAAATTACGTTTAGATAGGTATTAAGTTAACAAAATAACATACAAATTTTTTTTAACCAAAATGCAAATAGGTCATTAAATTATTCACGAGTAATTTTGGCGTATTAACATAGTTAGAATTAGCATATGTAAAAAGATTATTGTTATGTACATTACCTGTTCACATTAAAGTCACTGTCTTACAAATATTTCATTAATTGTTCAAAGTGTCCTCCTCCATTTTCAACACACACACTAGCCCGTTTTAACAAATTTCCTTTTAAAGAAATTAATACGTTTCTTTGCATTTTCACTTCATTAAAAGCGTCTATTATTCGCTGTTTTAGCACTTCAATAGTGTCAGGTTCACTTACATACACTCTACGCTTTATTTCACTCCATAGGAAAAAGTCTAAAGCTGTAAGGTCTGGTGAGCGCGCGGGCCACGGCACCGGGCCGCCGCGGCCGATCCATCGGTCACCGAACTCTTCGGTGAGGTACTCTCTCACAGCACGATGGTAATGTGGAGGTGCACCGTCTTGTTGAAACCACAACCCTCTCAAGTTCGCCAGTGGAATGTCATCCAACATAGTCGAAACCATCGTGCGGAGTAGATTTAAATAGGTTTCGCCCGTGAGTCGGCTCTCAATAAAATATGGACCGATGATTTCATCGTTCAATATGCCGGCCCAAACGTTTACACTAAACCTATGGTGAAACGAATGCTCTCGCGTGAGCATAGGATTCCTGTATGACCACCAATGTTCATTATGATGGTTAAACAATCCTATTCTGGTGAAAAGGCACTCGTCGGAGAAAAGCACGTTGGCGTTTGGATTACTTATTACCCAACGACAAAAAGTAATCCTCGGCTCTCGGTCAACGGTCGTAAGTTTTATGTTTGCACGCGCCAGGATTGGGTCATTGCGCACCGATACATACCTATGTGTAAGTTACGTATTCAATAAGATAGTAAAGTCGTAGTAAATATTTGAGATAGACCATTTTTTAAGTTTTTTAAGGATAAATTAGTTCATGTTTTTTTTTGCGCTTAAACCTAGGTCTATAGTATCAGTAGTCGATACTGATAACGCAGTTTAATTTTTTATGGTAATTATATTTTAATCGTGTATAACAAAGTAAAAAGATTATAATAATAAAAAAATAAAATAAAAACATTTATGATGGCCAATCAGGACCCTGCCTCAGCACACGTGACACGTCATAGTGCATCGGCGCTGGTATTCTAACAAGACCTGTAGGAGGTACTGTGTAGAAATAAAATAAAAGTTTACATATATCAACACGAACAAAACACAAATATACAAAAAATGAGATAAAAACAGATAAAAAAAAATATAAGAGATAAAAAGTATAAGCGAATTCAATATCCATAGAGTACTATTCGTCTGTGCCTCGTCTGTGACACAAACAGACATTACACTAAATGTGTCATCACAATAGTAACACCCAGTGCAGACTAGCTGAGATAAGGAAATTGCGAACATGTTTCCTTATCTCAGCTATGTTGAAACTATCGCTGCAATTCTCTCGTCTTTGGAGATGGCGTCTAACACGGAAAAGGAGGATATACAAGGTTATTTTATAAACACCATCCAAATTTTTTCTAGGCATTAGATATCATTCAAACACTTCATTTATGAAAAAAAATTGGTAGGTAAAATTTCCGCAAAAATATTATTTTGTCCGAGCGAATTATTACAACAGCTGGTTACTGGTCAAAAGAAAGGTCGCCCGAAAGGTCAAACACGGCCGAAATGTTTTGAATGAAACAGCGGGGTGGGGTCGCGGGGTGTTGATGCCGAGGTACAGTAAGAAAGAACGACGTAACTTTCTTTTTCCAAAATTGAGTTGTTAGAAAGTCAATCTGTCGAAGAAAAAATCGTTTGAGTGAGAAAATTGCCGAATGGGTGAAAGTTGTTTTATTTGCTGTAAAATGGTGTTAGTTATCTACCTTGAAGGTGGCCACGCGCCATCTTGGTGCGTCTTTTTGCAAACTCCAAAAACGAGCCAAAAAAATTTGAAATGCATTTTTCTCGGAATGTATGCATTTCACAGAAAAATCGATTGATTATAAAATGTAGAGGACGTCAAGATCTACAAAAAATGTCATTGCTGCAATCCCGTACACCAACAAATGCACACAGTAGGTGGCGCCAAAGTCTTCAAACGGTGTTTTTTTATTTTTCACCTTGAAAATACATTTTTATTGCAAAAATGTAAATGTAAAAGTTGTTCCTTAGGATTTTGTCAACGACTTTTGTTTGAACAATTTTTTTATACAACTTACCGTTTTGAAGCTGGACCTCGAAAAAGAATGAAAAGTCCAATAATACGGTTGCCTGCAGTATAAGTCCACATGTGTAGTGCACTTTTTGACCACGATTCATTTATTTGTATTAATTAATGTCATTCTAACAATTTAAATTTGTTAATTATTTAAATTTGTTTCGCATTAAACCATTTCTTGCTAAATAATTAAAAAAATACTGTTGCCTGTTTGTTTGAAAGAGGAAAAATAATGAATATTTTTTTTCCATTTATTGCAAAACGGTCAGTTGTATAAAATTAAAATAATAATGTTTACCGTAAATTTGTTATGTTACGTTGAAATAGTAAATTTTGATTATTTCATAAAAGAAAAAAATAAAAATCAATAATTCAATAGCCTTATAAATACTACTATTTCTATTAGAACAATGAAGGGAAATAAAATATTGTTTGTTTTTGCCGAAAACCGTAATAACTTTGAAGTCGATGTTTTTATAACTTGCAAAAAGTTAGAACAATGACTTACTCAATTTAAATACTCGAAGCGCATGCGGCGAGCCGCGATCGTGGCTGCGCGCGCAGGTTGTGGCTAGGGTTGCCACCTTTTATTTTTGTAGTTAAAGTACTCTGGTTATTATAGGTAAGAAAAAAAAGTACATAGTATGAAAATAAAGTACAATTTATTTTCCTTTATCATTATGTTTAAAAGCATATTTTTTATTGCTTTTTGCAGTTTGTATCAAATTAGTATTTCTATTAAACAATTGCAAACACAGCATCTTTACAGTCTAGCATAGCATAGTTTAGTTTGGATATTTAATGCAACCATATCAATTCACACACACACACAGAAAAAGAAAATTTGTCTTCTTACTTGTCCTACTCCTATACTGAAGCAATTGTAAATGTAATTCCACACAATTTGCATTTTCCATTATATTCGTTCTGTGGATCATAAATTAACCAATCACCATGTCCGTTTTCCCACGTACTTTTATACTTTACTGCAATCGTTTATTTTTCTTTTTGACCTATCATTTCTTTTAAACATTTTTTCGGTGTAACATATTCACTATCTGTTCCGAGAGAGAGTTCTGTTCTGTGCGAGAACCGATACGGTAGGTTTTGTTCATGATGAAACCCAGGATAAAGAAATATCACGTAAAACACACTAGAATAACAATTGACTTCTTAACTAAGCAAAAAATTAGTCAACCTCTTGACAGTTTTGACAGATAAGGAAGTGTTGCCAACAAAAAGTGTACATTAGTTGCGGAATATTTTTTGTCAACTCTTTATTGTCGAGCTGTACTACTAAAATTTTCAAAATCCCAAAAAAATCAAATCATTCGAAATAAAGTATTTTCGTACGGGTGGCAACCCTAGTTGTGGCGACACCTGTGCAATGAAATCAGTCACGCGGGAACCTCCCGCGACGTACGTCTTGTGCTCCCGCGAGCTTACATCACATAAATACCTACCTAACAAAATGTATTCAAATCGCGAGTATTACGAGATGGTACGGTGCTATATTTTAAGTGGAGAAAGCTTAAACGGTGCCTGTGCACTGTACGAAGCTGAAAGTCTTCCTCGTCTTCGAAATAGTGGTTTCGTAAATGCTACAACACCGAATCGTCAAACCATTTTAGCTGCGAATCAACGCTTACTTGACCACGGACAATTTACGACGCCATCACACGCTCGAGGAGGTGGTAGAAGGAGACTTGCAATTGAAATCGAAGACGAAATCTTTGATTTCTTTGATCGAAATCCCAGAGCAAGTACGAATGACGCAGCAAGACGGTTCGGCGTAAGTCAACCCGCGGTGTGGAAATTACTTAACGCCGCAACCATGCATCCTTATCACTATCAGAAAGTGCAGTCTTTAGGTGAAGCAGATGCCGTGCCTCGCCGTGCCTTTTGTGAGTGGCTGATTGAACATCCTGGTGCTGTTATTTTATGGACTGATGAATCTTTATTCACTCGCGTGGGACTGTATAACCAACACAACGAGCATTGGTGGTCGTTCCGGAACCCGCACGTGATAAGGGAGAACCATCATCAAGTGCGTTTTAGTGCAAATGTGTGGGCGGGTATTATCGGTAACCAAGTACTGGGGCCGTTCTTTATTGAAGGGCGGTTGACCGGAAGCACGTATCTTGATATGTTACGCACTGTAATATCCGACTTTATGGACGAAGTACCACTCGCGCTTATTCAAAATCGCGTGTTTTATTTCCAACAAGACGGAGCACCACCTCATTATGCGGCCGCAGTTCGCGATTATTTAAACACCGAACATGGTGATCGCTGGATCGGTCGTGGAGGCCCCGTCCCATGGCCGCCCCGATCACCAGACCTCACGCCTTGTGACTTTTTTTTGTGGGGCGCAATTAAACGGCGGGTTTATGTGGAGGAGGCCCAAAGCCTCGAGGACTTAAAAATAAAAATAATCCGTGCATTTGACGAAGTGAAAAATGACACTGTAGTGCTTAATAAAATTAAAGACAATGTTCGTAAACGTGCAAGACTCTGTTTGGAGAGAAATGGTCTACATTTTGAACAGTTAATGAAGTACTCTTAAAACGATTGTTTTCAAACTTTATGTAAGTGTATTATGATTGGTTCTTTTATTTATTATTGGGTTTGAGTATAGCAAAGGTGTGCAGGGCGTTTAGACTTCAAAAAATATGTTTTTAATTTAATTATTTTGCATTCGCAATGCAATATTTTCTATGAGATATAAAATACGTGTGTAAAAAACAACTACGCCTCCGAGCCCTCAGGTAGGATTCGAACCCACGACCTTTCGCAATCCGGGCAAGTGCTCTGACCACTGAGCTACCGAGACGCTGGCAAACGTGTCGAATTTTACAAACGTATTTCAACTTCTATTATGAGTTCAACATCGAAAGTAATATTTTTACAAATATTAAACAATCGATTAAGATGGAACCAGCTATAATTATGTGCTTTTTATTTAATTTTTTGCATTCATGATGCAATATTTCTATAAGATATAAAATACGTATGAAAAAACAACTACGTCTCCGAGCCCTAAGGTGGGATTCGAACCCACGACCTTTCGCAATCCGGGTGAGTCATAAAAATTATAAAATCTAATAATAATTTTACTCTTTCTATTTTTTCATCCGGCTTCGGATTAGTATTAAATGAGCGATGTTAATGTTTAGGACTAGGAAAAGTATTGAAATGTGTTATCAGTGAATTTATTGCTTTTTAATACCGATTTTCGTATTGCGTATGCGATTCCTGTGTTTTTTTAGTTTCTGTTGTTAATAGTTCTCTTAGTTTTGTATGTTTCAGTGAGACAAAAAAAATCTTAAGTTCTAGACGCCTTGCACAGCCATTGCTATACTCCAACCAATTTTTGTACCTAAGTTGTTCCAGATTTTTTAAATACGCCTTATTGCAAAAAGTATGGTTTACTTTTACGTTCAAAGTTTTTATCTGTTATTAGAAAACAACTCATACCTTCTGCAATTTGACGGTCCTAAGCCCGATCAAGTATGAAGGAAAAATTTGGAACTTATGACAATTATTGTTATGTATTAATGAAATATGCGAGAGCGGGGAGCGGGAGCGGCGGCGGCGGCGGGGGGGTGGGGGAGGTCATGTAGTCATCTGCTACAACACCGTGCGCAGCGTAATGTATCAATGAAATACGGGGGGAGGGGCGGGGGTTGTGTAATCATCTGCTCCAACACCGTGCGTAGCGTGATTGTGACAGTAAATCGGTAGTTTTCCTCGGATAACTTTGTATAGCCTTAACTTAATATTTTAGTACTGAGTGATATTAAAAGAAAAAAATCTTGTTTCGTAACTCTCTTCAAAGAATATCATTTATAAATTTGGATGGTGTTTATATAATGACCTTGTATATAAAAAAACTACCTAGCCACAGCCACTGGTTGATTTAGTTGTTCCTTTCCCGTACCCCTAGTGCCCCATACCAGGAGCGGCGCTGCGCTGGGCAATATATTAGTTCGTAGGGGCGAATCTCTCACAGCCCTGGAGAAGACTAGTACTCGAAGACATACTGTTCCCGCACTCCATGGACGCATTGTGATCCTGAATATACCATTAGGTTTAATAATCTAAAAATAACAAAATTATATGAATAACTATATAAAAATAGATTTCAATAAAAATAACTTTGCTCATTTTAATATACAGTTCAGTTCCATTATTCGCAGGGAAAAATATGTAATTGACATATAATTTGACTTTTACATTTTATGAAGGTCATTCCGGACGCAAATTAAAAATCTTTAAACTATTTAAGTTCTAGCTTTGCAGATTTGATTTTCCTTACCTATACAAACCGGAGTCTAAATCAGTAACAGTACAAGCCAGAGGCGCGTCGTCCAGAGTGGCAGCCGCGGTGACCGGATCTCCACCAGTGCTTCGCGCCTCTCCGTGATAGTCTACAGTCCGAAGTACTACCACTACTTCTAAACCGCATACGCATTGTGACTCTGCAAGTACATTTTTATACGTTACATATTTTTGCTGTAGATGTATGTGTAATAAATAAATTTCAGAAAACTCACATAATAGGCTAGATGACAAAAAAATTTTTTTTGCTTTAATAGAAGCTCATTTCTATAATAAACAGACAGAAAAAATCGGTTTTCGAATAACTTAAAAAACAAGCAAGATATAAGGTATTGAATATTTTGCTCCGTCTCTCTCTAGCAAAACGGAAATTTACATGGAGTTTATATGGCCGTACTAAACAGTGACGTCACTGTTGATGTCGGATCTCTCTGTCTAATCGCTTCCAAATGAACAACTTAAAATGCTTGTATCTAATGTATTTCAAAGCCGATTGTAATTCTGATTTCACACGATTGTATCTTTTTCCACGATATTTTAATATATTATGACGAGACGTGTAAATTAAAATTCAGTCATCATCCCAATTATTTAGTCTGAAACCAAGCAAAGCATTGTACTATAAATACCAAATAACGGATATAATATCGTAATAAATATATGAACAAACATGATTCGGGAACAAATGCTCATGCTCATCACACAAACATAAGATCCTAGAAGATTTGAACGCAGAACCGTTGGTGCAATAAGCAAGATTGCTGCCATTACATCACCCAGTCGTCAATTTTGTATTAATAAGTCAGAGAGAAACCCATTTTTATATCTTTAATGTATAAAATGTAATCAGGCCCTTTATTAGAGGATATACTTTAGTTTTCTTTTTGGAGGCTAAGCTTTGCTTAAGTAGTTTTTATATGAGACAATTTGTGCTTATCGACTTTTAAGGTGTAAAATCTGTTTGATTTTTTTTGCGCTCTCTTTAAAAGTCTGCACAGGTTTTAAATTTACCCTACATATGTATATGCCATTTGTAGGAACTATCATTTTCCATCAATAAATAAAAATATCTGTATTTATATAAAACTACTATAACCGGAATAACTGCGCGTTTATTCTTGGTTTTAGTTTTTAATTCTGACGTTACGACTCCTTTACAAAAACGTGTTTACAGGATCATTATTACATTAAAGCTAATTCTACTGATATAACTTGTCATAGGTAGAAATAATACAAACTTAGTTTCTGTGATGAAATTTTTTTGCCGGGCTTGATATTAGGAATAAATATCTAATATATATATGTTTATTTATGTATCAAGCAAACTTACACAATTCATAACTGGATAAAATACCCAACACTACATAATACAAAAATTATATCTACTTTAAACTATATTTATTATTCATATATCAACTAATGTTTTTTACTCACCCAGTTGCAAAGTACATAGCCCAGGGAAAGTGGTGCTGGTCCGTACTCTGCCTAACACAGCGAGAGCCTCAGCGAAGCGGTGCTGTGCGTCATTGTGAGCGAAATCAACGGCTAAGAAGGCGTTTTCTCTGGGCTCAGCCAGCGCCGCTGCGTCACCCAAACGAGCACCGAGGGCGGCGGCGCGGCTGCTCACTTCACGCACCTCCACTTGTTGCTGGAGACCGGAGCATTCTGCTTCAACCTATATGAAACAATGATCTGATCTGACTACTATTTTATTTTATAATAAACACATACTTATATGATGACTTTCTGCCGTTTTATTACTACCGGTCTGCCAAGTGTGGAGATTATAGCAAATCCCCCTCCCCTATATTTGGGAGACTTCCGTCCAGCAAAGGACGTCTTTCGGCTAAGTTGATATCAGTAACGTAAAATATAGGTTACTGTAATTTTGCTACAAACTTGCAAATTCCGGTTAAATGTCGGGAAATAACAAAGGATGCTTAACTAATTCAAAATAAACTTATCTCGTACTATTAAGTATGGCGTTTTAGTCATTTTCAATAACGTATTTCCAATAACAGGCAGTGCCAATAGTTTTGTTGCTCAGACATCCGTGAAACGACGAGAAATAACGAAAGTTGCATAGCATCTAATACCCGTATTCACAAACGATACGGAAAGTAGCAACACTGCGAAGTAAGACTATGCTAAGCTGTTCGTTTATTTTAAGGGACACATAGTGCCGATCGCCACTCAAGTATTATCTATGAATAGGTTTTTGAGACCCTGTGCTCCGCGCACACTGAGATCTCATTGTATGTATGTAGGTGATTACGGGTGTAAGGAAACTTAGGTCTTTCTCTTACTAAGGATACATTAAAGATTATATTATATATTATATTCATGTCATTAAAATAATGCACCGAGTGTTACGTTACATCGCGTAGTCAAACACCTAAAAAATAATTTTATTATTACTATTAGGGGTTAAAGTATGAAATTGCCGATTTGTACTGAAAATCTATATTGTTTATTTTTTAAATTTTTAACAAATTTATTTAATCAAAATAGTTGCCATTATTATCTATACATTGCTGCCATCTAATGGGAAGGTCATTAATGCCTTTGCGATAGAATTCCGACGATCTAGACTGCACAAACTGTGTGAAAGCATTTTGTACTGCCTCCTGGGAAGAAAACTTCTTGTCACGTAGATAATTGTCCAAATCACGAAAAAAATGGTAGTCCGTTGGAGCAAGGTCTGGTGAATACGGAGGATGACGAATGGTTTCTAACTGCAGTTCCTGAAGGGTCAAAATGGTTTCTCGTGCTGTGTGAGGTCTCGCGTTGTCGTGGAGCAATAATGGTGAAGATCGATTCATGAGTCGGGGCTGTTTTACTGCTAGTTTTGTCAACATGGTTCGGAGTTCGGCACAATAGACATCTGCCGTTATTGCTTGACCAGATCGGAGAAAACTATAGTGAATAACACCATGCTGAGACCACCAAACAGTTACCATTACCTTTTTATTGGTAAGTTTTGCTTTAGGACACTGTTGTGGCATTTGACCTGGGGTCAGCCATTGCATTTTTCTTTTCCGGTTATCATAAAGAATCCACTTTTCATCACATGTTACAATTCGATCCAATATTCCTTCATTTCTGTACCGGTTCAACAAGGCAACACAAGTTTCAACACGCGTTTCTTTCTGCAGATCAGTCAAATCATGAGGCACCCATTTTTCGTATTTTTTTATTTTATTGATTTGACGCAAGTGAGTCAATATTGTGGGTAAGGTAACGTTAAACCATGCCGCTAATTCCTGGGTACTTTGACTAGGATCGGCTTCCACTATCTCTCTTAATTCATCGTTATTTACCTGTGTGGGCGGTCTTCCTCGTGGCTCGTTCTTTAAGTCGAAATTTCCATCACGAAAGCGTTTAAACCAAAATCGCACGGTGCGTTCATTAGTAGACCCCTCTCCAAACGCAGCATTGATATTGCGGGCTGTTTCTGCCGCGTTAGTTCCGCGTCGGAACTCGTATTCAAAAATAACTCGAATTTTCGCAGTATCCATCTTTCTTGTCTAAATTGAATAACAAAAACAATTGAAAGTCGATATTCAAATGTTTTACATTTTTTAAAAAAAGAACATCATAGAAACCATTTAAAAAAAGTTTCATTCGAAAACCTCAAACCATGAAGATTCTATGTCAATTCAAAGAACCTATTGCAATAAAACGGCAATTTCATACTTTAACCCCTATTATTTAAGACTGCCACAATCTAAAACAAGGCCAAGTGCATGTTGGGTTACGCGCATTGTAACTATAGGTATTATTATTAGAAGCTGTACGTGTTAAGGGAGGTAGATACATTCTACGACCTCCGTGGTCGAGCGGCTCGCATACGCGTTTTCATAGTAACACCACTCCGAGGCCCCGGGTTCCATTCCCGGCCAGGTCAATGTAGGAAACGAACTTTTCTATATTGGCTTGGGTTTGGGTGTTATGGTACCGTCGTTGTTTCTGCATTCCATAACACAAGTGCTTTAGCTACTTAATTTGGGTTGAGAACAATGTATGTGATGTTGTCTAATATTTATTTATTATTATTATTATATATTTTTTTGTCATTGCCAGTTTGGTTTGTGAAAATTTAATGGAGACAATAATAACTTACTTTTGTTTTTTCCGCTTCAATTAATTTCAATTGCTCTTCGAGCAACTTTCGTTTATGCGTAGCTGCGGCCGCTGCTGCAGATTTGAGTTCACTATGTCGTTTGTCGAGCGCTGCCTTCAGTTCTGCAAAATGTCGGTCGATGGCTTCATCCGCTGCTGTCGCAGCTGCTTCTAATCGCCTCAACTCACTCGCAACAGCTTCTCTTGCAGAACCAAGTTTACTGAGGCATTCATTCGCCCTATATAACAGTATTTCCGACATTCTCTTCAAAGCTATAGAAAAAGGTACTACGGTGTGGTCGCAAGGTGTGTCGCTGTGAGGTCCGTCAGCGCAATGTCTACAGAACACGCAATCGCATGTCTCGCAAAATAACAATTCCCTTCCTGGATGGGAGCTGCACTGAGGTATTACTTCTCTACGTTGGCGTGCCATTAAATCTAACAGCTGGTTGACGAGAAACGACGGCGGTAATGCCGGCACTCCTCCTCGAGGAATAGTGATGAGTTCGCGACAAATAGGACATCGAAAGCTGCCAGAGTCCCTAGTTTGTGAAGCAGCTATGCGTGTGAGGCAATGTAAACATACAGTATGGGAACAGGGCAGAAGTTTCGGTGTATGTTCGCCACCATCGTAAGTGCCTAAAACAAAAATATGCAATTTTTTACTACGAATTTAAATGCTTAATATGTTTAAATCACATAGGTGTAACGGATGTCAAAGAGGGTTATAAGACTGACCCATGGCTTACAGTAGTTTTCAATAATGTATTTCTTGTAACACAGGATTACTGAAGGTTTATTACTTAGATATTTTTGCTATATAGATGCAAATAAGAAAGGTTGCCTAGCAACTAAACCAAAGTAGGCTCATCTCTTGTTTAGGGCAGATTGAGTTGAGGGTAGAAGATTATCACATATCCAGAACTCGATTTTCACTGTTACAAGTACAAGAACTAAGTGGAGTTTTAAGTTGTATATTTTAATCCTATTAAAATTAAAATTCGTAACTTAAACAAAATATTGGAACTGATTTTAAATATAGGACATTTAAGAAAATTTTTAATTAAGAACAAGTTTAATTTTAAGTTTCGAAGACATTTAAAGTGTTGCCGACCTTCTAATAAGGTTAGAATAGTAAACTCCACCAATACCTAAGGAAAGCAGTGCAGGCCAGATTTTAACAAAATCTCGTAAGTATTTTACATGACTGAACCACAATGTTCAACGAAAACTAATGAGATGTTTGCTCAATGGAGCAGAAAGTAGACAAAGTTAACTGATTTAATCAACTATATCAACAACCCTTTCTCAACCATTTCTCTCTTTTCCAAATAAGGGATGGCTTTTCGAATATATTTAATAAACTTTTAATCCAGATTTAACTACACTTGTTTTATGAAACTATTGTCAGAAGTCCTAAAATTTATTTAACGAATTATTTGTAGCAGAACAGTCAACAGCACATTAACCAATACAAAACTATCAAATTTCTTCATTTGTTTTTGAGCTTAAAATTAACACACACAGAGTTCAATATCAATTTGACAGTTTGTGGCATGTTGAAATACTACAACAGCGTTTACATTAACTTTTATCATAAAATAGAAATCAATATTATGCAATAAATAACTAAAAAGACTAATCTAAATACTAATGGGGCTACATTCAGTGCAACTGTCATTTTAGCACAGTAGTCAGGTGAAGTTTACTGTTTTGAGTGCAGAAAAGATTATTCCTACCATTTTAACCTTTCTCACTTCCATGTCACTATTAGAATAATTAACGTAAAAATACCATATAGGATAACTTAGACATTTCCATTGTGCCACAAGCAAGACAGATTAATTCAATTTCAAAAACAAGAATATTAACAGTAATTAAATAATAAAAAAGTAAGCAGAGAATAAGTGAATTTAATAAAAAATTGTGTACTAACATAAACACGTGCCGCATGTGAGAAAGCTCTCATTAAAGTCCTCGTAGTTGATGGAGACGGTCTCGACGAGCGTGGAACTCATGCTCGCCATCCCGACGCCCAGCCGCGAACTGTTCATCACAGGCCACAAACTATAAACTCATGAGTTCCCGGCATATAATTAATGATAACACAAGGAAAACAGAACATAATAATAAGCAATGAAAATAGCAATTTATTTTTATTAATAAAACATTTAAATTGCTTTTAAAAACGTAAAAACAATAATTATAAACTAACTTTAAATGTGCTTCTACAATATCAGTGAACAGTCACAATAATTAATGTAAACTGTCTGTTTCACGAGTGAGTTAGATAATGACCAAACTAATGTAATTTGTGATTCATCAATCATAGCAGATTGCATTTCATTATATTCCATTGCTTCCAATTGGATAAAGTAGGTAATTACATTAAAATTCAGCACACATATTAATTTTTTTATTGCTGTTGATAAGCAACATGATACCAGTAATGAATGAACATATATTATGTGCCACATTTTTAATTACCATAGTTGATTATTTTGTGCTAATAGATGATAAACCTATAATATGTTTTTGCCATTAAGTGTTAATTTTTTTCTGGTTCAATTCCATGTTGTGTAGTTCTTCAGGTTAACATCTCAAAGTTATCTAACATAACTTTATTTATGTTGATAAAGATAAGATAAACTACATTTTGGATGCAAGTTTTGAGACTGGTGTATGCATAATAAATATAATGTTCTATAATTATATGGGAATATCTCTAGCATTTTGGGTAAGTACATGACCAAATGGATCAAATTTTTTTTTTTTCCATTTAGTTGTATCTTGAGGTATCCTTTACCAGTCTTGCCAAAAACGAGTTACATATGTGAAAATGAACTTAAGGGGAAGATTTCAATACAAAAAAATATCACCATGATAAACATGCTGTAAGTGTTTTTATTTAAATTGTCAAAATGGCCAAGTCATTTCTTATACTATTATCATAGTTTGCTTTTCCATTGAACTAAAAGAACTTGAAGTATGTAAGTCTTTCCAGTTCAAGTATATGTATCATACACCAGGCCTTTAATGCATATACTAAAAAGTTTTTGTTCTGTACAGAAATGTTAAATTAAATTAGTGCATTAAAGCCGTACTGCCGTCCTTACGATAAGTGCAATAAGTAGTTTCAGCTACTTTCGAAATAATTGCGATTAATGATTTAATTTTTGTTCTTTTTGTGTATCATAGTAACTAAAATAGCTATTGACTTGAAACTTTTATTATACAACTATAAAATGAAGCGGAATTTTTATTTAGTAAATTATATTTTTACATACATTTGTACGCAAATTTTATGTAAGTCAATTTGCCCAAAAACTCGACTTATTGCATTTATCGTAAGGACGGCAGCGTAGTTAAGCAGAAAAAAGTCAAGCCACATGAGTTTACTTTTAAGCCCAATTGTTAAGTTTACATTAAAACTTAAGAATAATTAGGTAAATATCATATTTTTGTTATTTTTAGCATTCAACAAACTTAAACTGATATTCCCTCGTTATACGAGCAAGAATTGAGCTATGTTAATGATCTTGTTAAAGTTGTGATATAGCAGAAATCTAGGAGCCCGTTGTTCCGCAGCTATTTGCTAAATACAGTAAAAACATCAGGCATGCATTTCCAAGTATGCCATTGAGTGTTGAGGCTTTTTTTTTATTTTGTAGAGGAATCGATGCCAGATACGCTGCCAAATGAAGAAACTAGCAATCAAAACTTTCTCTGTGAAACAGCTATTCTGTCGATTTACGCTCTTTTGCGGGAGCGCATTAATACAACCTGGATTTGTCATCTTTCATCATTATGAGGGGCCACATTTACCAGATTTCGTAAACGCGTCAAGACAAGCCTACTTCAAGATTATTAATCATGTCACAACAGCATTCCATATGGGCTTAGTTCTAAGCTGCAGTGAAGTTGTTAGGTATTCTTCTTTCTCTTGTGAATACTATCCAATACAACAATTTAACTCTTAAAAATGTAAAGGGAAATTTGAATAGTGGTACTTATTAAATAAGCCATATCAGCCAGGTCCACAAACATAAAATCTTTTTTGCAAAATTCTAAGTGGCCTGATATTATCTACAATGGTTTTAGTTCTCTACATAGTTTTAGAAAACCCTTGGCAAACTTAAGGTATACAATCAAACATATATTTTATCTTTAAGCTTTCCTTGTGACTTTTTGTCTTTATAAAGACTATTCCGACTTTCATTTTAATATCCAATTCTCGAAATAAATTTGATTCACTGGACTTATCTCAATAGTGACTTCATGTGGGTTAGGTCCTTTCAGCTTAACTTTGTCCACTTCAATCCCATGTTTAAATTTATTAATTTCAAAATAAATCAATGTCATTACAAGCCAATTAAAGTACATAAATAAATTGAATAGCATTTGTATTATTTCAGTTGATCTAATGAAAAATTCTTTAAATTAATCTCAGCTCATTTAGAATATAGGAAAGAAATATTTACAGAAAATTATAAAGAGCAGGAGTTCCACAACTTAAACCTAAACTTGAACTGTGTCAGTTTTTTTAATTTTACACCATAAAGGAAAGATGCGAAAGATGGATAAGCTATTTTAAAATGTAAATGAATTAATGGTGCTATTTATAGTACAGTTTAAAATACTTAAAAGAAAAACAAAAAATACTTACAGGAAAGAGCAACAATACATGGACGTGTTATCAGGAACCAAATACTAAACCAGCTCAGTCTACTTCTATCATGTCATGCGTCGACATAAATTCGTTTCGTCACTTAAAAGATTTGTGGAGATTCTATCGTGTGAGTGCAACTAATAGTATACGTAAACACCATAACAACACGGCAGTGAACTAACAAAAAATAGGAAGTCTTAACAGATACCGAACTTTACACGGATGTGATCAATTCTATTATGCAGGTACACGTTTCGTTCAAAAGAACACCGATTATTTCAGTTTACTGAAAAATATGAAGAAAAACGCTCTTTCGTAATCGATCGATAGTATTAGGAAAACTATTCCCATGACAAAGAAACTTCTTTAGAATGTTATCTTTTAAACAGTAACATAATAAGGTGACAGATAAACATAACACTGGACTTAAAAAGGACGTTTGCCTATTTCGGTATTAGATTTCACATATTTGAATTAGGTTTAATTTTAAATATTTATCAAAACTATTTTCGTCGTCCATTAACCTCACTGTCCAAAACAACCAACCAAATGTCACATTAGAGTAAAATAGCCACAGATGAGAAAATAGTAATGAATTGTCAAAGCACATTTTATGGATACGTTCAGCATATTTTGTAATTTTGGCAAATGACACAATCAATGACATTAAAGAGTCCTTTGTTGTTTTACAAACTTAAGCGGATTATATTCAAGTATTTTATAAATTACTAGCTACGACTGCAAAAAAGCACGATTCTTATGTATTTACCTGGTACCTTATATACTCATATTATGATGGGATGGGAATTCGCCTGTATTTATTTAATAGCAAAATATTTTTTTTGTGAAGTTAACACTATTTATCAGGTGCATGATACATAACTTGTTTCTTTTTAGTTATATCAGGTGCATGAGACATAACTTGTTTCTTTCTAGATAACAAATAATATAGTATAATCAACCTAAATAAAAAAACAATTGCAATTAATTTTTTAGTTACAGAGCATGCTAGTCTAGAAAAACTTTATTTTATGACAACAAATACGTGATGATAGATATTATAAAACGTGAATAAATTATTTGGTTTTTGTGCAATGTACTTTTATATGATTAATAATTGCTCTGGCGTCACACACCACAGTGCAT
The DNA here is from genome assembly GCA_927399485.1 of Calamotropha paludella. NCBI lineage: Eukaryota > Metazoa > Arthropoda > Insecta > Lepidoptera > Crambidae > Calamotropha > Calamotropha paludella. The sequence continues at coordinate 14,546,945 of OV656813.1, read as the reverse complement.
AGGTATTTTGATAATTATGCAATCTCAGTAGTAGTTATCTATATTCTGTATCTTCCAAATAAACTGGGTATGCTACGCCGACAGGCGCTAGATATAATTCAGGGTCAAATTGGTTGGGTCGATTGGTTTGGGCATCTTATTATGAGTTGACGTTTAGTTGTGAGCGACCGTTTTATGTTTAGCTTGTGATTATAATCGAAAACATAGTGTTAAAAATGTTAATCAACAGGATTGCAATGCTAGTTCGACAGAGACCAAAGTTTCAGTAGGTATAGATTTTATTATCATCTATTTAATTTCTTTTAATGTACTTATTTACCTATTGTACAGTTAGCCTACATTATTTACTTATGCTATAAATTTTATCAGTAAATATATTGTTTTAATGATAAAGTCGTTTCCCATAAACATAAAGCAAACGAATACCTAGGACAGACAACGGCAGGTCCAGCTACCGAAAATGTCAATATTCTCAGTCGATATTGAACCGTATATCTTATTCATTAAGCTAGAATTCTATTGGTAGAATTTGTCATATTTATATGATGCTGTACATTATTTGAGTTTTACCTTTACAAATTCGCTTCAAAGGTAATTCGCCACATATTTATAAGTTCCATATATTGAAAGGTTATAAAATTAAGCAAGTAAATATGATAACTCATAAAAATAGAACTGTGAAAAACATTTGCTCTTTTACTTTTTATAAACAATCCGAATATTTATTTACTTCCCAAGATTTACTAGAGAGAAGAAGAACGTTGATAACTAGGGAGGTACCTACTTAGATGATGTAGGTACCTTCTGGTAACAAACTTCTCTAATTATCTTTTGTAGGTAAACACATATGTTTTGAAATTACAATTTTATGGTGTACGTTCCAACTACGTTTAAGTTATATAATTTTAACCATTATAGACTGGTTGTAGATCTCTTTTTTAAGATCTATGTAAACCTAGATATTTTGCATTATAGATTATCCTGTGCCCGATACCTGTCAGATAAAAATATCAAGTCATTTGATGCCGTGCCTGGGTTAACTGCCTTGCCAATAATTGGCATAATGCACCACTTTATACCATTTTTTGGTATGTATGTGCCTACGGTAAAATATGTCAAACCTCGACCATTTTTTAATTTATAGCTTACAGAGTTAAGTTCTGCCGTTGTCCTTCGTCCGTTCATCCAATTCCCGTGCCAACTACAAACAAATTACCTATTGAGATTTCAAGTAAGCCAAAAATACTACAACTAACCGATTTAATAAACAAACATATTGCGTTCGATTCCAGGTAGAGGCATGTTTGTGTGATGAGTAGAAGCAAATATTCCATGGTTCTCATATACTAGTAATTAATGTATTCTATCCGATCAAAACTAAGTACAAAATCTATTTGCTTTGCTGTTAGTGGGACAAGTTATTTATTTTATTATTACTGATAATACCCTATTATTCACTTTATGCTCATTAGCTCACAAAAAAACATGCGTAGTTAAAGCAAAGTCAGCGTGAAATATACCTAGTCCGGCCGTAAGTTCTTTTACAAATGAAAATGCATTTTTTATGTAGTAATGTAATACTATAATCCTATTTTCTTTAACACCCCATTCCATATTGTAATTTGATAATGAAAAAATATGTGAAATGGTGCTTAAAAAACTTCTTACGATTTGTAAGAAGTTTTTAAAATAATTAACGCGTTCCATATTCAATATAATTAAAAAGTTGAAAAAGAAAAGGTTTTATGTAACAGTATTTATGGCCAGACTAGTTAAATTATGGTCAATGCGTTTATAAATGTATAATATTTTAAATACATGCAGTTTTGATTAATGAATTTATTTTTGGGTTATTGTATTGTTAGCCGTATAAATGATTTTTCTCGTATTCTTTCAATACGCCACGTGATGTACCGTAGAGTGGAAAAGTACCAATCCTTTACCCACTGGACCGCGCCTAGATTTTACCATTGTATGCAAGAATCTCAATTAATATAGAAAACACGCCCATGACAACACACTGCCGACGTGGGAACGCGCGGATTCTGCGCGGGAGCGCGGGGCGTGCCGTGGGGTATAAGGCGTGGGGTCGTCTTGCATGGTTCACCCACTAGAGATGCGTTCCGCCGCGGTGCGCGAAGCGACAGAAAACGCGCGCGGGGACGGAGGCGCAGATCTGCCTATCTTAGTGGTGTAATCCGCTTCTCCGCGCGGGTTAGCAATGCACTACGACCCCGCGTTTTAGGGGGTTAACCCACTGCACCACGCCCCGTCGCGTAGCGCGTGGCCGCAGATTTTACCATTGTATGCAAGAATCTCAATTTATATAGAAAACACGCCTATGTCAACACACTGCCGACGCGGCAAAGCGCGGGTAGGCGCCCCGCGCGCAGATTCTGCCGCGCGCGTTTTTTGTCGCTTCGCGCACCGCGGCGGGACGTATCTCTAGTGGGTGAATCGCCTAAGCGTGTTGTAAAAGCCATAAGTCGCCTTAACTCTACTTGGGGTAAACGCCGTACACTAGGGTGGAGTGAAACATATACAAAAAAATTTTTTTTGCTATTTTCAAATCTCCTGTATTATTAATTGGTGACCATATGTAAAAGCTTTATTCATGCAAAATATCAAAGGTCTATGACTTTATTTTCAGGTGGCGCATTGAGATAATAGTTTCAAAAAAACTAATATTTTTACTTATAAGCCTACCCTCAAAAAAGAGTTATTACTATATTCTTTGCTTACAAATATACTGTTTTTAACTTCGTCTAAGTGTGATTTCGAAACACAAATATAGTATTTTCTTATGAAACTTTAATATATGGTTTTAAAATAGTGCCAACTTTAAGTAAATTTTCATAAAAATGCCTAAAACGCGTAAAGATTGCCGGTGTCCTATATTTGGTGATCCAATCTAATTCAGTGATAACATGTTACCTACATATTTTGATGTGATTAAACACTACTTATGGATTAGAAACGAAATGTTAGAGTTGAATAATGGAAAGGACCCTTCAATCAAAGTCTTATGTAAAATGATTGCTTCCGATACTGAAGCAATCTGGAGTAAAGCAACTATCCCTACAATTACCCATCAACAAGTCGTCTCTAGGCTGATTTTATATTATCAAAAGTACGAAAATGTGAAAAAATTACGTAATGACTCCAAAAAGCAGATATTCTACGATGACTCAATAAATAAGTTGTTTGATATCGCAACATGTAAATGTGTAACCCGAGAACTATGCAAATGTGTGACTAAAGTACCCGTTGCTAAGAAAAATTTCTTAAAAGATCAACGAAATGAGCGCAAAATGTATATTGGTTCTGTGGATAAGGTGACAACTCAATCTATGCAACGTCGTGAAATTAGGAAGCGAAAATATGAAGAGTTTGCTGCAAAATGTAACGTCACTCCAAGTACATCATCAGAATTGCAATCTATAGAAAAACACGAACCTTTAACGGCTATTTATTTTGATGGTCATAAGGACAAAACTTTGCCTATAACTAAGGCTAATAATATATCCCAAAGGAAGATTATAGTTGAAGAACATATCTCAATCATAGGATATTGATTTGTTGAGCACCGATCAAAAATACTTTATCGGATATGTTCAAATAATTATACTAGATTTAAAAAATCTAAAAATCCCACGTTTTTCAATGTCCTAAAATGAATAAAATAACCCTGCGGGGCAAAGCGAGGGGCCACTCAAAACGTGGGGGCGCATCTTTACAATAATCGGCATCAATGCATGTCATTCATCTCTTTAAAATCTCCTCTTAGTAATATGCGCCCCCACGTTTTGAGTGGCCCCTCGCTTTGCCCCGCAGGGTTATTTTATTCTTTTTAGGACATTGAAAAACGTGGGATTTTTAGATTTTTTAAATCTAGTATAATTATTTGACATCAAATCTCAGTATTTCCGTCTAAAAGAAGACGCTGGGACTACTGGTACTCAACATTAAAATGTTATTTTTATGGTTATTTAATATAGCTATTCATTGTACTAGTAGTTTTAAGTATAAATTCAGTAGAATATAGAGTATTATTGTCAGTAATAAATGTTTATTTGTAACTCTTTTTTTTACTTATTGTTCTACCTTCATACCTAATGCGCCACCTCAAGATATTGAGTTAGAAAGCTGATATTTTGCATGAACATTTCCATTACGATGGATCACTGTTTGAGAAACCAGGAAATATAAAATTCAGAAAAAAAAAATTTCACTCCACCCTACCGTACACCTCCTGTAGACCACAAAATAGGTAGGTAGCAACGTTTCCCGAATTATGGTCCTTTACTACGATTCCCAACCGGCCTGCCTTGCATGGAGATTATGGTAAAACCTTCCCATATTTTAAGGTGCCTTCCTTCCGCTGAAGTGATGAAGATAAAAGAAAAAAAAAATTAACAACCGTGTTAAATTAATGACAATTGTTTGTTTGATATTATTTGTTTCATTAAATATTGAAATATAGAATCTTGTCATTATTTAAAAACTTGAGTTATTGTGATGTTTTTAATAAATAATACAATGCTGTGAGGATAAAAATACGTTAAGCTACCTGTCAACAAACTATACAGTTTTGTCAATTGGACGTAGGCGAAAACGAAACGTTTTTGCGTAACTGCATCTAGGTAATTGTAATTGAACTGTATGAATTGGATTTAAGCTGAAAATTGAATTGTGTACAGGTTGATATGCTGTTGACCGTAAAACTAAATTGATAAAGAATATCAGAACAGCTCGAGTAATTAAATTTGATGACAAGTTTCAATATTAGAATATTTCATTTGAATAAAATATTTCAGTCTCAAGACAAGACAGTGCGGACACTATTTGACGCTGACTGTACCCACTTAGCTGTAATAAGACATGAATCTGCAACTGGGTTAAGCAGATCGAGTTAATAATTTAAAAATAGAACTAAGTGAGCGTTACTTTAGTTTAATTATTAATTTCTGTAATACCTTAGTCGATAATAATGCCTACTTTTAGTGTTTTTATGGAAATTTCTAAATAACTTAAACAGTCGATGGATAGATTGAACACTTAAGTAATACGATTCAAATATAAAAAAAAAATGTAATTACAGGAACTATCGGACCAAAAAATAACTTTTTCGATATGTTTGAAGTTCTCTACCAAAAATTTGGGCCAGTAGTAAAAATGGAAGGCATGTTGGAACGAGGTACTATGGTTATGTTCTTTGAGCCGGATCATTACGACAAAGTAAGTGTATGAAACTATATATAAATAATTTTCATTTTTCAACTTTACAGACATGTACACAGAAGCACGTTAACCTTGCAAACTGTAAATTTATTCATTTGATATTGTATTCTGTGTTCTATTCTACGTTTCTGAAAACTGAAAACCGATTGGATTTTTTTATAGTTTTAGGTATTATATAACTTGATGTGCAAGTAAATATTTACTTAGATAATTAGGATCTACATACACCAGTTGTTATTGCAATGTTTATTCATTTTTCCAAGCACTGCAACCTAATTTCCGTGTTAAATGTTGAATTAATGAATAGTCACGTCATGGCAGCGGTACGAAAATTTAGGGGACAGTTTTTCATTTCCACAACTAGGATTGCTATTGATCAATAAGGAAACAAGAAGCAGTTTGTGACGCTTGCCTAGCAATCTAATAAAATTCTATTTGCAAGTAAAATGTATCCCAAAACCCGATTTCAATTCACGATAATATTTTTTACATTGCGTATAGGTTTATATATTCTTTATACGTCAATGGTAATAAGGCCACTGATTATTTAAGATTTATAGAGCAGAGGAGACACCTGCACCGCTTCGCATAGGCTTTAAAGCTCTGGAATATTACAGAGAGGAGCTTCGCAAGGAAAGATTTGATGGAGTCTACGGTTTGACAACTGCGTAAGTTCTCCAAATGTGACTTGTATTGTATCCAATTAAGATAATAGATGCAGGACAACGGTATCCTTATTAAAATATACATATTTAAAGATAACTACGGAATTATCTTTAAATATGTCTATTATAATTTAAAATTAGAAGTGGTTTTTAGACAAGGAGAGAAATGGCGGGACTTTCGCACCAAAGTTAATCCAGCTTTATTAAAACCAAAATTAGTAAAATTGTATGCACCGAGTCTCGAAGAAATAGCTGATGAACTTGTCGCAAGGTATTTGTATATGCATTTAACTACAATTGTTGATAAAAAAAGTCAATAACGACCGCCCTTATCATTTTTAACTACAGGTTATGGAAAATGATGGGCGATTCTGTAACTCTTTCACACGAATTCGATACAGAGATCACAAAATGGTCTCTCGAGTCAGTGGCGCTAGTCGGGCTTGGAACGAGAATCGGAATCATGCAGGACAACTTGGGTGATGATCATCCAGGCAAAATCTTAATGCGCTGCTCTAAAACCATACCGGAACTGTCTTTCAAACTGGAGTTTGTGCCGAAATTCATAAATATGCACAATTCTTCCTTGTTTAAAGAACTTATGGACATTTTTGACACGCAATGGGAGTAAGTCATATCAATTAAGTGCCTTAATATTACGAGTATTAAAATGTTTCGTCTGCTCTTAGAAAAAGTTTTAGTGGTACTCCGCAGAAATTTGAGCAAGCGTTCCCAACACGACCGAGTTTTTGACGGATTTTGTAGTCCGTTTTATACCATTTTCGGTAGCTCTCGAGGGTACACTTCCCTCGAGAGCTACCGGGATGATGGATAATCACAAAATCGGCGGAAACATTTGTCAAAAGTCGGTAGTGTGTGCGGTAACGCTTATTGCTCACGATTCTCTCCTATATATGAGGACGTTTGAACACTTACAATAATATATCACGACACGTGATACCTCACTAAAAATTCCTTTCATATCATGCAATATAGGTACTGCGAGCTGAGCTCTAATTTGAACAGTAATTGACGATTCAATGTGTAAGTATACATATCCATAAGGCTCACCTCTATTTTTAGAGTTAGTGAGGTGTATATTGAGCAAGCGAAAAAGATTATCCAAGAACGAGAGTATGATATTCCAGAAGAAGATCAGAGCATTCTCGAGAAGCTTCTGTCAATTGACGAGAAAGTAGCAGTTATGATGGCCAATGAGATGCTGTTTGCTGGTATAGATACAGTATGTTCTTGTACTTATTTAGATTCATATTATATACGTTATCCGTTAGATCCGAAACTGTACAGATCTGTTAAGCATCAACAAGCATATAAGGTGAATTTCTGACAAAAATACAGAGTAACTGAAAATATCAAACCTTGCCCAATGACCAAACAACCAGCAAAAAGCCGTATGTTACGATATATAAATGAACCGACAATGAGCTGAATGTTTTTCTATACAATTATACATTACTAGAATACAAGTAACATGTCTAAAATAAACTTGCAATAGAAACTATTTTTCAGGTATCATTTGCTGCTATAGGACTCTTGTATAATTTAGCGATCAACAAAGGTGCTCAAGATAAACTACGTCAAGAAGTTCGTGCCCAATCTGGCACTAAATATCTGAAAGCATGCATGAAGGAGTCTTTAAGACTGTTACCCGTGTTGTCAGCCAATTTAAGACAAACAACCAGAGAACACATTGTAGGTGGATATCAAATTCCAGCAGGAGTAAGTTTTAAACACAATTTTGACTAATAAATAGGTCTTTTATTTGCTATAATATATGGGTCTATTTAAAAACTTTATTTCAGACATTTGCAATAGCACCAAATGAATATTTATCGAAATTGGAGAAACACTATCCTCGGGCAAAGGAGTTTGTCCCAGAGAGATGGTTGGTTGATAAAACTGATCCTCTATACTATGGAAACACCCATCCGATGGTCACATTACCATTTGGATTTGGCGTGAGGTCGTGTATTGGTCGAAGAATTGCTGAATTGGAAATTGAAATATTGACCAAGAAATTATTGGATAAAGTAGAAGTACAGTGGACTGGTCCACCAATAAAAGTCGTGACCAAAATTATAAATAATTTCAAGAAACCCTATCACTTTAAATTTGTACCAGCTAAATGATGCAGATGCCTGTATTCCAGTTTATTCTGACGATACGTAACACATAACTAATAATTACATGATATCAACCAAACTAAGATTAAAAAAAGATGATAATGATGGTGATAAAAGTTTCTGAAAATTATACTCAATTAATCAGTGGCCTTTATGGAGCCCACAAAAAGAGGTTTTTTTGTATTTAATTTCTTAAATTTTTCTATAATTTTCTAATAACCCTCAAAAACGCTATTCGATATGGCCTATGTTGGCTCATATATTCACTAAAGTCACTAAATATTATTCGCTTGCTCATAAGTGAGCTAATTATAATTAATGACTGATGATGAAAGTTATTTTATGCTGAGTAACCTCATTATATTAACATCTGTAATACCAAACAATTTCTTTTAAAACTGATTTGTCATGAAAAACATGACTGTGAAATAGCCCATTTACATTATGTTCTACAATTTTGTGACTGAAAAAATTAAAAATATGGATATTATGACGGTTTTCTATATTTCCCTTGAATCCACACTCTGTACATAGTCAATAACTTTCCTCTGTTCACTTGTAGTCTTCTATCAACTAAATTCTGTTCTTCTAAAAACCCAGCTCCCTTAAATAGGTCTGAGACTTCTTCTTGGGTAAAAAAGTACACTTTAGTTTTATCACCACGGGCGTAAAAGTTGTCAGAAATGCAGCGGCCCTTCTTAAATCTGAGTTGGGCAAGATCATATCGGCCATAATCTCTGAACACAACTAAGCCTCCAGGCTTCAAATACTTGTAAATATTATCGATAACAGATTTCATTCTGAAAGAGATCGAATTAGGAAATAAATACACATTGACTCTTACTGAGCACTCCTATTTAAACTAAAAACCGTAATTGCGGCTAATTTATCATAGCCAATCTGGATCTAATGCATTACATTCAGGGTTTACACACATTTGTTTAAAACAAGTGTTTAAAATAGAGGTAAAAAAATACCTGTTTAAAACATATATAAAAGACATTTAGAATTACTACTCTCAACTCTGGCTGGAGCTGCTGGGGATTACCTCAGCAGACTACAATAAGTGAACAAATAAGGTATATTTACTGTGGGTAAATGGGAAAGGATTAAAGTATAGTTCGTTCCGCTTGTACTGCGGTGTTCTTTTTCTTATTTTTATTGTTAGACTATTCAGTAGTGACAGTGAGTGATAATTTGATTTTCATTCATTTAATTTGTTTGATTTATAATCACTCTGCAATACACTGGATCTGAATTCTACTTTCCCTTCCAAAAGAAAGAATGTCTGCAGGACAAACAAAGGATTTGTTTTGGCAGTACTTCACAGAACTGCTTGCATCTACAAAAGGTGGTGGTGGAAAAACTACCAAAAAATTTTAATTTCTACTTTCCCCTTAGTTATCCCAATCACAAAAGAATTCAATTTTTAAAAGTATGTAAAACAATGTTCAAAACATTTCAATTGAAACATTTTTAGTTCATTTTAAACTTCATTTTGTTTTTTTTATTTATACATGATGTTTTGTTCTTTAAAAACACTGTTTTTTTAAAGAACAAAACATGTTTTATTTTTAAAATCTGAACACTACTTACTTTATTGGATCAATTGCAGACAGAACAAAAATTAGAATTACAATATCCAATGAGCTTTCCTCAAATGGCACATCCCATCCTGGTTCAATAGCATCTAACACAAATACATAACACCTGTTTGTGTCATACAACTCATTTTCCTTCATAACTTCAATTGCTCTTGACGAGAAGTCACATCCATATATGAAAAGGTTGTGATCTCTACTATACTGCAGTATCGGAAAGATGGTGTTGCCCACACCACAGCCTATTTCAAATATATAACGTTTTATGTTACTATCTTTATTCTCAATCTCATTTGTGTTTATTTTTAAGGTAGTGTCTTCACTGTTTGGATAAACACGGAGTGGAGCAGATGTATTGTCTGGAGCTAACTCAGGAAATTCAGTGAACAACCAATGACGATCTTTGAAAAATCTGAAAAATGTAAAACTTTACTTAAAGCAAAACTAGGTAAAACTTAAGATAATATGCTTTCATATTCAATAGGAGTATTTACAATGCGTTTATTGAATGCCTTGGCTTCATTAGTTCTATTTTGGGGAACCGAGAATAAGCTGGAAGGAACTCAGCAAGGGCTTTTTTTTCGTAGTTATATATGTGTTAAAGATTATTTGTATTTCTCAATATAAATAATAAAGATGCATTAAGAAAAAGACATATGTAGCATAGTTTTTAAAGTAAAGGCCATAAACACACTTTTTCCTTTATAGAAATCAAAACTGTAATCCAGTGCCACTTTGTCTACCAAACATAAATAGGAGGAGAGGACGAATACTTACATACAGCATATAATTCTCGATTGACTACCGGTAGATACCTAGACAGATGTAAAATATGTGTGTAAAAAGCAACCTTGCCTTTGAGGACTCGGAGGTGAGGTTGTTTTTTACACACATATTTTATATGTTATAGAAATATTGCATTGTGAATGCAAAAAATTTAATAAATACATAAGATACCTAGACAACTATTGTATGTGATCTTCACAACAGTAACCTGATACCTGTTGTGCCTTTGAGCAGTTCCCTGGGTATCTTCAAATACCACAATCACTTGACCATTACTAAGTACCCATACACCTTTTTCTTTTTAACCATATTAAATTTAAATTATTATACAAGCCATAGGTGTGAAGTTCTAAAAACCTTAAATCTCATTATCACCGATCGCAGATAGAAAAAAGGGGAAAAAAAAATTTTTTTGTTAATACAATCATTTTCTATTCATTTTAAAATTATTTGTTCTATATAATCATTAATTTCAACTCATCCTTTGTTTTTTCTGCATTTCAAGTATTATTATTGCACTTTTGTGATTATTATTTTCTTTTTATTTATTTTATGCAGCTGTAATTATGATTACTCATGCTGTTTACACATATTTGTGAAGATGGAGTTTAACATGTTTTAATGTTCTACTCCTGATAACTGTGGTTACTGTTGTTACTCTGTTTTGTGTAAAAATATATAAAATTTTTATAATAACAGTAACCTATTTACGATGATCTTACACTCCATGATGAGATCCTAACGACATTTATTTGGGACCTTTATGATGGTATATACTCCTCCTTTTTTTGAGAGGAGATTAAAGATATTGATATGATTAAAGTATGCTGCGAAGCATAGGCTTGAGGAGTGATGGTCTTTGTGGGGACATGTGGAACTGTTGTTAATGATTTCATAAGCTCGATCCTAATTTTGATGCCGTCACAAAGATCCTAGATAAGGATTTAGTGTTAAGGGCAGAATTTCAATGGTTTGCTAGCTGGAGATAGCCCTTTAATAGTTCTGTGGATTCTACCAATCTAATGCTTCGCCAATAAAGTTTACAAGTTTAAGATAGAGGTAAAACAGTAATTATTACTAGTAAAACAGTAATAAAGCAGTGGTAGGCAGTATCTTTCAGCTGGAGTTTACCTATTTTGATGAACGTCATAAAAGGCATCCCAATGCTTATCTGCATTCAAATCCAAATCTTTTAATGACTCTTCAGTGAAGGTTATTTCTGAATTGATCTTGACTTTTTCTTTAGCTGTTTTCTCTTGTTCCTCATCCCACTGAACATTGTCCCTGTAAATAAAAAAAAAAAAACATAATTTGTACTCTGTTCCACAGTAACTCATTAACAGTGATTTTATGTACCATGCGTTAAACAAGTACACATGTTTTTTATCAGTTAAATATCTTGAACCACCAGGAGGCTTCTTTCTGTTTCTTGTTCTCTCTAATTTCTGAATTTGTTTGTAGCACTCATTATATGTACAAAATTTAATAAAATTTAATACGGTACCACGCATTATGTTTGAATACTTCGTCAACATTCTCTAAGAGTCTATTTCCAAATTGCGGTCTTTTATCTGGGCTTAAGGATGAGTTTTCCATTTAATCTATCAATCAAGTAGAACAAACAATAGGAAATTGAATAGGCTGGAAAATTTAAATCTTAGGTTATATTTACTTTACAGACTAATTAGGATATTTGATTGATTTAGGCAACCTTAGTGTTAACCAGTGTTGCCAGATCCAATTTCTAAAAATCCGTAGGGCTACGTTCAAAAATCCGTAGAAATCCGTAGATTGCCTCTACAAAAATCTGTAGATCTACGGACATTTTTGATGGGAATTTACTTTCTTAGGAAACGCACTTTCTCAATTCAAGGATTTTAGCAATTAAAAAAAAATGCATATATCTTTTAAAAAAATCAAGAAAGTTTACACGTTTACACAGTTTTCATTGCATATAATATTTTTATATCAATTATTAATTAATTTTAATAGCATTCTTATTAAAAATAATGCACTATAACAATTGGATGATTTTTTTTTTATTATCCTTGATAATGTTATGTTAACAACACTTGATGATGATTTTACATTCGGAAACAAGATAATAACACAGTACTCGTCAAATTAACCAAAACAAAATATTTTCCAAAGCTAAAATAAGTTGTTAATGCCGCCAACCAAACCAAACCAACAATCCATCGAATTATATTTTATTTCAATTTATATAACCGGCCCTGACTTCTAGGCTTTCAGCCGACGATCTAACGAATTCCGTTTTACGTTAGTCGCTACTAATTGAACAACCTCAATAGTCTGTATTATTGTATTACAGACAAAATAACAAAGAACGAAACGTAGTTTGCCTTTTTTTCGGAGCTACGTTTCGTTTGACGCAAAAATTTATTTAATTTGAAGATTAATACTATAGTTGGGATCGGGAGAATGAAATTGATCAAAAATCCGTAGATTTGCGACTAAAATCCGTATGTCCGTAGACAAGACCTAAAGTCCGTAGATCTACGGACAAATCTGTAGGTCTGGCAACGCTGGTGTTAACTGTCATTTCAAGAAGTTGTTTTTTTTATTGTTTTTCTGAAAGGACAGGCAAAGTGCACTATTTGCATACAGCCTAATCTTCGCATTTTTTTTTGGTGGATGATGCTGAATGATGATGAGAGCCGATCTATGAATGTCATCTACATTAATCAATCAACATCAATTAATGAACATTGAAATTTCTCCCTCCCTAGGTTTCTCTAGGTAAAGGTGTGGGGTTTTACTGAAACCTCCCTGTGAACTTCTTGAGAGAGCAGGAAAAGACAACTTCCGCTGCTTTGTTTCACTTTTTTTTTATAGAAAATAGGCATGCGCTTGACCACTATCTCGCCTGATGGTAAGCGTCGATGCGATCTAGGATGTGACGCGCCTGCCTACAGTCGTGAGGGAAGGTAACGTAACGAAGGACGGAAGTAGAACGAGATGCTGATTGCGAACCAAATGAGAAGAGTCAGGGCCTCACACCTCGGGATAGCCAAACCGGAGACCGCGGGGACGCCCGAGCCCCCCCAGGGGTGACCATCGGGTCCTCTCGTCCGGGCGCCAACCGGCACGATGGCGCACCTCCAGGATTTTTCGCGAGATGGCGGGGCAGCCTTTTGTAAGTGGCTAGCTCACTACTCGGGCCCCCAACTATCTGCGGTCGGCCAGCGGAAGAACCGTGCCTCGGATCCCGCTGCTCTCCGAATCTGAATAACCGATGCATTGCCCTGATACATCTCAATAAATCGTCCATTGCAACCAGCACAACTGTACTGACCCGTCCTCCAATATGGCTTCACCAGACTTCAGCACTGGAACACGATCGGTTGGGACCGCTTGGCAGTGCTGTCTTTGTCTGGTGGGTGGTAACACGCTGCGGCCGAAGCCTACCACCTGAAAGGGGTTTACTCCTTTAGCACCACCCAGGGGCCACGTGTGGGACATCGAGGGTTAAATCCCACGAACGCGAGTAAACTTGGACCCCCATGCCACTTGCCAACACTATTGCATGTTCACAAACACTTAGTAATTGATATTCCACCCTTATCACGCACTGTACCACAACACAAATTTTAACAAGAAAAGTAAAACCATCAAAGACTCGCTTTCCGCTCCCGCCAAAAAGTCTATTGTTTCTTTTTCTTAGGTAACGGGTAAAATATCCATACAGTCATGTCTCACCAATCCTTACTAATATTATAAATGGGAAAGTGAGTTTGTTTGTTTGTTTGTTTGTTTGTTCCGCTTTCACGCCGTAACTACTGAACCGATTGCTTTGAAATTTTGCAGACGTAAAGATAAAAGTCCGGATTAAATAATAGGGTACTTTTTATCCTGGAAAAAAAATTGATATTCCCGAGAAAAAACAAAAATATTGTTTGCTTGATGGATGGATTGTAGATGGCGCTGTGTGTCGTTTAAAACAACGTAAAATATTGCAAACGAATATAAACATGTAAATTTAGAAGCTAAATGATACGATAATGAATCCCCGAAAATGAGGAATTCCCGAGGGATGACGTACAGTTTGTTTTATCGGCTAAACTGTTTTTTTTACATCTACTTATCCTGAAATCACTAAAGTCAACGAATTACTAATTGGTATAAGTAATAGTTACGTTATTTAGTTCTTGAGGTATGCGATAGATGGCGCTGGGTGTTTTTTAAAACATGGTAACGATATGTTTTTTAAAATACGTAAGAAGTGGAATGATAGCTTACGCTATTGCTTTATACCGCAATACAACCGAATTACACGCGGGCGAGGCCGCGGGCGGAAAGCTAGTAGAAAATATTTTATTAATTTGCAGATTAAGAATAATGGACGATCAATAGGGGAAGAATAAATAATGGAATCCCCTTCTTTAGGTTTCAGTGAAAATGTGGGTATTTATTAAAACCACCGCGGACTTTTGCGATAGATTTTATAAACAAACTAAAGTACGCGATACGTAACTGCCCTCCGTGGTGGGAATATAAATATAACTGCGTTTACAGTGCAACGTGCTTATGTTAATGGGTCAAATAGACGCAACAGATCCGATTTAATTTTTCTTTTTATAACTAGTGCGAACGTATGAAAGTGAAAAATCATCAGGAAACACAGACTCAGGCAAAGAGTTTCACTCTTTAGCGGTATGTATTACAAAATTGGAACCACTACGCTAAGTGGTATATCAACCATATGACGGCTCTTTGTTGCTCGTTGGTATATTTTGACAGCGGAACAAAGCTGTGCAATTCTGCTACACACTTTCCGAAATGTATCCTATAAAAACGGATATGCTAGCCATCTTCCGTCTATGTTGAAGGCTTTTCAGCTTGCTATTAAAAATATCGTCATGCCGATGAATTTCTTGGCCCTCCTCTCAATGGACTCTAGAGTCTGAAGTTGGTATTGGGCAGAACCGTCCCAAAGATGAGAACAGTACTCCATACACGATCGAACTTGCGCTTGATAAAGATTGAGCAACTTTTCCGGCTTGAATTACCCTCTTACCTTCGTCAGAATGTCAAGTTTTTTGAAGCTAATTGAGCCTTACTCTTAATGTTAGAGCTAAAATTGAGAGTTGGTGACAATGAAATGCCGAGAAGCCTAAGATGGTCTGTGATCGGCACAGATGCACTTTGTAAAGTAAGAGTTAAGTGGAAAATACTCCCTTAAGTGGAGAAAAGACACGCCTGGGTCTTTGATAGATTGAAACTTACCAGATTGGCACCGCCCCATTCGGAGACTGCCTGCAGAGATAGGTTCATGCGATTGACTGTCGCTTTCCTATGACGCTGGATCTGTTCAGCACTGCAGCAGACATATAAGCATATGCAGCGGCTCTCTACAACCATGCTGTCATCTGCGTACCTCAAAATACCGGGCATAACCAGGTCATTAAGTCAGTCATTATGAAGCAGAAAACGTGTTGCAGAGAGAAAGGAACCCCGAGGGACGCCGGCATTGATAGCAAATGGTTCGACGAATGGTTCGGCTACCATCAATGACAAATCGTATTTTATTCTATGCGACTGATTCCTCAGGAAGTCCGATACCTATGACAAAGCTTGCTAATAAGGCTTTCATGCCACACCCTGTCATAAACTTTCGAAATATCAAGAAAGACTACGAGCGCTTCACCATGCTTCTCGATGGCTTCGCTCTATATAATAATAATAATCAAAATAATCTTTATTAACTTTTTTCAGTATACACACTCTTATAGTCTTGGTATATTCATTAAATATTGTGAAGAAGTTGGTAGTTAAACTGGTAAAACTCGTGCAAAAAGTACTAGCTACCTTACATTGACATTATGTATTATTTGTAATTTTAATAAATCAGTATAAATATATTCTTTTTAGAGTTCTGTACCTCAAAAGGACAAAACGGAACCCTCATAGGTTCACTTTGTTATCCGTCCGTCCGTCCGTCTGTCAAGACCGTTTTTCTCAGGAACGCGTGGAGGTATCAAATTTATATCCAATACTCAGGCCTACTGTCCCTTGGAGCTGTGAAAAAATCAAACTTCTAAGCCAAAGCAATCAAAAGATACAGACGTTTATGCTGCAAATTTCCGCAAATTTTCGTAACTCGCACGGGAATCAAAACCTACAGGGTACTTCTCGTAGACTTAGAACCTTGAAATTTGGTACCAAGTAACGTCTTAGGTATAGTACAGATAAAGGAAAAATTGCAAAAACCGTTAATTTTTAGTTACATCATATAATAAAAAATATTTTTGGAAATTTTAAAGTTATTACCTCTTTTCTCATGAACGCGTAGAGGTATTAAATTGAAATTCATATCAAATACTCAGGTCTATAATACCTTTGAGCTGTAACAAAATCTAACTTTTAAGTCAACGCAATCAAAAGAAATAGCAATTTAAGCCGCATATTTTCGAACTCGCAACTACTCGCGAGGGAATCAAAACCTAAAGGGTACTTCCAGTCGATCTAGAATCTTGAAATTTGGCATGAAGCAATGTTTAACAGCACATATAAAGGAAAAATTCCGAAAACCTTAAATTTTTTGTTATATCTTCATTTTTCAATAAAAATACCATAACTATGACTCGATTTTCGTGATGGGTGAACTTTTACTTATATACCTACAGGTTTTTACGCTGTATATTTCAGTCCAGATAATGTCATAAATATATATAACAAAGCCCAAATACACGAGATCACTAAAATGCTTACGCAGTCACACTGGTAGGGAACTTTTGTGTATCGATGATCTGGAAATTATTAATTATAAAACCGCCATAGTTAAGTATTAAATTTCAGGTATTGGATACTACATCGACGTGTCGAGAGTAGCCACGTGTTTTGCTTCGTAAAGAACGCTGCTATGCACAATGGCGGGCGACGTGGTGGGACTATATGCATCGTCACTAAACATGTTGAGCGTTCTTGTATGTAGTGCGACAATGGCGCTCATAGTGGAGAAACTAGCCCAGACGTATATCCTTACTTCAATTTATGCAGAGTATTAAAGTCAGGGTAATTTTTTTGTTTTTTTTCTATTTCATAAACAGAGGAGCAGTGCCGGATTAAGCCAAGCGGGGGCTCTAGGCCATGTTGATGTTGGGGCCCCCTTTTTGTGATATATGTAAAATTTAACGTAATTTTTGCATTTTGGAAGATTTATACAACAAATTTAAAACACTGCAAAAATTTTTAAACTCAATAAAATGAACGAAATATTTCTTTCTTATAATCATATATTCTTTGATTTTAAATAACAGTAGAGTTATAACATAATCTGTGGGCATCTCTATAAAAGATAAAAGCGGCGCTTGTCTTTAAAAAACTTTTTTCCTAAATTTCTTATCAACAAACTCATCAATGATTTCTTCAAAATCAATTTGTCGAAGAATATCCGATTCAATAGACATCAGACTCAGCATGTCTAATCTTTCTTGATGCATAACACTTATTTGCTCATTTTTGATGCGTTTTAATTTCGAAAAAGAGCGCTCCGTTGAACAATTCGTAATCATTAAAGTTAAAAAAATGCGAAGTACAATTTCAACGTTCAGAAAAACGGATTCAAGATTATCTTGAATAAAAGTTTCGTACAGGTCAGAGTGTGTGAATTTGTGTTGTGTTGGAAATATCGATTTGATAAAGGAGTGAAACTGCATGAGTTCAAGGTAAAAATCTTTCAAATCTTCAGAATAATAATTTACCAAATCAGAAATCTTCTCACGGTACTCATTTTCTGTCAAACTAAAATCAGCTAAAAATGAAAATCTCTCAGACACCTCTAGTACACTTTGCTCCGTCCGATAATTTCAATCTTTAGATTGTCGACAATGACAAGAAAACCGTTTACACGAAAATTGTCTCGCGAACTTAATTGTACCTCTTGAGCATCGCCGTCGTTTGGCTGTTTTTTCCTTCGTCGATTTCGCGCTGCATCGTTCGCATAATCTAAGCCAGGTAAAATTGATCGGGCTTTGTCCTCATACACCTCAAACTTATCTCTCATCTCATCCAGCGAATTTTTCAGCGACGAGTACATTAACGCGCAGGTTTTAAGATCAGTTTGTTCCGACTGCAATGCTTTGCTTGTTGCCCGGAAAGAGTTTAAAATCTCACTCCACAGAACAAGCATGAAAACAAATTCGATGGTTTGAATTTTACTCGCGATACATTCAGCTTCGTGTCTACACTCACTTTTTTGTATTACATCGTCGGCAATTTCATATAATGCTTCTACGATTTCGTTGAAAGATTTGAGAATTGCCTCAGTGGCATTCGCATGAGCTTCTCAATGAGTTTGGGACAACGATTTCAGTACCTTTTTGTTTCGGATATGTGTTTTTAAGATGTCCACTGGCGGGTTGAGCTTGAAAAAAACGTGTACAATAATTGCACGATAGAAAAAAAGTTTACCGCGAATAAGCAGCACTTCGCAGCACTTTCTCCAACTAAGTTAAGCGAATGAGCTGCACAAGGGATATAAATCGCGAATTTGTTGATATTTGACAGGATAGTTTGCACGCCTGAGTAAATACCGGACATATTCGGCGCATTATCATAAGACTGTCCCCTGCAGTTTTGAAAATTCAAGCCGCAAATCGCGAGAAAATCTAAAAATACTTCAGCCATTGCGACACTTTTATGATTCTCAAAGTTTAAAAAAGTTAAAAATCTTTCAACGGGCTTACCATTCTTAGCAACATATCGGACAACTACACTGAGTTGATCAACATGGGAGATATCTGGAGTTGAATCGACTCAAAGACTAAAATATCGCGCAGCTACAACCTCTTGTACAATATGATATCGTACTTTTGAGCCCATTATGTTGATCAACTCCTCACAAATTGTTTTCGATAAATAAGAAGGATTTCACTTGCCGCGGTCCGCATAAGTTTCAATGTGACTTTTCAAGAACGGATCAAAATTTGCAATAAGTTCGAGTAAACCTAAATTTTATTAACCAGTTATTTAATGTCACAAACTTTATACTATGTTGATTTAATTGAACGAATGTTGTTTTTCAATTAGATTATTTTATGTACAACAGTATAGAATTAGCATTGTTTTTATAATAAGTTGAAACAATAAAACACTTTTTATGACAAGAAAAGCAGGATAAAAAAAATAGACAGTCCGATCAGTCATGTTTCTTTATTTTGTGTAACGATAAAATGTTCAACAGAACCTACCTTCTTTAATAAACACTTATATTTTGATATTAACAGTACACAACAAATCCAAATTCCACGTAAATTAACGTTGCGATTTGTCACTAGTTATCACAATGTTTTTTTCATTAACAAAATGAATTACAAATATATTTCACTCAATAACCAAACATTAAATGGTTTTGTTTCGTTAAAAACACTGAATTGAATGATTTGTTTATATAAACAAACTCGAGTTCGCAAGCGCTGTTTCGGTTCTTTAGCGCGCAATTTGAAATTTGAGTACAGGCTTGAAATAAAAATTAAAAGAATACATCGATAAAGATTCTAAAATATTTAAGAATGAAAATACATTTTCGTAAAATTGATTAAATACGATACATAATTTGGTATATATAATTTTTCACGAAATAATAGAGAATAAAAAAAAATATGAATAAAGGAAAAATGAAAATGAAAAATTAAAAAAAATTATTCGGCAAAAATTATGCCAAATTTTCATGGGGCCCTTGCTCGTCGGGCCATGGCCTAGTCCGGCCTATTGGGTAATCCAGCACTGCAGAGGAGAGCAAATAAAGTAGAACAACATTTAAACAGAGTATTTGTATATAGTGTTAGTATTATGATTATTCATTATTGATATGAATTTAATATTATGAACTTATTTAATCCTATAAGTTAAACTTATAATACTCCTTTTTTTCGTCAGTTATTTTTTTCAATTTTATCTATGAAAAATCTAAATGTTAAACAATACTTAGTAACTAAAGTTATATTTGGATGGTATTGATAAGAATAATGTTGTACGTAAACCTTTGGGCTGTTTAGTTACAGACTGCACATGTTCTCATTTGTTCCACACCTACGGAGACAGGTATTACGTGCCTGTCCTGAAATCGACTGCAACTTGGTTGCAGCTGCCGTTTGCACAATACACACACATACATCAACTGCTGTGACTGAGTAGAATTTCTACTCGGAGTTTAGTACTTTTGCAAATTCAATTTATTGTTTAATTTGGTACGTACCGTAGCGTAGAGTGTGCAGAAAGGTTAAGAACTTTTGTTTAGTTCATTTGAAAGGGAATAATCGATT
Source organism: Calamotropha paludella (assembly GCA_927399485.1). NCBI lineage: Eukaryota > Metazoa > Arthropoda > Insecta > Lepidoptera > Crambidae > Calamotropha > Calamotropha paludella. The sequence goes on along the minus strand of OV656813.1, from coordinate 14,526,222 downwards.
CATTGCAGTAGGTGCAACACAAAATCTGATATTTGTAGACTTGTAATACTGCCGCGAATAAGCTTATGTAGTGTTTCGATATCCAAAAGTTTACTTCGATCGGCTTAGTTTAAAGTGTGAAAGGCCAGTAACGTAATCAGCCCCACGTGGACATCGAAGTTGAAGTGATCAGTTTGTTATTCTGGTTCCTCTTATTAAATCTGAATACAGCAGTCAATATTTCATCCTTTTTTCTAGTAGTTTATAACTTAACTTAAATTGAAAGTTGCCTATCGTTTTGCTGATTTATTATTTCATTTTGGTACTAGTGAGAATATCTGACTCTTCGGGATTATTTTCGGGAATGCCACTTACCTCAGTGTTCGTTTCACGGGAGTGTTATTCAATCAAGTTCAGTCTACTTGTGATATCACTCAACGAGCCTGCCTGTCAAGCTTGAGTTTTCTTTAGCCAGTGAGTTGACTTGTTCTTGAGTGGATTTCAAATCAGACTTTACACGCTCACAATAAGCACTGAGGAATTCCATACTTCTTTTGTAATTCACGTAAGGCAGTTAATTCTTTTTTATTTCGTTAAATTCCTTCATAAAGTACATATTAAGCGCGGATTCCACAGATTCCAAAACAGAGCGCTGAATCTCCCGCCGAATTATACTAGTCACAGGGTGGGGAAGAAGTAATCGAATGTATGGATGAATTGCATAGGTTGTCAGCTGAAGGCTTTCTTACAGTTACATTTTCATCAGATTACTTCTCGGATGAACTCGTATTAGTCTGCATACGGCACCCATGCACAAGGGTATTAGTGTTGTCGATCTTCCTTTGTTTACTTTTATAAACGGGTCATTGCTAATTTTTTTTCCTTGGTCATAAGGCTAAACAGTTTTTAAGAATACATTTAATCCTTCTTAGTCAAAGTTAAGTTTCCGGTTCGGTTGGTGACAATGACATGTCGAGAAGCTCAAGATGATTTGTAATCGGCACGGAAACAACACCTCGGAAAGTAGGAGTCAAGTCGTTGTTGGATTGAACCTTACCAGATTGGCATCGCCCCATTCGGAGACTGCCTGCAGAGATAGGTTTCTACAACTGACCATCGCTTCCCTATGACGCTAGATCTGTTCAGCACTAGTTCGTGCATCAGTCATATAGCTCTCTACAACAGTGCTGTCATCTGCGTACCCCAAATACCGGGCATATACAGGTCTTTAATTTAAAGCAGAAAAAGTTTTGCAGAGAGTACAGAACTCTGAGGGACGCCGGCATTGATAGCCAAATGGTCCGACGAGCTACCATCAATGACAACTCCCTCATGAATTCCGATATCCAGACACACGAATTAGTGGGAAGTCCATATGACTGAAGCTCAATGATTTCGCTCAATAACTTACTTACATATGTAAGTGGCATATGCTAATAGACCGTTTTCGGGAAAACCCATATTGTCGGTCACTAAGAAGGTAATTTTCTTCTGATACGACAGGAGCCTATAGCTATACGACACGTTCCATTATCTTAGAGAATAGACGTGACCGAGATGGGCCTGTAATTGGCAGGGTCGTCACGACTGCCCTTTTTAGAATTTTTATTCCTAAATTCATTTTAATTGGATGCAACTTAAACTACTATACTTTCGCATTACTCATTATTCTGGACTCATTATTCTAAACATCAATGTTACATTATAACTTTACCCGAAGTTTACTTTAAACATCATCTATGCCATCTTTTAGTTAAATTCCTCTTTCAGTGAAAATGCTATTTCCGGATAAATTGAAATTCTAACTTATAGGTATATTCGTTAAATATAATATACAATTTTAGTTTTTCTGTTAGTCATTGTAATTTTTATAGCTATCGAGATCACATGGTAGAACTTTAACAACTGAAAAGGTTATATCCAATTTTTTTATAGGTTTCTTTGTGAAGGGTTTCGTGTTAGGATTTAAGAGGGAGGTATATTCTGAAACTACTTACCCGATTTCGAAACTTCTAGCAACAATATTTAGGATGGACTTTTAGGGTAGTTACAGGCTATACTTCGAAAACAATTAAGGATTACCTATAACATCGCGTGAGCTACTAAAACTATTGTTGATTGAACAAAATAATTTACTACAGTTTCAGACAACACATTACTAAAAAAACATTTGCGATACCCTATGTCTAACTTTTAGTTCTTACACTTCCGCGCACATTGCACATTTGAATAAAGCGACTTTTTTACACAATATTTTAATCGAACGGCATTTGTGATCAACAACATCTGACTGCGGAGCTTCAGCATGTCAAGCAAGTACTACAAAACAAAAAGTTGCGACTACCAAGACTACGACACAGAGGCCGCACCAAAGTAGAACGTCATCCTGCTGTCCTTCCCTATATGAAGGGGGTCACCTAAAAGATTGGGAACATTCCAAAGCGGACTTACTTAATACTTACTTCATACTAGCCAGGAAGATAAATCAATTCTTACTACCTGTTAAGTGTAGTATACCCCTCCAGGCAGCAGGTGTCTACAAAATTAATTGTGACTGTTATCTCTCATACATCGGGCAAACAAAGAGAAGTATAGGGACGCGCATTAAAGAACACGTAGCCGACATAAAACAAAGGCGCGATAATAGGTCTGCAGTGTGTGAGCATGCTTTTGAGGGGCCAAATCACTACATTTGATTCGGTAAACCTCAAATTCTCGCTGGAGAACAAAGATTTATTCCTAGGATGCTACGCGAGGCTATTGAAATTAGGAAACATCCTAATTTCAATAGCGACGAAGGTTGGAGTGTTCCACCTGCTTGAGATCTAATAATCAAGTAATAAAAACCTCCAAAAACAATTTGATTTATATAAAATTTGAACAAATAGGAACTTGCCCGATGATAATATTTATAGTAGAAATATATGACGACCATTACTTTAGTCATACTGTGAACACGTCAGGTTTAAATATAAAATAAATTTTGCGCAAAATCAGTAAAAAAATTGTTTTATTCATATGTCCAACTACATATTGTAGGTACTTGTGTCACTTGAGTTACTTTTAAATTTTGCAGAGAGGTTTCTTTTAACTCGAGCTCTAAGAGACTGAAGGGAGTAAATAACTTTTGTATGGAAATAGAGTATCTTACGAGCTACTTCAAACTTGAATACTTGGATGTTGTATTTATACTACAAACAGACTACCACGAATTTAGCACTACAAATTGGTTGAAATGTTAAGGTAAATACATATATTGATAAAATATGACCTTAAGTAATTATTATATTTTTTGTTATTTACACATTTTAATTCTAGATTGTTATATCTAAAGAAATTATTTCAAGAAAAATTCAACTTAATTAGTAATTATATTTTTATGTTTGTTATCTTCTTCAGTAACAACGTTGCTAGCCATACAAATTGCAAAAACAAGTAATGTGATAAAAACATACTATTATGACAAAATATAACACAATACAAACATATGACGGTTGTTAATCAATAAATTAAACTTTTTGTATGATTATTATTAATTTATATTTTTAAATCTCTTTGGTTTTTAAATTGCACCTATGCTGCTTTTATATTATCAGAAAATAAATGACGGTACAGAACGGTTTTGATGCAATTGACAACAACTAAAAATTACAACGGACAGCTATTTAGTGATAGGTTTTCGACGCATACCTCGCAGACAGATAACAGAAGAACACGTAGGCTAGTGCGAAAAGGGAGGAAAAGTGGGGAAAATAGAATGTTTGAAAACTATGTACTATCATTAATATGTCAACAGATGGCACTGTTAGGTAAATATAGTTTTTTTAAATGCACTAACAAGTTTGTTTGAACTGTGCTTGTGTTGTCGTGTACACAGTTGAATAACACCCAACATTTATGGGTGTCGTAAATGGCGACTAATTATACTGGAGGTAATCACCACGTACTTCCTGTAGCCCACAAAATGGCCAGTAGCGTTTTTCGGATTATGCTTCAACCTGACTGCCAAGTGTGGATTTACCGGTAAGAACCCCATTTTGGAGGTCGCTTCCATCCAGCAGTAGACGATTTTCGGCTGAAATCCTAATTCCATTAATAAATTGCTAATATGGTGTAAATTCGTTCTTATTTGCTGGATATTTAGTGTGCAAAATAAGAGCTATATTTTTGTTAATGCAAGTTTCTTTATTCCAAATCCCCAAAAAACCCAAAATCTTATGTTTTTGGTGGAATAAAGAACATGTAAATGTTGAAAGGGCTCGGCACGCTAAGCTTACACATCATCACGTTGCAGTAACTGTAAGTTTTTTAATATCATTAAAATACTCCTAAACAGTAAAATTCTGCATCCGATAAAAGTGATACTAAAATATTGCTAGTGCGGTTATCGGGTTAACACTAAAAATCAATCGGAATATCGATAGAGCTTTTTAAAAGCAACGCAGTATTAAAAGCACTTAATTCTTCTTAAGTTCTAAGTAATATTTTTGATCACACTCATCAATTTGCGAAAAATTGTCTTGCCTTCTTTTTATATATTAACTTCCTTATTTTTATATTTTTACTTCCTTAGCTGTTACTTTCTCAAAAGTTAGCTCAGTAACTAATTATTGGTCCTTGTAATACAATAATAATATATTTATAATAAAATATAATATAACAAATTTCCTGTTTACAATTATTTAGCTTTAGAGAGTTTGATTCTACTATAAACACACATAAACTTTTAAAAGCTTCCGTGTAATGGAAAATTATATCCTTGAATTATGGTGCATCATAAAGTTTAAAAACCTTTAGTTAAAGTTAATTAAAGTTTACCAATATTAAAGTTAACAAACACTTTTCATACAAATGTATAGATAACACGACATTAAGCTTTTGCTCTTAGAAATACTTTTCGTCATTGTAATATAGATCATTTATTTTTTGAAATATATAATTTGTAAATGTATAATGTATAATATATATATTTCTGTCTCCTAGAATACAGGTTGACCTAACCTAGGGGGCAGAGTAATATTGTTTATGTTTAGCATTGTATTTTGAATGATGTTTGTAAGATTATTGTTTAAGTGCTATTGTTGGACAATAAATTATTATTATTATTTGATGTGCTAGCGAAGGTTCATTAGATAGTATCGATTTGGTGTCGATAGTGGTCTATCGAGTAGCAACACTTGTCGATACGGCGGTGGCAGTAGGCGGGAGCAGGGCGGGTGGGATCCACAAACAATCGTCGCGGATATTGAACGGGGATGCGTTCGGAAATGCAGCCGGGAGGCTTGCGAGCCTACGTTCGCGTCTCATCGGGACCAACCAACGTGTGAAGATATGAATGCGCTCATTTTCATGCCGTTCGTATTCAGATTATATTCCATTGATATTGCAAATGGCGAACGTTAATGATTTCTCTTTTGTAATGGTAATAGCCGCTTTACGTTGATTTTATCGTGTTTTATGCAACGTACTCTCGTTAAAATATTTCATTGTACGTTACATGTTCTATAATAAAAATTTAGATTCGAAAAAGACGTCTGGTTGATAATATTTTGTAAGACTATGAAATGGATAGCTACAAACAAAAACTAGAATATATCGTTAGTAATGTGTTGCAAAGAGAACAAAATACATTAAAAAAACCGGCTAAGTGTGTGTCGGGCCACGCGCAGAGTAGGGTTCCGAAGTAGCCCAATATTAAGTAATTTTCCATGATATGTGTACAAAATGCTTACTCTCAGAGGTTGGTCGACAATTACTCGTTAAACTGTAGAGTCTACCTCGCTGTTATAATTTTCTTTTAATTTCGTTATTTCTGCTATGAATTTTACGATTTTGTAACGAACCGTTTAGCTGGTAGAGAGTTAGGATCGAGGGGGCACTAGACTCTAACAAAATTAACACCTTCAAGCTTGATACATTACAAATGGATTACAGAAAATAGAAAATGATCTCCACAATCTTGAAATATTTGTGAACAAACTTACCAACGACACCATTAGATAGACGAGAAAAATAATTAATTTGCGTTTTACTAAGTAAGAGAAATTCTAAAAAAAAAATTTTTTCCCAAGTTTTCCTTTTACTAGTTTGCTCGCGTGATCAATACGTATCTTCCTGCCAAAGTATAGCTTTTAGTGCCGATAACCTCTGAGAAAAGACGGGGACAGACAAACGAAATGGCAAAGTTATAAGGGTTCTCAGTTTATTTAGGAACTCTAAAAAATAATAATAATAATAATTTATTCACAACAACACAAAATGGTTATGAAATTACAAATGTATCGAATGAGGTAAGCCTGAGATGTTTATATTTGGCATTATTGACTGTATGCAATTGACAACTTTTATACACGATTTTTTTACTGAAAACGAAACAAATTGAATAAAAAACTACACTCGAGAGCAATGAATCCGGGTCACTTAAAGAATGTTAAAAATCTCGGAAACTAAAAATGATAGGTTAATGCAATAAATTGTATTTAATAGACAATGTAATACTCCTTAAATGAAAGTAAAAAAAATATGAGTCACCATACATTTTATTAACACAAAATTACATAAAGAAAAAAACTGCTGATCTCTCTTTAAAACAAAAATAGGAAACATGAAATGTTTGAACTTTATTACGATTTTCTTGAATTTTAATACTTCGTATTGCCTCCTCGTGCTTCCATTACTGCGTTTACGCGGTTTGGCATGCTGTACACCAAGTTCCTTATACGATTTTGGGGAATATTCTCCCATTCCTCTGTGAGAGCAATTTTGAGCTCACGAAGCGTGATTGGGGGAGGGTTTCGTTGTTTTACGCATCTGCCTAGCTCGTCCCAAGCATGCTCAATCGGGTTGATATCCGGGCTGCGCGCTGGCCACTCCATACGAGTAATGTTCATCTCTTGAAGGTAGTCATTCACAATCCTACCTGTATGAGGTCGGGCATTGTCATGCATAAATATAGCATCCTCACCTAAATCCTTACTTCCTTACTAATATTATAAATCGGAAAGTGAGTTTGTTTGTTTGTTTGTTTGTTTGTTTGTTCCGCTTTCACGCCGTAACTACTGAACCGATTTCTTTGAATTTTTGCAGATGTAAAGATAAAAGTCCGGATTAAATAATAGGGTACTTTTTATCCTGGAAAAAATTGATGTTCCCGAGGAAAAACAAAAATAATGTTTGCTTGATGGATGGATTGTAGATGGCGCTGTGTGTCGTTTAAAACAAGGTAAAATATTGCAAACGAATATAAACATGTAAATTTAGAAGCTAAATGATACGATAATGAATCCCCGAAAATGAGGAATTCCCGAGGGATGATGTACAATTTGTTTTATTGTCTAAACTGTTTTTTTTACATCTACTTATATGTTGCAAACGAATATGAACATGTAAATTTTGAAGCTAAATGATACGAAAATGAATCCCCGAAAATGAGGAATTCTCGAGGGATGACGTACAATTTGTTTTATCGTCTAAATTGTTTTTTTTACATCTACTTATCCTGAAATCACTAAAGTCAACGAATTACTAATTGGTATAAGTATTAGTTACGTTATTTAGTTCTTGAGGTATGCGATAGATGGCGGTGGGTGTTTTTTAAAACATGGTAACGATGTGTTTTTTAAAATACATAAGATGTGGAATGATAGCTTACGCTATTTATGATAAACTAATTGTAACCAGCGTTACATCGCGCTTCTTAATTTTTCCGAGGGAATGAGAAGTTTTCTTATATTTGTGCTTTATACCGCAATATAACCGAATTCCACGCGGGCGAAGCCGCGGGCGGAAAGCTAGTTGACCATAAATGGACCAACGTGATCATTGAGGATTTCTTCCACATATCTTACGCTAGTTAAAGAGCCGTTTTCTATGATCACCAGCTCTGTGCGACTTTCAGAAGAAATTCCGGCCCACACAAGTACAGACCCACCACCGTAGGCTACTTTTTCTTCGATGCATGCTTGCTTGAATCTTTCCCCTGGTCTTCGATACACTCTGTGTCTTCCATCGTGCTTGTAGAGCATAAATTTTGATTCGTCGGAGAACATAACTTTTAACCAATCTTCAATACTCCAATTTACGTGGCTCTGGGCATATCTTAGTCTTGAAATACGATGCCCACGCTCCAGTTTAGGGCCGTTTGCAGGTCTAAGGGGTTTTAAGTTAGATTCAGCAAGCCGACGTCTTACTGTCCATGCACTTGGGTTACTTCCTCCGAGCCGTCGAAACTGATTGGTGAGTTCAGTTCCTGTGAGAAAGCGATTTCGAAGCATGGTGTTCACCAAGTATCGGTCTTCTCGTGCTGTGGTACACCTGGTTCTGCCCGTTCCTGGTCTGCGTAGGTTAGAACCAGTTTCTTCGTAACGTCGGAGAACTCTTTGTACTGTTGACAGCGACACACCGACAGTCCTGGCTGTATCGCGCTGACTCCGGCCGGTTTCCAGCGTTGTAAGTATTCTGGTGCATTCTTCAGGCGTAAGCGACATAATTTCAGCTTGAATAATGAATATAGAGCACTATCAACATGGTTTATCTACTCTGATACTATAATACAAAGATTCTAAAACTGAAAACAAAATGCTTATGACAAACATTACGTACAGGCCAAAAATAATAAAAAAAAAAGTTTAATTACGATACAGGTCTTGTATGGACACCTGTATCATAATATAACTTTTTAATCATAACGATACACCTATACAACCTCCAGCTGGACCAAGGAGGTTGAACCTCTACTTTAAAAAGGTTTCAATGAACGAGTCCGCGACGACGCAACACGCATTCACAATCGATGTTTGCACCTTGGCGCCAACATTTGACATTTAAAAAATCTTTTCAATATTTAAACAAAGTTTGGTTTTGTTTGCAACATTGTTTTACGTAATATAGTATGAGAGTAGATAAAGTAGTGTATGACACTGTACATAACTTGGTCTTATAACACTCGTGTGATACTATAAAAAAACTCGCCTACGGCTCGTTTTTTTAAAACACACTCATGTTATAAGAACCCTTATTATGCAACAGTATCATAAACTACTATTATGTACCCACATAAATGACAGATTACAAACAAAAGCAAAACCAAATGCTGTAATTTCGTAGTTCCATCTTCGAAAGTGGCCCTTTTTCAAATTTGATTTTTTTATGATATAACTTTACAATAACTAAGAAGTTTTAATACCTTCATTTAAGGATTATTACATTGTCTATTAAATACAATTTATTGCATTAACCTAGCATTTTTAGTTTCCGAGATTTTTAGGATTCTTTAAGTGACCCGGATTCATTGCTCTCGAGTGTATTTTAGTAAAATTAACAACATAGATTAAAAATACAGAGCGTACAAACTGTCATGCAACATATTAAGTAACTAGAAGTCAGTTAACCTTCTAACTTGACTTGCTGTGAGCACAATACTACTATATTAGTCGTTTTTATATTTATAATGCAATGATATTATGTTAATATTATTATATTATATTTCTGTTAATATTTTATTTTAATCATTTGGCATTCTTATTGGAAATTGATTGAAATATATTATCGGTACGGTACGATGTTTTTATTATTAGCGAAAGCTTATGATCTAACTGTGGGAACATGAGCAGACTTATTATGATGAGGATGATGATGATGATGATGATATGTCATTGGTGAAAATTTTGAGATAAAAGAAATCATAGATGTACTGTAATAAATATGTCACTCATCCTAAAAAGTGTACACATTAAATAATTTTTCGAAATTGAGTTATTTACACAGAAATGTCTGGAATTACCATATTTTCTCTGAAAACGGTGCACGAGCCAGACTTACCCTTGTCAAGTTTTAATTGAATGCTAAAACCATAATGTAGCTCTCCTGTATAATGATCTTATTCCGAGATGTAAAATGATCTTATCGAATAGGTACATCGCAAACCGGGTAGTTACACGAGTAATAATAGAGCTATTAGTGGATAATTAATATTATTTATTGCTTTCTATCAACTGAAAAACAGCTTTAATCCTTCGGTAGTGATGTCAACTTCGAACATTCGAACTGAGTTCCAACCTCCCCAATGTCTACGCATTTGAACCTACTCATAAGAGAAGTGTTTAGCTCATCACAGAAGATTAACTGCTTCTCAACGTTACATACATCTTTTATTTTTTAGAAATCTGAGTTACGAGTACGGGGTTAATTTGTTAGTAGTAACTTAACTATTTTCTTATGTTCTTCTCTACTCTCTCTATTAGTTCTGTCTAAAGCACGTAAATCTCGATAGGTGGTTAGAGAAGCAATCTGTTGCGGCAAGCGAGCTCCGAGTGGATGCTCTTAAAAATAACAAAAGCAATAGTAAAAGAAATAACGAACATTATACTGTAATTATATATTTAATTTCGTACAGTTAAAATCAGTCCATTGGTTTAATTCAATAAAATGAATTACACAATACACTTAATGACCTTCTTAAAACGAAGCAACTTCCGCAACGGCCGCAACATTAACGCGTAACACATAGATAATGCAGATTTAACTGTAAAATATAATTATTGACATATTAAATTAGAAGTTTACTTACTTTGTCTTTAATTGTACAACTTCTCTGAGAAAGATATATTGGACGGCTTAGTTTGACTATATGTTCTATGAATATAAATTTATTAATGTATGCCTGTCTGAACGGAAACGGTAAGGCTTGTGTTATATATGAATATACATAACAAGCCTTACCTTAGTTACTTTGGGCTAGGCTTATTGATATGAATGTAAGAAGTATTATTGTTATATAATGTTAAACGACAAATGGTAGAGTTATTTTTATTCATAAAATGTACTAGTTACTATTATAACCTCGGCTCTATGATTGTTATTCGGCCAGCGTATTGTAATGAACGAATTTATTTACATACGAGTACCATGATAGACTTACTGTTTCAGATAAGTCAACTTAATCATATGCACTTAGAGAATTTTTATTGAAGACATTATTTGGATTTATTTCCTATGCTAAAGCTGTGATTAAAGCAAGGCGAGAGTCATATATCAGGTTGGTGAATATTTTAATTTTATCAAGAAAATTAGTTTTATGAACTGTTAAGCCCGAATTTAAAAAAATACATTGATACACTTTTTAAGCAACATGAAAAAAAATGATGACGGTTACTTCTAATACACACATCACAATAAACTAACTTAAAAAATAATATAGTTATAGTAAAATTGAACTAAATAAAAAATCCCCCTTAATCTTTGCACCTAGGTAAGATGCCCAGAAGACTGATAGGGTTACTTCGTTGTATTACCAAATTTTTTTTCTGGGCAAGTGCCTATAGTATATTTAGTGTACCCCAGAGTCCCACGGGCCTATTGTTTCAACCCCAAACGCTTGAAGTATGTAGTTTGTACTTATACTTTCATAATTACTTGGCATTAGAAAAAATATTTATTGTATTAGTTTTTTCGAGCTCATATAGATGTATAATACAATGTCAGGATGGAACTCGAAATAAACTGCATTATCATCGCAATTAAGTACCAAAATTTGGCATATTTTTTATAACTAGAGGCCCAACCATCACCTCTTATCGCGGTTCAAGTGGAGATGTTGAAGAGCGACGCCATTATAAACCGCGTATAGCGCTGTCTCACTTTGACAATGAACTTGCATCGCGCTAAGAGATTATAGTAGGTCCTCAGTTCAGAACATTTTCTCTTAGTGGACGTATTTCCATGGTAAGGATCCAACCTACAACTTCACTTAACTTGACGTAAGTATACCAAAATGTTCACGTCACGAAAACAGCTGTAGCAAATAGAAAGTAATTTAAGTAGAAAATGAACCTTCGCTCAAGTATATGACATTAAGGCCATTTTGGTATACTTGTGGGTTGGATCCTTACCATGGAAATACGTCCAGTTAAGGATTATTAAAACTCATTATTCGTCATCTTTCGAAATAAGAATACGAAAAAACACAATAAGCTAACTTGATTTCGCCACTCGTATGTTCATATACTTACTCCCCTATCTGTTGACCGGTGCCGATAGTGTTGAATGCTGCAAGGCATTAAGTTCACATATTTAATTGTATTTCTTTGCAATTATGAATAAATAAATAAGGTCATTGGCCTTTTTATAGATGAAAACACCGCATGGGGTATGGGTCATAACCAGTGGGACCCGTGCGGATTTCTAATGTACATGCAGGCGGCTTACTGTGCCTTTTGAAGCAGGAAGATCCAAAAACTTTTACTGGAGTCCGAAAGGAATGTGTAGAATATCAAAATCATAAAAAAGTAATTTCATTGTTAGAGATTTGACAAAATATGTCGGTGAAACTTCGAAGGATAGTACCTATGTCCCAGTTATAACGGGAAAAATGGGAAAATAGTTGAATGAATATAACAATATTTCTCTTAGGTTAAGACCTCTGTGTTCTGAATATATCCGTATGGATTCTGTTCTATCGAGTGGCCGACCTTTGTGAGTAGGCTATTTTTTATGTCCTTTGTTATCTGGCATTATATTGGGTTTCGGATTATAGTCCATTCGGCCACAGCAAGGATGCCCCATTGAGTTACAAAAAGGTACCACTTTATTGCTAAAATTATCCTTGGCTTACCAAATTATTGTTATATATTTTAGGTCTATTACTTTATGTTATTTACTGATTTTTTGAACAAGAAATAAACTCCATTAAAGAGCAGACGGTTCGTCCAAACATCAATGCGATGTGCTGTCGACCTGTACTTATGGTTACTGTAACAATAAATTTAATTGACCATCAGGTAATAAAAAAGAATTTTTATTTATCTATTCACTTAATCGATTGACACAAAAAGTTATTTTTGGGCGGCGCCTTCAAAACAAATACGCCATGAAGAAACCAAACACAATTAATTAATATAAAAATATTATGTATCTTGATTTTATACCTTCTAATTCTTATTTTATAAACCAGAATTATAAACCTTTCAAAGTATGCTCATATGAGAAAAATGAGACGTTGCAAAAATGATGTCTTAGGCGTGAATCATTCACACACTAACACATATAGTCCGGTCAAAGTAAATTTTTCAAATAAAAAATAATCACAAAACGCTAAAAATTGGTAGAGGTTTTATAATTTTTATATATTTTATGAATTTTTCAATGCGATCCTATAAGATCAATTATTATAGTAGAAAAATACTGGAAAAAATCGACTCAGGTTACAAGTGATTTCTCAGGCGAGAATCAAACCCGCAACCTTTGGAAATCCGGTCCAATGCTCTCCGATTTCGATCGAGAGTTCGATTCCCGCCTGAGAATTCACTTGTGACCCGAGTCGATTTTTTCAGTATTATTCTATAATAATAAATTATTGGTAGAGATGTTAGAAACATCATTACGTCAAAATGTCAAAAGTCGTATGTACGCTAAAAAAGTTATTCAAGCTCAAAGATAGAAATTATCTGTTTTTTTGCATGTTCTGTTAATTGCGAGCCTATCTCCTTACACACGGGCCTCCTTCTTTTGCCGGTACACCTCCCGTAGCAAACGTGCCTCCAGTTCTCATGGGGGTGTACCTGCAAGCGCGCAAGCCACCGATCGCGACATCGTCCTGTACCCTCGTACAAGACGGGTCGCGATCCACCTTTGGGACCTTATAAGACCGGCCAGTCCGCGAGGTACATTAAACGTCTGAGAATGTATATAGGTGATGTAGGCGTACGTATTATATAGAATATAACTTCTTCAACTCTTAGAATTGCGTTCACTCAAAAAAGTAGTTGGGAAAAAAAGTATAAGTATAATTTTTGTAGACAATTGCACATTCTACTATTTCCGTATGACCTATTTTTAGAATAAAATTACAGATTTCAAACATTTAACCTTGAATAACTTTTTATCGTACGGTATCGGTGGGGACCTTTGACATTTTATTTGTAATAATGTTCCTAACATCTCTACCAATTTTCAGCTTTATGCGATTTTTTGCAAACCTACTACTTTTTTCTATTAATTTGTCCTGGCTAATACTGCTACTCGGCGGCTATTTAATTACGCTCTTGTTTCGTGGTAATACGTATGTTTTTTTTTTAATTTTACTACTTTTGTTATAAACCAGTTACCTGATACCTATGCGCAGAGGCGACGAAAACCTAGAAAAACTGATCGTGGTTGGAAACACCGAAGGCAAAAGATCGCGCGGTCGTTCACCAACTAGATGGACCGATCAAGTAAAAGACTCGTCGACCTCTAAATTCTACTCTGTTGTAAGAGACGCGCTGGACAGAAACCGGTGGAGGAAGATCATCCACTCCAGATGCAACCCTGAAGCTGACCACGATCCTCAGACATGAGGGACCGACTCCAGAGAGAGACCTGATACCTGATAACCTGATAACATATTTACATATGTAAAAAAACCTTTGCAAAAATCAATCACACGCATACACACAAACACCTTTAGCTATCTGGGCGGCTATTAAATTAGACGATTCATGAAAATGTCTCTAAACGTGAAATATAATAAAAAAAACATGCAAATAAACTTTGATTTTAACTGGAATTTGAGTCGTAAAATGTATGTTCAATGTCGGGGCTTTAGTGAGTAATAATTCGTGAATTTCTCATTTAAGAGAATATTCTTATTTTGCGTTGAATGTAAAAGACGTTAACGACATATAGAAAAAAAAAACAATAATTTCAAGAATATAGCTAAACATCCACTAATAAAATTTATAAGACAAAATGTAAAGTGTTAAAATATGATAAGATAATGTGTTTGTCAACAATTCTGTAAAATGGTTTTCATAGATTTTTTAGCGGTGACAAAAAAAGGAGGCACCTACTTGGTGGCATTCGGATCTAAATATTTTAATACTTTTGAAATGCTTCACATTTCTTATGGATGAATGACCAAAACCTACTCAACATACCTACCAACCAATTTCTTTCAAAATATATTCAAATATTATTTGAAAATATACAAAACCAAGCCATTTAAGTTCCCCAGTATACACCAGCAGCTTATCCTGGCTTCCAAAACACGAAAAACTGGGAGAAAATATAATTCGTTACCACTCCAATGACTGACTGTTTAGCTGAACGCGTTAACCACTGCGCCAACGAGATCTTTATTAAATAATTATATATAGAGTTATGCCGTGGAAGAAGAGGAAAATAGCTAAATATAGGCCATTTCAGGTTGTACTAGTTACAAACGGATTCGACTTCATACCCCAGCATTTTGTATCTCAGTGCAAATGTAACTGCGTGCAGACACTGTGTTTTGGCTGCATTCCAAAGTTTCTGCCTCCGATACAGTTTGATGCTTCAAGTTGCATACCGGATGGTCGTAATGTTATTTGATACTATGAAACAAGATGACATGGAAAATCTAAGAAGCTTTAGATGAATTACAATGTTTATTTACCTACCTACGGGATCTTTGACAAAGGATAATCTAATTGGAAAAAGGTTGTTCACACATTTTAAACTTCTTTTTTGACTCAGATTAGTAAATAATATGATATAAGTATGATAATAATAAACAGGGCAGAACCCGTTATCGTCGAAACTTCGAGATAAAAGGTACCTTATATATGTAGGTTCCCCTTTATCTCGAAGTCTTTTATTTAAAAACTAGCGACCCGTCTCGGCTTCGCCTGGCTCTACTATATTATGCATGTAACCTTCCTCTTAAATCACTCTGTCTATTAAAAAATTGCATCAAAATCCGTTGCGCAGTTTTAAAGATCTAAGCATACACAGCGGCAGACAGCAGGAAGCGACTTTGTTTTATTTCTATGTAGTGATGCTGTAATGTGTAAAAGTTTTAAGTCAATTCATATGTTTTTTAAGTTTTTCGGACATAAACTAGAGATGGGTCGTCGACGTATTTTTCGTCAACGCAACTAGAATGTCCAATGCCGTCCATCCACTAGTCGATGAACTAGTTGAATTTGTCGATTTGTTAACGCGATTAACGACAGACGTTCAATCGACTAAGCACGGTGTCTACGGACTCGATGCAAAGGCGATGGTCGTTCTATCTTCGATTCGACAGTTGAATAATCTGCAAAGTTTCTTAAAAAGTCACCAGACAGAATGCAGTCAATCGTTTCATAGTTTTCCAGGCTTAGGAATGGCTGAATACGTTTTAAAAAGATTTTTATATTATCGTATATCTGGCTTGTTAAGAAGATCAACTGATTTTATGTTATCTTTAATTTTTTATGAATATTTTTATTTGCTTTTTTATAGATTTTATGTTTATTTTTATCGGAATACCTTTTCTTACCTTTTCACTCTTACAAATTTATCATTCCTATGCAATATACATTTTGCTCGATGATACTATTTCAACGGACGCATGAACTTGAATTAACCGGGTACGTTTACGCGTCGTCTTCGCGTTGTCAGTAGGGAAGAACGCTGTGAACACTCAGTTTATCCGCCTATGAATAAGACTAGTTCACCAATGAACAGTAGACGGTCGAAAGGTTGATTAAACATAGACCGTCTATTTAAACAGTTCATTGATTCAACGCCTATCACTAACACAAATATATGGCAGTTATTTTTTATATTGAAAAATCATATGTTCCTATATGCCACTCTAAATGTCTCTACAAAAAAAAACAGTTATCCAGTTTTCGACTTTACACATTAGACGGACGATACCGCTCTTCTTACATACATTGAACCTTAAAGCCTTTGATACAATTTGATACTGCGTACCAGTTAATTATTTACGACAATCTAAGCAGAGAGGCTTAGGCATTTTAAAGTAGAAAAGAATGTTTTTGGTTCTGCTTTTACTGTTCATAATGACATTTTATTTTCTCAACTTATAAACTGACATTGCATTTGAATTAAGTCCTTTTGGTGAAAAAACCGGAAACCATTTGCGTTTTGACCCATTTTTACAGAGTAATATATAATACACTTGATT
Source organism: Calamotropha paludella (assembly GCA_927399485.1). NCBI lineage: Eukaryota > Metazoa > Arthropoda > Insecta > Lepidoptera > Crambidae > Calamotropha > Calamotropha paludella. Next base: position 14,509,313 of record OV656813.1, on the reverse strand, counting down.
CTTAACCACCGCTTTGCGATAGAAATATTGAAATCAGATTTGCTATTCACAAAGTACAAATCATCACGATCTCTCTCTCAGCATATATCTAAAGAACAAGGATTCTTGTTACGATTTCGACAAATTGCTATCGTTTACTATCTTTTCCTACTTATAACTTTTGCAGATCTACTTGGACTACTGCCGCACAACTTCGATATATTTTACTATCAATCCTCCTCTTCATATTCTTAGCATATCCTTGAAAGCATTCCTCTTTTTATCAATGTATTTCTAATAGCATAATTATTTTCTTATACTACTCGTATTTCAAGTAGTTTTAAGTCACTCAAAACTGGAAGAATACTTATTATACTGTAAGAGCTGTATAAGTGAGTTGCGAAGTGATTGTATGTAAATAAAAAGGACTCTTTATTAATAAATAGGATTTATTACCGAATTTAAAAAAGGAGGTTATCAATTCGACCCGTATGTAATATAGTTAGATTTGCACAGTTTTTGTATATGTTAGTGTAGTCGTATGTATCTCAAAAACTATAAGTGGGACTGCAAAAATATTTTTTGTTTAACTATGTATCTAATAGTCCAAATTAGGGAACTAAGCAAATTTCATCAAAATCGGTTCAGTAGTTATTGAGATAGATAGTTATGTTTGTATTAATCACTAAGAAAAGGTGTCGTTGGCTTAACATCGTAATTTTAAAACATGCATGTTTCAATACAGTTGAGCTCTAGCTAAATAATCTCGTTAAAATTACAATTAGTGACTTAATTTCAATTAAAATAAAATAATGAATAAATAAAACAGTATTTGATAATATTAATCCGACTTTGAAACAGTTATTTATTTAATTAATTACTAAAAGGGGAAATAAAGTTTTATGTTTAGAAAAATAAAAAAGTAAATATGCCAACAAGTTTTTGAAGGCGGTATCAGCCTCATTTTTTAGAATAAACTTTGTCACTTGGTACTTGATAACAAGACATAAAATTATATTTCTTCCTTTTTAGTTATTGATAAAATAAATTACAGTTTTGAAGGTTTAGTTTTTACACATATCGATTTATATCACTAATCTGAAATTATGCAAAATTTAAACACGTGTTCCAAATATTATACGTTTTATACATTTTATACCTTTAATAACGAGAGTCAAATACCATATTTTCAATTAATACATTTTTTCATACTCTTTCACAAACGTAGAAATTTATTTGTTTTAAAGTCCAAATAACCAATAACGACCAGACTTATTGTTGGGCAGGTTAAAATACAGCTATAGCGGCACATATCACATTCAGGACAAGACGAGTATATGAGGCAAGTAAATTTCAGAGGAACTTCCAGGGACCAAACAGCTGTCTTGAAAAAAGACCAGGTCAAAAGTACCATTACCCGAGGTGCGTGTATGAAAGTCGAAGAAGCGAGAGATGTATATCTGGATCGTGGAAATCTTTTACCTCTGATTGCCCCTGTGGAAAATGGGCGTTTCCTGTATGATGTGATTGACCAATAACGAACACATAATTATTTTAGTATCTAACAAACCCAGTGCAATTTAGTTTTAAGAATAGTTTCCACACTTTATTTGTTTATGTATAAACAATCTGAAGACTGCTCATTACCCTAATTGTTTGTTTCGAACAACATAAGTAATATATTATACATCAATAAACAAGCAACAACAGAACATTATATGCTTTCCAAGCAAAGGTGTGGCCATTGATGAGGAAAATGTAAATTTTAATGATAGAGATTTCTTATTCATAACTTCTTTAGGTTCCATGGTATTATTGATACCCAGGTACGCTTGCTATTTTAGTACAATCAATCAATCAATAGAAAGGTAAGGAAAATAGTATCAATCGAAAGGTTCACATGTTCATGTAGATAAATTCATGAAGAGCACGGGAGCAGTTCGCAACAAATCTAAGTAACCGTAAATAAAAAATCACAAACTAGTATTTTATTAATTTAGACGTTATTCAAAATATTTAAAAAAAATATTCGTTATGAAAATCAAGAAATCTGTCATCGGTATAATGCCTTGGATAGTAATGCAGCAGAACTATTCCTTTATCTATAAAATAAAATTGCCAATATATTAAGGTATTCTTGATTACGTAGAATTATATAATACATAGATATAATTAAAGGTGGTTAGTTGTTATTGCTCATGTCCATAATTTTTCTCGATCATAATTTACAATTTCCAATTTAAACTAAGAGACACTTCTTACTAAAGTGGTGCCGTAATCCATTTACGAAATTTCTGCGTGCCGGTGCAGACATTATGTCTGAAATGAATGTCACAATTGTTTTATTAAACGTCGTTATTAATTCTTATAATTGAGACAATTATAGAAGAGTTGATAGCAATTAGCGTCAGGCAAGGGTGCTCCTAAGAATCATCTGGCGCCGACCCAAAGCTCTCTTAACACGGGCAGGCCGACGAGGTTAAATGTTTCGGAATGACTATTGTAAAAAAAAAACCATTTAAGTGCTTAGATTACTTCAAGATAACACTTATATCCAAAAATTGGGTGACGTAGGGATCTAGGGCTTCGCACAAACTTGGATTAATAAGAGTTCGTCCATAGCTTTGAACCATGCCATATCTAAATGTGTACCGATTTTTTCCGAGTGTTTGTTGTCTCTAAAACATATCAAGATGATGTCAAAAATTGAAGTTATACGCTTCAGGCAGAGAAACGATTTTCACTCCTCATAATTAGGTACCCACTCTATTAGAAATTGAATTTGTTTTAATTTCATTAGTATCTTCACTGTCCTTTCGTACAAGTCAATTACCTTCGACCATTATAGGACTTTTGAGTGGCCCTCCTAAATAGATATCTAGAGATTTCTGGATCGCTGACGGACGCGTCGGTCGGAAATCTGGCAGGGACGGGAAAAAACTGCCTGCATTAATTTTGTATGAATTAGTTTACTTCCTGCCGTTTCAGATGCACCTTGTCTGGCTGAGTTACGTGGAGCATTTGGACGCACACGAAACAATGAACTCTCACCGCTAAATATTTATATAGCGCTCTATATTATCATCTACAGACTTTTCTTACTAACAAAACCTATTAAAAATATCATTAATACACTATCACAATTTTAAAGTACTAACTCACTTACTGTTTGTAGCATGTGATCACGGCTGGTTGGTGCAACGGTAGCGTCCCGGCTTACTGCACCAACGGTCCTAGGTTTGAATTCTGGTAGAAGCATGTGTTTGCCTGATATATACTTATTTATGTATTTTATCTATTACTAAGTCTATAATAAAAGCTCTGCTTAATCAAATACTAAATAATTGGTATGGGTTGTCCTATCTAAAGACTGTATTTATCTAATTTCGCATAGATAAATTTATACTCATATTATAAAGCTGAAGAGTTTGTTCGAACGCGCTAATCTCAGGAACTACTGGTCTGAATTGAATATTCTTTCAGTTTTAGATAGCCCGTTTATCGAGGAAGGCTATATGCTATATATCATTTAACATATTATACCTGGGCTACGCGTGGCTGGGTCAGCTAGTTAGAGATATGACTACTTTTAATATTTAAATTCATCTTTTACGAGTTTTACGATTTACATAACTGTTACATTATTATGAACGTTGAACGTAACCTGTCAAGAATATTATGCTATTGAATTAGGTCGTATGGCATGACATGCTAAATCAGCGGCTTGTTAATATTTGCTATTACAAATTTGATTATATTATTCAATCTGGCATTGCTCCAAGGCGACTAGTCCCAGCAAATATTGCCAAGCCTTCAATGGCATCTCGTTTTGTGCTTTGGTGTACATTCAACAGAAATTTAGTTTTAACTGTGTGGGAGAATTTGAACCTTAGTCAGCCGCTCTAAGAGTGATACTAGTTAAGTTATACGTTTGGATTGGTTGATGACTGTATCATAAAATGAGGAGTGAACAATGGCCAGTGCAACGCTTTATTTGCTGCTGTTACGCACAAAACGGCTTTAATTTAATAATAAACACTAACCATTCTTTTGTTCAATAATTAATTAACATAAAACCTAATACCAGTACTCTTGACATTTATATTATATTAATAATCAATACAAAAGAATTACAGTTGGAGTTAAAAAAGTTTTATCACATAAATCTATTCTTATCTTATATTTTACAGGATGGTGATTATTTTAAATTTGTTAAAAAACCGACAACAGCTGATAGAAAAAAGGAACTTCCTTTTCTTTACTTTTAATTTTTAATATTATTTATATTTAAATAAAAAGTTAAATTTGTCAAATACTTACATTACTTATTATCTGCCGTAATAAGCGCAATGGCGATGTCCCTTTAAACATTGACAGCTTTTTCGAAAATTTAATTAGTTTCTTTTCAATGGCAATACGTTAAATTACACTTCGCAGCGACATATTATGGAATGATTTTAAAATAATTAACGTAAACGTTTGATATTTTTAATAAGCTTTATATTGGCTACCAATCCACTGGTTTTAGAATTTTATTCTTTAAAAAAAATCTCTTTTGCCAATACGACTTGTTTAAAAAATTAAATAAGTTATATAAAGGGTTCAATTAAAAATCTAGTCAAGAAAGGGGGAGCCAGACCAGAATTCTGTAACTCAAGGAATCCTAGCACAGCTTTCACATTGCTGGGTTATTACTTATTATTTAATTGTTTACCTGAAGTACTTATGTGACGGACCAATTAATGGCTGTTTTATTAATATAAACTATGTACTAATCTATAAGCTAAGATCACAAATTTGTTGTTTGTCTGTCCGCTCTTTTTCCCGCTTTTTTTCTATTGTGTATGCGTTACCATAGCAACGCGTCCACCGCAAGTAGTCCGTCTACCGGACGCTAGATGGCGCTAACGGAAAAATATGTAACAGTAGAAAAAAATTAAACAATTTTGTCCACCCGTGCGAAGCCGGGACGGGCCGCTAGTATATTTTATGAACTTAAGTTAATCTTTATATGACACTGATCAAACTCTATTGAAATTACGAGAACAGTTTAATATTTCATCTCGCAGTTCAACCGCAGTTTACCGGACGCCGTCAATATGACTAATTTTGGTTAAGGATCATTAGCTTGAAGTGTTTAGTTGAATCTTGAAATGGTCTTTCGTGTTCCAATCATTAGTGGTACATACTGGCACGCGGTTCACTCCGAAACCCTGCTTAGGAACATTGTGTGAAGACCTATTTCAAACAGTGGTGAAGTGGGCAACCGAACCGTGGGGTCGCCTGTCTGGCGTCCATCCAAAACTATTCACTGTGTGTTGCTCGTATCGATTTGACTGAGTGAAACTGTAATTTCTGGTAACTACTCGACTGACTTGCTCGGTTGAGTTGATGTGTGAATTTCTTGAACGATTTCTTATTGTCTATTTGCATTGTTGTTGCAAACTTTGTTTATTGGAATCTTTTAGGATTTCTTACAAATTCTGTTTCTTCGTGATATTGTTTTGGAAGGAGTTATTTAAATACTTACCCTACTAAAGGAACATTAGTGGCTGTGACGTAAAAAGACACATTGTGACTTATTTTCAAAGTTTTGTATCTTAAGTTAATGTCAATACTAATAGAATAATTTTAAGCCTATGCAAAAATATAGATGAAAGCAAATGTGTTAAAATTACTAAACCTCAGCAAAGAATTGTAACTAATAGAAAGGACATTGCCTACCATTAGTAGGTAATAACTTTAAGTTTTTTATATGAAATAAAGCAAGAGCTCAATCGTATAATTTACTTTTTATTGGAGCGGAGCGAGCGAAGCTCCCATGGATCAGCTTCAATGGCGCAATGTCTGTTACGCCATAACTTCCCGAGTTCTTAATCGATTTTAATATTTTTTATGTGAAATCGAATCAACAGGTTTGGGACCAGATGATGAAGGAGCCCGAATTTTGAAATTCGCAAAAATTGCCATCGAAACAAAAAAATTTTTTTAGGTATTACGCTCCACTCCAATATATGGTGCTAGCGTAGCTTTATGCTTAGCGACTGCATCGCCTATTTATATAAGAAATGAAAAGTAACTTAGCGTGAAATAAAAGTTTACCAAAACTATTTTTATTATAAAAACAATAAAATTACCATAATAAATATATAATTTATCATCAAATCGTGGTTAGAATGAGAGCTGAACTTTTATGACCGGCGCATCGCTGGTATAAATCAAGAAACAAATCGAAAAATTACATAGAATCCCACTGTCTAGACATTTATTTATTGTAATACGTATGTATGCTGTTAGTATGATGTTTTATACACACACAGAGGGAACGGCAGTCTGCGTTTAGGGCTGGCAAAAATATTACACCTTTATAAACCAAAATAAAAAAGTTACTGACTCGCGGAACCGCGATACTGACCGTGAAAAATTTGCTAGAAGATTTAAATTTTGTGCTAGTTATCTTGCAAACAGTAGAACAATTACTCAAAATACAACAGTATATATACTTAACATAATCTTAGCCTAGTTAAATCATGATTTTAGTATCGCACTAAATTGTGCGGATTAGCATGTTTGTATCCACAATTACTATCTTCTGTCTAACAGTCGTAGTCAATGCTGTATCGATCAAAACGGCTGCACTGATATACATAACTGTGCAGAGATGTGACATTTTAAAAATAACAGTATTTGAAATGCAAAATACAAAATACCTATTCCCATTTTGTAGTTAAATACTTTTTTTAAAAAGCATTTTATATTTTATTTGAAATACCTACCTATTTTGTATTTGCAAAATACAAAATACTTTTGCTAAGTTTTGTAAATATCGAAGAATTAATAATTAATGTGTTACAATCTTCAATTAAAATCTTGTTACAATAAAAGGGTACTGTAAATAAAACACTATGTAACTTGGTCCGATCAGCTTCTTTTACTATCGACTCTTTTCGTATGAATTCGGTATTATTCGGTCACCTTACCGTTCGGTGAGTAAATAGAGAACATATAAAGGAATTGTTCCTTGCAGAAGTGAGAAAACTTAAAAATGATCATAAAGATCTAAATAATACACCTCAATCATCACACAAGAAAGAAAAAATGAATCCTACTACATGTTCTATGATGATTCAGATTCTTCATTAGCTAGTGATAGTGCAAACACCACTATTGACCTGGAATCATTGCAATATTTGAAGGATAATGATGTTCATTAAATAAATACCCTAGAGTAAAGATGTAATTCTTGAAATATAATTAATACCTGTTTGTCTAGCTCTGCGCCAGTAGAGAGGCTTTTTTCTTAAGCTGGCATGATTATGAGACCACACAGGAGAAAGATAAGCGACAGTGTATTTGAGCATATTATTTAATTAAAATCTGTTAAATTAATTTTATTTAAGTAAGTTATCAAAGTTAATTTACCAGCCAGGCTAAGATAAATAAACTTTTCAACAAAATAAAGATAATTTAAAATAAAAGCATTTTATTTTAATAAAGCATTTTGTAAATACATATTTTGCATTTAGTATTTTAAATATAAAATGAAAAACTATTTTGTATTTGAAATAGCAAAATACAAACAGTATTTGCATTTTGCATTTCAATACATTTTATAACCTATTTTGCACATCTCTGCAACTGTGGATGGATGAAGTGTTTACGTAATTGCAAATAAGAAATAAAATAATGCACAAGAGACAGCCCTATTCTTATGCGGCTGTAGAGCTTGAAACTTGAGTGGACAACTTCGTCGGCCACGCGGCAAAACTTCGTTTTTCATTTAATTTGCCCGAAACGAGTGCAGCTTACAATATTTTCAACGCTAGTAACTTTCGATTCGAGCCTTCGTTATAAATTTCATAGTTAGCGCGCGCTGTACTGTAAATGTGACCTAACATAAACCACTTCAACTCTGCCTAATGAATTTAGTACTAGAGACTTCAAAGGAGCGCTGCTACACAACTTCTACAGGTTTTGACGAAGTTTGCTATAAAATAGAAATTAACAGACGCGATAAAGTTTTTGTTTTGTATTTACTTATTTCCTTCATTTGGTATCTTTGAGTAAATGTAAATTTCTAAGGTACGTAAAGAGATAATTTATCATATTTGGTGTTATATATATTTTTTTAATAAGGACTCAAGAAATTTCGTTTTTAATACGGGAATTCTTAGCTTATAGAAAAATAAAATTTTATATTTTAAAAAGTGATACTCTATAGACTTATATACTTTATAGTTATGAACCATTTTTGACAGTTTCACAGTTATAGTTAGTATTTCTTGATAATCAAAAGTTAAATTATAAAGAATATAGCTTTTCCTTTGATTTGCCGACGCGAAAGTTATATTCATACCTTTCCATATAGTATATGGCACATACAGCATTTACAGCTCGAGATTGAGACATAACGGTGAACGGTTTTCAATAAAGTGTTAACGCCAAGCTATAGTCGGTTGCACGCGTGTTCCTTGCAAAGGCTTTTTAGCTTTTCTATATAGAAGGTTTGTTCGGACGATAAGGACTGATCTGCGGAAGACAGGCTTGCATCGTGCACCAGACACGATCGATACTGGCGGGTGCCACCCTGCCTCCCCGACTGAAACTTTTGCGATAAGTGCAGAACTAACGCGTTCTAGTGGTGTACGCAATGCAATATTGTTAGCCAGTTACGAGTTGAAACAGCGGATATTAAGACTGCACTACGCTCCCGTTTTTACAATGGCCGAGTTTGAAATGAATGTTATATAGTAACGTATTAATTTGTATTCATGGCTTATATTATTGGATGGTTGTATTCTGTTGTGAATACCTGAGTGATTTTTATTTATATGCTGCATGAATTGTTTTCATCTGTTAAGCGTCCTCAGAAAAAAATATTATGATTTATGGAAACTTATGGTTGTTAAAGTTTTAGAAGTAGTAGGCAACGAAATTTTCCGAAACTGAGGAAGTACTTGGTTTGGTGTCAAATAATATTGATGTGCGTAAGGTTGTATTTGATGAGAAGATTTTTGAGATTCAGGATTGCTAAAATGCTAATGTTCCCCCTGGGATAGTTCATAAGTCAAGGATCAAAAGGCCCGTAGTAAAATTTTAAAAAGTAATATAAACTTATTAAAACACATATCATTAAAACCTTTTAATTAAAGTTTTCATTGTAGTTATACATACTTTTTCATATGTACGTTCATTTAAAAGTTCTGTAAAACTACGTAAACTCTTATAACTAAAGGATAATCTCAGAATTATGACGTTACTATCATAATATGATGGATAATATATATTTTGATAAACAGTGAAGGAAAGTTCGTATATCCTCGGTACAGTTGTGCACATTACCGTGACAGAAGAAAATTTTGCGTCGCGTACTTAGAGCTTTTGTCCGAGAAAGTTGTCCAAGAGAGTTGTCCGTGGTTGCAAGTTCCCAACGCGCGACCACGCTTCGTCCACCAACTTCTTTCTTAGCGCAGCTGTGAGTAAGAAGATTTGCTTTATTTTGTATAAACTACGGTTCTTAGTTGACGATATCATGAGCAGTGTGTGACTGACATGTTTTTTTCCTCTGTTATGTCTTTACCTCACACATCTCCATTTATACATTTATACTTCTCCCCTATTATGAATTATGAACTATTATGAATTTTTCGTTATTCACATATAAATAAATATATATCCCTATGAATCGGTTACTATAAAAAAAATACTATAAAAATACTATAGGTATATTCTTTATGTTAACGTGTTATTCAATAGCCTGATACACGTGGCTCTTTTCAAATATATTAATATAAAAATAATTATTATGTTTTATATATTTACCCAAAATAAGCACTATAAGGCTTGTGTTATGGATACTAGGGTAACGGATATATATAAATATATGATACATAGATATGTAATATTTATAGAAATATATATAAATATCCATGACTTAGGTACAAATGTTCGTATTCATAACCCAAACATCTGCCCCTTCCAGGATTCGAACTCAGGATTGTCGGTGTGAAAGGCAAGGTCGCTACCGTTGCACCAAACGGTCGTCGATATAATATCAAGTAATATAAAAAACTAAGATATAGAAAAAGCACTTTCGGGTATAGCTGAATTTTACAGAAATAATAGAAAACTATCTGTCCCGGCGACGCGTTGCTGTGCCGACTGCAGTGCCATATGCCGGACTGATTTGTGAATCTAAACCATTCTCAGATCCCCTTGAACACACACAAAAAAAATCATTCAAATCGGTCCAGCCGTTTAGGAGGAGTTCAGTGACATACACACTCACAGAAGAATTATATATATAAAGATAGGAGCAAAAAAGTATTTTTTTCTTAGTATAACATATATGTGAATAATAGCCATTTTGTTGAATGAATAATAATACTAGATTTAAAAATCTAAAAATCCCACGTTTTTCAGTAACCAAAAAAGAATAAAATAACCCGGCGGGGCTAAGCGAGGGGCGCATCAAAAGTGGGGGCGCATATTACTTATGGAGATGTAATGAGATGTACGTTATGCATAGATGTTGAGAGTATTTGTAAAGATGCGCCCCCACGTTTTGAGTGGCCCCTCGCTTGGCCCCTTTTATTTTATTCTTTTTAATTTTCTTGCGGTATTATTATTTTATTCTTTTTAATTTATTAATTAATCTCAGCAAACCATGAGTCGCTATGACTTTTTTCATATGAAAGTGAAATTTCGCAAAATTAGGCCTGAAAGTGGCCGTAGAAAGTTAAAAGTTGTTTTAGGATGCATTGTCATCGGGTTCTGACTTGCTCCAAAAATTTCAGCTCGCTAGATGGCCGGGAAGTGCCTCAAAATTGAGTTGCAAGAATCCAACTGCACAGACAGACAGAGAGACAAACAAGAAAGCGACCTGAGAAAAACGTGGGAAAAAATATATTCAGGTAAATTAAAACAAAAAGAAGTTATGTAATATAACTTTCATTATACACACTCACTACATTGTAACAATTTGAGCTAAAAATGATCGTGTCATTTGTAACGCTCGATAAAATAAACAATAAATCGCAACTTTATAGTGTGCTTTACTTAATAGTCTTAATAGAGGCTTGAGAAAAGATGTTTGTATTAAGATCTTTTGCAAAAAATATATGAATAGTAATGAAATCAATAAATAAACGAATAACTTATGCACCAGCACAGCAGTAAATTGTACAGCAGCCAACCTATTTCTAACCACGTTCAAAACGGTAATAGCACAGCCAGCTAGAGACTCCCTAGACTAGAGACTCCCGATTGCGATTGTTGCATAAATGCAGTAAAGCTATATATATTTTATATAGGGAACTCATTAAAAGCAGTATAAAACAGATTTTATGTTTTTTTATTTTAGAATTCTATATCTTTAAGTGGCTTTACGTCGAAATTGTCGTTTATTAGTCTTACAAAAAATCGAAACGTAGTAAATGGTTTGCGATGAAACTTCAGTAAGTAGTACGTTTGCAAGAGGTTTATATTTAGTTAACAAAAAAATAGCTTATCAAAGTACGCTGGACACATATTGTATTAGGTGATAATATCTAGGATATGCACATTTTGTATGTCTTATTTGAGGCAAATTTTTATTGCTTTACTTAAACTAACTTATAAATTTAAAAAATAGCCGTTTCAACGTGATTTCAGAGCAAACAATTCAACACTAACAATTATTTTTATATTTGTCTACCATTTACAATAATGGTAGGAATTTTTATGCAGGATCAATAAAAAGTACAAATCATAGGATTCATCTTTATGTACCCAATTCATAAACGATTCGAACGACACGCCCTGTCCATGTATGCACTGTATACCAGTTACATGTCAACTGCCAAATGGCATGGATATTTACATACAGTCGATCCAACCTACTCGTCACAGTTGCCGTCTGCTTGAGCAAATCCTATGCATTTGGCACAATAGCATAATTTGTTAAGCTAACGGCTACCCTTATTTTGCCCTTGAGTCGAGTGGCACTTGTACCGGTTTTTATAGTAAACCTACGCCAAGGTTACGGGTTTGATTCTCGGCCATGTCGATGTAATAAGGGCTTAGGTGTCGGGGTAACGTCGTTGTTCTAAATTCTGTAATACACTCGTGTAAACCACTAGATTTAGCTATCAAACTTGGGTTCAGAACAAATCATATGTTAGCATATTTATATTTAGTCCGAATATGGAGTGACGATAATTTGGATAATGTTAACTTTTCCTATGTTGTTTATTCATGTAAGCTACAATTCATGTAAGCTACTGCGAAAATTTAATTTGCTATATAATCATTTATTTAAATAATATTATTTCATTGCATATACATTTTTTTAAATCTTTTTAAATGTAGTTTCGATTCTTATAAAGTTGTCATACTTTTTGAGAGCGATCTAAAAAGTTCACCATTTCTGTAAAAAAAAGGCAAACTAGAAAAAATAATCTTTTGCATTTATTTTCAATACTGTGTTATGACATGTTTAAGACCGAGACCAGAAAATGCAGAATAGAGAGGATTTCCGAAACGAAAATTAAGAATTTGTTAGAGTAAAGTAGATCGTTTTGGTTGATAGTTACTGTTCTACTTTAGATTGGTGATAGCTTTGAAAGTTTTACTAACAGCCGGTTTATATATAAAGGATTATAATTACACTAAATGCATTGATAGATGGATGGATTAAATAAAATTATCACATAGAATTTTTTCAGAGTTGACTTAAAGAGTTTTATTTGCTTATTTTATTTTCATTAAAAGTTCATATTAAAAAATTATAACTAAATATTGTTAAATGATATTCCATTCACATTCGCGCAAATTGCAGCGACAAGAAAATTTCAGGTCACATTCACAAGGCAGTGTGCAGTGCAAAATTGCAACTGATCGTGCAAGTTCCAAACTCGCAACCTCGTCCGTAAACTTAGTTCTTTCGTAGTGCAGCAGGTGTGAAAAGATATTTGCTTTATTCCGTATACATCTACATACTGATTCTATTTGTGTCTTGTTATTGAATCTTCATCGTTGTGTTTTCTTATTTTTGTGTAAAAAACCTGACACGAATCTCAGAAGTTCTTCCGTATAATTATATCACTTTAATGAAAAACAGTGTAAATAAAAAACAGTACGTTAAGCAACAATGTGGATAAATAACGTAATGCTGACTTCATAAGGAACAAGTTACGCTAAAATGTCGGGCAACTGATTTTTGCCCCAAATCAATGCAGGGCTTTTTTGTTTAACTACATTATAATACCAAGCAATAGCACTGGTATTCTCTAACTCCCATGAACATTATATTTGGCGAAAGCTAAGTAAGTCTTTTGTATTCATAAGTAACTTTCGTTCTTTAAACTACAACGAACTTAACTCCTTTACTTTTATTCTCAATATTCTCGCAAATTTTTTTTAGGATAAATTGAGAAGAAATCTATGATTTTCAGAACTTCTTAAGGGTTTAGCGTGTCATGTAGCAAGTAGCGGATTTTAATGATTTAATTAAGCTTTATAAATTATGTAATGGTAAAATATATTTTAATATACTGATATTAAACCTATCCTCAAAACAACTCATCGATACTTAGGCACTTAAGGTACTGTACTGGCTTAATAACAGTTTAAGTGAAATTGCTTGCTTGATTGATTTGCGCCTTGCTTGAATTTGTTAATGCGATTTAGCCATTTGCCTCGATATTTTAGTGACATAATAATGCAAACTGTCGCGAATTGAATATTTTTTTCTAACACCACAGCTCACAAAGATAGGCATCTTCATTGATATACAATACAACACATTATTAGATAAAAAGCGTTTGGTTTTGCTAAAAGGCGTGCAGATTAGTGTTTTGTTTTGGTAATAGAAGGATATACAAATTATTTTTTCTAAGTATTCATAACTTTTATAAGAGAATTTATACCAGGAAATTAACAACCAAATGAATACCTTTAATTTTCACAACGCCAAATTTGAAACGTAAAGAATTTTATAAATAGAAGGCGTGGTTCTCCATTCGCCTTTCCTGCAACAAACTTATCTTTCAAAATTACAGAGTAACAGATGGCTGTATGTGAAACAGATTAATAAGATTACTTTAAGGTTTTAAGATTTACACTGACGTAAAGGCTCCCTTTGCTAAAGCGAGGTTTGATTTATTTATCATTTTCAACCTACCACGTTTGTATGAGAACATTATTTATGGTCAGACTATCTTTAAATTTTAATGCAAAATAATTTCCATATACTTTCTGCACGGACAATATGCATCAGTTTATAAATAGATCATTAAAAAAGGTTTAAGTTCTTCATCATTAATTTATTTTATCATTACGGAAACTTAATGAAAATTTAAAAATCTTATGAAGGTTTTACTTTAACTATAACAAGAGCTAGACGCGCGAGTTGCAATTAAACTGCGCATCATTTTATACGCAGTAGGTGTCTAAAATGGTTGCATTTTTAATTGCACTATCTCGCCTAATTGCTTGTTTCCTTTATAACCCAATGGAAAAATATGGTTGCAATTCCACGGTAATGTTGTACTTACAAACATTTAAATAAAATCAAGCTTTGTATAATATATATTTCTTTCATCATGCTTTTTTTTGTTTCCTATGTGTTTTGTGTCTTCAGAAATAACTTCAGACCAAGAGTTAATACCAAGCGTTTTGTTAAAAACACAGATCATACTTACATTTTGATTCGATTATGCAACCGCAGCAGTTGATCAGTTATTGTATATTTTAGACAAACTGTTCAATGGATGACTAAATATTTAATAGAACTCCGTGCTTCAAAATTATCTTTAAATTTTAAAGGGATTGAAACATCCTCTGTAATTTTAAATGGGTTTTTCAAGAATTTACATTTATGAGAGGTGTTATCGGAACTAGCATTTTATCTCAGGTAGCAGTATCGTCTTTTTTTCTAGATTTATCCTCCCTAAATCAAAGGTAGGCTTATAAAAGCTCTTGAATATCTGGTTCTTTTTACATTCACTCATTTAACAGAAACACTTTGTAGGAGGATCATGATCCTGTGAACGTGGTTTCTGAAATTGAGTCGAAAAGTTAGGATTAAATAAAAACATGAAAATAAATGTGTTTTTCTGTTTCCGTGAAAAGCTGCAATTAAAAATTAAATAAAACACATTTTAAAACTGGTACTTTTTTCATATTGAGTTATTCTTATTCGGTTTAGTTGAATATTATTATAAAGACTCATATTGAAATTGTTAACATTTTGATCGTTTTTCTTTTGGCAATTACATAAGCCTCACAGTAGTATGATTATAGAATCCTTAAAATACCAAGAGGTTTAATTGCGGTGCCTAATTGTTCGTCTTCTACCCGATAGAGCAATATTTGTTATTTTAGTTGGAGCAATTACATGCAGCCACACGGTAATGCAGCACTTAAAAACGTTTTAGCCCGCCGTGTTTGCAAATGTTTGCAACCGTTGTTGTCTCGAGAAAATAAAAATAAATTTAAAAAACAATAACAAGCAAACACGAGTTTACTGTGTTTAGCACTAATCTATCCACTGGATCCACTCACCTAGTAATTATTTAGTTTTAGAAATTACATGAGATCATATTATACTAACCCTACGTTATATTTCCCCCATCTCTTAAAGTGTTCCAGAAGCTTACTCTTTATCCACGTGTAGCGTGATGAATTCAAGTTTTCACGAGCTTGACATGACAAAGCTGGTATATCAATAGCGTGCTTGGATACATCTACGGTAGACTATTATTGGCCAACTTCCTTCTTTTTAAGTTTCATTTGTGACTTCTTTCGTGTTTTATGAGTTGTGGGTGTCGCCCATGAAAGACGAAGAATAACGTAATTATGATTGCTAGGCTTGGGTAAAAAAACACCAATCAAGAATTTCAAAAATGCCACTTTTAGCTATGCGTAAATTTCATAGACGAAGTAGCTAAAAATAATTTTTAAAATAAAGTCTAACGGAGTAGTCGGACACTTTTCGAAGATCTTTTTATGTATATTTAGAGTATTTTAAACGCTTCAATCAAAAAATGATGAAAACTCAAAGCTATAAGCTACAAAATAAATAAAGAAGTTATCACTTTTGATAAAATTAATTTAGCAACACTGTGTGAAATAATAAAAATTAAATATTAACGTATTATCACACCATTGTATGTTTGATAAGACCTACATGTATTATTTCCTGCTTTTTGTTTTAGAGTATTATTTGTTAACTCTATATTAAAATAAATTTTGTAACATTTCCCCGAGATCAATAACCGAAAGAAAAGAGTAAACCGAAAAGGCGACCAACTAACAAAGAATAAAGTATTCTAAGAATAGGTGCTCAAGGAAAAGTACGGGTTCGTGATTTCTTGACGAGATGTTAATAAATGGGTCGCTTACACCTTATAATTGGGAAAAACTGTCGCGTCGCCCTCTCAGTTACAGATAGGAATAAATCTTTATGTAGACGGGATCGGTGGATCTTGCTGCCACAGGGGCGGCGCTGGAAAGTAAAAAGTTGCAACTTATTACATTGCGAAGGCGACAGATCAAGAGGCTTATCCAAAACACGTCCAATTGGTATCAAAACGCAGCTAAAATTCAATGGCTAGAAAACCACTGAGGGTACATTTATCGTTGAAATTAGAGTTTTCACATTTATTTGGTTTGATTTCACCCTAAGTTGATAGCTAATAACTACTAACTCGGATTTGTTGTTTCGACGAGCCATTTTTACTCATCTCATTGCATCTGGTTTTTTGGTAAGATTGGCTTCTAGTGCCGCCGCACTTTCCAAGCAGGCTATCTGGAGGCATTACGGAGTCGATTAAATGTGTACAGAACTACTACTAGACGCTGGTACTAGGAGTTATTTAAATATTAAAAGTATATGTAAATCCCATCAAAAACAATACTTGTCAAAAAAACCAAGTCTCGCAACTCAGTTGTTCTACGGTAAAAAGTTGTGAGATCCATGTAATACCAAGTCGGTTATTAATTTATTCAGTCCCTACTTAAGCGAATTTCTGTCTTAATACGTCCAGTCCTTAAGACCACGATCGTGGTCCATAACAATTGAAAATCAATTGTGTCTGGAATCTCCGTACTCGAAGCATTAAGTTGTTACGTAATAATTAACAGCATCTTATAGTGACGCATATCAATATTAAAAATCTTTATTGTTTTATATAAATATATTGACTCGGCCATCTCACTAAATAATTTAATTTACACGTGTTTTCATGCGATGGCCGAGTCAATATATTTATATAAAACAATAAAGATTTTTAATATTGATATGCGTCACTATAAGATGCTGTTAATTATTACGTAACAACTTAATGCTTCGAGTACGGAG
This sequence comes from Calamotropha paludella, assembly GCA_927399485.1. NCBI lineage: Eukaryota > Metazoa > Arthropoda > Insecta > Lepidoptera > Crambidae > Calamotropha > Calamotropha paludella. Next base: position 14,491,993 of record OV656813.1, on the reverse strand, counting down.
ATTCCAGACACAATTGATTTTCAATTGTTATGGACCACGATCGTGGTCTTAGGGACTGGACGTATTAAGACAGAAATTCGCTTAAGTAGGGACTGAATAAATTAATAACCGACTTGGTATTACATGGATCTCACAACTTTTTACCGTAGAACAACTGAGTTGCGAGACTTGGTTTTTTTGACAAGTATTGTTTTTGATGGGATCTCATTGCTTTTTGTATTTTGTAGACAGTCTACTTTTTTCTTTTTCGGTACCTTCTACTTATTGTATATATGTATGTATATCTACCAGCAAAGAATTTTCTTAAAGCCCTCTCTCTGACTTATGAACTTTTCTTATTTTTGTAGGTTTTTTTAGTTTTTCCTTGATTCATACACCAAACACTATTTATATTCCAAATTTGAAGCTTCTAGGTCTGCTAGAAGTGTCTTAGAATTTTGATGATCGGTGAGTCAGTGAGTGACAAAATTAAGAAATTTGACCCGTTATAATTCTTAAACTACTAGTTCAAATTGAATGAAACTTGAAATATACCGTGTCTTTACAATGCCTACTTGGTTACTAAAAATTCAGTCTTCTAGTTTTATCCACAACGAAGTTACAGGGGGTCGAAATGGCTTGAATTGCTTCGAGAAAAGGATGGTACGTCCGTGCCGCTTTTTTGCTTGACTTGGCGGGGGCACTGCCGTGCCCCCAGATTCAGATATTAATGTCACTTATATATACGAATAAGTTATTTGTCAAATGACTGCTGATGTCCTACAGATGCGGGCCCACTCGCAGGACAGGTATTTGGTTTAATTTAATACATCTAATTCCTAAGATTCGGCAAGAAGCACTATTGGTTGCACTTTACTTACTGCCTTTACTTTATTTTGGATTTTTGGTATTTTGTTTAATTTCCATCTTTGTCATAGTCGTATTTAATAAATATAAATTTGTATATGATATAAAATACGGATGTAAAAAATAACCACGCCTCCGAGCCCTATGCGTATATTATATCTTATAGAAATATGGCTTTGTAAATGCAAAAAACAATAAAATTAAATAAAATATTTTGCAATTAAAATATTTCATCACCATAGCTATGAGGAGGTCCAAGAACAATTTCTCAATAATCAGGTTAAATCTTGTTGTAACGAGTCCAACGATTGAAACAAATAGTCCAAATAGTAAATGTCGATAAGTATTGATTGTCAACACGACACAAAAATTATTAAACTATGCTGTCCGGCTGAGTGAACATAAAACATCTTCTGTTTATCTTAAAGGTCCCAGTTATTCATGTTTCGATCAGAATAATGTAGAAAATTGTTGTTTCTGTGAAATATAGAGGTGAGTTTATTATGAAAATAAACATTTTATACTTAGTTCATAAATTAAACAATTATGTGCAAAAGTAAGATATTTGCCGCCTACACAAGGGCGTGACAATGTTACAATAAGGTTGCTATCATCGATGGCTGCGGTTTCATAAGATTTGTTATTTATTTGAGTTATATATCTTGAGCTCTGACCAAAGTAATATTTTTAAGAGTCAAAAACTGTGTGAACTGCTGGCATCTAAGCTGGAAAATGTCCCCTACTTAGCCCTTGGTACAAACCTGCCCAGATGTTGGTAAGTAAAGTATTCAGGACACGCTCCCGTTCTAGCTCTGGAATGTTTCAGTTCATTTATTGCTTATCAGCTCGTCTGTCCCAAGCTCTTAGCTGGTTAAACTATTAGACTTTCTTTAGTAATCAATGGTGGCTAGTTTGGTAAAAATAGTGACCTCTTCTCAAAACATTGGTTCACGAATGTACAAAAGTCTTTCCCTGTGGTTTTTTCATAAATGTACTATATCAATTTATTTACTAAGTACTTTCTTGAAATATCTGTATTAAAAACGTATTTGTAGTGCGTAAACGTAGTGAGTGTATAAATCTTGTGGACATGAAACTTGAGTCATATCTATGTAGACAAAACAAAGACTATTAACATTCAACATCAAATTCGACTTCACTAACATTTTAACACTTAAATCGACAAACGGTTGGAGGGTGACTGCCTAATTATGCACACCTGGTAAATAAGCTGGGGTTGGTGACTCCGTCCAGGACCTTGGTACTACCCTGTCCAGATGTCGGTAACGTATTCAGGGCACGCGCCCGCTCTGTCCCCGGAATATAAGGCATTGCGGCCCATTTATTGCACGTCGGCTCGCTCGCCACGCTAAAGACGCTAAACTACGCTAAGTAATTAATGGTGAACGTCACTTTAGGCAAATTTTAATTACAGCTGAACTGATGCCAAACTGATTCACCTACCTTTTTTCTACATGGGCTGGAATAGCCATAGCCAATATTTTAAATATCTTTTAACTAGTCCCTCAATATTTTTTCATATTCCTTAGCTGTAATACATGTACGAATGATATAATTAATATTTCATTGGGGTTCTAAGAGAGTGAACTTCTACAATAACAAAATTTTGACGGGGGAACGAAAATCACAGCGATTTCTATAATTCTTTTTAAATTTATTTAGAATGGGTTAGCTCTTGATCAAAATTTATTTAGAATGGGTTAGCCCGGGAGCCAAGACAGGATACACGATGGAACGAGCTAACCCAGAAGGTACCTATACAACCTGGCCTTGAAAACGGACGGGTTATAAGTACTCGGAAATACAAACACAGGGAGGGAGTGCATTATGAAAGATGTTGAGAAGCGCTAGATGCGATAGGTAGGAATAAAGGAAGAAAGGAGATGGCGGTACGTGCACATGCAGTTCCTGAGCATACTCTCCAAAGTGCATTCTGTAGAAGACCGACAGACAGGCAATAAAGAAAGCTATAACAAATGTGTATATTCGTTATATCTTTCTGTAAAAGATTATTTTTTAGTGTTTTTACACACGTTGGGTTACATTTTCATACGGATCCCTAACTTTTTGATCAGGGATAAAGTAGAATTCCAAATGTGAAAGAATTTTTCTAATCGGTCCAGTAGTTTCAGAGCCTATTCAATGCAAACAAACAAACAATCAAATCTTTCCTCTTTATAATATAAGTATAGATGAAACTACTATTTAAGGCAATCATAGTAAGACTGTAAAATAACTGCAGATTTGAAGTGTGTAATTATTATATGTATTTTAATAAATTAAGACATCTGATTCTGAAAGTAACCTAAAATATCTTTGTAACAAGATTATCATTTCGTATGCTTTACTAAACGCCAAACACAGTAGGATTGTAAAATAGACTTAAATAACCATTTAGACTGTACGAGAGAAGCGGTGATTTATTAAAACTGCTCTGTTTTAAAATTAGTTTATCTAGACAAGGAAGAATAAAAATTTAATGCATCTAGTATGGTGTGGACGGAAATTACAACTGCGACAGAGGATGGTACGCCGGAGGGCTTCCAAAGTCGTAGAAATGAAATCCTTATGCTGCGAATTGACGATCAGTTTTTCGCATCAGTTGAACTGACGTCAATCCAAAATTTGATCGTGAGTGTCGAATCATCACTCCAGAGTTTTAACTGACGACGCGCCACGTATTTCCTAGACTATCGTGATCGTAAATCCAATGGCGTCAGTTAGCTCGCAGCGCCCGCGGTGATTAGGCGTGTTGTTGTATATACTGTTAACTCCGATGCTAAGAAATGAAGAGTGGCAGTCATTCTCTCATGAGGGCAAATAGGTTCTATCATATTAGTATCCTGTTTAACAATATATGGAGTTACCAGTTCTAAAAGCTTCAAATATGTCAAATTATTATAATAGAAAAAATTTACTCGGCTCACAAGTTAATTCTCAGACGGGAATCGAACCCGCAACCTTTAGAAGTCCGGTCCATTGTTCTCCCAATTAAGCTACCGGGCCTTGTTAACACCCGTCGAAATTTTCTAGTACCTAACGTTCAGGTTTCACGCTGTACGCCACCGTTCTCATCAATGAGAGGAACATCCTCTCGTATACGAATGAAACATTTTTACAAATGTTTGGACAGTCGAATAAGATGGAACAGCCTTTTAATTTTTAACTTTTATATGTTTTAATAGAAAAGTACTAGAAAAAAAACAAGTGAATTCTCAGGCGGGAATCGAACCCGCAACCTAAGGTTGACATGAGTGAATTGATCCCTTTTTTTAGGCCTTTCTTTCTTAGTTTTTGGTGAGTATAAGGCAACAAACAGTACCCGCAGTAAGAATTAAAGTTTCTTCTTCGGAATTTCATTTTTTTCGACACAAACAGGTAGTACTCCTCCCAACAGCCCGGCCGATCGAAAACTGAGGAGCCGGAGTGACGCCAGTGAATGCGGAAATCGAGTTGGCCTAAAACCATTTGGAGTGACGCCACAGTTTTCTTCAGGACTGACGTGAAAAACTGATCGTCTATGCCACTTTTACAGCAATATTTTAGAGAAAGCAAATTGTTACACACATATTATAAAAATTTAAATTAAATCAGCTGCAATTTTAGTAAATAATTAGGTTTGAACCTCTATGTAGAAGACATAATTTTTAAGTTAACAGGGCATAACTGAATGTACTGTCGCCCGTACTAGGAGAATAGCTTTGAATGACTATTAAAAAGGAGAGTAGTCTTATACTATTTTATAGGTGCACGATTTGTAGTTGATACTATTTGTTTGTCCACTATTTGTGAGGAGGTTGTGTATATATTTCACTAGCTGACCCAGCCACGCGTTGCAATGGCACAGTAATTTTAATTTGCTATATTTGCACAGTGGTGGCATGAGCGTGAGCTGCGCGTAGTATTGGACTGTATTTGGACATTGCAACATTACTTTATTTTTTTTAATAAAATGTTTTTTCTAAAATAAAAGTAGCCTAAGTTATTCCTTATTACATCAGCTACCTGCCAATAAAAGTCTCGTCAAAATCGGTCCAGCCATTTCATAGGTAAGCCGGAACAAACAGACAGACAGACAGACAAAAATTGTAAAAAATGTTATTTTGGTGTATGTACCGTATATATATTCATATGTATGTAGTAAAAAACAGTTATTTAAATATTACAAACAGACACTCCAATTTTATTTATATGTTTAGATTTAAAAGCTATAGGCCTTAACACTTCAATTAAAGTCAACGCTCTTAACCATAATAAAATAGTTACTTCTGGGCCTAACTAAGGGATTAATAAACATTATTCACTAACTGTGTAAACTAATTTTACATTCCCAAATAACAATAAAATGTCCCTTTAAATTAAATATCCTTATAACACAATCATCCCTTTAAAATGCGTGTCCATTTTCAGATTAAGCAACACGTAAATACAAATGTAATTAATGTCGCCCTCGAAATCCTTCACGGAACGAATAAACTGTCAACAAAACATGATAAAAAAAACACTTGGCCGACGCAAACCTATGTTTGCCCGACATAATCCACGCGTCATGGCTAAACATTTTCATGATTTTGACGCTGTTGAAACTCGTGATAAAACAAAACGAAAGCTTTTTTTTAACGCAAATAGTGATATATTTAATTAATATACTAATAAAATAAATAAACACTATAGGTATTATGCAATTTAGCCTGCATTATTGCTTGTGTTTATTTCATGTTTTTTTTTTGCTTTATTGATTAGTTTAAACGTTGCCATGATTATAAATAAAATCGTATCCGTAAAATACTTAATTTGTATGGTTTGTTACACTTTTTTACGTTTTACATTTGTCTTCGATATCAAAAATCTGATGGTTTAAATGCAATGTAAAAAAGCTGTGGGTGATTCAGCAGCAGCCTATTATTTAAGAGCCATGATGCTAAAGAGTTTGCTATTATGAAAAATTTAACGTAACTATGTTTTAAGGTGAAAACTAGATTAGTGATTTTAGATTCAAGAGGCAATCAAATAAAAACAATATTAAAATAAACTGCAGCCTGCGCAGTACTAAAATAAAATATTTTGCTGTCATCCTCAAAATAATAAATTCTTCCACCAGAGGGTCTCAATAAGAGAGATTTGAACTGCTCGACGGCCATTCTATTGTAAGGATACGTTTAGAGTTAAGCTAAGCCTTAGTTGATTTCGTATGAAAGGAATCTCCATCTTGTTGAAAAATGTAGGCATTTCGATGTTTCAAATCGAAACGGACGGCAGTATACACGTTTCCAAAATATTTTATTTCACTGCATTAAACAATTTTTCTACAAAACCTTGTGCTGACTGACATACAGCCTCATATTAATTTCAGACCCAGGGTAATTCGCTTTTCTCTTTATTTAGTCCTTATGTAGCGCTTTATCCTTATTTCAGATAACTTTTTTCCGTACATCACCAACAGTCGTTCAATTTGGATTCGTCATTCCATATTATTTGACGCTGCTGGTCAAACGCAAAGTTTAAGTGATCGCGATTTCAGTGTTTTATTTAATCGTGTAAAGATTTTTCCATGACACCATAACCTATTCTATAACTCTTTTGAAGCTATCCATCAAGACCTCTTTCTGAATCATATCATGCCCATTTAATTGCACGGGTATAAAGTTTTTTTTTATTAACCTTAAAACTCCGTTTTCAGTTTCACTCTTAATTCGAAGGCGGTCAGGGGTCCTATTTTAAATTATTCGTAAAGCATGGAGAATTTTTTTTTATTAATTTTCATAAACATCATTAGCATCAAATATATAAAAAAAAAACAAGAATAAACTTATTGTGTATCCGGTCACTTTTGATTTAATATTCAAAAGAAACATTATTTTCGGTTACCCAATGTGTGTCTGTGTTTAAGTATTTAATACGTGAATGGATAACACAATGTCTACATGGGTGTTGAATAGTCTTTCAAATAATCTATAACGCACATAAAATGACTTGCGAATAAGTATTTTGCAACAGGCTGCAAAAGTAGGATATTTAAAATTATAAAGATAATTTAGTGTTTTGCAAAGACAGAAGATATACCGACCGTATATTTTTATATGACTGAATATAAGGAAATTAATTTCTGGGAAACAAAAACGGCGATAAATTGGCAAAATTGGTGTATCGATCAACAAATATTTACTCCTTGATAATCATTGACTCCTTCAATCTAGTAGAATACTATTCTAACTGACCATTATGGGTATTATCATTACGTTTATTATAAGTTTCCAAAACTACTCTTGTTAGTGAGTTCGTGAAATACTTGTATGGATCTTTGTAATATAGTATAGCTAGTGGCGCTGTCACCAACTTTCATATTATCTATTATGTAGACACCAGTCACTAACGTAACGAGTATCGTATTGGTAACCCCGTGACATATTTATATGTTATTTATATGTTAATTATTTATATGTTAATTGGGGCAAGTAACTTCTTTTGTAATTTGATATGTTTGTTTTTAAAACCAATCTTATTGAATTGTCTGTAAAAATGAACGTAAAACTTTAAGCGCTTATCGTTTTAAGCTCTCGTAATGAACATATATATATATATATATAATGTACAAAGTCTTCAAAGAATATGAAATTGATCTTTAATATAACGCAATAAATCGGGAGAGACGTAGTAATATAAAACTTATGATAAGAGGATGGTTCATCGTGTATTCGGCACGCATATGCCACACTTCGTGAAGATGAGGCTACGAGTAGTCCGACTTCCAGATATGTGTATGTATTTTTCTGTCGCATTTATTACCAGGAGTACGTATGTTAAATAGAACATCAACCTTTCATAGAAAGATAAAAGTTCTCTATTGAAAACTAACTTTTATTTGTTGACCATTAAGTTCGAAATTGAGCAGGCTGATGTGTTGTGAACTGAACAACAAATGAAAGGGGAAATGCCTGTTCTTTTAGTTGTTCAGATTTATTAAAATGTCATACTTTGAAATGGTCAGAGTAGAGTCACTTAGTAAATAGTTAAATGCATGAAAAAATGTGACAAAGACATTGTAATACTTAAAATGTGATTCTTGTTACCGACAACATGATTACAAAATAAAAAGTATGAGTTCATATTTTATTTAGCATAACGAAAATTTATATATGTATGTACATCAATATAATATGTAGATACTTAAAGGATATTTAAAAATGATAAGCTACAGCTTTTTTAAATAATAATTATGATTTCTTTCAAATAACATTTTACATATGTTGCTTTAGGAAATTTAACTACTTGCTAATTTATCTCAATTTTTTACATTTCATGAAAGTAATAGTGCAAGTGTAAAAGCATTACAAGATACAAACAATATATAAATAAAAAAAGACAGTAAAGTTGTTAGAAATAAGTACTGTAGTAGTCAGAGCAGTAGTGGAATTAATCTAAATTTAAAGTAGGAAAACTGTGCCCTGTAATGTAATCCCGCTTGTTGTGAAATATATGCAAATTGGCGTATCTTTGAGTGACGTCAAATTATGCGGGTTGGATCGCCGGCAGAACTTAAAACATCCGTCTATTTTTAAAGGAAATATGGAGCCTTTTTGTCGTTGCTTATTTATGCATAGTTTCAGATAAGTTTCTATGAAAATGTTGGTATCTGGAGTGTGTTCGTCTCCACTAGTTCCATATTTATGGCACGCAAAATAAAAATGTTGCTTGCTGTCGTCGGGTTGATAAAAATGCAAACCGCAGCGGCGGGCGTGTTGCTTCGACGCCCACTTAATATGGGTATATATCGCGACGATGACAAGATTACGTCCTAAGAATGTTAAATTTAATGCACGGCTCAGTAGGCTGAACAGAATCTGCACCTTGAATTTGAATGAATCAGCACCGCGCAACTTGCTACAGATATAGGGAAAAGATTTCTTACTTGCAGTTCCGTAGCTTTAGTTAAGGCAAGACAGGAGGAGAAGACTGTTTATTTATATTTTAATGGGTTTATAAAACTCGTAGCCTATGTATTAATACATGAAGCGAAACTTTTACCCTAAAAAACATGGATGTAGAAGTATGAAATATGGCACAGTAAAATTTATATGGAGAAAGAGTGTAGAAATCTAGAAACTGGAAATACATTAAATTAATTAGTATAAACGTTACACACAACTACTACGAGTATGACACACAGATACTTGTGTGATGTTAATTTGTCAATGGTTAAACTTTGTAAATTGAGATGAGATTTATGTGGTTTATAAGAATGTCAAACATAATTATGTGTTAATGTTATAATCGTAGTTTATTACAAAAAATTTGTCTATGGCAGGATCGCATTTACTATATATTGTCACAAAGGTCACCTTATTACCGGCCTTTAATAATTATAAAATATTTTATTGTCTATATTCTCAAATACAATTTATCATTTTATATGGTTAGTTCAGAAACGAATGTTGCCGATGCGGCTAGTAGAGTGTAATTAATTTTTATTTTATAAAATTTGTTTTAATTCATTGTGTAACCTTGATTTTAAAGTGGGCATTGACTATCAGTTTTTCGCGTCAGTCCAGACGTAAAACTGAGGCGTCACTCCAAATGGTTTCAGGCCAACTCGATTTCCGCATTCACTGGCGTCACTCCGGCTCTTCAGTTTTCGATCGGCCGGGCTGTTAGGAGAAGTACTACCTGTTTGTGTCGAAAAAAATAAAATTCCGAAGAAGAAACTTTAATTCTTACTGCGGCTACTATTTGTTGCCTTATACTCACCAAAAACTAAGAAAGAAAGGCCTAAAAAAGGATTAATTCACTCATGTCAACCTAAGGTTGCAGGTCTGATTCCCACCTGAGAATTCAGTCGATTTTTTCTATTATTTTTCTATTAAAATAATTTATCTTATAAAATAGCATTGAAAAATTATATAAAAGTTAAAAATTAAAAGGCTGTTCCATCTTATTCGATTGTCCAAACATTTGTAAAAATGTTTCATTCGAATACGAGAGGTTGTTCCTCTAATTGATGAGAACGCTGGCGTGCAGCGTGAAACCGGAACGGTAGGTACTAGAAAATTTCGACGGGTGTTAACAAGGCCCGGTAGCTTAATTGGGAGAGCAATGGACCGGACTTCTATAGGTTGCGGGTTCGATTCCCGCCTGAGAATTAACTTGTGAGCCGAGTAAATTGTTTCTAGTATTTTTCTATTGTAATAATTTGACATATTTGAAGCTTTTAGAACTGGTAACTCCATATATTGCTAAACAGGATACTAATATAAGAGAACATATTTGCTCTCATGAGAGAATGACTGCATCTTCAGTCATTCTCTGAATTAACAGCATCTTATAGTGACGCATATCAATATTAAAAATCTTTATTGTTTTATATAAATATATTGACTCGGATTATTACGTAACAACTTAATGCTTCGAGTACGGAGATTCCAGACACAATTGATTTTCAATTGTTATGGACCACGATCGTGCTCTTAGGGACTGGACGTATTAAGACAGAACTTCGCTTAAGTAGGGACTGAATAAATTAATAACCGACTTGGTATTACATGGATCTCACAACTTTTTACCGTAGAACAACTGAGTTGCGAGACTTGGTTTTTTTGACAAGTATTGTTTTTGATGGGATAAGTTCTTCTTCCAGTTGGGGTGATATTGCTATGTGACATTTGAAAAAGGATCTAACACCCAGTCTGGTATTTCCAATTTCAAAATGTCATGGAATCTTTCAATGAAAGAATGAATATTTTCCAAATGTTGGCAGTAGACAGGCAAGTCTTCGTTGCTGCAGAACTGGAACTCACGTCTGCCGATATTCTTCTTGTGTAAGAGCAGTTTGGCTACGAAAGCAGCGACTTTTATTAAGTTCAAGTCATCGCCTTGAAGTTGGAGATTCATATCAATAAGCAATTTATAAAGGTCTGTCAGGTATGCGATATCATTCTTTGATGTGATGAGGTTGTCGCGCAAGTCTGTGTCTTTGTTTTCCAAGAACTCTATGACAGAGTCAAGCAGATTGTAAAATCAAGACACACAATTTCCTTTTGATAGCCAACGCACTTCTGTGTTAAAGATCAATCTGTTGAAATCTCTATCATTAGCAACACAAAGCTAAATAAATAATCAGGTCGTCTAGTATTAAAATCCGACAGATCCAGAATGGTAAATTATACAATAAATGGCTTTTTTCTTTGTTACAGTTACAAATACAATATCATTTTATGTAATTTAAAGTAAAATTAGTTTAAATTATTCTGTGACTTATCAAGTTAAATTGTTTTTAGATTTTGAATTATATAACTAAACATAGATAAAAAATGGATGTAGCGGATATTGATATTGAGTTATGGGTCTGGCGGACTTTGTTACTTAGCTCAATGGATGTAGCGGATTTTGACATTTACTTTCTTAATATACAGGATGTTATAAAGAGCGGCTTGAAACTAAAATAAAACGAATGATTGTCGCTTGGAAATAGTTATTGAGGAATTATAAATAAAATTATTTTCGTTATTAATTTTATAAAATTTTCACTTTCTTCTAGTGGGAAACACTGAAGGGACTTCTAGTGGAACATAACTCATTTTCTTCAAATTTTAGTTACCCTATTTCATTCCGATAGTTTTCTTCTCCTTGCACACTAACGTTCTGTCGACCCCTGTGCAGTATAAAACGCTTTGATGGGTTGAACCTGAAATGCCAGTTTCCTGGAGTTTTACCTTAGTGTTGTAGTGACTTTTTTTTCCAATCACGCCTTCAAGTTGCCATCGCCTAAATGATAAACAGTCGCGTGTTCCTCGATACATTGGTACATTTTCCAGAGCTTTACGATATTAAGTTCTGGTGGCAAATACGGTCTAATAGACGATTTGGCACTACAGTGATGCTGTTCTGCAGCTTCAAAAGTCTCTATAAATTCCTCTACCCTTCTTCGTTTTGCAGCATACCGTGCTTCTTTATTGTTGTCACTGCGATCCTCCATTGCTATACTCCCTCCATCTTAATAAGATCTTTGTAAAATGCCTGTTACTCGATCTTTACCCACTTTTAAATATTTAAGAAAGGCAGATTTACAAACTCTTATTTGTTTATGTGGATTTTTAATCGTAACGTAGTATTCTGCACACCGATTTTTTGGCCCTCTCGATTCATTTTTTAAGTCTAATTCTAGAACATTTTCCAATGCGGCAGTGCTGCAGAATAAAATTATCTTGATCAATTTTATTTCGCACTTCATAGAAATTACGGTGCATTCGAGCAATATCTTGCATCTTTATTGTCGAGCAACGAAAAGTTGTATTTTTTATGATTGCACTGAGGAGGTTACGGAAAGGATGTCAAAGCATATCTGAAAAAAAAATTAGGTAAATATTTTAAAGACACTCAGACACTAAGACACTAACCTAACCATCGTAATTTTGGAAATTAATTCAATTTTCATGTTTCTTTCGTTTCGACAGACTCAATCAATTATAAAATAGAAAAAAAAGCCCTACTAATATTATAAACGCGAAAGCTTATATGAATGGATGTTGTCATGTCACTCTCTCACTCCGATAACTTCTGCATAGATTTTTATGAAATGTATTGAGAAAACACATAGTAAATTACGCGAACAAAGTCGGGGACAACCGCTATTACTTAGTTTGTTGTTCCAATTAAACCGTTGCAAAGAATTATTTCATAATATAGATTCAATCTTTATTTTACATTCTTTTTGTTTATGAAATAAGAACATAATTTGATCAAAACATTTCAATATATGTAATAAAATTACACGTAGATGGGTAGGTCCTGAACTCGACTAAAACGGATACTTTTGTAACAGCCTGTATGGGATTGTATACCAATTTTAGTGTAACTGCGACTTACAGTTCTGGACGTTTTCTTTCTCTTTTCCAGTTTTCTTTGTTCACGCCTCGCTTTCTTGCCTCATTAGGCGGAACTTTTTCAATTTTTTCAACAAATCGCCCATTATTTATCATTAAATTAATCAATAAAAACGTATGTAATCCACATAACAATGACGCGTAGGCCATACTGACGCCTAGGACGCCATGACAGTTGCCTGTCAAAATCCTGCGTTTTGATTGGTCTATTTGGATCTAGCGGGGAATGAACCTCAGTGGTCAAGGATTTTGCGGGATTTGATAATAAATACCGATTTCGATCTCAATTTGCTAGGGACCCAGCGGAGATTGATACTAATTTAGTAATGGGAAGCAAAGGTTTCAAGAAAAATAAGCCATAGAGCATTATAACTTTTTTTAATAAAAATGTATCTGGCGGATTTTGATTCTAGACGTCATTTAAACAGTTGTTTCAAAGACTTTATTGACTGCTCTGATGACATATTGCAATGATTGAAACAGTCGTTCACTTAAATTTCTAGCAACTAAATTTTGTCGATATACTACTCTGTCAAGAAAGTACCGGGATAAGATCAATAATATACAAAATGTTTGTTATTCATTCAAATTTATTTAATCACCTTAAAAGTATGCTCTTTCAAAAACGATACACTTACGCCAACGAAAAATCCAATCATCAAATCATTTTTTAAACGCTGTTTCCGGAATTGAGTTCAGTTCTCGCCGCGAATTCTCCTTTATGTCTTCAACCGATTGAAAACGGGTGTCGCGAAGTGTTAATTTGAGTTTAGGAAAACGAAAGAAGTCGGCTAGAGCCAAATCTGGTCTGAATATGGTGGTTGCTCAATGGTATTTGTTGAGTGTTTAGTCAAAAATTCTTTCACAATGATGACCTTGTGCGACGGCGCATTATCGTGGTTTTGCACCACCCAAGAATTTTCTTTCCTCAAATCTGGCATTTTTCGGCAAATTTGCTCTCTTAAATGCCGCATAACGCACAAATAATATTCTTTATTTACCGTTTGACCTTCCGGCAAGAATTCCGAGTGCACAACACCGCGATAGTCAAAGAAAACAGTAAAGATGACTTTGACTTTTGATCGACTTTGGCGTGGTTTTTTCGGTTTCGGTTCAATTGGAAGGCGCCACTCCGAAGCTTGTTGACTAGTTTGCATGTCAAATTCGTAAACCCACGTCTCGTCGTTACAATGCATTTGAGTAATGTCGGGTCGGAATTGAATCTTTCTATTATGTCCTCAGCGACTCTCATGCGATTGAGTTTTTGGAGAAAATTCAGGTCTTTTGGGACTAGCCGCGCGGTAACATGTTTCATACCCAAATGATTAGTTAAAATGGTACGACTCGACTCGTGAGATACAGAAAGTTCGGCGGCTATCTCTCTCAAAGTTGAATGAGGATTTTCAGTCACTATTACCTTCAATTTGGCGATGTTCACTTCAGTTGCAGACGTTGATGGCCTACCAGAGCGAGGCAAATCTTCTATCATATCTCGACCGCTTTTGAAAGCTTTATACCACTCAAAAGCACGTGTTTTTGATAAAGTCGATTCACCGTAAGCCTTCTGTAACATTTTCAGTGACTCCGAACACGAAATTCCATTGGCTTTGCAAAATTTAAGACAAACTCTTCATTCGATAGTTTTATCCATTATGAAATTCGCAATGCACACTAGATATGATATAACTAAAAACAGCACTGTATTTAATATAACAGATGCAACTCGAACTCCGTGCCAATATGGAAAACAGTTGTGCCAATCTAACAACAACAAAAAAAAAACAAAAATTTGAATTTGGAACCATAAACAAATCATCCATTCCCGATACATTTTTGTCTGAATGTATGACGCAATGTGCAGCAAGCACATCTGGAATTTTATTTTTTAAGTACGCTCTGAAGTCTTTTTGATACCTGTCATAGCTAGAGCACCATCAGTAGTAGCTGATATAATAGTCTTGAAGGGAATTCCTTTTCTTGGACTTGAATTAGTAATGTCTATGAGTCAACAAGAAAGAAACGTTATTGTATTTTTTGTAAAATATGTTATGTAGAGCTGTGAGAATCGTCATATTTTTAACTTAACCGCCATTTCATGTAACCTTTAATATAACTACACTATAGAAATAACTCTCGCAAGATATATATTATATATAACTCGAAGTTGACACAAAAGTACCATTAGAGTACATAGAAAACAAACTAAAAAACCTTTTAACTTATGAAAGGGAAAGTAATGGTTGTTTAAGCAACCTCATTTTATGTCGTGGTGGGACATATTTTGTCATTTATACTTAACATATACCGACTAAGGAGTTTGTTTCTTATAACTAAAATCAAAACAACTGATTTAGTTATATGTATACAAATTATTTAGGCTTTTTGTTGTAAATTGTTGCAAGTATTTTCAAAATATTGTAAACTAGCTTTCCGCCCGCGGCTTCGCCCGCGTGAAATTCGGTTATATTGCGGTATAAAGCAATAGCGTAAGTTATCATTCCACTTCTTACGTATTTTAAAAAACACATCGTTACCATGTTTTAAAAAACACCCAGCGCCATCTATCGCATACCTCAAGAACTAAATAACGTAACTAATACTTATACCAATTAGTAATTCGTTGACTTTAGTGATTTCAGGATAAGTAGATGTAAAAAAAACAATTTAGACGATAAAACAAATTGTACGTCATCCCTCGGGAACTCCTTATTTTCGGGGATTCATTATCGTATCATTTAGCTTCTAAATTTACATGTTTATATTCGTTTGCAATATTTTACCTTGTTTTAAACGACACACAGCGCCATCTACAATCCATCCATCAAGCAAACAATATTTTTGTTTTTCCTCGGGAATATCATTTTTTTCCAGAATAAAAAGTACCCTATTATTTAATCCGGACTTTTATCTTTACGTCTGCAAAATTTCAAAGCAATCGGTTCAGTAGTTACGGCGTGAAAGCGGAACAAACAAACAAACAAACTCACTTTCCGATTTATAATATTAGTAAGGATGAAGGAAAATTTAATTGCTTTAAAATGTATTTTTATTAACTTACTCCAATAGCTACTAAGATTTCACTTAATAATCATTATTCAATCTAATAGACTTTTAGGACCTTTACTCATTTATTTGTCTAACTGCAACTAAAAAGTGAAAGTTGCAATGCACTATGCAAAAAAGATGTCTACTTTGCATCATAAAGCAAGTACCACTTTTGAAAGAGTATTTATGTTTACAGTCGATAGAATAGAAAATGCTTCTATTTAAATTTATCTTTCGGCGGGCCTGTGAGGGGGTCAGGTGAGGTGGAGGCAATAGATGGCATCGGTTAGGGGTCTCACCTGACCGTCATCCGCACAGGTAAACATTGTAACGTGAGCCGACCACGTGCGAAACATGTGATCGTATCTCGACACCACGTTTGATTCAACATCGATATTTTTTTCACATTTACGACATATAGCTTTAGAAAAAGCTATCACCGACACCATTATATAAATTTAATGATTTTTACCCAGTTTTATTTTATTGAATTTCCAGTGAGGAAGCGCAGTTGCTGAGTGAACCGGTGGGCGTGTTCCAGACAGTATTGATTTTATTCCTCTGTTTCATTTTCCTAGTTAAAGTTACTTAATGTGGAAAAGAGAGGGCAACGGCAGGCGGTCGTTTCCTAGTGTAGAGTTTCCGCGTAAAACTGAAAACAGACAGAAAAGGTCGTAAGTGAGGGATGAATGAAACCGTGGTGCGATCCTGCAACGATGTCGACGAGCTCGCTTCCGGTAAATCCGTTCTACAACTTTAAGCACTTAGTTTTAAACAAAACTGCTCCTGCTGCTTTTAAAAACGCAGTGTTTATGTTTGTTCACTTCGGCATTGCATAGATTCATAGTACAACGCTACGGCCGTTTTACTCTATCGAAAAATATGAAAGTATATTAACGAACCATTTCAAAAAATATCCACTATCTCTATGAGATTTGTTGGTACGAAGTATGCGTGGAAAGTTTTTATAGCAAATTTATGGGATGTTTTAGAACGTAAATGCCTCATATTCATATTATGCAGTTAGAGAAGTTTTATGAACTAAGAAATATGAAAAGATCGTAAAGTTAGTTAAGTCCCTATATAAAAATATGTAAATCTTGTTGTCACTTGTCAAACTTGGCGTTATGGAAAATAATGCATTTTTGTCCTTTCTTGGGATGTTTTTTTATTATTTGATTCAAAAATATAACGATGCAAAATTCCTGAACATTACTTTGTGTGTGGCCTAGTGTCTTTTACGTTACTACAGTTAATTTAAAAAATAGGCAAAAGCAAACGGTTATCATTTTGTTTAGTTATTTCCCTGAGGGCGGTGGATTAATAATTAATATCTAATATTACTTTTAATGTTGTTTCCTGTTATTTAGTTTTAAAAATGTCTTACAATGATAAAATCGAGAAGGCATAAACTAGTGTATCAAAGTTTATGTGACTTTACATTGTTATTTTTTGTTATAAAGTAGTTATGATTATTCTTTTTATTACATCTATAAAGCGTGACAATATATCTCGGAATGCGATGTACTAAAAATAGTGCTGTCAGAGATTTAGATACTCGTTAAATTTTCGAAGTCTCAGTCCTCTAGAAAAGTTTTCGAGTTGCTCTTACAAATATTGGTGGCAAGAGAGCGCGACGCCCTCTAGGCTTTAAACTTTGCATTCAATATTGTGAAGTGATGTGCCATTATTTGAAACTAAAATAAAAATTTGGAAGTCCCGGGCTTTGGATTGAAACGTTTTGTAGTCAATAATTGATTACACAGTAAACTTTATAAGTAGTATTTTTTTAGTAGTATATACTTACTATATGGTATTATGATATTTATATAGGCATGAACTTATTTGTGGTAAATGGTGTTGGTCTCAGAATTATTTAGTCAAATTATTCATACTTTATTTGGTAATATACATTATCAACCAATTTTTTTAGTTCTTACACTTCCGCGCACATTACACATCAGAATAAAACACTTTTTTCCATCATCTTAGTCATCCTGTGATCACGGCTCCTGTAAAGGAGTCGAAACGTCAGGATTAAATATAAAATAAACTAAAACATGCGCAAAAATCCGTAAAAAAGTGTTTTATTCTGATTATCAACCAATTTTGGTATCGCAATAAATGAATAAATACGAATAAAAACATACTTGCCATGCTTTTGCAAACATGTCATCTATACAATTCAAATAAAAATTGGGTCTAACTTTGAGCTATGGAGGTCTTGACACGCTCAAAGCGGTGGAATCGAAAAATATTTCGAAGAGGATGATAGTTAAGTTGAGTAATGATTTTCTCTAAATTTTAAACATCGGTACATCTAAGATATATTTTCTATCAGTTTAAAGTAATACGTACTAATTGCTATGTTGCACAGTTGCTTTTATACAAAACTTGTAAAATTTAGCGCAATATTTAAAAAAAGACTGACATAAAGCCGTAGGTCGTCAAGCGAATGAAGTTAGAGGGAGTGGTTATTAAAAGATGTCGTTTATTGTAGAATTTAAAAGAATGGATAACAATGATAAAAAAATATATTTTTTATCAATAGTGTCCGTGCGAGTATGTGTGCATGTTTACGAGATAGGTGTGCGTAAATTTGTAAGTGTGATTACCAAATAATGATAAACGTTGTAAATAATTATTTTAGTCTGGCAATATCAGTC
The DNA here is from genome assembly GCA_927399485.1 of Calamotropha paludella. NCBI lineage: Eukaryota > Metazoa > Arthropoda > Insecta > Lepidoptera > Crambidae > Calamotropha > Calamotropha paludella. The sequence continues at coordinate 14,473,539 of OV656813.1, read as the reverse complement.
CTATTTTTAAAAGCAAATGCGCGTCACTAACCCAATACTTTGGGGTCGCGGCTTGTAAAAATATTCATTTCGCCGTTTTCCTTGTTCGCGAAGTGGGATGACGATTGTTTTATGAATATGTACGAACATTCTTTTGAAACGAAGCGTGTTTGAAAACAACAAGGGGAAAGTTGCTGAAGGATATGTTTTTTTATAAAATAAAATGCTTGAAGATAGCACTTGCTTAAAGGGAATTAATTATTCACATTTAGGTTATTTGTACTTTTTATTATCTTTTTCTTTACCTTCTAACAGTAGTGGTTGATTAACTATTTATAGTTTAGATTTAGCGACTGAAGCTCACGGTATTGAAAAGTATAACTATACTTTCTATTTGGAACGATTCGTATAAGCATATTATTTATAGAATCTCAAAGTCAAAAATACTTAATATAAAAGATATACTTAAAGAACACCTATTAAAAACTTTAGTCTCATGGTGAAAACTTGACGGTAGTTATTGGAGGAGCCATGGATCAGCTTCAATGGCGCAATGTCTGTTACGCCATAACTTCCCGAGTTCTTAACCGATTTTATTTTTTTTTGTGTGGAATCTAATCAACAGGTTTAGGACCAGATTGTGACGGAGCCCGAATTTTGAAATTCGCAAAAATTCCCATCGAAACAAAAAAAAATACTTTTTTTACATATATTGGAGTAAAATACTTTTACTCCAATATATGGTGCTAGCGTAGCTTTATGCTTAGCGAGTGCATCGCCTAGTATCTCAAAGGAATATGTATATACGCGAGTATTTTCGTTGATAGCGAAACAAAATAAAAAAAATGAATGGTTTTTAGAAGTTACAGTGTCTGGCCCGACTCGCCGAAGACTGGTGTGTATTCCCATTTGAAGCGATGTTCAAAACTGAAATATAGTTATTTAATGTTGTTATATAGATTATACCTAGGTATTATACTTGTATAGCTTAAACTGTTTATTAATAAATGGCGATGAGAAACCCTTTCTTTTCAAATTACTTTCTTGTAAAAAAATAGGTACTACATAAAAATCGACATGTCTCAGGAGTTAGGCGGGATTTGAACCCATATCCTTTCGCTATCCGGGCAAGTGTAGTTCCAATTAAGCTACTGGAACCTTGACAAACCTGTTGAATTATTTAAAGTTTTTCTTAAGGTGAATACCAGCGCCATCTCTTTTTTTTCTAGGAAACTACATACCTACAACATTTAATGTAATACTTTTACAAGACTAAGTATGAAAGAATATACTGGAATGCAGAAACTGCTATGTAAATTTTTCACTTGAAAAAATTCTTTACTGTAAAAATCTTGCAATAAAATGTTTAATTAACAAAAAAGTGTAATAATTAATTTAATACAAGGTAATAAATCTGACTATAAAGGTTGACATTAGGGCAATGACCTCGGGGATGATAAAAGCACGCAGCCGCTGGTAAAGCGTATTAAGGTGCTAAATATTTTAAGGCTACGCCAGCCAAAAATGGCGTGCATTTATAATTATTAATTAAAAGACACATCGTATTATTGTGAAGTATATTAGTAATTGTTTGATCTTTGTAATTTTATACATTTTAATGTTTTAAACACAGAGAGAAAGTGTTATATATGTAATAACAAAACGCTTCCATTGCGTGCTTATCTTATAAGTATTAATCCTCTCAGCCGAAAGATGTCCACTGCTGACGAAAGCCCTACTAAGCAATGTGAGGGAAGGGGGGATTGTTTGCTATAATCTGCGGTAAAATACCTAATTTGGAAGATGGTGAATTGTGACATTATATCCGACTAGAATTATTTAGTACCTACTTTTAAATGTCGTGTCCTATATTTTGAATTAATCTAGTCTTTACAGAAAAAAATATCTTACGTAATAGTGGTTATTCGAAAAAAAAACATTTTCAGTTTTTCAATCCAATATTTCGACGATTGAACTTATTTAAAACAAAAACTACTAAACATAATATGCACAGAATTAATGAAAAGTTATAGCATTTTACGGTTAAGATTTGTTTTAAAATTTGTTTAGATAAAATAATATTTTGTCTCAGGTTGGGTGATAGCTTAGATAGAAATGCCCCGTTTTGTTCTTTCCGATATCTTTAGAACAAGTGTTTTAGCTACTTAACTTCTTCAATCTGAAGTTAAGTAGAAAAACAACGAAATTATGTATATACGAGTCGGTGCTCGAATTTGGTATTTGAGACAAAAGCAAACAAAATAGGAGAGAGAAGCTCATTTATGCAAGTGTTTTTTAAAATCTCATCCCCTTAACTGAAACATAAGAATAATCGAATAGCCAGTAATAGCCCGTTTCCAGTTAACAAAGAAATCGTCCAAGCGGAACGAAATCGGTAAATTGCTCCATTCTAGAGAGGTAATTATTGATAAGTAATTAATAAAGCTAGCTTTTCTTAAGAGAGTTGTTCTGATTTTAAAGCAGTCTCTCTTTAGAAAAATTAATTTGGCCTTTGAGACATTCATGTCGATTCGAGTTAATAAACTTTTTTATTTCAAATTAATCAAAATTTTGTTTGATTGAAATGAAATCTATTTGGGAACCGTTAATAACGATACATTAAAAGACGACCGTAATTTTTATAGTTTTAATTTTATGAGTTTCAATATCGTAGTTATTTCAAATTTCTTCAGTTAACATATTGGTAAAACAATGGAACAAAGTATGGAATCGGTTGTAATAACTTAATGTTTTTATTATGATTATTTTTTGTTTTGACACAAATCATAAAAAAAATTGGTTGTCTGTAAAGTCGGTTAACGGACGATAATTTTAAGTGATAACATCATAAGAAAAAAAAAATACTACATTTAAAAATCTAAAAATCCCACGTTTTTCAGTGACCAAAAAAGAATAAAATAACCCGGCGGGGCCAAGCGAGGGGCCACTCAAAACGTGGGGGCGTATGTTACTTATGGAGATGTAATGAGATGTATGATATGCATAGATGTTGAGAGTATTTGTAAAGATGCGCCCCCACGTTTTGAGTGGCCCCTCGCTTGGCCCCGCCGGGTTATTTTATTCCTTTTTTGGTCACTGAATAACGTGGGATTTTTAGATTTTTAAATCTAGTATTATTATTTTATTCCTTTTAATTATTAACTCAACGAAGTAACCATGTGTTACGCAACAATCGGATAAGCCCCATACAAAAGTGAAAGTTGCCGAAAGTTGACCTGAAAGTGCACCTAGAAAGTTGAAAGTTGTTTAAGCGTGCATTGTCATCGGGTTCTGAGCTACCCTGAAAATTTCAAGTTGCTAGGTGGCCGGGAAGTGCCTCAAAATTGAGTTGCAAGAATCCAACTGCACAGACAGACAGACAGACAGACAGACAAACAAGAAAGCGACCTGAGAAAAACGTGGGAACATTGATGAAAAATTGCATACTTTTATGAATTGAATTGAATTATTATCACAGAATTATCATTATCTATACTAATATTATAAAGCTGAAGAGTTTGTTTGTTTGTTTGAACGCGCTAATCCCAGGAACTACTGGTTCGAATTGAAAAATTCTTCACGCTGCGACCAATAGGAGCGAAGCATCAGTGAAAAATCATAATAACAGCAATTGACGCGGACGAAACCGCGGGCAACAGCTAGTTTTGTATAATACGAAGGAGTTTTTTTTTTTCGATAATTAACGTTTATTTTCACTCATTAATTCAAATATTCTTAACTTAAATTATACAGATTAATTACTAGTAACAATGGGCTGTTAATAATTTATTCACAACTTATATACGTGTTATATTTAAGATCTGCGGCAGTTGATGCTCCTTTTTTTTAAAATCAAGAAAGAAATATATGAGATTATATCCCTAATCAAATTTTTAAAATACAAGAATAAATAACCTTTTTTGCAGCAATTGTTGTTGTAATAAAAAATGGGAATCACATTCACTTTTCACTTTATTTTATAAACAGTTGAGAAAACAGTTCACGTGTACGTTGTGAGCTGTTGCTGTCTCTCTTCTACTCGGGCGCGTCAGCTGATGGAGTGGAAGAGAGATACATGGGCCACAAGCCGAATGCTTAGGCCGATCGTGCCTCTCTATCTCTTGTTCCGCGCTCTCTCTTGCACGCTCAATGACAATGACGGAAAGTGACTTTTCCGTGCGTGCAGCCGGCGTTCATCGATTTACAAGACGTTATCATGTTAAAAGCTTTTTATAAATGTATATGAATACATTGTGAGAAGTCACCTTGACCTCACCTTACGGCAACATCACAGTGGAAGCTGCGCCTCAAGGTATTCCTTGCCCTAGGGGCAAATATAACCGCGGTGAATTAAATTGTCAGTAACTATTGGGGACCTCGATGAAGATAGATAAATCGATAACCGATTTATTCATCTATCTAAGCAGTATTGACTAAATTTGTTAGGGCACGGGCAAGGCAAAAATTGTGTATTTAAATACCCACTAAAAGTGGAGATTTCTCTATATTTATTTCTGGCATTTAAAGACTGTAGTGATAAATTCAAGGAACCAGAAAGTGTGATAAAATTATAAGTTGAATTTCAGAAAGTCATTAAGTATAAACCTAATGACAAAATAAGAATTATGAATACGGTTAGTATTTATAATTCTTATTTTTAAAATGCTTACATGTTTTATAATCAATAAGCGTTTATCTTGTGTAAGTAGGTATATGTTTCGTATTGTCACTATCATAAAAAAATCAATAACTTGCTGGTTTTAACTCGTGGTTAGAGAAGGCAGTTTTTCAAAAATATATAAAAGCTACGTTTTTATTTATACTGGGTTTTTATATACTGTGTTTTTTCTCACACGTGTTTCGTAAGAGCGACGAAAACTTTAAATTAAATTAGAAGAATGATTATTTTATTTTTGTAACTATCTCACTCCATGTCTATCTGAAGGTTAGTACTTGTTATTATTAGAGTTTTACTTAATTTTGTTTGTATGTAGGCACCAAAACTAACTTATATTTATAAAACAATTTACCCAAACGATAAAATCGAGTAAAGCACCAATCTAGAACACTTGGGAATAAAAAATTACATGACACAACAAAATATAAAAAAAAATAACTTAAACAGTAATCAGCGTCAAGGCATTGTAGCGACAGCCGCTTCATGTAGTATAATATGAGAAAATATATAAATGTTTCCCGTTGCTTATCTGGTTCACCCACGAATAACGAGCGTGATTTTCTCCCGGCCAAATAAACTTTTTTGTTACAAGGGAAAAACAGACAAATAGTAATAAAGAATTCCCGTGAAACCGTTCCGCGAAAAAGAATTTCCGTATACATTGTTCTGAACATCATTTGATATACGAACTGAAATAGACGAGGTCTGTCTAAATGTGAAGTATGCACGCCACCGAATTACGTTATTATTTAATAAAAAAAATTAGACGCAAACAAATTCCGATTAAGGATGGCAATCAGAAGAATGTTTATGATTTACACCTGTTAGCAATGAATTTTTTGGAAAGGTTTACATGTTTAATATGAACATCTGATATAATGGATGTCTTTGTAACATTGAAATGACAATTATTAAAGGTTCCCTCTGTATTTAAAGTATTTGGGAGAACGAGATTTGCTCGTTTTTGTTCGTTAACTACATGAAAAATGAACCGTATGAGTTTCCTGGAGTAACAAAAAAAAAACAACCAAGATTATTTTATGCTCCAATTCGCAATTATACATGATCGAGAAGTTGCTGTTAATTTAACAGCCGTTTTCAATAAGTTAACTATAGTAACAGATGCGGCTACCATGGTTATACGTTCCGTTGAATAACGGCAAATAACAAAGGTTGTCTAGCAACTGAACCAACAAAGTTTTTTCTTACTAACAACATATTAGTATAATATCATATAGCGCCATCTCAAATTGTCAGCATCAAAGCGGATAAAAGGCTCAAAAATTGTATTATTTTTAAGTGGCGTTCTACAAGAAATAAAAATACCTTTGTAAACTTAAGAAGCAAACCTTTGTCTATAAATAAAATATCATCGAAATCGTTAGTGCCGTTTCCGAGATACGCGTTACAAATAGATTTACAAAAAACTGCTTTTAAATAAATTAGATACTTTTAGTTAATGAATAATTTTAAAAGTAGCTATGTGGCATTGTTGTTAGTCATAGAACACGATAAGGAGCGAACTTAAATACTGATAACCAGTAAATTGTTATTTAACTTTATTGGGCCCTTATTTTTTCTGCATGGATACTATAGGGTCTTTCAACAAGGACGGGTCGATGTTGTAATTGAATAAAACAAGCTGTATGTGAGATATTAACGACTTTTTTATTTTATTTGAAAGACCAATTTATGCCATTATTTATGGCATATGACGTCGTTCAAATGTCCGCCGCGGCTTCGAACAGTGGCACGGATCCGAGAGGTCCAATTTTCAATGACTCTGTTGCATAGAACCGGCTGAATCTGAGCAACGCCTTGCGTTATATTCACTTTCAGGTCATCGGTCGATTCCGGCTTATTAACATAGACCTGCGACTTCAGAAAACCCCACAAGATAAAGTCTAGTGGAGTCAAATCGCACGATCTTGGCGGCAAATTCACATCACTTCTGCGAGATAACCCTATTATTTTTCGGCCAAAATCGGGGTCCTCTTCCAAACGTTCCGAAGTCCACTGAGCGAACAAACGGCGTTGCCTATGGTCATTAACTTTGAGCTGCTGGGTCAGTTGGATCTTCTACGGGTGTTTGAGTTCTTGTGCACGGCGAGAAATCGACTGCCTCGGAGTCTCCTGCACACTGACGGACAGCGTCGATGTTATCGGCCGACCTGGCGTTCCATTGACGTAAGAGTGTTGGTTGGTTGTTTACCGAACAGGTTGGTTGTTTACCGAACAGGTTGTCTTGAATTTGGCTACCAAACGTTGGAGAGTCGATTTTGAAGGGCTACCGCGTCTGCCGTAAAATGGACGCAATGAGCACAATCGTTTGCACTAATGAACACTTATTTTGATAATAAAGTTTAATCATTTGGACATGCTGCTCGATCGTGTAACTTGCCATGGTGATTTGGCATCAGTGACTGAATAAAATACAACAGATTTGACAGATGTCCTCAAAAGACCATGGCCGCCACACACTGTCAACATCTACCCGTCCTTGTTGAAAGACCCTTTATAATTAACACGTTTTTATTAGCTTCACTTGTAACTATGTAAGAAAATCTTGGAATTTTAATTTGACCCACTTTCCGGTCTTTGATTAGGATGAAATTTTGCACACGCTCTGAGTTCTGATGACAATACATGACTAGCTAAGAAACGTCATTACAAATCAAATATGGCGGCCTCCCCAAGATGGCGAACTGGCTGTTTGAAATGCACTTCCATGATATGGGTATCAAATGAAAGGGTTTGCTGTCAGGAATACGAAAAAAAGTCAATTAAAGCGTGTTTTTTAGTTTTTTGAACTATATTTTTATTTTACATATATGAATTGTTCGATTATTCGTTAGTTGATTTTTTAGTTCGTACTTATAAATCTTGTAGATGCCGCCCAAGCAGCCATTGAGTACTTACTTTCTGAGAAGTTTAGAAGTAAATACGATAAAGTAATAATTATCATGATTTAATGTAATGGATCATATATGACTACGCATAACTTTTTACAGAGTTTCCTGATTTTGATAATTTTTTTATTGGAACCAACTTCGGGGTAACATAACCTATGTTATCCCGAAGTTGGTCCCATATAAATTTGGAAAAAAATTCCGACCCTAAGGGTAGGAAAACTGGGGATGATTGATTGTTCACTCACTGATTGTAATGTATGACTCAAAATAACTTACGTATACTTACATTATTAAGGTTAAATAAAAAAGGTTTTTTTTCATACAAACTTTAAGAAATTGATTTTATTTTCCTCGAATATGCAGATTAAAGTACTATGACTCAAAAGAAAGTTTTATTTTCTATTTCGGGTGCTTTTAAAGCTCTCGCGTGTGGCTCAGGGTTCAAACAGCACCTTCGTCGGCAATCGAGCACTTTCTTTCCTTGGTGAAAAATGTATAATTTTATCCTTCCTGATATTTATAATTTTAAAATTTTACTTTAAATTGTCAGTGCCTCGAAAAATTGTTTTTCTATTGTATTTTCATCTTTTATATATTTTCTTGTGAGTAAAAACTTACAAATAAAATGAGTAATTCATTGAATATATAGGTTATTCTAAACTAACCAAAATACGTGTAAAAGTTTCTGTATTTTGACAATATTCGAATTTACGGCGGAGGGGACGAGAGGCGTAGAATGTAGGAGTTTGTAAACATTCGGGAACAACCGATTATAGTTTTAGGTGTATATTATAAACAGGGTTATCAGTTACACGCAATATTGTTTATATATTAATAATATATAATAAAAAAACTTTATATGAAAATGGCAATGGCATCTTGGTATGGCATAAAATTATTTTTTAATTAGAATAATTTTTTTATCTTGTCATATAGAGAAACCAAAAGTTGATTTAATAAAAACTTACTTAGAAAAATAAAGGAACTAGTATATGTATGTCCCTGTGAATAATTATCAATATGTTTTAGGTTTAGGACATTAAAAGGAAATATTTGATTAATTAACTCTCTTAATGAGGCACTCTCAGTACAACGCCAAGAAACTGCGTAAAAACTATTTAAAATTCACAAGTAAAGTCCGTAGAGTTATAATAAGTCTAAAAAGTATTACACATATAATACTCAGATTAAATCACACGTAAAATGACAAGTGACTTGTCTTAGTTTACCTGGAGTTCAAAATATAATCCGTAATAATATATAAATAAAGCCAAAGTTCGTTATGAATTTTATGAAAATTAATTAAGGCCTGTATTACATATAAGCTATCGGAAATCCCTACTAATATTATAAATGTGAATGTAAGTTTGTTTGTTATGCTTTTCGCAAAAACTACTAAACCGATCATCTATAAATTTCGTACATATAATCTTGGAGGTATTAGAAGTAATATAGGATACTTTTTATTGAAAAAAAATTGCGGGCGAAGCCGCGGGTAAAAGCTGATGTATAAATGATAGTGAAAATAGTGTCAAAATCCGTTGTTAAGTATAGAAAAAAGGTTACAAGTCATGGATGACAACATAATTTTATAAAATTTGAAGTCATTATTGTAAGAAAATAAAATATGTGAAATGGCAACCCTCTGAGTATGTGTAAACTTTGGTAGCTTTCGAAGCGTTGTACGTGTGCGCACAATTTGAATTTTTATAGGCCCAAGCGAATTTGTTGAATACCAAATACAATAAAAATGTGTTGGTACTCAGTGTACATACATACATATCTATATGGAAATTGCTGACCTACCATCGATAAAAGACGCTCGACGTAAAATTTCTTACTAGTAAATAAATTATCTCTGAATACAATTTTTGTATTAAGGAACCAAAATGTAAGTGTAATTACTTATATGGTTACATGTTTCAGCAACTGATTTTTGCAAGAAGTTTAAAACATACCTGAGACCACACACTACAAGAGGAGTATAAAATTGAACATTTATTTGACTGTAGGAATAAAACAACGTAATCTTAGATTGCTTTTCTAAAAAAAGAGAAGTTAGATTTTAATTTGCTTCCACGCCAAGCGAAGCAAGCTAAGCCAGTGGAAAAGTATGAGACTAGGCATAAAACAATAATGGTAGGATTTATAACGCATTACGCTCATGTGTGTTAATTCTATGCAAAATACATAATTTATTAGTTGTAAATAATAGGGATTATGAACTTTCCCGTCTTATTACCGTTTAATTCCGTCTAATAATGGAATATTGAAGGGAAGGTGAAGATTTGGTCAAACTTTAGGATACTTAAAAATGGTTGCTTACGGAACAATTTTAAACAATAAAGTATTCACCCTTATCCAATGAAATACATTATATACGTAGTGAATTTAATACAGATCATAACTGCCCATTACAGCATGTCATTTAAATGATTATTATCACAGATATCACAAATTTAATTATTAATCGTTGTAGTAAAATTGCATGGGCCGAACTGCAAATTGCTACTGATGATGCTAGTATAGCAGTGTTTGTATCATTTTCAACATTAACAGTTTAGATGTTACTCACGAGTAACATGGTAGATTTATCACTGCCTCATTAAAATTGACAATAGATTAGATAGATATATAATAAAATAGTCTTTAGATAAAAAAATTTGAATTTAGTGTAAACATGGCAGAGAAGGTTTTATGTACGGTCAATAAAAAAGAGCGTTGCATAACAGGCAGCAAACTTAGTGTTAGGGGACGATGGAGTTATTTCGGACGCTTAAGCGGAATTACAAATAAAACTCATACTATTAATAATAATCAGTCTGTCTTTATTAATTATTAAACTTCAGTTAGATACCTATTAAATCAACATTAATTCTTATATGTGATCAATCAACATTTATTAAGGTTTAATCAAAAACATAAACATATCTGTCCGTAATTACCCTTAGCTCTTGCGGTAAATACGGATACAGATATACAGTGCTGGATTAATTGCGGACAACATGATGTATTTACGGATGAGGTTTAATTTCATATTCAGGATTCACAAATGAAACCTCTTGAAAAAAGATCCAGCACTACAATTCTCATGCGCCCAATTCTTGCATTTCGAACACATGATCCAATCTTCAGTGAGTGGACCATAATACTTTTCCTGGCAATAAATGCAAAAATATTCATCATATTCTTCTACTTTTGGTTGTTTTTCTTAAGTGTTTTTTGTTTTTTTATTTGTAGTTTTGGTCGCTTCTTTTTCTTCTTTTCTATTTTATTTTGTTTTTTTTTCGTTCTAGGTTTACATTTTCTGGTAAGCTGGTGAAAATAACGGAATGTTTTTTTTTTAACTAATCGTCTTTTACGAGTAGGTTTTAGTGTTGGTGCTTGCACCATTAAGTGCATCGCCGTTGTATAAAGGCCTACAATATCGTAATTTTGGTGCCTGGATGGTTGACCAAAGTTTTGGGTCAACAAATTTATCAAGGCAAGCGGTTGTGCTATTAAGTCATTATTAACACCGCAATCGACAGATAATATGACTTTATACTGACACTTATCTATATTTTCGACTAAACACTTAAAATAGTAAATACCTTCCTTCCTACCTACCTAAGTAAATAGATCAAAATGACTAAAAATTTTAAATTACACTTACCTCGGAACGTGTGCGCAACTGTCCATCGGGAATGTTTGGTTAGCACTAAAGATGGCGGATGGTCCGTATTTATCCCGCGTCCACAATTTTCCCATCGCCCAATAAAGGGATATTGAATAATTAATACAAACATCAGGCATTACTTCGAAATAAGATTCATTAACAATATGAATTCTATTCGAATTGAATCTGCAACTTATTTGGGCAGTTAATGTGCAGGTTAGCACAGTTACATAAAGCTTTTTGTAGTATTTTGCTTGTAACTTTTGTGCCCGATAAGGTCCATAACGTTGGTCTATGTAATTGTTACTTGATGTATTACGTCCTTTGTACAATATGGTTTAGTAATAAAAATATAAAAGCTAGGGTGAGTCGCAACACTTCATAGGGTACGGTGACCAATTATTGTAATATAAGCTTTGTACTTAGTCATTTATAAAAGTAACTCGAGAGAGAGTATTGGGAATGGATATTAAGTTACTTGTTAGCATTAGGTCTATTTCTAAAAGCGTAACCAATTTGAAACAAATTGACTCATTTATTATTGGTGGCAAACGTTATTCATCGCAATTTATTTTTCAGAAATGATCTAAAATAAAGCATAGTATTAAGTGGTTTTGCGACTTTTCATTACGGTTATACTGCCTCGGACTCGGTTAACGCTGGTAAATTTAATCTTCCTGGGGAATTATCTTGGTACGATTACGTCCGGACTTAATAGTCTGTACTCCATTCAAAATAAAAACACTCTGATTTAGGGGTAGCGGGTAAATAAATTAGCTCAGCAGATAAAACATCTTGGTCCATACTGTGTAATAGAAGTGAGCCCGGATAAAGAAAGGAAAAAAGTAGAAAATATTACGTGAATTTACTTAAAGTACAATACATTATGTTGGACAACACGTTCTCCCACACACACTCGATTACTATCATTGTTTCTTTTCTAACCTTTTGTTACCTTTTGTAACAATGAAATTAATTTATTGTTATTATTAACTCGTAACAATTATACATTTAGTTCAATACTAAGCAGATCTAGCACCATGGATACAAAATAAATCATAAAATATATAAATCACTCTCCCGAATGCTAAAAATGCAAATTTCAATATTTCGCTAACGCTTAGAACCATTAACATTGATCTAGCAATTCATTAGGACTCTCCACTGGCTTTATGTCTTAACCCTTTTCCCTTCTTGCAATAGGTTTCTTGCGTGTAATTTTAAAAATTATTATTTTTTTTCGTCAAATATGTAATAAACTGACGGCATTCGTTAAAATCGAAAATTTCTATTTTTTTATAAGAAATACATTATTTTTCGATTAAGAATTATGCATAAACGAAAGTAAATTTCAAAACAAACTGAACGTCTTCCCATTGGTTGTGACGTCACATGACATGAAGCCATGCGTTTGCTGGCAACATACTCGTATATCATTACAATGTATGTTAGATTTACCCATAGTAACGTGGCGAATCATGTCATGTGACGTCATTCAAAGCGCGTGAAAATGGCGGTTGTTTTAATTACGATTAATTCACTGACCCAAGAAAATTAATTATACAACTTTTTTTTACAGTATTTTTCTATTAAAAATGACTTAATTTAATGATTTATACAATAAAAAAATCATGCAAGAAACCTATTTGGTTCCGCAACAGTTTATTGGACTCTATTTGAGAGGTTTTGTATTAAATTAACTTTTGCCTAATTTAATTTTTTAGAAAAAAAAACCTGTAAAAATTCATCCATATCATAGGCAAGCACCTACTCGTTCAAACATACAGGGTGTATTTTTTATTATTAGTAATCATAGCTTCCGCCTAGCAATTTTCACTGTAAAGTGCTTGTAGGGTATTTTATGTTAACGGTCGTTGGTGCATCTTTGTTATTATTACTATATCTGACAAGCAGTCTAAACAGAATAATGATGGTACATATTCCGTTGATTCAGTTATATGTTTGTAATATTACTGGCATTGACTATCGTTGGTGATACTTCGTCCAAGGGATATGGATGGGTGAATACATGATTATCATATCAAGGTTCATCATGCATCAGAAGGCGCTATTAGCATATAACTCACGGCCATTTGTAAAATTCGGTTACCTCCTATATACTAATGTCAAAGATTTTGGGCTAATACGTTAGGTAATAAGTTAATTTACTTTTGTTCGTGTAATTTTACTAATTCTCTATAATTAAAAGCAAAGAAAGGATTGCTTATCCGTTGAAATTTTTTGATTGAATGAGTTTTTTGTTACTACGCAGTAGAAAGCATGTGAAAGCATGATTGAGTACATTTATAAAAAACGTATGTGTTACATACAAAGAAAAATACAAAGTTTAATTTTTCAAGATAAATTATTATAATAGAAAAAATCTAGAATAAATCGATTCGGGTCACAAGTAAATTCTCAGGCGGGAATCGAACCCGCAACCTTTGGAAATCCGGTCCAATGCTCTCCCAATTGAGCTACCGAGCCTTGTGAACACTCATCGAAATTTTCTAGTACCTTTCTTATTTTACGCTGTAGGCCAGCGTTGTTTCATCAATGAGAATAACATCCTCTCGTATTCGAAAGAAAGTTTAATCCGAAGTTTAATTTTTTGTTTATTTGTACTATTGGGTACTATAGTGTTAGTTAAAGATGGGCGTTTTAACAAAAAGCATAAATATCGAAGCAATACTTTTTAATTCATGGTAGATTTATGCGTTTTAATTGGGATCTTTATCTCACCTTAAATTATGGATAATATTTAACTAAATTGTTGACGGATCTCGACTCTAAGTAACTGCTTTCTAAAGGAATATCATCGAAGCGAATCGAATTATTGGATGTGGTTCAGGTGAAATTGTGCCCATACCGCGAATACCACTATCTCCCAACAATTGTACCAACATACTAGTTCACCTAATTTCCCTTAGCCTCCTGTTTCGCAATGACCATAAATAAGTATCAAGGTCAGACCCTAAAATCTACTGGCGTTAACCTAAGATCTAACTGTTGTACCACGGCCAGCTAAATGTAGTTTACTCGCAGGTCAGTTATGCTTATAACCATCTATTTATATTAGCCCCAGCAGAAAATACCGTTTATCAGAATATATTGCAATACTTAAGCGAAACAGATTGAATTTGTCAATTTTTCAAATAATTATGCAAATTATTTCATGCGGACGAAGTCGCAGGCATCGGCTAGTTTAATAATATCGACGAAAAAGGTGGAAGTTTGTTTATATAATCTGAAAATGTAATAACAAACCATAAGAAAAAAATTCAAAAAATTTCATTCCGTTTTCAAAAAAACTGTTAGTTAATGAGATCAGAATATTGAGTATTTACGTGTTTATGCAGACACAATGAGAGGTGGTCGCAATTAGTGGAATGGCCACTGGAAACAAACGCGCTGCCAACAAAAGCGGCGCGAGACGAGGCCTTTCATTCTGTAGGGGTGATGGCCGCGACCTGTCACGTGATATTTGGTATAAATTTGTACTGTGTTGAGTATTCACAGATGCAAGCATATTAAGACTAAGACTAAGATGATTATAATGAATCGATAAATGTATGTATATCAATCGATTTTAAAGTTTTTACTGTCTTACCAAACAATGAGTAATTCCAGAAAATAACATAAACTTTATAAATGTGCAAACTTTGTCTATCAAAGAAGCAAAGGAAAATGCACATGACTTGTGCATTGGCATGTACTTTTGTAAGGTGATTTGTGTCACGATGATTTTTAAACAAAAAAGTCGACTAAAATATTTTCAACACTAGCTTTTTTTTAATTATTCCATTTGGGATTATTATTCTCAAATTAATTAGTAATACAAATAGGTAACCCGACATCCGTTTAACTACTACTAATCAAAACATTTTATAATTGCTATAAGATTTGAGCCAAGGTGCAAAAGAAAATCAAGTCGATCGATTAAGGATTAATATTATATGTGTTCATATTGTATTTATTTTTGCAGTACTCTCGAACTCGAGTAATAAAATAGACTTTTGGTCTTGCTCTAAAAGTAAGTATTAAGCAATAATAACACGGATATATTATATCCGCTTTTTAAATCATAATTATAGAATTGATTATGTATCAATTAGGTCAATCACTACTTGTATTGTTGTAGCTGTCACTCGACTGTCATCGGTGTTTGTATTATTTGTACTTGTTGGTGTGTTAAGTTTGAATTAATAAGTAAGTAATGGAGGAATGTGTTTGAGTTTTAGCACTTCCGTATTTCAACCCAAACACATTCTCCCATTTTAGTTAGGATAAGGTTAGGCATATGGTCCTGAAATTGATTTATAATTGATATTTTGATTGATCAATGATTAATTAATAGCTAACTAGTAGTTTAAGCGTAAAAAAGTTACTGATTTTGAAATTGGTGAGTTTACGAGTTTAATGCAGTCTGAAGATCATAGTTAATGGCACTGTGAAGTGTCATTAATCATTTATTTCATGATTATTCAACATTAAATGAACCACGTTTCACGTATTCACTGCGACTGCGTTCTTGATGTAGTTTACTTAAAATTATTTGTTCCAAATAAATATACATATAAATCGATTGTGTGTTTTCGTCTTGATACACCATTTTGTACCCTAATTATGAGCTAGAAATACGAATGAATTACATCCAAAATACGAATGCGAGTCTTAAATATGGCTACATGAAATCCATATTACTGTAAGGTTGCTATAATCCAAAAACCTATTTATTTTGATCACTATCTCCTAACTGCTAAAATGAAAATTGACTAAAGTTGGTACGTTAAATTCATTAGGATACCTTTATCAAATAAATCCATTTTCAACAAGACTCGAAATTATTTAGTTCAATACATTCATCTATTCTATTTGGGCAATCTCCTTTATTCTCAGCAAACTTATGGTCCATATCCAAAATGGTATAGTAAATAAGGTTTCAGTATAAAAAGGGACAACAATTTTTGAAATCGAAAGAATGGTTTTTTAATTATTCTTAATAACTTGACTGAGACGCGGTGTGGGAGTTCCATTCCTTTGCTGTGCGCATTATACAAGAAGTTGAGAAGCGCTTGGTGCGACAGGTAGGAATAGCAACCAAGAAAGGGTGGTAGCCTGTAGTGCGTCTGGATGTCCGATGGAAAAAAGGAAATGGCGGTGGTCACCGATGAGCCTTCAGCTCTGCGCTGAATCGTGTCCAGTGCAGCAAAGGTGACTGCAATATTCCATGCAAGATCGGACTTGAGCTTTATAGAGAGTTCAAAGCTGTCCTCGGCGTGAAATGACCTTATTTAGGACAGTCAGCTTTTTAGCTGCAATTTGACCCTTGGATTCGATGTTGGCGAGGAAGTTGAGGTCTGAAGACAACACCATGCCAAAAAGCTCGAGGCTGTCGGTCACAGGTACAGATGTAGCTCGAAAAGTAGGAGTGAGGTGGAAGGAACTCCTTTTTGCCGTTAAAAGACACGCTTGTGTTTTGGAGGCGTTGAAATTAACAAGGTAACTGTAGCTTAGCTTAACCCTTGGTTCGTTCGCTCAGCCATAGCCTCTCTCATCAACATAACGGCGTCACAGCTGGCTTTTGTGCTAGACAGGTATCTCTCTACGACAGTACTGTCGTCTGCATACCCAACAATTCTTGGTATTAACAGGTCATTGATGTGCAGCATTAAAAGCATCGCAGAAAGAACAGACCCCTGAGGAACTCCGGCATACTTTTTACTTCCTTTTAAATATTTTTCTTAATCATAAATACTCATTCGACGTCATCAAACATACATTTGACTTTAGTTTCATTTTAAAATGTACTTGAATAAACAATTTAAAAAAATAATCTAGGTCACATAACTAAATTATCAACTAATGCAAATAATGCATCTGTTGGTAACGCCAGAAAATTTGATGAAAATGGTCAACAGAACTAGAAAATTTATGTTTGGTGCAACGGTAGTGATCCTGCCTTTCGCACCAACGGTCCTGGGTTCAAATCCCGGAAGGGGCAGATGTTTGTATGATGAATACAAACATTTGTACCTGAGTCATGGATGTTTTTAATATTTTTCTATGAATATTACATATCTATGAATCATATATGTATGTTTATCCGTTACCCTAGTATCCATAACACAAGCCTTACAGTGCTTACTTTGGGCTAGGCTAATTGGTGTGAATGTAAGAAATATATATTTATTTATTATTTATTTATTCAAGAAAGTTGGGAGCGCGATGTTTGACAATATAAGCATTCAATGTTTAAAAGTCATTCTGCAAATTACTCAAGTGACTCGAATAATAATTATTTCGATGATGAATAAAATCAATGAAAATAAACATTTGTCTACTTAAAATTTGAAGCGTCAGGATAAAATATAAGTAACTAAATAAAAGACGTCCCGGATCCGGAGAAAGTGGTTTTATTTAAAAGTCTATTATTTCATTCTTATGTTTTTGCATTTAATAAAACTTTTGCGTTAATAAATTCTTACGTGCACAATAAAGCACAATATGATAATTATGATCGATTATATCAATTGTCCCAGCACTAGGGATATAACTAGAACATATGTCACAAGTATCAAGCTACGAGTATATTTTCATAAGTATATAGAATGACATATCTACGATAATATGCCCAATTTTTCCTATTTACATTTAACAATACTGTTAGCGCAGTTATTTCAATTACTATACTGACGGTGACAGTCACAGTGACGTACGAGTGGCTGTTGAATCACACCACCATTCATTTCTTCCAAATGAGCAAACTGCAGTGGCGATGGGGAAGATTTGTTGTTAAGAATGAAGGGCTGCCGTGCGAGCTTTGTTCACCGCAGCCGCTTTAGTTCGGTGGCACTTGTGGCACGTAATTCAAAATTACGTGAGTTTGGGATTTATTTATTTCATCAATCCTTTTTCTTTTATCAATGCCCAATGTGCTACCAACTACGCGAGCAGTTTATGTTTGGACATTTTAGCAATTTATATGCTTTAACTGCAGAGGCATACTGTTTGATTTAATATTTATATAATATACCTAAAACCTACGAAAATAAGTAATGAATAACAAAGAAATGTAAAAAAATGTTAAATTAATTTTAATCTTTATTCATATTGATAATAAGTTAAACTGTTCATGTTTTTCTTTTGTAATCTAAATGTAAGACGTCAGTTTCATTATTTAACTTTTATATTTTTCTCTAACTTTACTGCAGGTATAACCTTCCAAACTTTGGCACCTAAAAATACCAGTGATATTGAAGTTTCATTACTTTTATTTAATGAATTATATTCTGTTAAGTTTTACAAATAAACTGTGTTGGGTTTCAAGCGAACAAGTGATTCTCAGTCCAACTGTCTGGCTGAAAGTTTTTAGCCTGCAAGTTCTCTTAATCTAGACATGGTAACCAGTTCTCCTTATTACTGGTCTGCCAAGAATCATATTAATATGTTCACCTAAACTTCATAACCGCAAGTTAATGTTGCTTCATGTTTAGTTAAAACAAACTTGCAGCTCCTATCATTACCTTAAGCTACCGCTCGGCAGGCGCTCCGAACTGTTAAGTTTCCGTTTGTACGAACATATGTACAATTGTACACACTTGGAGGAAATTGTGTCGCCGCATCCACGTCAACGAACTTACTGATGAGGCGACGTTCGCTTGGAAGCGGAACTTTGTTTGATTTTAACATTTTTCAACACGATCCATATATTCTATAGCCAGCAGATACCTACTTAAAAATACGGCGAAGCGAACTTACGTTTACATCTATTTTATATTAGTTCTGAATATTGGATCTAATGATTGATATTTTCGGTCAGTTTGTGACTTCGCAAAAGGTTCTGTTTATAAAGGCAGCTTGGGCTCTCAGCAATTCATAACGTGGTATCCATTTGAGTCCTACAGATTCCAATACAATTCACTGGAGGTAGGTGATCTTTTTGATTTGGTTCACAGCATTTGTGCTTACCAGAAACAGTTCCGAACTCACCCACCAGCTATTATTTCTTGGGATGAATTCTTAGCTGCACTTCTGCTTCCTCACTTCTCATTATTATTATTAAAGAATTGGTATTGTATTTATTTTTAATAAACCTAACAAAAACAGTTCATATCTGAGAAAACAAAAGGCTATATTTTTTATTATTATATAAGTCATCAACTATGGTAATTAAACCCATACAGCTACTGTACGAATACCCAAAAATGTACTAAAAGCCATTTATGACATAAAATTTATTCAGTAAAAAATTGTATTATTTAATTTAAAAATGTCGCTCTCAAGCAAGCCACAACCGCACTGAGCTCAAATTGCACACGTAAATGACGCACTCCATGTCTCGATTGAATTGTTTAGTTGTAGAGCCTCTTCAAACTATTGAAATTAAATGATTCATTTGATTCACTTTTCTATCTCCAATTTACAGAACATTTTAAGTCCAAGTTAATAAAGATTAATTTTCTTATTATAACGATACCCGCCACTAATGCGAACACTAGTACTGTTAAAAAGCTACTTTTAAAGTCGGCAGTAGACGATTATATGTCTAGGAAAATATTAAGCTTATTTTATTCTGTTCACTACCTATATATATATATATATATATATACGTTTATTCTTTAATTTCCACTAAAGAACTTCAGAGCAGAAACTTTATTTGAAATTATATTTAATTGCAATAGTGTTGATTTTAATTATTGTAGTTGAAGTATTATGAGTGATTGTTATTATCGTTTTTCCTTTTTATCATTTTATAAATTATATATAAAGTAGCGCTCAAAGGTCTTTGATCCGTCCCTTTAACATTTGATTTTTAGTATTGATAAATACTGTAGTAGGTAGGAACGTAGTGTGAGTGAATAAAAAAAATAAAATACGTATAAGGTTCTTAGCTTTAAAATTTCGATATATTTATTTCGACACACTTTTATGCGTATTACTAATGTTTTAGTTGGTGTCACAGAATTGTTACTTAGGAAGTAGTAGTAGGAGTTTAAAAAAAATATAGTTTTTCTATTTATTTTCCTTTGCTAGATGTGCCAGACTTACACATTATATTTGGTAACGAAAAATGAAGGTATTAAGGGAATTAAAAAAAAAAACAGTAACAATACTTATAAAAATCGGCAATATAATATAAAACAAAATGCGTTACAGTAACCCTTGGCCCTTGGACAAGCTCTACATTGGACCTGACTATAATTTCAAGACTGTAACCATAGACTCTAGATAATAAAAAAAAAGAAAATATTTAAAATTAACACTCCATCCTACTATTGCTTTTAATTACAACTATGCCAAATTTATATTTAAGTACTATAGTTTTTTATTACATGTTTTGTATATTTTTACTAGAGGTGACAAAACCTATATTTGTATAATTGCATTTCTATTAATATACAGATACATCAACACAAAAAATCTTCTCAACGTTTTCATATAGACTTTGAAATTTGAGAAAAACAATTTCAGTGAATTGACAGACAGAGTCCTCTTAACGAGTGTTCGGTTCCGACACTTTGAATTGACTTCAAAGTTTTGCATAATTCATTAAACTTTCTTGTTTCAAATCAACGAAAGTAAGCAACTCATTTTATGGAGGCAGCACCCGGATTCTCGATGCTTTTGACACAGTCGGGTTTATAATAAAGTGAGGAGAAGCAGGAAAACGGTAGGTATCGAAATGAAACACCAATATGTCACGAGAATGTAACTTTTAACTCAATTACAAGTTTAACTATAAATCAATTGATGGCGGAAAATCGTGGAACACCGTCCCACGCATCCTTCCCCTCAGCGGCTATTTTCGCGCAGACGTAACGATTGTGAACGGTGGCGCCGTACGGGGGAAATCGGAACCTTTTGACAGGCGGCTAAAATGGCCGCGTGAACACGCGATCTGCCACGCTTAAGTCGCTACATAAGTCACGCGAAGTAATTACTTAACATTCGACGCGCCGAATTATGTTATAGTGCTTTTTCGGACTACTACGTCGCAATCCGTGATTTCAATGGCTCTCCACCTCGAGACTGCGTTGCAGCGAAAGTTAAACTTCAAGATGACCACGGTAAGTGCATGCCGCCCGCCTAGCTGCGTATCGATCGCAACCCGCGTGTTCTGAACATATGGTTGTGCTACGACAGCGTAGCAACGTTATTGACTCGCCGATGTGTGTGTAGTACCTTTGCACATACTGCTGTTATTTAACGAATTATTAAAAATGTTCATGACGTAAAAAACACGTTTTCCGGATTGTTTGTAGTCCACGTAAACACGTAAATAAACACTTGTAGAATACGTGTTACGTTCAGTTATACCGTCTCTTTTCGTTACTCGAATGCTTTTTTATAAGTAAACAGTAATGTTTACAAGCTAAAATCACTTGTAGGCCAGGCTTTTATTTCAATACAGATTTTGTACTCATAAAACATGTCCTGTTCAAATGTTACTCTCCCTTGTTTTGTTTACAGTTATATATGATACGCGATGTAGCCGTTTTATTTTTAATGTAAGAATAAATATTATTCGAAAGTAAATACAAATACTGAAATGTTAAGTTACGCTTTCAACCACTTTTGTGCACATCAAAAAGAAATTATAGGCGCTACCGATGCTTGAGGACTGCAGCTTGTGCATTCTGTGAGATAACCCAATCCCTCTATACTGGGAGATTCACAATTGTAAAAACGACTATTCAACTGAACCTAACAATAGTAGAAAATTATTCGATAACATTAACGCTCACTTTGACATAACATGATTTTTTAACTAAATACCTCTATGGCTTAACTAATACAAATGGCTATCATTTTCTTAGTGAATACCTTCAAAGACAAGGAAACTTTGTGTACCAGGCTGGCTAAAACTGTTAAATTAAAAAAAATATAATACCAATGCTTCCATAAATAGGTAACTCTCGATGCGTATCGTCGTTTTGCTAGTGACAACCATATTTTAGAATAGACACGGTTGAAAGATATAATTAGACGTAAGTGTATTCTGCAATAAAGTTTTTTGTTTGATCTTCGTTTAGTTTTCACCAAGCGAGATTCTGCACTTTCTCTGTTCGTAAATTTAATATTCACATCGGCAATGTAAGGCAGGGAAGAATAATTTGATTCCTTACTAATGTTTCTCGAACCTGACTTATGATATTAACATTATCTCAATGACTTTAACTCATGACATTTTACATAGATCTCTACCATGGCTGATATTACAAAACCGTAAGAGTACCATTTCCAATAACACGGAAGAGTAATTTTAGTTCACTATTGATAGAAAGAAACATAATGGGTTGTTAAAATGATTTTATTAAATACAACACCTGAAAATTGACCCCTCCCTGGTGATAAAGCGATTCCATATGTTCATAAAAAAGTAAATATCTTCACGAAAACGTAAAATTACTACTATATAATAAGAGAGTCTTGATGAAATGAATATTTTAAAATATTTCCCGAATGCTGTTCTATTTCTAAAGCACTTGTTGCCGCTGTTTAAGGTTAGGTTTTAAATATTTTTAAATATTTTGACCCAATATATGTATAAAGGCTTCTGATATTCGATAGTTTTATACGTCGCATTTTCAGTTCGCAAAAGACAAAATATAATATTCTCAGGTTTATATATTTTGCTTCCAATAACAACTGGGATATTTTGATTCTTTTTTACTCGTAAGTTTATCCCGTTCTTTTTCGATCCGTTTGTATATTGTTTTTTTTTTTGTTAGCATTCCGATAATATTCCTAAAAATAGTATCAGAATTGCCAGTTGTCTATTAAAAGTAACAGCGCCACCCACGTTAGCGAAAGGTCAAATAAATGCTTTATTGAAGCGCCTAAAATTTAATTAATCCAATAAACCAGTTTAGCAGAATTTTATAAGTAACTGGAATGACGTGTCCTGATTTGAAAATTGTGTATTTGCATTTTATGAGCCATCCCCGCTGCATCTTTACCTAATGTTACACCATAATCACCAATTTATTTGGATACAGTACCTAGATATTTTAAAGATTTTAATAATTTGACTTAAAATTATACGAATAAATAATGTGCGAATCAAAATCAAACTTTATGTGAATCAAAATTAAAGCAAAAATACCTAAATTATATTTGTACATAGCCTAGTATGCAAAAATAGTTAAGTTAAAGTATTCTAATGACAATGAAATATGCCTATTTAGGTCTAGTTAGTTAGGGCTAGGAAAAATAATAAAAGTTCCCGATATATCTGTTATACAACCGTGGTGTACTGTTCGCCTATCGTACTAACGTAAACTAACATTTTGACCTGGTGTCTTAAGAGCTAGAGTAGACAAATTATACCTGAAAGTTTTGGGTGAACTCGGTTTAAATATTGTGATCATTAAATTGACCCTTAATCGAGTAATAGCTTTATGCTTGAATACGTAGCTATACGTATACATAATACGAATATACACGAAATATTAGTGAATTATAAAATTCTTAATACACGTCGATTCCCATATCTTGTCAACTCTACAATAATTGTACAATTAAATATTTTCGTTGTTTATCAACGCGATAAAACCGTGTAACGTAACTCGGTGAAGATAACTTTGCCTACAATACAAGTAAATATGGTTTTAGCTTAAAATACTGCCTTCTTAGTAGATAAGAGTACAATTTAAGTAATTTTGTGCCCTATGGTTTAACGGTGTATATGTTACCGGCAATGTGTATAATCCGGTATTGTATACAATACCTAGGCAATGTATAGAATACCTAAAACGGGCAGGTAAAGTATGAAATAGAATTTATTTTACATTTTACCTAGGTATTCTATACAATGCCAAACTTGCAGCAGGTAATGTAACACTCGAACGTAAGAAAACGCAACCTAACCTAACCTAACCTAACCTTAAGTTGATAATAAAGTTTATTTCAAGTAAATACAACATGTTTTATTTGTCCGCTATTTGATAAGTAAGTCTGTTAAGATTTATTGATATTAACCGGCTTACCTAACATTAGTTTAGTCTTAAGATTTATTTATTTTACACATTACCGGTGAACCAGCAGGTATTCTATACAATCCCTAAGAATTGTATACAATACCTAGGTAAAGTATGAAATGGACAATGATATTCATGATATTTCATACATTGCCTGGACGCCCCAGGGATTGTATACATTACCTAGGGATTGTATACAATACCTGAATTATACACATTGCCGGTAACATATACATAAACAAATATTATTAATCGTCAACGATTTTTTTATCTAATTCCAAGATAACTTGATACATTGAGACTGTGTACATAAGAACTACAATAATTTTAATATTTTAAGAAAATATTGGTTAAGAATATAATTGTTAGCACTGTAGTTATTAATTAAAATATAATTATATGAGTAAAACTTGTGATGATATATTTATTAATTCTGAAAATAATTAACTTTTTGTGCATACGAGAAGCGCAGTAACTTGTAATACTTAAGTTATAAGTAGAATTTAAAAAGATATAAAAGCAGTCACGAGAATGTGATATAGTTAACTGTGGTTTTTAATTTTATTAAAATTGTTCGTGGTGGGAAGATTATGCTACTATAAAAATTAAAACCTAATTAAACCTGTTACCTCGTAAAGTTAATTTGATGAGGATCTCAGTACTCTTACTAATTAAGAAATAAAGTACTCGTTAAAAATCTAACAGAACACGTTTACTGAATAGGTACAATATTTAATTTATTTTCTTCTTTGAAATATATCTCTTACATCTTTGTAACTATATTTAATTAAAATTTCATAATATACCACACGGAAGAGTGAGATATGAATTTATGGAAATAAAGGCCATACGGGGTCCCAACTCAGATTGGTAGATAGGTGAAACTACATATATCAATCCAACCACGATTATGTAAGAAGCTGGTCGTCAATCTTTCACCAAATAGATTTTGAATCGATTTAAAACTCACATAGGAGTTTATAATGAAGTCAGTTTAAGGAATTTGTTATTTTTGAACTGCCATCTAAAACAAAATCCACTTTTGCATATTGTTTCTATATAGGAAAAAACTTTCTAGTGATGTTTAATAACATAATTAAAAATATTTTATTGTTAATGAAGCTAATTAAAAGTATAATGAATATGGATTAATTGAGAAAACGGCACGTATAAAAACGGAACAATTCATCAATATCACAATTGGACTTTATTTTGTTTTCGGCTTCTAAGGTTTCCTGTATCGTCTATGGTTTCTTATTTCCTCATACTTTTCTGACATTATACGGTACAGAAATTATTTTGATAAGTTATGTTTACGATACTAATGTCAGCTAAGGCAACCGAACCGAGTTCGAGCCTCGCCTATGTGCTACGAACGTGGTTAAATCGCAACATAAGCGTTTGGCTTACCACGAGCGGTTAACAGGAATACTGATGATGTGTTTAACGCATTGCTAATATTATAAAAAAAAAAATTAGAGATGTTGTTTGGAGATGTGTATTCATTAAAACGTTTTAAACTCTAAAAAGTGAAAGTTGCCGAAAGTAGACCTGAAAGTGCATCTGGAAAGTTGAAAGTTGCTTTAGAGTGCATTGTCATCGGGTTCTGAACTATCCTGAAAGTTTCAGCTTTCTAGCTTATCGGAAAGTGCCTCAAATTTAAGTTGCAAGATTTTGCCCGGACAGACAAACAAATAAGAAAAGTGAGATAAGAAAAACGTGGTAAAAACTCGATATCATAACATTTCTGTCGTTAAAGATAACAAACCATAAAATCATCGCAGGGGTAGGCAGAGATCACTGATTTCCACTTACTACGATCCCCACATACATCTCTAGCTATTTCAACTCTTATCAGCCTTTTCATACAAGCTGTGACCTGGCCTTTTTACAGGACATCCTCTATTTAGTCCCTGAAAGTTCGCCTTAGTCTACTGTTACCGAATTGCCTATGCACATTTGCCTCATATATCTGTCTTGTTAAGCTTCTTTCGTCCATCCTCTCTACAAGTATAAACCAACTAAGCATCCCTTTGTCTATCTTTGTACCTATATATTCTTCCACACCACACCACTCTCTGATCACAGCATTCCTTATTTTATCTATCAAATTCTCTCCAGCTATACTTCTTAAAGCTCTCACTTCCACTGCATTAATCATAAATTCTTACTTCTTCTGCCAAACACAAGTTTACTTCCATACATTAGAGTCGGTACCAACACGCCTCTGTACAGCCATTCCGGCCTTTTTTCACATCTTCAGGCTGTGCATGAAAGCGTACAAAGCCCCATTTTCTCGATTTCCTGCATTCACTCTTCTTTCAATATCACTGTCATATCTTCCATCTCTTGTAAACATTGACCCAAGGTACACAAACTCTTCCACTTGATCCACTTTTTCTCTTTCTATGGTAATTGTACATTCATACATACTTTTTTCTCTTTCAAAAATCATCTTACTTACATTCACTTTCCTTTCTAGTGCACCATACATAGTGTTTACCATCTCCTGCAATCCCGCGGCCGACCATGCTAGTATAACTTGATCATCAGCATATAGAAGGTATTTGATGAGTGAATCACCCATTCTTAAACCAGCATGCTCTCTTTCAAATCCTTTAGGTAATTATCCATCGTGGCTGAAGCTACACAACCCTGTCTAACACCCTGCTGTATCTCAAACTAGTCCGTGTATGCTCCGTTCACCCTAACGCAAGCACTGGAACCCTGATAGAGTGACCTCAGTGCTTGAATCAGGTAGCTGCTCACCCCATACACTAATAATGCTGACCACAATTCATTTCTTCTTACTTTGTCGTAGTCCTTTTCCAAGTCCACGAAAGTAAAGCTTTTAGTTTTTTGATTAAAACTTGTCTACTACGGTTCGTAAGTCCTGGTCCACGGACCTGGTCCGTGTATCCCATTCCACTTCTGAATCCCGTTTGTACCACCCATATTTTCTCTTCAGTTTTTTCATCATCCTTTTAATCAGTATCTTTGCATACAGTTTACCGATGACGCTTAGGAGGCTGATGACGCGAAAATTTTTGCTGTCCTGCTGCGACCCTTTTACGTACGTTGTACCTAATTAGTATGATTAGGTATGATGACGGCCGGTATGACGGAGGATTGGTGCAATCCTCTGGTACGCGGCTGCTTTTCCAACAAAGGTTGAAAAGGCAGTACAGACGACTTGCTACTACACATTTTCTAGCCCTCAGCATTTCCACGGTAATCCTATCGTAACCCGCTGTCTTTCCAGCTTTCATACTTTTTATATCTTGCACAATTTCATCCATACAAAGTGATATCATTTCTTTCATCATAATCTTCATATGACATGAGCCTGAGCTTGCATGTCGTCTCTTTCAAACGAAATTTCAAAATATTCTTTCCAATTTTTCGCATGCATTTAACTAACACAACTTTCACATTATCCGAAAACTCCTCTCTTTCTTTTTGGGCCTTTTTTGCTTCCGTAGGCATTAGGCCTTACTCAGAGAATTTTCGGGCTCAAGCACTTAATAAAATGAAAAACTATGTTTATATTGTCAGACCTGCCCGGGAACATAACCTAGAAGAAGCGATGCCAGGTTCGACCATTCTAACCACTCGGCTAAGAGGTCTCAATGAAGCAACTAAAAATGTTTATCATAGAATTAACTTCTCTTGCACAGTTAACTGGTTGGATAGCAACGCTAATCTTTCCTAATAGGATATAACTGTTCGTTAGGGCTTTGCGCTTAGAAGCATTACGTTTTATTGCTTATCTGCGAATCTCGTTATATCCCCAACGTAAAGGTACTCAAGTGTAACGAAACGGAAGGGTCTGAACAGTCTTCGTATAAATGACGCCTGCCGTGGTTTGATTCAACATTTCATTAGTATATACTGCGGCAAATCACAAGTAAACATTTTCAATAGAACTTCGAAAAACGGGTTGTCTACCAGTATATATCCCACCATTATGTGATGAATTATATTTTGTGGCAGGATTTTATATGCCCATGAAACAACTATTCACAACGATACTTTTTGTTAACTAAGTTCCTTTTTTTATCAATTTGTGCTCTACTTTTCTACAAATAATTCGAAAAAGAACTACAAATCTGTAGGCTGAATACTCTATGAGTTCATTATTTTTTGCAAAAAAATTACGGTGCTCTTTAAGAAACAAATAAAATGCTTAATGTCAAGGGAAGATAGAGCTTTAATAAGTCTAAACTTTTTAAATAACTACTACGAAAATCAATTACTCGATAAGTACTACTTAGTGTGTAAAAAAACTTTTTGTGTATTTTTAAACCATTTTTCAACATCACCGCTGTGTCCCCATGTCATTAACATTGGATTTAATACCCATTGGTTTGTGCAGGGCAAAAACCACTTAGTAGGTATGTATGGTATGCATGGGGTACGTCTACGTATAAATTGGTGCCCTGCACCTACAAAATTCTTTTACAAACACAACTTATTTTCTATTTTTTTTTAACAATTTTTTTGGTTTATATTTGCCAATACTTACAACAACTTAGTTACAATTTAAAGTTTAAGTTTACTTAACTCAGTTGATTAAGTTCTTCAATCTTGAAGTTTCTTAGCAAAATAGAAAAAGAATATAATAATCAGTAAAATTTGATTTTATTTAATGCAAGCTTTTAATTATAATAGTAATATTATGAATTTTATATAATTACTGTAATTTAAAGCCTATTAGCCTAGTATTGCTATGCCCTTAAAGGGCGTCACTTCTTTATTTATTGTAAGTTTATTTCTATAGTTAGAATTGAGTTACAATACTGCTATGAGATTTGCAAGAAAAGTTTATTAAAAAGTTATAACAGTAACTTTTTGTATTTTTAGCCAGTTTTTCCTAAGACTCGGCATATTACTAGACTATCACTCGACCGTGGAAATTAAGTATATCGATGTAAGTCATGATACTATTATCATAATAATATTTTATTCAGTTCGTTTATTAACTGTCCCTGGCAAATGTGACCGTTCATTCTCGTTTAGTCGTGGGTATAAATAAGCAGCTGATATTAGATTTAGCCTTTGGAAGATCAAATGTAAAACAATCACTCTACTGTTTTACGTTAAACTAACAAAATTAAAATTGTTTATATGTATGTAAACAAATTATATTTTTGTCAGTCAAGTGACGATATTCAGACTAAATTTCTTGTATTGTAAAAAAGTTAGTATAAACTCTACATTCAGGATTAAAGCACTTTTAATTTTCTTAGATTGTTTCTTCACTGCATCCCATCCATATTATTGCTATTGGAGAACCTCATATATTTATGACATACTCGTACGACGTCTTAAGATATTCTGTGTTGCTTAAAGAATAACATTTGGAAATCTTTATTTTAAGAATACAGTAGTGTGGTGTACGAGATATTTTTTATATCAACTTATCTCAAGGTTGACTAGTATTTAAAAATACCTTTAATCGATACGATTTTAATAAGATTACGATATTTCGTGGGTAGAATAGTACGCGCGCTGAGCTGACTGAACGCTGGGACTAGCCGCTGCATATGCGTTGAATACATCTACACACTGCAGCGATTATTCCTGTTATTTGATGTATACTATTATACTAACATGGGTATTTAATCCAATGTTATAAACAATTATGGTTTTTAATCTGATATTAATTGTGATTAATATTATAAAAGTTATGCTAATAGCACTTGTTCCCAACAGCTGACGTACAGTATTCCCTTCTATTTCTTGCAATACCATGTAACCGCCAGTGGGATATTTGCTGGCATTAAAAATAATAACCTTTTGGGTAGGCTTTTTTGAAAGGCAAAAACTTACAAAGCCTCGCATAAATTATAAAGTACTTTTTTAATCACTTTTCCCTCCTTTTTGGTAAAAAAACGTGATTTATGTACTGAAAAATCTTCTTTACCACAGTTATCGCCCACACAACTTCTACAAGTTTTAAATATATACAAGAAAAAGAATATATTTTTAGAATTCCATGAATACCTGTAAAAATAGACTTCTTCACTTCTTAAGCTCTAAATACCTATTTAAGAATTATGTAAACTTTATAAGTTTTGTTTGAATTCATTTGATTTCTTACTTTAAAAGGAGATTAAGCGACTTCCATATAAAGGGCCTGGGTTTTACAGAATAAATATAGTAGTATATAGTAAGTAATATAGAAAAGTAAAACAATATTTAAATATCACTGAAAATAAAGTGAGGTTATATACAACTTCTTCGTTACTTATTTTTCTATCAGATTATATTTTTAAGGACAAAAAATGACTCTTTTCTTATGTACCAAACTAGAGGCAGGATCTAAGAAAGATAACAAATAAACACACTTATAATGCATTTCTTCAAGCTGTCAAAGTCATTCTTTCTGAATGGACTTGGCATCCAGATATGATTGAGAAATATTCAAATAATCGATATTCCTTACATGATGGATTGAAAGCAATTAAGTGGTTCGTTACATATTTTAATAATAATCTATAATCTAAGAGAACAAATTTGTTGTTTGTCTGTCCGCTCTTTTTCCCGCTCTTTTTCCATTGTATATGCGGTACCATAGCAATGCGTTAACCGCAAGTAGTTCGTCTACCGGACGCTAGATGGCGTTAACGGAAAATATTTAATAATAGAAAAAAATTAAAGAATTTTATCCACTCGTGCGAAGCCGGGAAGGGCAGCTAGTATAATATATATTAAAATTAAACTATGTGTTCAGTGACATTAAAATTTACATTTCCGTGCCTCTCACACATTTAAATAAAACACATAGATTTCGGATAACAGATCACAGGATTCTGTGAGAATGACTGTTTAGTTATCCTTTTTAGACCTTAAAATTTCCAAGTAAGTAGTGGATCGGAGTGAATCTGATTAAACTAGATAGTATTCGGTTGTATTAATTATTGTAACTTCTAATCTTAATTCCCCTTTTTCCAGATTGCGGATTGGGCTCATTATTTTTAATTTTACATGAGTATAAAAAAGCTTTTAAATAAAAAATATACTCGTGTAGCTACTTGGTAAATATATAGGTGTTAGTAGTCGTGATAACACTGCTTAGTGTAGGTAACAACTACAAACAGGTGCCACGCACTTGTCCCATGGGTGAACCAAAATGTTTTGGGAAATAATTAATTGTCTTTTCTAAGGTAGTTAATAACAAAGATTCCAACTACTTTAATAAAAATACTTTGTTAAGTATATAATCCAATAACATGATTTCATCTGTAGTTTAAGAATAATGTTTTGATTAGAAAATTGCTTGCCATGTTTTTTGCTGCGGTATTCGATGGTTTGAAATTTTTTAATATTATCTGAAGTCGGCTTTGATATTTTGTTTGTTTTTTCCAAATATTTGTTGGCCAAATGCCTTCAAAAGGGAACGAGATTAATTACTTTGCCCGGCAAAGAATATTCCTGTGGGTTCCAAGATATTTTTTCTTGCCTATAGCCACTTATCTACTCATTTAAGAAGTGAGGGTTCAATAGCAGGCACGGGGAAATTGAATGCTTAAAATTTCTTTGTTTTTATCATTTTCTTATATCGTATCTTCGTTTACAATACTGCATGGAAATCAATGAAAATTGGATGTCAATTTAAGACTGCCACGAGTGGCGTCTTGGAAGCCGATTAGTTACTCTCTCTTAACAGTACTTAGGCTCTTGTTTGTTGTTCTTAATGAGCACTGCCAGCCAACTTGGAGCTGTCCTCGCCTCAATTAGGACTGGAAACATGACTGGAGTGTTGTCAAAATGGTTTGTTACTTTGAGTCTGACGCCTAAAAGTTCGTTCCGTTTTCGACGGCAGTCGCAGACTGTGTTCTAATTTGGTAGGCGTAGAATTAAACATTATTTGCTTAGTATTTTTATAGTAACCTTAATGAATGAACAATTATGTGAATATTTGGAAAAAAATGGTATACAATTGTATACCATTTTTTTCCAAATATACATTACTACTTACCATATAAAAAGTGTACTAAAACTTGATATCGCTTTCACATTCGACTAAGTATTATTATGTTGAAACACAGAGTAATAATTCAATCGATGCCTTAAGAGTAACAAATCTTAATTTGCATAACAGAGACTGACGTTTAATATTCTACGTGTGCGTTTGTCGCATCATATTTCATTCTGTAGATAGGTATTTTCTCCTACGCAAATACAGACAGTAATATCAAGTGTTATCTCTAAAATTAGCGCTTAGACACACACTCAATATTACTTACAACCTTAAACCTCTAAGTTCGAATATATGTAGGCATGACTAATTATAGCAAGTAGTTAATGAAAGATTGAAATAGACATCGTGGAATAAATTGTAATTAGAAAATAATACATATTATGTAACAACTACTTTGGTTAAGAAATTTTATAACAACAATAATGTCAAGGCTTTTAATTGCGAGGTGAATAATTCAAAGCTTTCGTATTGTTTACAACGATTTCATATTAGTTTAGTAAAACCGTATGTATCAGCACCAAGTATGTACAATAGTACAATAGTGGTACAACAACTTGATACATAAATACTTAAATGTGATCCCGAATACACATTTATAATCTTCATTTTATAACTACTAATAATCTTTTTACTAATTACACATCAATTGTGACTACTTTTCTGTTCATTTCCTCAAGTATAATGTAGGTATTTAGCTTTATGCAGATATGAAATCTTTTTAGTCGACATGTATGCCGTAGTAAATAATAATTATTAGTTTACAAGCATTTAAAATACTATTTTGTATTATAAAATTACCGATTATATTTTCTGAAAAGTTTTGTTTTTTGACTATATTTATTTTTATTTCCTTAATAATTACAATACATATATTAAGGACCCTTTGTTACCAAATGTTCTGTTTTATTGACCGTTATCTAGGCACGTATAGCAAAGAAAATACTAGTGAAGAGAAAAAAGTGTATTTGAAAAATAACATAGCGTAAATTTTGCGAAATCACAAAGAAGCCACAAATTGCAATTTCACAATCAAGAAACTAACATAAGTAAAATAAGTATATAACGTTACAACATACAACACCATAGTACCATGCTAATTTACTGCTGTAATAAATTTGTTGTTTTATAAGTTACAATCAATTAATATCTTTGGAGTTTGTTAATTCTAAAGAAAATATTACTTAATTTTATCTGAACCTAAAACTAAAAACTTTAAAAAATATATAATATAATAACAAAAATATGTCTTCGGTCTCTTGTGATGTCGACTAACCTTTTTGATATTTCCTTAAAATTAAAATTATTTCCATTTAGATTTAATATCTTTTGGTATAGTAAAGTCGGTGACTGTAGTTGGGTATATGGGGTTAATCACGTTGTCACCTATGAAAAGGTTGCGGTTGACGTAGGCAAATGCTTTATTTATTAAATTGTTACTGCTAATTATGGAACTATTTCTCTCATCAAAAATATAAAATATACTTTAAATTATTTATTTACAGAATTTAAGTACGAAATCGCCATCTTGACTAGTAAAAAATTAAAAAATGTGTGCAAATATCAACTGTTGTGTCGTTGTCATAAATTGCTTGCTCTAGCATAGCTACAGTGCAATGCTATGCAAGCTATTTCCCTTTCAGTAGATTGAGAACATAAATCTTAACAGTATATAAAAATTTATTAGCTTCGGTCTCACTTTTTAATAATTCGTAAGCATTGTGAATTTTCCTCATTGGTAAGTTTTTTTTAGATTCTCTGATTTGTGGCTTCATGATACTCTGTCTATCTTCTGATTGAAATGTATACATGTTTGAATGAGGTTTCCTTCTTAGTCCCAATCTTATTTGTGGCAATATTTTCTTTTGTTATAAAATATTTTCTTTATTTTTATTATGATTTCAAAAAGTAAAATTACCTAGTGATATCTTGGCATTACTTTCGTATAGCTGAATTCGCTTGTATATTTATTCATATGAATATACCAGGTATTTGGGTATGATAATAAAAAAGCCCTTCTGCTATTATACACCGTTACAGTCATGACATCAAGATAAGTATTAATTTTGAAAAATATTTTCTACGTTAAACTAGAATCCAGATAGGCAGAAGCGAGCCCGTCTCAAAATTATAGTTCCATAGTCCCTCGTGATTTGGTAGTTGCTTTCGTTTATAGAATTTAAATTGATAGCTTAGTCAATGCACTTTTCGTCGTATTATACCACGGAGCATCGCTTGATGTTCATATCTTAATTTTTAAGTGATGGCACATGGTCTTTTTGTGAACAATCAATCTCCGTGTGGTGTTCGTCAGATTTGAATAGCATCAACCTTTCATACTCAAGGGAGTCGTAAAAGACGACTGTTTATATTGGAGGAAATCAGCATTTACCACCCATAGACCACAAAATGGGCAGCAGCGTTTTCCAAACTGTGGTCTTTTACTTCGATCTCTAATTTGCCTACTAAGCGTGTAGATTATGGCAGCCCCAATTAATTTTTTTGAGAGAGCCTCCGTTCATCAGTGGACATCTTTTGGCTGAGATGATGGTGGTGGTGGTGGCGATATTCAAAGCAATCATATTATAGCACATTTATGTCGCCAACCAACGTTATATCAATGTTATGGTAAAAGTTTTACACACGAAAACACACATATAAGAGCTTATAAGAGCTTATAAGAAGCCCTTACTATCAAACTCGTTTTTAAGGACGTAGCTGCAGTTAACGTACTCCGCAGATTTTTTCATACCGTTTTTTAAATAATTATTTGATATTCGCCAGGCCACTAATTCAAATACTATGAAGACTGGCAATGTAACTTTTATTACTAGTTAATCTGTTGTATAAATTATTAATAAGACGCACTCCCACATCAATGGGCCAACCTAGCGGGGTCTACGGCCTGTTTTGAGTGCGAATTACCGCCGCACCTATAACGTAACGGTATGTTCGGTTCATAACTCCAATCTTTACTGTGAGTGTAGGTACGTTAACAAAAAAACTGGAAATTACAAACTTGTCTTAAGTTTTGTTAGACAACAGGTTGTTTTTCGTTATTTAAATACAATTGTCTTAAGGTTAATTTGTGTTTTTGTACAGATTTGACATAAAATAAAATCCTTTAGATAAGTTTTAGGATTTGCGATA
This sequence comes from Calamotropha paludella, assembly GCA_927399485.1. NCBI lineage: Eukaryota > Metazoa > Arthropoda > Insecta > Lepidoptera > Crambidae > Calamotropha > Calamotropha paludella. Next base: position 14,438,195 of record OV656813.1, on the reverse strand, counting down.
AATAAACGATTATTTAGCTACGCCGATTAATAGATACGCCGAATACTGGACTGAATTAAATTACCAAGAAATATTTATGAGAAACATCTTTTATTACTGCTATTTACACGCAAGGTAACGCACGAAGTAACAGACTGTACGTGTATCATTGATTACTCATGTAAGTTTATTAAATGGAATGTGTAATAATGATATTTTGATTTCATAAAAAAGTCTGCAAAAGTGTGGATTAGAGCTTCAATAACTCCACAACTAGATATATTCTGGATAGAGAAAATAACATCGCATTGTTGGAATGAATTTGTGGTTTCAGTATTTGTCTTTTTACGTATTGTATGTCTTTTAACTAAATTTAAATAAATTTTGTAAAAGTGTTTTTGATTTCTTTGTTAAAACACGCGTACGGTAAATGTAGACTTGTACGTCTACACTTAGAGCATAAGCTAGCGAAATCTGTCTATTTCATGCGTCGCTCTATACATTAGAGCTAACAAGTTAGAAAATGGTTTGGTTTATTAATATAAACAGCTCTTTTCTTCACTCAAATATTATGGAACTTTAGATTTGAAGGAATTTTCAAAGTTTTATTTTACGCACTAATATTTTATTTTCATTTTCATTAATAAATGCATTAAATTTTGTGTGTTTTATTGGATATTATGTGGACATGAATAATAAAAGAAAACGAAGCAACTGTGTATTTAAAAGCCTAAAAAGTATAACAGTGTTTTCTATTTTTCATGGTATAATTAAATTATGAAAAACTGGCTTTCATATTTAGAAAAATCAAAAAAATATGGTATGCAAACCATATTTTTAAAACCATATTTGTAAAATAATAATTACAGGGACCGTTTGGATTCCAACATACACAAATTGTAGTAACTATTGTATTATAAAGTGATGCATTATATCCGATTTGAGTATTTCAGTTTTTTTACTCACATTTTAGGTCGAATGATTCTAAAGCTATAGAGCAAACATGGTTTTCGTTTTCCATTTAAAGGGGAAACGTTCAAACAACACTGTTTACTCATGAGTTCCCATCTTTGTATTTACCCTCATAAAAGCAGCACTACGATATAAGAACTGCGTAAATATGTATGTGGGCTAAACATATGTATTTTTGTTTCTAATGTAAATATTTTAAATATCGATTACTTTTATTATACCATAGAAAACAATACTAAATTGTGGCTGATATTCAGTTATTTTTTGTCAAAATTAATTTTTGAAAATAAAATACTTCAAGGTTTTTTTTAATTACCAGTCAGACATTTTGCTAAATGCAAAATGTTTTTCTGCAATATGCTTTGCTACAAGGTTTTGATTAACGCTTATCTATAAGACATATACCTTGATTAGTACTACGATATTAAGGAGATATTAAAAAATCTTAAAGCTGTTATTGGAAGTAGTACCAAACAACAATCATCATCATCATATCTGCTTTACAACATAAGTCTCCCTAAAGATCTCAACAACGATGGCTCCTGCGTTGACCTCATCCAACCACTTTCTGCGACCTTGGCCTTGACCAAACATCGAATATATTAACACATAATAATAATAATTCCTATATGGGAATAACTTGTGAGACGATTCGATTTTTTAGTATTGTTTTATTAAAATAATTATTAATATAAAATAGCATTGAAAATTTAAAAAATATAATAAAAATCTTGATATAATAATAATCTATACAAACATGTTATATAATATATATATATCTTCGGCGCAATTTTGCGATTGTTGCCGATGTTGTATACGCTCAGTGTCAGATAGATTCTAGCTTTCAATACTTGTTTATATGATTATATGGAATAGCAAGTGTTTTTTTAAATTAAGGATTCCACGTGAGCACTGTTACTTGCGAGTACAGATTTCAGTTTATGAATTACATTCAATTATCTTTTCCGTATATGTTATATATAATACCTAATCCGGCCATAAGTGCTGTTACAAAAAAAAATGCATTTTTTATGAAGTAATGTAATATTACTAAAACTTATATGTACATATATATTAAAGTCTTAGCAAAAAATAAAAAAATATTGTATTGAAAAGGGCCACCTTTGGCTTTTATACAGGCCTTTAATCTGTCTGGCCAGGAATCTATGGATTAACGCACTATTTCTATGGGAAATTTCGCTATTTCTGTGCCTTCCACCTGCGTATCGTGGCAGAAGGAATTTTGATCGATCCACTCTCTTTAATTGTAAAGATTGATTTAGGGCATGTCCTGTATATCGACAATAAGCACCGAGCTTCAGGTCTTGTTTTATAATACGCAACAGAGTCAAGCGGGAATCTTCATTTCTAGCGATAACATTTTTTTCTTCCTAATGGGGCTTGGAAGAATTCTGGCTTTAACAGCATTAACAGCCTTTGTAGTTCTAAAGGAAACGCGGCCGCCCAGATCTTTTATGGTCTTCTATAGAGGAAGTGTTGTTGTATCTGTTGAAAATACGATATACGAACATACGGCAGATACCAAGCTTTTAAATATATTTAGAATATAATTTGTCTGGAATATGAGCGACGGCTCCATACACACTTTGTGCTAGGCCCATTCCTTATTGTAATTTGATAATGAACACATGAACACGAAAAGATATGTGCAATGGCGCGAAATCGAAAGGTAGCAAACCCCAAATTAAAAATAATTATAAAGTTGAAAAGAAGAAAAGGTTTTATGTTACAGTATTTATGGCCAGACTAGTTACAAAGTACCTATATATTGTATAAATTTCTTTGAAAGAGAAATGACTTAAACGATTTACATTAAAACCAAATAGTTTATAGGATACCAATATGAGACATTTGTGTTAATGTCAACCTGAGCATTTGTGTGTTGATAGAATATATAAATAAAAAATTACCTACTTAGGTAGGTAGGTACCTACTTTACGTGTTGTGTAAACAATGTTTTATCAGCTTATCTCTTATATTTTAACAAATGCTGAGGCTAAAACCCAAATACTTATTTCTAATTAGTTATTTCATATGGCTTAGGGGAAGGGAGGGCACATGATGATAGTTGTGCAGAAGCATTAGAAGTACTATTTAATCTATTATTTTGATCCAGAAACGTCTATTTATATCTAGAGATGAGACATTCGAATAATAATAGTGCTCTCGTCAGAAGTTTTGTGTTGGACATTGACCTATTGCTATAATAGGGAAATTCATAAGATTTATTCGCTTTGCCCATTATATTGAACTCGCCTTCCTGTATATTTATGAATAATTCTCAAAACCAAAGTAATTTTGTTCTGTTCCGAGTGAGCACATCATATTAAGCGCCTATGCCAAATTTTCTACTTGGGCACATTTGCGTTACATGAGAATTATCTCAAACTTTATAACTTATATGTTTTAAGTTGTATGACGTCATTGTTTTCATATGCATTGACTTTATAAATATTCTTTGTTGGATAGTAAATTGAAGATCAAACAAATAGTGGTAGAGATGACAAAAGGTTTTGTGTTTATAAATAATTAATATGAGAAAGGGCGGAATATGTTATCGTGAGATTCTAGAAACTAATGCGTAATAACGAAAGATGTTTCCTATACATTTTATTTTGCACTTGATCCACCGAATAATATAACTCATAAATTAAGTTAACAATAAAAAAAATCTTTTACAGTTACACATCTGTCAAATAAGAAAATAATAATCGACAGCCATGGTAACTTTACGGTATAATTCAACTGGTCAATGAACAAGAAGGAATTGTTTATGTAAATAAACGGTCAACCGCTTCGAAACAGGCATGTAATAAATAACTTTGTCTTGAGTTCGTACAAATTTTATCTGTTATCATGTTTGTACCTCGTGACAATGTCAGTAGCGTGACATTATGTTTACAAACATGGCGCCTGCTTTTATTGACTACGAAAACATAATTGATTGATTGTTGTAAGCGAAGGACTTATAATTAATAACACACAGACAGTTTCTATAGTGTTATCAAAAGCTGTGTTCAAAGAGACACCTTTACAATATTTAATTGAATAGAGCGGTCATTAATTAAGTTGAATAGACTCCTTTTTGAAGCTTCGACTATGTTTGGCTAACTCTGAGTTGGCTAATAATTGAAGAAATCTGTCGTCGAACTCTTCAAGCTATATTTATGTAATAAGATATTTTAATCGTAAGTTTGTTTTCGATAAGATATGTATTTGCAACAGCTAACTATGGTCATAGGTAAAGTTGCAGTCGTAAATTCTTCTCTATCCAAGGTTTATAAGTGTGTTACTAGGATAAAATGCCGTTTTGTCAAGTCATAGACAACTAATTGATTGTATTGAAAATTTTACGCCCATTAAGATGCAAAAAATTGTGTTACGTACCTTTTCTATTGCAATAATTATAATTAATTATGTGAGCAAAATATTCAGTAGCATAATTAAAACATAACTTATATCAAAAAATGGTAAGTTTTAGTGAAGTAATTTTTATTACTTTCGAGTACTATAATATTTTACACATCGACCGTAGACATATGCACCTGATAGATATGCGCCTAATCAATTTAAAAACAAATTATTGTCGATGCCAAATTAATCAAACTCAGGAAGATATTATAAATTGCGATTCATTTCATTGGAATATAATTTATTGTGTTTGACGTTTTTGTTCACGAATGTGGAGAGACTGAAGATAAAGCCTTTAAAAAGACTAAAGTCTGTAGATATAGATAAAAAAAACTCAGCAAAGCTCTGTACTTAATAAATCTCTATACCAGAGGTACAAGGACAGTTCCTGATTAGTCAATAGTAATGCGTACCAGACTGTAATATGCCTAGATTGTACAAGATAAATTTGAATGGATTGGCATTATTTTGAACTAAGATAAGGACTGTTATTCAGGAAAACCAAAGATAACACGATAAGATATTACACAGGGAAGACGAACTTTCTCAAACAAACTTGTTCAAGACAATTATTTTTACCCCTTTTGTCGAATCAGCTGATATGATTTGTATGAGACATGTTGATAGGTCATTTTAGACTTTAATACACACAAGTAAAATATTTCTGAAAGAAACAGGTAAAGGTTTTAGACCGAGAAAATACGCATTTTATTATTTCTTATATTTAGCAGAGTTTTCGCGTTGTGATTACTGAGTAATCAGCTGATTGTAACTTGTAAAAACGTAAATTGTAACCATGTAACCTCTGCCTTTAATACTTACTTCGTAACTTTTTAAGTGTACAAGGGTTATAGACTTTATTCAATTCGAAAGATACTTATATATATATACACATATATACAGGGCGTCCCAAACTTATGGGACATGAAGGGGAAGTACCTTAAATATCGTAGATAGTGAAATTTGCTCAAAGAAGACTTTATGTTATTTTTAAAAGTTAGAAATTCTGCATTTATAGATTTTCTAAAAATTACTTGCTTCGTCTGGGAATCGAACCGACTTAAATGTCAAAAAAAATCACCCTACTTTTATGATGCCAATCGAAAGAATAGCTAAAAAATAATAACTATGCTTAAGTTACATGGTTTTTTAAAAGAAAGGAACAACGTGAAATTAATATTTTAATCAAATTAAAAACATACATGAAACTGCCGTAGTCAATTAAGTAGGTATTTTTTTGTAAATTAATTAATTAAATGCTCAAAATGTGATCCCTCTTGTCTTACGCAAATCTCCAATCTTTTAATGAGTCCGCTGCCTGTTGATTTTCTTATCATTTTATGGTGAACACTCGATGTGATATGGCACAATTCTGTTTGCAACTCGCCCACGTTCTCGTATCGCTTTTTGTATAGCATATCTTTCACGTATCCCCAAAAGAAGAAATCTAATGGTGTAAGGTCCGGGGATCTGGCCGGCCATCTAATCGGTCCATTTGTACCAATCCATGTAGGAAAGCATTCATTTAGAAAATCTGCTGCTCTCCGACTATTATGAGCCGGAGCTCCATCTTGTTGGAAAATTAAGTTTTCTTGCTCCGCCGCGGAAAGATTTCTTATCTTATCCCTTAAAATTTGAAGTATTCCTAAATACTTTTCCGTGTTCAAGGTTCCTTGGTAAAAATGGATTAAGAAAACCCGGTTTTTTAAAAGTCCGCACCAACAGTTGAGTGAAAAACGCACTTGGTTATTCGTTTCAGTGACTCGTAGGGGATTTTCTTTAGACCAAATACGATTATTGTTGCGGTTATACATACCGTTATTGCTAAAGTTAGATTCGTCTGTCCAAATAATATTATCCAAAAAATTTGGATTTTCGAGCAAGCGTGCCTGGATATCAAGACAGAAATTTCTTCTCCTTTCTGTATCGCCCGGAAGTAATTTTTGAACCAATCGTCCTTCAACATAACTCTTAAAACCGTGTTTTTTTTAATACACGGTGTATTTTGCTTTTCGAAACTCCAATTTCATGTTCTCCTTCTCTCACCGATGCTTTCGGAAAAGCCGAAAAGTAAATTAAAATACCAAGTTCTTCGTCGTTGATCGTACGGTTTTCTTGCTGTGGTTCTCTTGGGCGTTTATCGAAACGTCCCAGAGTTTTCAAATTGTTCACAAGCCTTTTTAAAACTTTACGAGACGGTAATTGTCTATCAGGATATTTTACGCTATACCACCGCAAACTTCTAGAGATATCTTTATCATTCAAAAAATATGCTTCCATTAGATCAAAACTTACTTGATATGCCATGTTCGCAATAAATTAACACAATAACACTTGTGTAAGTGAATTAAGACTAAACAGATCAATATCCGAAAAATAAACGCTCGCACAGACTGTTCCATTTTCAAATTTAAGAACAACATTATTTTCGTTTTAAATTTGCCTTCAACGCTCGCACAGACTGTTCCATTTTCAAATTTTAGAACTACATTAATTTATTATTTTTAGCTATTCTTTCGATTGGCATCATAAAAGTAGGGTGATTTTTTTTTTGACATTTAAGTTGGTTCGATTCCCAGACGAAGCAAGTAATTTTTAGAAAATCTATGAATGCAGAATTACTAACTTTTAAAAATAACATAAAGTCTTCTTTGAGCAAAATTCACTATCTACGATATTTAAGGTACTTCCCCTTCATGTCCCATAAGTTTGGGACGCCCTGTATATATATATATATATATATAAATATATATATATACGACTTACATAAAAGATTTTTAAAACCCACCGTACTTGTTAATAGGCATTAATCATATTAGGCAAGAGCTTTTTAAGTTTTAAAGAATTTTATTTATTTATTGATTTCACTACATCTGTGTAGAGCAATATTATAAAATTAATACGAGCTTATCATTCATACTATGTAACTTATAAGTAATGTTTAATATCTTCTAGGTACAATTTTAAATACTATTTCTTCATCCTTATTACATCAATGGTTTACTACTAGTTTTTTTCTCAACTACGGCCATCTCACCTCTATTTGTCGAAATACAACAGCAGTGTTTTAAATCGTTATTGTGGCACTAGATGGTGAAAGTTAGTTAGGTGATTGCATCTTTCTTGGGATCAAACGCAGGGCTTTAAGCCTAAAACTCGTAGGCAAGCCGCTGCGCTACCTCCACTTGGTAGTAATGATCAGAACTAGGTACTGCTAGTAAGACGAACATTTTCAACTTTATTCATAGCTTTAACTATTGCGTCATTCGCAAATTTAAATGAAACTACTAATGTTCCTTATTTACCTTGGTATTTATTTACCTTCTTTGATCCTGTGATTACGGGTCCTGTAAGCATCATCGATTGATGACAATCTACAATACACGCTTTCCTGAAAACAAACGGAGGAAGTACCTACCGTAACTGCCTTATTTCTTTATTTTTTTTTGTACTAATTATAAAGGTACAAATATTTTAAGATACTTACCTACTAATCCACTAGCCTTTTTTACAGCAGAGTATAAGAATAGATAGTAAATAATGTAATTACTAAACGATATCTTTTTACTTTTAAGCATTTTCCTGCTAATATCTAAAGAAATAGTTACAAAAAAAAATGTACACCTGAGGCAAGTTGAATGTTTTCGAATTAATTTTGCTACTTGGATAATAGGTCTATACTTATCTAGCGTATTGATAAAATAACAGGTCTAATTATTCCTGCCCGTCATATTTCTCCCTACATTTGTTATTCAATAAAACCCTATATTATTTTCGCAACGCCATTGCATACTTTTAAAACGGTGCTTATAATAATATTATGAACACTTTCTACAGACTGTCTTAATTTCACGCAATACCGAAGCATACAATTGAGACCGGGAGCGAATGCAGTCGCCCCCACAATGGTTCGCCCTTAACCTTTTACTATACGTGGGCGCAACGAAACCGGGGCGGCTGTGGCCACGACTGAAATGCTATGCTGAAATTACTCTTGAAATAACAAAAGGTTTTTCGTTTATGAGCTTATTTTGCTGTCACTATCCAAATTTAATATTATATGAAACAGCAACATATAAAAAGAACGTTTAATGAAACCCCGTATGTCTAGGCATCATCGAATAGAGTGAATAATAAACGCACCTTAAGCGTATCTCATCAGTCGAATGACAACTCGATGACAATCGAAAATTGTCCTGGCTGGGTTTAATGTCTGTTAATTTTGGTCTAATGTCTTAGATTACGTAATGATGGTGTAGTTTTAGACTTATAGGTAGGTACTTGTAATTATATATATATATATTTTATTATATTTCCATTCTCCCACTTTAGCTGTAGCAAATCCGTCACAAATGCGCTTAATTTCTTAAAAGAAATATTACGTGCATTTAAATATATTTCAATGAACATTACATATCTATGCATTATATACGTATGTCTCGTTACTTTAGTATCCAGAACACAAGCCTTCCAGTACTTACTTTGGGCTAGGCTAATTGGTGTGAATATAAGAAATATTATAAGTATGCTTGAAATGCGTTAGTATATGCCTATAATCCATATTAGAGAATAACAAACATATTTTAATGAAAATGCGTGTATATCAAGTTAAAAACGACACAGGAAAGAAATCTAACTTTAAACTTTACTCAGTTCCTGACAATTTTCTACTTCTGTCGGCTTTCTAGAGACATGTTGATCGTAATTTCCGTTAGATGGTAGCATAGTGTAAATAAATTGACAAGCTTTTTAAATATTTAAACTAATTTCTTGTGGACCCTGCAAAATATGGAAATGTATAATACACGTAAATATATCATTAAATTCCTTTTCAATATGTAATATTCAAATTGAAATCCGTTGAGCTGCTTCGGAGCTCAATAGCAAAATTTCAAACAGACAAGCCAAAATTCAATAAGAGCCATTTATGATATGTTAAGTCATTGTATTTAATAGCAGTCTTTATATATCATTAGTTGGCTAAGGCTCTTATGCTGTGTTTACGTTAACTATTAGATACGTTATCTCTTTTCATATTAATAAAACTTGCTTCTAATATTTCATTAATTTTAAGTACCAGCTAATATTTATGATATTAAAATAAGCAAAGAATTAGAAGAATTCCATAATAACAACTGATAAAATGTTGTTTTATAGTATAGAAGATCCACTAATGAATATCAAAGAATAAAGACGAATGGACAATAGTTCACTCTTAACCTTTGAAATGAGTGGGATGTTTGCAGCAATATCGTCAGTAGATGTGTGCGAATATACAACTTATAGCTCTTATTATTAAGTCTGTGCGTAGAAGTCTACGCATAGACTAAATAAGCTTAACGTAACCTCACGATATGTTAAACAATGCCCATTGTTTTTTTTAAAAACAATATTAGTATGAATATATTTTTGGACTTTTTGGCGGGAGCAGAAAGCGTCAAGTTGGTGGTTTTGTTTCTCTTGTTGAAATCTGTGTTGTTGTGGATATTAGTGCATAATAATGGTGGAATATTAATCACTAACTGTTTGGAACATACAAGAGTGTTGGCAATTGTAACAAAGCAGCGGAAGTTGTATTTTCCTGCTCTCTCAAGAAGTCCAGTAAAACCCAACCTAATGAAGTGTTTCAGTAAAACCCCTCAAGTTTACCGAAACCTAGAAAAAAATATTTTACTGTTTATTCATCATCATTAAATTCAGGAATTACTCAAGTACTGGCAATTATACTAACTTGACACTGACGAAATGCACAAAGACATAAAGAAAAATAAAAAAAAATCATTACCTAAATTGTCATTACATGATTAATTTTAGTTTATTTGCATATTAAACATGTGTTAATTTTAATTTGTGTAACCGTTTAACAATCATATCTTGATAGTTTTTATATATAAATTTTAATAAAACCTTTATTTTTAAACTTCCTGAATAAAAATTATTCATCTATCATGACATTGATTTGAAAACTATAAACAATATTTTGAATATATCTTATAATAATTGCATTGATGCAGACGTTTTATCAAGATTACAGATAAAACTATTCAGTCTATTAAACGTATGTATCGTTTTATTCTTTTTGATCATCTTAACAAGTACTGTATTGTCATAATGCTGGCATTAGCTCTTGGAAAATCCTGTTGATACACTGCGGTTGTGTGATCTATGGCGTGGAGAGGGCAAGCCATCTGCCCACGGCGATGTAAAACTAACGAGATGCCAGTAAATACTCTATTGTCTCCTCTTTTCTTTTGTTTTTTTAATGAAAACTATTTTATCTTTATTATAAAACTGAGATGGACGCTTGTGTGGTGAGAATTATAAGGTTGTATATATCGGCGTTTGGGAACTAGAACTATTTTTGAAAAGAGCAGAATCAGTAGTTCCATGATCTGTTCTCTCTATTAGCTGACCCATAAGAAATATCTAATGTTATTAAACAACTCGTCGAACACGTTTTTAATTGAACAAGCAGTTTCACTATAACACTTATTCTAATTTCGAATTAAATAGTAATTAGCTAGTTGTAATTTAAAATTTTCAAGAGATAACTGATTAACACTTTAAGAGAGTCTGCCGAGAGGCGGAGTTCAGAGAACCATATCGCACCAAAATCCGAAGTGAACAGAGCTAGTCTGCCCGTCCGGCCGTCGAGCGCACTCCCCCACCCCACTTCCCGCTTACGACGTGGGCCAATGGCGTTACATCGATGTTACAATCAATTGAGTTACTTATAAGTTAGACAATAGCTTTTTCAAAATGAGCAATTACAAATAATGAATTTAGTTAAAAATACAAATTTATTAATATTTGTATTAGTAACTTGAATAGATAACCTTATACTTACTTGTCAAAATGTCATCTATTCACACTTTTCGTTTGAAACACTTGTATTTTAAATAATTAAAAATAGAACAGGTTGAATTGGAAAGGAAACAGCTATTGATCATTTTAAATCTTAATTTCACGACTTAAATGCTTATAATAGTTTTAAACTATTTATTTAATTAATTCTTGAGTCATGCTTGCATCGACATATAAGTTTGAGAAACAATGAAATAGTAATAATAAATAAATAAGTGAAGAAGTTCTTAAAAAGTGAATCTGCTTTGCTTTTTAATTTATGAGTTTGATTTGTGAGTATTTTTCTTAGTTTTTCTTAGTTTACTTCCAGTCAAGGACCTTTATTTAAAGAAAACAAAGCTTATAATTTTTTAGGTTAAAATATACCCACCTGTTTCATATAATTTATACATAAGTGACAATTGTCTTAATATATGTATAGATAATAGAAAACTTTGTTCTCATCTCTGATGATGAACAAAATAGCAATGTCGTACTAGAATATAAATAATCCGATTATTTGGATTAGTAAATGTGTCGATAGAACACGACATATTTACCTATCCAAAGAATTGGATATCATTATAATACTACGTGCGACTGTAAAACAAAGCAATTTTGTTTTCTTATTTTATCGAAATGAATGTTTACAAAGAGTGAATTTCTCTAGAGACGCTAAGACCGATGTCCTTATGTCTAAATATAGTATCTGTTTGTATTAATCTGTAATATCACGTGGGATGAGTATCGCAAATACAAGCTCTTTGTTTACTGGGTTGTTTATGGAGCTTCAGGCACAGTCAACGACATATCAACTTACTCAAAGCCATCAAATCTGTAATTGATTTTTAAATTAAAGTAAACACATAGATAGAGTTGAATATCTATTAATTTTTTTTATTCTAGGTTAATGTGCTGTTTTTGTGAGGGGCCTCACAACCCCTTGGGCAGCTGGTTCGGTCTATGGGTTTACTTGGTGGACTCTAAACGTATGCTTCATGACTCTGACAACTGCAAAGCTGGTTTTTAGTGCGTAGTACAAAGCCATTACCAGTCAAACCGTTTGGCGTTTAATATATAGTATTTTCGTTCCGTCTATAACAAACTTTATAAAAATTAATATCATTACAAAGATACATATATTTGGATTTATTTATGAAGTTTTTGATACCATTAGACAAAGCAAAAGAGAGCAAGCTAAAGATAGAGTGTGTAAAACAATTTATTACTTTTCTGGTATACTATCTTTGGCTTACAATAGGCTAAAAACAAATATGAAAGAAATTCGCTCAATTATATAGTTACTAAGGAACTTAATGAAAAATACGCTGGTTGGTATAAAATATTTACAGACGGCTCTAAGAGTACAAACGGGCAAGGGGCAGTCTTCTATGATCCAAATGTGCCAATGACAAAGTCGTTCAAGATAAATCATGAAAACCCTATAATGACACTGGAACTGATTGCAATCTCAGAAGCACTTACATATATGCTCACCTTAAGTGGACGAAACTTCGTGATCTTTACAGATAGTAAATGTGCTTTATATCACCTGGCTCGAAGCGCCTCGCGGTGTTTCGATAGCCTATACTATTCTCAAAAGTATTAACGAGTTTAATCGCAGGGGTTGGAATCTAAGATTGCAATGGATACCGGCTCACATAGGAATATACGGCAATGAGCAAGCCGATCGGACAGCTAAGCATTCATCATTAGATGGTGTACTATTCAATGTTTTACCAAGTTACTCGGAGGCGCTGCCAAAATTTAGAATAAAAACATTTAATTTTTGGAAGGAATACTTCGATTGCCGAAGTAGAGAAAAGGGAATTTGGTACAAGACCATTCAGTGCGTGCCTCTGCGTGTTGTCTGGTTTAGTTACAGCAAACTGAAAAGATCTTTTATTGTACAAGCCCACCGACAGCGTTCAGGTCATTTCCCATCTAAAAAGTTTGCTTTTCTAATGAACAAAACAGAATCTCCTAATTGCGATGTATGTGGCACTAAAGGTGACATTCAGCACATTTTGTCAAAATGTAAAAATTGCATAGTGAATGAGGAGCATTATATAATGTTTTGAAACAGAACACCGCTAATGTCGGCATATTACAGAGCATCCTAGCTATCCCTTGCTCGAGTTCAGCTATGACGCTCTATACTTTAGCCTCTAAGTATAGGTTAAGTTAGCTAAATAATATAGTTTGGTAAGTAGTTTATAAGGCTCGACGGAACTGGCATGTGTTTTTTTTTAAAAAAAGTTCCTATAAATAAAGAGAAAAAAAATCTTTAGCTTAACACTTTCACAATTTATTGTGAATTAGCCTGAATTTCAATAAAATTGTTTATGATCGCTATGCGAACTTTTAAAAAGCTATTGAATTTGTTGTATGTATTAGTGGTGTCTCAACTTGATGTGGAGTAAATTCTGCAGCGCGCAATTGAGAAACTATATAGGTATGCGAGAGTAATTCTATCGGCAGTGAACCACCATTATTTAAATGGTAGAAATATTTAATATGTCCAAAATGAGATTGACTTGAAATGCGGTGTTTTTTCAATTAAATAAAGTCCAATTTTTATAACAACCATATAAATATTTTATGATCACAAATAATCTCTAATAACCGTTTTCAAAGTTGTTAGTAAGAAATATGAATACGTTATAATTCATTGACCGATAACATGAATGGTATAAAACAGACGATGTCATAATTAATAGAGACACAAAACAAGAATAATTTATTAGTCAATGTTATTATGAAAAAATCAAAACTCTTTAAAAAGATTTGCTGCAAGCAATCTGACATTATGGAAGTGATTTATAATTACGCTTTTATTTATCATTTGCAATATTTGCGTAAGTCAATTGCAATACCAGAGCCTAAAAATACAATAAAACAAAAAGGTCATTGATTTTGATTACTCTCAGTAATATCCTTGGCGCACACTGATAATGTCGTGTCCTTCCATAGGATATACCTCTCGGAAAACATCGGTAGCTCACCGATATGACAGCAGTGTGTTTTTCAATTCTCACAATGATTAGAATGAGCGTGAAAAATGACGGAGTCATAATCAGAAATTGTAGTAAGAAATAGCAATTATTCTTTGAGTTACTGCTTACCATATGGAACAGAACAGACTCCTTTGTTGATGTAATAACACTATAGCGTCATTAGATTCTATCTATTGGCTAAGAAAGTTTATTAGATTGTTTTATAATATTAACAAATTTATAATATGAATAAAAATATATGTTAAAACGTGTATTGTAAAATATTTTGAAAAACATATAAAGTAAAAGACTCTCAGATTACTATTTTTATTTAAAAAAAAAATTGCAACTCGAAACAATTTATAAATGGCGGAGTTTATAACATTCGACCAGTTGATCGGAGTGATGAAGTCGTATAGCATTTTGGTGGTGCAATAAAGCGAGAAATTAGAAAATGACACAAAAACATTTATAAATACATTTCTATACAAGCACTTATATAAACATCATTAAAGATACTATAACAATCAGATTATGTGAATACAGCCATAGTATCCAAGAGGAGATCGCAAACCAGTCGTTTGAATACTAATTCGTTAGGTGCTTTTTGAGCTTCACATTTCAACAACAAACTGTGTACATATAAAATATATAAGGTGCGTTGGGGAAGTACGAATGATTTTTTGACTAGTTGGAAGAATCTCACGAAAAAATAATTTCTTAGCTGCTGTATTCATCAATGTTATGAAATATGGCGCAAATTAATTATGAATAAAAGAAGTTTACCTGTGATTTTGCTGTTCAACTCTAAACAGTTGTTGTGCTATGCTTCGGTAAAGTCAGGATATTTTTCTTTATTCATATGATAAAGTATTGACTGTTCCGGATTTTTTTTACCCGTTTCTATGGCCTCAAGCATAAAGTCTTTAAAAAGAATACGTCCGTGCGTTTCTTTTTTTACAATTACTATGAAATAATCTATGTAACAGACCATATTTTTTTTTTGCGTTTGAGCTTTCCGATATTACCGCTAATCCATTAATTTGAAGATTTAATGGTTATCAAAGTTTGGCCTTGGTTATGAGTAAGAATTACTCATTGTGGGTGAAGAACAGTTAAATTCAACCGAACATGGTAAAAAAAACATTGTAGTGATTGCATTAAAATCGCTTGTGAAGTCAATATTTATAGTCATAGTCTTACTATGAGATTAATATGTAGGATCAAGGGCGGATCCAGCTTTGGCGCCAGGGGGGGGTCAAATAGTTGTGGTCAAGTCACAAGAAGTGATAATTAAATTTTGATAATAATTGATACAGGTACAAAGTAGGTATTTTATTAATGTATGTAATTGCTGTACCTACCTAATTTTTAAGAACACTATTCCTTATATTAGAATTGTAAACCTGTGTGAACTTGGCATCCGACTTTGGAAAATTTGTTTTTTTTAATTTTTTTTTCGAAAGATTTTGATAAGTAGTGGATTGTAGTGCAATTTTATTATATTTAGACGTTAGTAGTAAAAGATTTTTTGATAGTAGTAAAGAAAAAAAATTACTAAAAATACTTTAGTTGAGTAAAATTTGTTTGGGAGCAAAATTTACTGAATAAAGTCTGTTTGAAGATTAAAAAAATACTAGGAGCACTTTAGTTGCATCAAATTCTTCCACTACTAACCTCCACGAACCCCTCTTAGTCAATTCTAATGTTTGTAGTAATCGTAGTCATCTTCAAACAGACTTTATCCAGAAAATATCGCTCCAAAACAAGTTTGATTCAACTAAAGTGCTCGTTGTAATTTTTTTTCGTTACTACTATCCAAAATTCTTTCACTACTAACGTCTACGAACCTCATGTTTACCGTTAGTAGTAATCGTATAAGCCTTGAAACAGTATTAACGTCATAAAATCGTTTTTAAAAAATACTCCGAAACATTTTTAATTTTTTGCTATTTTACTACTAACGAATAAAATTGCACTTCTAACGTTTATCTATGACAAACAACCGGAAAAAACAGATTTTTCTAATAAAATAAAAAAACCAAATTTTCCAAAGTCGGGTGCCAAGTTCACACAGGTGATTTTGAAAGCTTTTTAACTTAGTACTTTATTAACTTTAATAGTTGATTGAAGTAAGTTTAGTCGTTCCGATTAAGGTTAGGTAGGTCTTGCTATAAGTAAGTCGAAACCTCAGACGAAGTATACCAATGGAATCGCAATGTATTAACTATGGCACAAATAAATTTGCGTCCAGTCTGCCATTACAAAGCACCGTGTGATCGCGCTAAAATATTAGTCAGTGAGCATTATTTGTGAACACATTTTACAGTTCTATGTTTTTCATTGAATTTTTTAATGAACTGTATAAAAGAAACATAATAAGTGTGGAATCTTGGATGCGGTGTCCCTAGTTTTTGCCGCTATCTTAGACAGGGAATGCAAATCTCGCGAGATTGGGGCTCAAGCGAGATCCTGCGAGTTTATGAATAACAATACTGCGAGATCTCGCAAATTTCGAGATCTCGCGAGATAAGCAGTTTGGTGTGTTTTTTTGCAAATAATCACAATATTTGAATAAATTAGGAAAAAATATTAAATATTATAAGTATTATAAGATGAACATTTATTTTCACGATTTTTTCAATAGCCTTTTATGCATCAATCAAACATTGTTTGACGTATCTGTCTGTAATTTTTTAATAAACTTCTAAGTAGTAAACTTTGTCATACGTATCTATCAAATAACAAATGAAAGAAACAACCAGTCTTCTCTTCTAATATCAAACAAAAATCTTTTAGTAATAAACAGTTCTTTTATAACAAATAAAACAACGAAAAGTAAAAAAAAAAATAAACTTATCATCTAAGTTGAGTTGACTATTAACCTGAGATATTATTATCAATTAAATGAAGCTATAGCTACTCAGTAGATCCATTAGATATTACAGATTAATTAACAACATGTACCAATTATTCAGACTATTAGAAATTACAGATTAATTAACAAAATATACTAATCAAATGAAAGAAAAAAGAAACCGACAGATCGCAACTCCGTCCGTGTCAGTCCGCGCTTCAAATACGACATTTTTATGCTCAAGTGCAATCTCGTTCAACTCGCGAGATCTCGCCTTTTTTTCGTCCGAGATCAATCTCGTTGAAAAAGGCCGAGATCTCGCTAGAACGAGATCTCGCGAGAACGAGATTGCATTCCCTAATCTTAGAGCACCAACACAAATTTTTCGTAGAATTTCATGTCCTTTGCTATCCATAGTCTAAGGTCGAAACACAGCGCGCGTAAGTGTCACACGAAGATAAATAAGTTAAAAGCTTCCGGTGGGGCGGTAAAATTAAAATTTTAAATTCTTTCGTTTCCGAATAATGTATTCGCCATCATACAAAGTATTATATTAAATTAATTCAATATTGAAGGAACATTAAATATATCTTGTGACAAAAAATATATAAAAACATTATTTAACAATTTTAATTAGTGGTCTACCTAGGTCCTGGACCCAGCCCAGGGGGGGGTCATGACCCCCATGACCCTCCCCCTGGATCCGCCCTTGTGTAGGATATAAAGATAATATCAAAAACTGAAATTCTGAACATAAAGATTGTTCGGATATGTGCATTCTAACTACATGACCGCGTAGGGAGTCCTCTTATAACAAAATAAATACTATTTGTGATAAATTAAGCAAATGAAAATAAAAGGGAAAGTTTGGATAGCCAAAAAAGACTCAAAATTCAGACTCTGCTCACGAATGTAATTAAATTTGTGCCTGTATTTACTACTTCTCTAAATGAGTAAATACTTACTTTTTAGTAGTAATCACTTAGGTACTTGTGTTATAAACTTGTTATATTGTTGGTTAATAAATGAAGTTTGAATAGGTGATTAGATTTGGAACTAGTCTTAATATTTTGCATGAGGAGAACCTGAAGCGTTAGTTCCCTGAGGACACTGTACAATGTACACTTCATCTATCACGATCGAATTGAAACAAGTTGTGGAATTAACCGTCATTAACAATTTATATATATTATCATAATTTAGTTATACTGCCATTATTGAATAGGTATTAAATTTAAAAATAAATGTTCAAGACAAACAATATTGTCTTGTCTTTTTTACTGTTTCTTGATATTATTTTGTTCTATCAGCAAAGTTGTTTATTTTGTAGTTAATATTAACAAATTATTTTTCTGTGTAGAACTATAAGTTTTATTTAATAAACAGTAGCTTTGAAAGTTAAGAGGAACTTTTTAGAAACATTTATGATTTTGTATAAAATTATAGTATGTAATAAATCAACTATTGGTGAACGTAATCTTGTAACGTAACAATGATGCTATAAAAAAAGTTAAAGCTTAGCATAAGCAAATGTCTACGCAGTCACCTGAATAGGGCTTGACATTTTACAATATTTCATTAAGGCAAAAATTAACAAAAATTTCAGAAAAGTACGACTACTAATGCAACAATTTTCCCAACTGTATAAAACCTTATTTCCACCGTCAAGAATTAGTTGCGCACGTGGTAGTCTAAATGAGTAAAAATCACAATTAGATATAATGATGACTTAAAATATAACTATGAAACACCTTCTTAAAATTAGATTATTCTATAAGGTGAGCTCTATTGTATAAGTTATCTCTTTATTCAGAAGGATCCGCTTCAAATTGACAAGCGGGATGAGATGAATAATAAAATAATTTTACTAGCTTTTTGGATAGAATGCCATTTATAATGTGCATATTATGTAATAAAAAATTTGAGTACAAGCGATTACCAAATTGATCATCGGTATTTTTTAATAAAATCCCAAAATTGTATAACTGTCTGTCATGTCGTCAGTCTACTAACCTGTATATTATCAAGAAAAAACTTCAACCGTATCTTTACGAACTATAAAAGTTAACGGTACTTCATTTGATCAATCCAAGATATGCATTATGTCGTAATATGAAGAAGTGATTTCAAAATTAACGTTTTATCTTGAATGTTAGCCTACAATAAGTAACATAATGTTTTTCGTTACCTGAGCATGGTAAAAAAATATTTGACACAAAAAAAAAAACATTTAAAAAAAACTGGTTGGTTGCCTGTAAAGTCGGTATACGGGCGAAAGTTTTACGTGACAACGACTTTGAGTGGTAAAATAATTTTAATGTGAATATTCATTCGTATAGTAGGAAGAAGGATGAAATAATAGTAACAATTTAAAACATTTACTTATACAAAGAATTATATTTAAAACATTAATAAAATTTATAGGCACGCGTCCCTTCCACTTTTTATGTCTGTCTCTCTCGCTTTTAGGCGGGCTAACCATGCCCGAGTGAAAGGGACGCGTGCCTCTCACTCGCTCTCATTGTAAGCGCATAACGTGAGCGGAGCGTAACGCAGTTTCTTGAAGTGTCACCCGGCAAACCAATTTATAAGACGTTGTCACGTCAATAAATAGGAGACCTAAAATTATCTTTTAAAACTGTCATTTTCGATTAATCATCCATTACATGAGGTAGTTAGCTTAGCTCGTACTATCGTAGATTCTGTCTTGGCCACCGAGTTTGATTGGGATCAAGAGCAATTCCATAAAAAAATATGTAACCGTACATATATCAATATGCCTTTGCCGCCATTAATATTAAAGAGGTAAATATTCCCCAATACTTTCAATTATGTAGCTATTATTATATTAAGCGGACATCGCGCGCCGTTGATCCAGAGATTTAACACAATTAACCATCATGCACATGAAAACTGCAGGAGAAACGATGACAATAACATGGGCACGAAATACCGTAACCATGTTAACCGCAACACTGGCCCGCAAAATGTAGGCAAATTTTAACAATCCTGCTGATGATATGATGATATTTCACTTGATATTTAATCTGTTTTTATTATAAAGCTGCTTTTCGTCGAGCAAGTTTAAAAATAAAGGTGCTTATTCATTAAGAGTAACGTGTTAGTTATGTTTACATGTTTAAATTACACGTGTACAAAACCAACTCGACATGTCCCGTCATATGGGGCTGTATCAAGATGTCGACACTAATTTTACATTAATTTCTCAGCGAAAATAAAGAAATGAAAACTTATAATATGTTACCAAAACTTAAAACAATAAAATAACATGTTCTTCCAACTTTTTAGTCAAGATAACATTGGGCTTATCGGATATTCTATCCTTGAGCTTTATAAACGTGATCGCAATCTGAAAATATGTATTCTTTTAATAAATATTGAGCGCAAATTAAAAAATTTTTAAGTGAAAAACTATTAAATATACATGTCAAGACTACGATTACTTAATTTAGTAAATTTCGTCACCATTCGCTTTTAACGTAATGAGATGTACAATAATTAATTAGTTCTTACAAAGTCCTCTGAATAAATACGTATTGTACGCTTTTTCTCCAACGTTAGCTTTGTCTTTTATCTGAGAAAAATAAGGAAAAGAATTTATTATCTCAGTTTGTGATCAAATAATTATTCGTGAAAATATCTGCGCCCTGAATTTCACAGGTTGACATGTTTTCTTCTTTTGTATTTTTCGAAGGACCGTAAACAATTTATTTATATTTCTAAAGTATTAGATAAATTGTAAATTAAATCCCAAAATGTTCAATGCGTTTAATATTGTTGTACGTAGTAATTATTAATGAATCTGCTATATAAAATTGAATTACAATATCTAGTATGCTATGCATTCCGCTCTTTTCAATTGTTGGAAATTGTCAAAACATGATATGTCGCATTAAATCAGTATAAATATGTAAGATAGTTAATTTTTACGTTAATTAGTTCAATCGCCAGTACATCAACCTATACGCTTTGACGTTTGGTTCATTTTGTTTTAGAGTGTTTAGATTGATGTGCTATCAGCCGTAAATTTTGAATCGGAGGCACATTCCAAAATTATTATAGATGAAAACAAAAAAGTCTTTTGCTGAAAGGATTTATATTATTTAATATTAACTGACACGGCCACGCGTTGCTGTGTTATCAATTAAAATTAAGCGGTCAAACAACGTGACAGCTAATTTATATATATATATAGACTAGTTGTTCTTGGCGTGAGAGAATTGCGCTCCTCTTTTACATTTTTTAACGATTATATACACAATAAATGTAGCCTATTGACATGAGCTATTTACCAGTGAAATTTTCTTCAAAATCCGGCAAGTCCTTTCAGCGATTAACCAGAGAAAGAGGCAGACAGACATACAAAAAAAATCAAAAGTCTATATTTTGTTTAGTGCTATTACTTTCATATGCATTTAGTCAAAAGCTGTTATTTTGTTCATTACAAACAGATACTTCAATTTTATTTATTTCCAAAGATTATCAATAAACGTTTTGTTGTATTCATATTTATTTTCGCAAGTATATTGCTTTAAGGCGTTCAGCTTTTAGAAAGACTAAGAGAGCCACTGAACTCAAATCAATATATCTATTATTCGTTATTCAATTATATTCGTATTGTAGACGAACGGATTCAAATAATAGTGGAATTTTAAAAATATTTGCAAGTATCATATGAAAATGGCTTTTGACGAGGAAAACAGTCATAAATCATAATATTTTTTTCGTTATACCATAATCGACTTTGAAAAGTAACTTTACAAAACTTTTCCTTATTCAAATCGTAAAGAATTTGCATAATTCAAAATAAGTTTGATTCAAGGAACATGGGCTTGTATATTTCACGGCTTGTCTACCTTTAATTTAAAATGTGGAAGGTATGGCGAATTCCAAGAGAAAATTATATACCTAAAGTGAAAAAAATCAATGAAATTTTAATATCGCAAATGAAATCTCGGTGGTTATAATAGTGGTCTGAAAATAAAAAGCAAAACGCGCTTAGGTCCCGATCTTCCTTCTGCGGAGCATTGATTGCGCCCTCGCTATAGCTTTGTAGTTAAATAAAAAGCCGCTTGGTAAAATGCCAGAGCGGTGAAAAGAATGACCGCTTGCTTTAGTGAAATATTATGAAAGCACTAGGCCTTGTGTACACTGCAAGTTTTACTTTCTTGTCTTTATACTTTTTAGTTGTAAAGTGGCCTGGGAAATTACTAGATTCTTGATAAAGCAGTTTACGAATAGCTTAAAAGCTAAATTGTTTCAACCCGCTGTTATATAAAATTTGTTATTAATAGCCGGCTAGGAATGATGGTAATCCGTATATTAGTACGGTCGTTTTCGAAGGTTACGCCCATAATGAGTGACAGATAATCATCGGTATGACCTTTTCTGTATAAAACAATTAGAAATTTAGTATGATCCAACACAAACGATCGCTGTAGTCTATAAACACTTTTGATAGTAAGTGTATACACGCGAAATCGTTATTATGCTGTTGTAAATATAAATGCCTCCGCTGTAATGATACATTATGTTATGTCAAAGTTTGATTTCCTTTCTATTTATATTTTTATAACAAAATTATGATAATAATGATTTTAAATTATGTGTTAAAAACACAATTTTACAGCAGAATGAAATAACTTATTTTTTGTAAATAATTATAAAAGGGCCTAAATTTTAGAGCACTATGAATAACGTTTAAAAAATATAATTAAAAAAGTTTCAATAAGCTAACTACTTAACTGCTATCCATTTCCATTATCAGGTCTTCGTCGTTAGGTGAAATGAACCAAATTTATTATGACGACACTAATGAGCCCAAAGTCCAAAGTCGATGGGTCTCTCAGGATTCTATCTCCTACCTTCAAGCTCCATAAGCAGATTAGCCAGATTGTACCATATTATTATATTGTCATCTACTAAATTTCCTGATGATACGAAAATAAGAGGTCGGCGATATTCTGCTTCTTGGATTTTATTAGGTTTCTACTACATGGCTTCTTAGTTACAACTCGACCTAATATAATTTCCCAAACTCATTAAAGGTCATTAAAATATTCCATAACGAGCATTTTTTTATCGATTGTTTGAAACTTATAAAATTATTACATTCGATTATATAGTTAGTACATATTTTGTGTTAGGGTACTAGGGTAGGATATGGCATATACATACATATAAATTCTTAAATAAGTATGAATATATAAAGGCACACCCATGACTCAAGTCCCCTTTGGGACGCGAAACTAGGACTATTTGCTTCAAAGGTCGAATCACCAGCGCTCGGCCAAACCTATTGTCGTATTCCTGCGTGTGTAAGAAGACTAAACCTGATAGCAAAGTAAACGTGACTGCCATAACCTCATGAGTCTTAAGTTTATTGCGATTACAATATTTATCATATTGTACTGCTTACCAAAATACAATTACAAATTACAAAAATACCAAGCCAAATTATATGGATCGAGCCTCCTGTGGACTACAAGAGCAACAGAAATTTTTTTTTAGTAATCCAATCTTTACTGCGATTGAGAATATTGAAAACATAAAGAAGTCAGGATTAACCAAAATATGAAAATTAATGCGTTGTCGATATTTGTAAATGGTGTCATTGCAAAAAGTAGCCACGAAAGTTCATTTATTAAATAAATATGTATTAATCTTATGATATAAATATTTTAAATTGATTAAAGTTGGCCTATGTCGTAAAAATGCATTAAATGCATGGTCGTTTAATATTTTTAATATATTAAACGACCATGCATTGCATATAGGCTTAAAATATTACAATATTAACATTTTAAGCCTTGGGTTAAAGACTCCTAAATATACTTAAAATCAAATACCTTAAATACTACATATGTAGTTCAACGGGAAAATCAATGTCCCGGCATCCCAGTGATTTGGGCAACTGTCTTGAGAGCTGATGACACGTGGTTCAATCTTGCCTTTTGTAGACGCTTTTCCTTTTCGCTGTACATTTTATTACAATAATCATATCTATCTAGTGACCACTAGTATGGTCGGTGTATACAGTGCTTATTTATGTGTAGGCCTTGTGTTACCTCAGCGACTAGTGTCAAAGACTCAAATGCGGGCATTTTTTTAATCTGTTTCCACAAAAATATTCTACCAATAAAATATCTGATACACACAAAATACTAACTGGAAATCGGTCATCTTTCTCTCTATCTCTTTACGTAAGTTAATAAAAAAAATATTAGAACTAATAATTTGGCAAATAATTTTTAAATTAAGTTTTGCAAATCATTGAAACGCTTTATTTAAGAATTATTCGTTATATGAATTGGTTTTTAGTACCGATCTCAGGTATCGTAATGTTCATTTTCCTGGATTGCACTCAATCTGGTCGTTAAGAGTTTGTTATAGTCATAGTCAAGGGTTTATTCTAACATTACCTGGCTACCAAAGATTAAGTTTATCATTACAAGAGTAATTAATAAATTTGAGGTGTCAATAATGTAATTAAATCTGTGCAATCGTTTATGGATTTATAATTTTTCGCAATAGACTTCTGGCAATATTCCTAAAATAAAGGGCGGATAATGTTAAATTTGGTTACTTTACATTGTTTGGTTACTTTGGTTCCATTCATTCGTATAACAATGTATATATGATATTTTCCTTTTGTTACTTCACAGGTGAACACCAGCGCCTGATTTATTTGCTACAGTTTTTATAAAAATATTGAAAATCACGTGTTGTCTCCATCATACAACCTCCATACAGCCATCCATAATTATGTATGATACATACATACCTTTGTTACTAATAGATGGCAAAAATATCATTGCCTGATTACATTACACAGCTTTAAAAAATGAAATTCTCTTCGAGCTCTTGCATTACTTCCATGATACAACATACTTCTTTGGATCTATTAAAGACGAAGATGGCGAATGCATCACTTCCTGTTTTAACAAGTGCTCTCCTTAATTGTATAACAATAAAAACTGGTAAGTATAATGAGACTTACGATGATAGTTGAGCTGGTTCCATACCTCACTCCATTATTCTATTTTTGTGACAATAATGCATAAACATGTATTTACTGTATGAGTTAACGACACTGGTGCAGTTTCTTATGTTGGTAGGGGCATACGATTGTGTAGGAGGATTTGTTCCCGATTCATGATCACCTATATACATGTTTATATATTCTATGCCTTATTTAGTACCCATAATACACGCTCTGCTTATTTTGAGATTAAATAATTGTTGCGATTGTTCGAAATTTATAGGTAAAAATTAATACATAGTATTAATATCATTGTTTTCCAAATAATTTCATATTTTATCCATCCAGTCGGCCAGTTCGGCTAATTTAGCATTTTGTGCATTTTTATTAGCACCGCATAGGACAAACCAATTTGACTATTTTAAAACATAAGATGACATGTAGTGTCCAGCAGAGCAGAATAGAAAAACCCTTATTCCCATAAAGCCAATTCAAGGGCGTTACTACGCGTAATTATAGCTACGCAATCTTCAACCTAAGCGTGAAGAATATGCCTTTTTTCGGGGACACCTCTG
This sequence comes from Calamotropha paludella, assembly GCA_927399485.1. Classification (NCBI taxonomy): domain Eukaryota; kingdom Metazoa; phylum Arthropoda; class Insecta; order Lepidoptera; family Crambidae; genus Calamotropha; species Calamotropha paludella. The sequence goes on along the minus strand of OV656813.1, from coordinate 14,412,539 downwards.
TACAGCAGTGAATGCTTTCTGCTGAGTTAAGTATTAGCCTTAGAATAAAAAAGACACTTCACTAATTTTTAACGAAGTCTCAAACAAAAATAATTGATCATAACGTATTTTTATATGGCGAGGAATTGGCACTGATCGATGTTTCCACTATTCCTATATAGTGAAAATACTCGTCAGTGTTAATCTGATTATTAGTAAGAACGTGTGTTATCTCGTTTTGGTTCGGTACAGTACAATACATCAGTATGGCAAACAATAATATTACTCACACTTAAAAGAAAAAGGATTTTTCCAGTGTTATAAAAGAGAGCCGTTTTGTCGATTATGAATATAATAAATTATATCCGATCAGAAAGTGGAAAGCCAATAATGAGTGCGGCTTTGAAATTTATGGAGACTGGATGATTTTATTTAATTACCATCTCGGCTTCTCACGGGTGGACACATTTCTTTAAATTTTATCTAGCATTAAATATAGCCTATGTTACTCAGCGTGAATGTAGCTTACCAATGGTGAAAGAATTTTTGAAATCGGCTTAGTAGTTTTAACATACAAAAAAACAAGTCTTTCCTCTTTATAATATTAGTGTAGATATTATGTTTTAATCGGTGATTATGTATAATTCTATGATTTTATTATGACAAACAATTTCGTAACTGGGGTATAACCCGTTTAATTGTTATGAATAAATAAATCAATAATAAACTCACGATAAACTTAATTAAATCACTTCCTATCAAAATTATATATTAATTTTTAATATATTTTGGTTTTTGGTTACTAAGCGCGTTATATTAAGCCTTGTAAATCCTTACAAATTACAAATACACAATGACAATAAATAAAACAACACCTCACAGAATACATATGACTTATAATATATATGTATACACTTACTCATGTACTACGTATCTCTTTGTTCTAAGTAATGTATGCTTTGTGATTCCGTTCTTCATCAAAGGAACAAGGTCAAGGATTCGTAGCTCGTATGAACGCCTAACTCGTACTTAATTTTCGCTACAGGCCGCTCATGATCTGTACGCATGATTCATTATTACAGCCGGTGTAAAAATAGCAAGCACGCGACTTTGTGCACGTATCTGCGAAGATAAAGCTCATTCACCTACTGGAAATTGTATTTATTGTTCCAACGAATCAAAACAAAAGATGGATAAGTGTTTTCTTTCTTTATTTGACCTAAGGTTATGTTCACTTTATAGTATTATTCCGATATAAGCAACTAAGCAGTCGAAACTTTTAATTGCTCAAAATTAAAATAATCGTTATTGTAATCAATTTAATAACAAGCGATAAGGAATTAAATATAAAAGCCACAAAGGATATACTTGTAATTAAACAGTCTTAAAACTACTGCGTTTTAGTTGGAACAGTACTTAATTTTTGTTCTTATATAAAACAATATTAAGAAATTGTTTTCCAATATAAATGTGTTCGAAAAAGGTACTCTAAATGGCTCTGTGATGGCTTATTATTATTAAGGACCCTTAAGTAGATATTGAAAGTGCTTCGTCTTCTTTCATTGAATTTGAAAATAAAATTTATTAGTCCTCCTTAAATTTATGAGACAGTGTCAGAAAGATTAGATTATAGTAATCTAATCTTTCTGATTGACAAGACAAAAAAAAGTTGTTTCTTAAAAAAATATTTTAATTCAGTAGATTCCAATTTGTATATTTATATTAGTAAGATGGTTAAAACCGTTACATATTTATATCTATAGCGATATAGGTACATGAAGCCGGTTCATAGCCGTCTTATTAAGAATATAATTATACAATACAAACCATATTATAAGTAGTAATTATTATAATGGAGACATAATAACTCTTCTCCAGCCGCAGCTTTACAAATCACTGAAACTTGCATAGTTATTGTTATACTATGACGTTGCAAATGCAAATTAATTGGACAATCAGACTTAGGTACAAATAGGCGCCATCGTTATATGGTTGGTTTGCAGTTTCAGTTTTGCAATCCGTACCGCTGAAGAGTGAAACTCTTTGCCTGTGTCTGTGTTTTCTGATAAATACAATTTAGAAGTCTTAAAGTGATCAGTGAATAGGTATTTCTAGGCAGGCACATCACATCCTAAATCGCATCGTCGCTTACCATCAGGCGAGATAACGGTCAAGCGGTCTATTCACGATAAAAAATAACATACCGGCACTTAGAGAACTTAGAGAAAACCATGCTCACTATGAGAGTATGTCCTACGTATGATATACGTCGCAATACCTTATGTTGTCGCATGCGAGGCGAACCATTCGCGGTCCATGCCTTAACTTAAGATATCCCTGCATGTTTTATCCCACTTTTAATTTTTATATTGAAAAGGGTTTTATGGTTGCGTGATTTGCGTTTGTCTCAAAAAATAATTATTATTTGATAGTCTACAAAATACATTTTCTTTATTCGTATTAAATTTAAATTTTCTTCAATGTACTGTTTCGTTGTCAAGTTTATTTTCAATCTTTAAGTTATTTTTATTATTTAACGTGATCATTTGCACAATAAAAGTTAAAGGTATAATATGCTTTTTGTGATACTGACTTCGAATTGAACTAAAATGGATACAACACCGTCTGTAACTAACTATTTGAAATATATTCTTACGGTGTGTCACGAAGCGTAATCTCTTAGCTAATTCGTCAATACTGTGCCTTTCATATGCTAGATCATATATGTATTTCAGGCCTAACATGCATTCGTAAATTTACGAAAAATTAAATCCGCTTGAACCCTGTCTATTATCTATTTCATATTTTACTAGTAGTAAAAGTTATTATTCTCTGAATTTTCATATATATTTAGTTAAATTATTATAATAGAAAAATACTAGAAAAAATCGACTCGGGTCACATGTGAATTCTCAGGCGGAAATTATAATAATCTCTATTATAATAATTTATCTTACAAGATCGCATTGAAAATGCATAAAATACATAAAAAATTATAAATATATATTTAGTGTTAAAAGTGTATATTGTTAGTGATTAGAAATTGAAATTAGATTTTTACAAGCAGTGAAGTTCCATTGTGTTTTATTTAATTTACCTGAAAAATGGAACTTGTACTTAGCATAAATGTTTAACTCTCTTTTGTGTGTGCTTAAAGTAAAATCAGCATAAAAATTTGATCTACCTTACCGTACCTTTGATCTAATAGGAATGCGGTTGATCGCCATTAGAAAAAGCTATGTACCAATTTTTTTGCCAATGGTATAAATTCTCATAATCTGTGAAAACCTTAAAAGTCATAAAACATCATCCATGTAAAATATATATATTGGTGTTCGGCAGGTATTACTGAAGGTAATCACCATATAGGTACTTCCTGAAGATCGTAAAGTGGACAGCAGCGTATTCAAAATTATGGTCTTTCCTGCGACCCTCCCATTTTGAGTGCAGCTGGCATATAACAGTGGACGCTTTTCAGCTGAGATAGTTAGAATATAGTATAGTACTACCACCAATAATATACATATGAAATTGAAGTGAAGTAAAAAATTATGATATGGTGTGGTTATTTTTGCTACAACAATGATTGCTATGAATGTGAATGATTTTCTGAAATCTTCTTTTTAAATATGCTGTAAGTTTTAAAGAATCTTGTTAATAACTTTTACGAGCACTGTGATAACGTAATATATCTATAATTAACATTCGTTATTAGTCTTATAACCTGGTTTTACAATAGAAGCTATCAACTTGGATTGATAAATCTTTCTTGCTAGTGACAAATTATTGAGGTAAATAATCTAATAATAGAAACTACAGAGATTAAAAAGGGAGAATATATAAATATAAAAGTGAGTTACTACTAAAATAATCTTATAGAGGTAAAAGTGAGTTATTACATGATAAACATAGTGTACACAGTGCGCATAAATATAACAAAATTATATAATGTTGTGCTCGCTATACGCTGTGCATTGTTATATAGATATTTCTTACATAACTACGAAATTAGGCACATCGACGATGGACGAAGTCCTTTTAACAAATTTTAAATATGAATAATCATCACTGGAGAAAGGAAAGAAAGCCAAGTTTTCACCTAGCAACTTACAGAACCTCTCTTGCTAGTTCTTCAGCAAGCCGGCCGGCAAATCTCAAACAATTTTTACCTATTAGTGTTTATGTATAAAGCAGTTTACGTAAGGGAAAATTATATTTTGTTATATTTTCTTAGCGAAAAACACGAAAAGCAAATGTTAGATATTGGATAAATACTACGTAGTGTTTATTTATAAGAAAAATATTATAAGTACTAAATATATTTTTTATATATTTTCATAAGCGATTCAATGATACAGTGTTTGAAAAACTCTTAAGAAAAGTAATGCCAAGTGTTTTTTCTATTACTATATTTTATCATACTAGATGTGGGTTAAAGATAGCTTAGAAGTTATTGAAGATGAAATTGATTTCACACCTATTTCACGAAAATACGTTTATAATGTCATTACTGAACACTACGATTAACAAACACACATAGGTAGTCTACGCTCATACATTCAAAGACGTGCTTTAGAAGGCTTGTATTATTGCTGTCATCCAGTACATATAAATAATAATCGTTTCCCATTAATTATTTGTAAACTTACTTGATTTACAACCAGAGGTGGGTCTATTATGTCTTTTTATACCCTAGTATGAATATAATTTAAAAGCTATAACAGTCGATAAATAAATATACTACTAAGAAACCCAGCTAAAGCCCTCTCCATACCCAACAAGAAACGAGGTGCTACTCAACTATTCAATGACTCGGCACAACCCAACTTTAATAAATTTTATTTCCCTTTGCCCGTAAAAGGTTAGCGATCCCCAACGACTTATCAACATTATTAAAGCAAGTTTCAGGGAATTTTCATAGAAGTTAAAGGTTCTCAACAAACAATGGAAGTACTTTAACCAAACTTTAATTAACTACCTCGATGTCTCCGTCAAAGCCTTTTCCCTTATGCGTAAACAGTGTTAATAGACATGTTATGCTAATTCTTGTATAACTAGCAGAGACGCTTCGCCAGCCAAGTTATAAAATCAATATACGAGTACTTCATGTCGCATGAACTTGGACTAAGTTTAAATTTTACTTGAGAATTTCTAATCGTGAATAATATGTAGCATTCAATTAATTTCATATTGATCAACCTTAAGATATCTTTCAATTATATTACCTTTTTTTACTCAACATGCAATATAATAAAGTAATGAAAACTTCAATTTAATATTTCATAGTGATGATTAAGTAAGCTCATAACTAGATATGTGCCATTTGTCACTAAAGGCACCAAAAACAAATTTCGGCCATTTAAAAGCTGCAGCAAACAATGAAATTAAAAAAAGGTTTTTTATTTTAATTAGTTGATAGTTAGTTGATAGTGTTGATTTGGCATAAATTATTTTAAATGATAAATAACTAAAAAAAAACATTAATTAATTATTTAATATTCTGTAAATAATACATTTAAAACTCTGATCTTGTACATAAAGTTTAACAGCGATATCGAAATTCTTCAGCTAATATTAACTTGCGGGAAAAAATATTCAAAGTTTACCATACCTCATCACTAACGGGTAAATGTCGTTGTCTTATGCTTTTTATTTATATTAATTCGGCAACATGAAAATAAGATTACAACTCTTCTTGAGGTGAATTATATGACGAGGAATTTAGTACACACTAGGAATATCAAAAGCGATAGAACTGAAACTCTCGACAAGTTCCTTTAGTGTCGTTCTTCAGTGTCTCCATGAAAGTACAAATGCGCGGCGATCAATAAGATTTTGGCATTTTAAAGGAATCAATGATCAGTGATTTTAAAATCGTTTTGCGATGGATACGTATTACGACAAGTAAGTTTCATGAATTTTGTGTGTGTTTATGTTCTATTCCAAATCCAAACATTTAATTATTTAAAATTATTGCATAATTAATTATGCAATAATTTTAAATTACTAAGTTTGTTTGATTTGTTTGATTTTATGGAATTATATTTATTCGTAATAATTTCAAACCCTGTTTTAACCTCCTTAGGGTAAGAATTTTCTATAATCTCAAATTTTCATTTTCTTCCATCTGTAATAAAAAACTGTTATTCATTTATTTTTATTCAATATTCAATCCTTTGTATTGTACTTCATATCGTATTTAAAAAAAAACGGACTTCAAGTTTTAAAATATATGTTATTCCGTTTTTTCACCTACTTAGGTGTAATATTTCCCCTAACGAAAACATGTACGTGAAAGTATGTTTATTTAAGGCCACAAAACATAGTTTTACGCTTTTAAATAATAAAAATTGAGTTCTTAGACATAGTTTCAATCTCTTTTGAAGAATCCCTTAAGGGTAGAACTTTATATGCTTCCTATTTCGAAAATAATAACGGATTTCCATACAGTAGTTTACATAATATGTAAACCCCTCTTACAACCCTTTGAGTGTACAATATTGTAAAAAGCTGAACTACGTGTTCACTTATTTTTTACTAGCAGTCTGTGTATAGTAGTAGCTTGTTATTAACACTTGATATTATTTTTCATGCCATAAATCAGAAATTGTTCATACTTTTATAAAAATAAATTAAATTTCACTTGATAATTACTAAAATTCACTATTACTGCTTTTAATAAAAATGATAACACAGAAAAATATAAATAAAATAAATAATAGTTGCTCCTGATCGCACTTGAGTATTTTATATGCCAGTAAATGGGTATCATCATAGTTGGCGTTTATAATCTGTTGACATCCTCGTCGTTCTAGTCATTCTCGTTTTTTTATTGGTACGACGACTTCGTTTACACTAAAGGCGCCCTACCCCCACTGTGCCCACTCCTTCCTACGCTTAGAATTCATCTATTTATAGGTATGTTAGAACATTTCTAGGTCTAAAGTGACTGATGATTGTATTCTCGTAGATAATGAAAAGTATCGACTATGACGCAGCGGCGGCGAGCAGATCTAAAGCAAATAAAACAACGAAGTCGCATCTTCGTTTTATTGTTTATGTGCTCGTGTTGTTTTGATGTTTTCTTTGTAAAAGTTATTTATATGTCGGTAGAGGTGTCTTATTATGCAGGTCGATTACTTTGTAAGTATTCTTTGTGGGTGGTTATGGAAGTAGATAAGAGTTCTACGAAAGAGTTTACAATAGGTATGACTCATATTTTCTTTTTATAATATCGAATTTATTGATAAGTAGATTTGTTTGGGGCGGTATTCTTTCTACCATCTGAAAAGATAAGGAATATCTGAAACAATTTCAAAGAAAATCTCCAGGAAATCCCCTTACAGTATAGGTATAAATCTGAAACAGCAGTAACATACTTGGTATGTATTGCTTTATGCAAAAGCAAGAGGTAGCCAAATAAGACAGGATTGGAAAAAATATTACAGTGATTTTCTATAGACCTAAATTGCGAAAAATTAAAATTTATTATTGAGTTGTTAAACCTTGTTTATGTCAGGCGGACTAACCTATTTAAAAATATCTTTAAATGATTTTGAAAAAAATCAAAATCAAAATCAAAATAACTTTATTTCATAGGCCCTTGCGGGCACTTAAAATCGTCAATTTTACATAGAAGAATCAAGATAATATTCTTTTATAATAAAGATAGCCCGTGCGCTAGCGGCAAGTACATCCGCGGAGTTGAACATGAGAAGAATCGGGCAAGAAACTCATGTGCCAAAACTCTTATAAAATCGCCAAATGTCTTACAAATTGTGCATATTACAAAACGATTCAGAGAACGAGCAATTCATTTCTTTTAGGTCCACGCTGCCTTATCATTCAAAAAATCTTTAACACTATAATAAGCCTTTTTGCATAACTGAGTTTTAATTAAAAATTTAAATTTATTAATTGACAAGTCATGCATGTTACATGGCAGCGTGTTGTACATTCGTATACAGTGACCTGCAAAGGAGTTGCTTATTTTATGGAGCCTATACCTGGGCATTGCTAGCTTGTCTTTATTTCTTAAATTGTAATTATGATTGTCACTATTTTTTCTGAATTTAATATCTTTACACTTATGCGCATACAGTAGGTTTTCATAAATATATTGTGAATGTACAGTCATAATACCAATTTCTTTAAATTTTTCTCTTAAAGACTCTCGGGAGCCCATCCTATAGATCGCCCGAACAGCCCTCTTCTGCAGCACAAAAATGCAGCCAATATCGGCGGCATTTCCCCACAGTAGTATCCCGTACGACATAATACTTTGGAAGTAGGTAAAATAGACTAAGCGTGCAGTTTTTACGTCTGTTAACTGACGAATCATTTTTACGGCGTATGCTGCAGAACTGAGTCTGCTCGATAGGCATTCAATATGAGGACCCCATTGTAACTTAGAATCGAAAGTTATACCCAGAAATACAGTTTGATTGGCCAGCTCTATTTCCTCATCCCTAACCCGGACTTTGGCTTTAGCTAATTGAACATTTGGCATAGTGAATCTAATGCATTTTGTTTTATTTTCATTTAACAACAAATTATTGGCGCCAAACCAGTGAACGACCTTGGAGAGTGCAATGTTTACTTCGTCAATATTAATTTGTCCACGTTTAACTTTAAATATTAAAGACGTGTCATCTGCAAACAAGACTATCTCATGGTCGCGTCTTACAAGGTGAGGGAGGTCATTAATATATACCAGAAATAGAAATGGACCCAATATTGAGCCTGCGGCACCCCCATTGTTACAAATGATCCAGGCGACTGCTCTCCATTGATGACCACCTTTTGAATCCTGTCACTTAGGTAAGAAGTGAGAAAATCCAATATTTCAAGTAAATACTTAACAGATAAAGTTTAATTTCAGTTGAAGGAAAGTTTAATATACACTCGAGAGCAATGAATCCAGGTCACTTAAAGAATCCTAAAAATCTCGGAAACTAAAAATGCTAAGTTAATGCAATAAATTGTATTTAATAGACAATGTAATACTCCTTAAATGAAGGTATTAAAACTTCTTAGTTATTGTAAAGTTATATCATAAAAAAATCAAATTTGAAAAAGGGCCACTTTCGAAGATGGAACTACGAAATTACAGCATTTGGTTTTGCTTTTGTTTGTAATCTGTCATTTATGTGGGTACATAAACCATGTTGATAGTGCTCTATATTGATTATTCAAGCTGAAATTATGTCGCTTACGCCTGAAGAATGCACCAGAATACTTACAATGCTGGAAACCGGCCGGAGTCAGCGCGATACAGCCAGGACTGTCGGTGTGTCGCTGTCAACAGTACAAAGAGTTCTCCGACGTTACGAAGAAACTGGTTCTCACCTACGCAGACCAGGAACGGGCAGAACCAGGTGTACCACAGCACGAGAAGACCGATACTTGGTGAACACCATGCTTCGAAATCGCTTTCTCACAGGAACTGAACTCAGCAATCAGTTTCGACGCCTCGGAGGAAGTAACCCAAGTGCATGGACAGTAAGACGTCGGCTTGCTGAATCTAACTTAAAACCCCTTAGACCTGCAAACGGCCCTAAACTGGAGCGTGGGCATCGTATTTCAAGACTAAGATATGCCCAGAGCCACGTAAATTGGTGTATTGAAGATTGGTCAAAAGTTATGTTCTCCGACGAATCAAAATTTATGCTCTACAAGCACGATGGAAGACACAGAGTGTATCGAAGACCAGGGGAAAGATTCAAGCAAGCATGCATCGAAGAAAAAGTAGCCTACGGTGGTGGGTCTGTACTTGTGTGGGCCGGAATTTCTTCTGAAAGTCGCACAGAGCTGGTGATCATAGAAAACGGCTCTTTAACTAGCGTAAGATATGTGGAAGAAATCCTCAATGATCACGTTGGTCCATTTATGGTCAATTCAGGTGAGGATGCTATATTTATGCATGACAATGCCCGACCTCATACAGGTAGGATTGTGAATGACTACCTTCAAGAGATGAACATTACTCGTATGGAGTGGCCAGCGCGCAGCCCGGATATCAACCCGATCGAGCATGCTTGGGACGAGCTAGGCAGATGCGTAAAACAACGAAACCCTCCCCCAATCACGCTTCGTGAGCTCAAAATTGCTCTCACAGAGGAATGGGAGAATATTCCCCAAAATCGTATAAGGAACTTGGTGTACAGCATGCCAAACCGCGTAAACGCAGTAATGGAAGCACGAGGAGGCAATACGAAGTATTAAAATTCAAGAAAATCGTAATAAAGTTCAAACATTCCATGTTTCCTATTTTTGTTTTAAGGAGAGATCAGCAGTTTTTTTCTTTATGTAATTTTGTGTTAATAAAATGTATGGTGACTCATATTTTTTTTACTTTCATTTAAGGAGTATTACATTGTCTATTAAATACAATTTATTGCATTAACCTATCATTTTTAGTTTCCGAGATTTTTAACATTCTTTAAGTGACCCGGATTCATTGCTCTCGAGTGTATATATAATGTATCTAGCATTTGTATTCTTGCCTGTCGTGGCTTTTTTCTTGCATTCTTTTTATTGTAAAAATCATGTGGATTGTAAAGCTAACTTTAAGGTCAATAAGCATAGCTGTTTATAATTAATAATAGTGTTGTTTCTGATGACTGATGGCATATTTGTGTGTTCTTCATTAATATTTACAATCATTTTAAAATAATTAGTTTCAAAATTTTAAAAGAGAAGGATACTTATTTTCTTATGTCCATTCTGAGACCAGTAGGGAGTGATTAAGTATCGTACATATATGTCAGTGCAAATCAATCCATTACGGCTCAATACGTTATCTCTTCAATTTCATGACAGTGGAACAAAATTAAACTATACTGCGTAGTTAAGTTCTTACATTTCCGCGTACATTAGGCATTTCAAGAAAACAACTTTTTTTACAGTGTTTACTCATAATTTATATTTAATTCTAACGTTTCGACTGAATTACAGGAGCCGTGATCGTTGGATGACTAAGGCAGCCATCCTGGGCAAAAAAGTAAAAAAGTTGTTTTATTTAAATATATTGCATACTCTTAAGAATACTAACACTAGCCTACATGATAAAGAATGTTCGTTTTTGACCTATTGATGTAATTAGGAAAATCATTTTTCAGGTGTTTGTTAGGTGAAGTTAGTATGTATTTAGTCAATTAAATACAATGCAACACTACAGTAGCGTAAGGAAGCAGTAAACTAAAAATAAGCCAGCATTCTCATTTTCAACTTCTAATGAGAGTGTCATGAAGCACGGCACAAAGACTTGCTTGGATAAAAAGACTATTTTGTCCTAAATTATAAATTGTCTTGGCGAAACCGGCCTTTATCAAATATTATAGTTCGATTTTAAGACATAATTTTTTAATATAACTTAATTGGATTCGATTTTATTTTTGACAATGAGTTTATTGTTGACCTTCACATTAATGTTTAATATACATATATTAAACTTTAATGTGAAGCAGTGTAAGCAATTGGGATTGTTCATTTGGTATACAGCGATTGTCATCGTTCAAATTAACATAATTTTTAGAATTGTGTTAAAGTTGTAATAACTGTCTGCTAGAACAGCACTATGATATAGCGTTTTTTATGCTATATCTTTCTTTAATGAATGCATAATAGTTATCTATTCACACTATAATTTGTAGTCTGTACATTGAATTTAAAAATTAAGAGAGAGCAATAAAAGAAAAGATTTGTAACTATTTATGAGTTTAGGTAACTTTGGACGTAGGAAATTTATTGTATATGTACAAAATAGACACTGTTTTCTATTTTTTATAAAAAAATGTTCCTATAGTTATCTAGTGGGGGATACCTAATTCCAAATTCCGCACGGGTGAAATCTCGGATAACAGCAAGTCGTGCATAAAACAAAGCCAATTACTTATTATTAAAGAATTAAAAAAAAAATATCTAGTTCATAGGTAGATAACAAATTAATATAGATTTATAAGCTCAAGAGGTTTTTTTATTAATTTCACAGATGACTGTTGCTAATCAACTGATATTAATAAATGATACGCATAATTTTTAGGGAAAGTTTTAATTTTGTACGCCTTTATTATTACGCCTTTCAGAGTACATATGTAGTTTGGAGAGAGTTGCTCTATTTCTAATTTTGTTACGATTCGCAGATTGGATGAAAAGCAATTGAGGATCTTATTACCCTCTCCATATGTTGTTAGAGGTGTTATTTCTCAAAAACTACTTTTAGGCACTAAGGTTGAATTACTTAAGTCATCAATAAAATACACTTTTTAAATAAATAAAAATACAGCAGATACAGGAGCTATTATTAGAGTGCTTATTTCGTTTGGAACTAATTTTAGTGCGGTTCAATGTGACTTTAACCTTTATTTTCAAATATTTAGTTATTTTGTTCAACTTTAAGATGTAATAAATCAATGAATGAGTGAAGAAACTCATTCACTAACTTATTTCTTTGCTTACTAGTTGATTAAGTTTTGTGACTACACTGAGTGATGCAAATTGTTCAAATTGCTTGGTGGGCATTAAGGGGCCTTAATTCCAGTTTTGTACATTATGCGATCCGCCCTCGAAATTGATGAACGTTGATTTGTGAACGCGTGACCTTTTTGAACAAAGAAGGGTCATAGCACGATCAAAATTACTGTGTGTGAATGTCTGAGTCAATCGACGGCAATTTGAAGTATTTTAAAAAGTGTGACTGATCGATGGGACAAATAATTAGCCAAAATGTTTTTTTTTATTTAGCAGAAATTTAATGAATAAAATGAACTTTAACGAAAAATGATGAAATAATAATTGTTTAATAAAATCTATTACATTGTTTCCGACCGAAATGTGACTTATTATACAAGAAAAGCAATGAAACTTGTCGGTACTCTTGAAATGATATTAAATACATTTTGTGAGGATTAATACTACCCTTTACGCTTTATTCATTGCACTTAATGCCCCTAAGATTCGCTAAATAATTTAACAAGATACAAGCATTAGTTAAACAATGGAATAATGGAAACAATTCTCTATCGTAAAAGAAGTTTACAAAGATGTTAATTAGATATGTTGAAAAAGACCAATCATACACGTGGCTTTCTTGAAATTGCACTGATATTATCGCTTCATTATTGATATGATCACCTGATTTACGTCAAATTTATGTAAATTTAACAAAAAAGAACCACAAAAACAAACCCCTCTCAATATTTATTGCTTACTGAGAACATTATCAAAATCCCTTAGTTCTCTCAGGATAACTTAAGTGATTAGTTTATTCTGACAGGATAACAAAAAAAAAATGGCTGGTGGAAAATTATTTATAATGTTTAGTGATGATGGGAGGTGTCAAGTGAAATAAAAAGTGAATCTAGCAACAAAAATAAAAACAATCAAGTAATTTTATTAGCATAAACCTACTATTTGAAATAAATTTTAACTTATAACCTCGTCAATTGCACTGTAGCAAAAGGTCGCGGTTTCATGGTCAAGCTGAACAGTGGTGTTTTTGTCAGAATATAATTACTGTCGCTAAAAATCACGAAATAATTACAAAATTTAAACAATTAAAATTACTTATTTTAATGCCGTGCGTTGATCATAGAAGAAATTGTCACTACCAACAGAAAGATGTCTATTGTCTACGTCTAATCTTCACATTTAGCAGGTAGGTCGGAGATGGCGGCCGAGTACAATAATTCGGAAGACGCTGCTGTCCATTTTGCGGTCTATTAGAGGTGTATCACGATTAGTTTTAATATAATAAGTCGCCTTTTATAACATCCTTAGGTACAAAGCATTAGTGCTCTTATATACTGCGGAACAGTACACAGCATAAAATATTAATAATAACTGATGCAATAATTCTTATTTTTAGGGTTCCGTACCTCGAAAGAAAAAACGGAACCCTTATAGGATCACTTTGTTGTCCGTCCGTCCGTCTGTCTGTTAAGACCCTTTATCTCAGGAATACGTGGAGGTATCAAGCTGTAATTTATATCCAATCTCAGGTCTACTGTCCCTTAGAGCTATGAAAAAATCAAACTTCTAAGCCATCGCAATCAAAAGATACAGATACGCAAATTTCCGCAAATTTTCGACAATCGCGAAGGAACCAAAACCTACAGGGTATTTCCCATGAACTCAGAACCCTGAAATTTGGTACGAAGCAATGTGTTATAGCACAGATAAAGGAAAAACTGCGAAAACCGTAAATTTTTAATTACATTATATAAGAAAAATGTTTTTGATAATTGACTTTATACCTACAGGTTTATATGGAACCCTCGGTGCGCGAGTCCGACTCGCACTTGGTCGGGTTTTTTTATATTATTGTAAATAGGCAGGCGCTTGACCACCACTTGATCTAGGATGTGACACGCTTGCCTAGAAGATACCTATCCTCACATTTATTGTATTAATATAATTACAATCTCATTACTATTTCAATAAAATGTTTAAGTCACAAAAAAGCCTCGTGTGAAAAGAAAAAAGTCATCGACAGTCGGTTAAAGGGCGCTATCAAATTACGATTTATTTTCTGCGAGGGGGCTGGGGGTGGTCGCATTGGAGCCCCTGATGGATTCCCCTGTCACTAGAGATACGACTATTTAATTCGAGTCCGCTTCGAGTTTTTGTGAGAATTTTCTATCTCGATCCGATGTTTGTGGGGGCGGTTAATAACATTTTTTTAAGCGATTTGCGTGTTTTTTTCGATAGTAGTATTTATCAATGAAAGCTTTTCTCGTTTTTTTTACAAATTACAAATACACTGATATTATATTCAGTGTATCAATCCCAAAGTACATTTGAATAGGTACAGTATATGAAACTTAATAAGATTAAGTTCCACAATAGTTGTTAGGAAACCTATAATTTATGTATTAAAAGATTATGTATAAATAAATATTTACTACAATCACACCAATTCACCTAGCCAAAGTAAGCACTTTAAGGCTTGTGTTATGGATACTAGGGTAACGGATAGACATACATATATATCATACATAAATAAGTAATATGTTATATTATATATTATGTATATAATATAGAATATAACATACTGCATGTGTATTAACTATCAAGAATGTTAAGTGATGTCATTTTAACTGTGATTTCATAAAAAAAGTGAGTTGTTAGTTAGTAATAGTTAATTTTTTCCTTCATTAATTACATAACTCTTCTTAAATCGTCGATAAATTTACTGTACGTCTATTATACTTCGGGTCTCAGCCGAAGACGATTACCAACTATTACATGCAGCATTACATGATATGGTGCTATCTTCATCACACATTTAGATCTATAATAGACTAAAAGAGAAAAAAAAAAAAAAAAAATTATCTCCCGCCCAGTACTGGCAACATCGTATTCATTTGCTTCATTACGTGTTTTTGTGTTATCGGATTCACACCTAGTTTCGTTCCAGTGTTAAAGTGAAATATTATAATGGGAAAAAGAAAGCGCTCAAGGTCAAAAACTGATAATTATGATAGTATTTTGCGAAAAGTGAAGAAGTTGGAATCAAAACTAAGAAAACGACGACGATTATCATCTTCAGTGTCGGTAGAAAGTGGTCAGTCGTACAAGCCGTATTACGACAATTATGATTATGATAATAGTGAGGATTTGCAAGGTAAATGATTATATTATTATTTGTTATTATGTATTCTTATACGTTAAAGAAATACATTCTAATGAAAATATCAAAGAAATGAAAAAAATCTACCCTCACTTTTTTGGAGAATCTTTATCTCGTGTAAAGCAAATTTGTAATGAAAATTGACATAGATTACACAAGTATTATAATTATAAGAATGATATAATGAAACATCATATATCATCAAAACACATACCATCACTATATCCGTTATAAACAAAATTGTAAAAAAATTGTGTACCGGTTTTTTATTAAACATAAAATGTACTCCACGCGAATCGTGTAAAGGATATTCTCCACTATATGTGTCGAGGCATGTTGACTCCACGTGAATCGTGTTGAGGATATACTCCACTATAGGTGTTGATGTCGAGGTTTACTTACTCCACGAGAATCGTGTTGAGGATAAACTCCACTGTATGTGTCGAGGCATACTTACTCCACTGTAGGTGTCGTGGCATACTTATTCCACGTGAATCGTGTCGAGGATATACTCCACTATATGTGTCGAGGCATACTTACTTACTCCACGTGAATTGTGTCGAGGATATACTCCACTATATGTGTCGAGGCATACTTACTCCACGTGGATCGTGTCGAGGATATACTCCACTATATGAGTCGAGGCATACTTACTTACTCCACGTGAATCGTGTCGAGGATATACTCCACTATATGTGTCGAGGCATACTTACTCCACGTGGATCGTGTCGAGGATATACTCCACTATATGAGTCGAGGCATACTTACTTACTCCACGTGAATCGTGTCGAGGATATACTCCACTATATGTGTCGAGGCATACTTACTCCACGTGAATCGTGTCGAGGATATACTCCACTAAATGTGTCGAGGCATACTTACTTACTCCACGTGAATCGTGTCGAGGATATACTCCACTATATGTGTCGAGGCATACTTACTCCACGTGAATCGTGTCGAGGATATACTCCACTATATGTGTCGAGGCATACTTACTCCACGTGAATCGTGCCGAGGATATACTCCACTATATGTGTCGAGGCATACTTACTTACTCCACGTGAATCGTGTCGAGGATATACTCCACTATATGTGTCGAGGCATACTTACTTACTCCACGTGAATCGTGTCGAGGATATACTCCACTATATGTGTCGAGGCATACTTACTCCACGTGAATCGTGTCGAGGATATACTCCACTATATGTGTCGAGGCATACTTACTTACTCCACGTGAATCGTGTCGAGGATATACTCCACTATATGTGTCGAGGCATACTTACTCACTCCACGTGAATCGTGTCGAGGATATACTCCACTATATGTGTCGAGGCATACTTACTCACTCCACGTGAATCGTGTCGAGGATATACTCCACTATATGTGTCGAGGCATACTTACTTCACGTGAATCGCGTCGAGGATATATACCACTAAACTCAAATGATGATATTGGATTAGACCCTGAGATTTTGCAGTTGCTAGGTGCTGACCCTAACAATCAAAAAGATTATGGAGAAAGTTTACATAAGGACATTGCATCGAGGTGGTCACATATCCTGGCGAATGGCCTATCTAAATATACTCAATTAGAGATAATAAAATACTACCTACCACCAGAAAATTGCCGCACTATTAGAGCTCCTAAACTTAACTTGGAAATTAAAGCCGCTCTTTCTGATTCATGCATTAAAAAAGATCTGTTTAGTCAACATAAACAAAATCAGTTGGGTTGTAGCCTTGGCGCTATTGGACGAGTTCTAAATTGGGCCCTGACACCAAATAATAGTTCAGTACCTCAAGACATAATAAAATCACAGAGTGACGCCGGATATATGTGACAGCCACCATAAAGAGTCTCGGTCTCGGCGATATGCGGCACTAAGTACGTTGAATAAAAATATAAGAGAGACTGTTAAGAATACTAGCATAGACGAGCAGCTCTTTGGATCTTCATTATCCGAAAACATTAAATCATCGAAGGCTATAACAAGGACTGGTTCAGAAATGAAACAAAAAATTCAGCGTCCTTCATACAAGATACCGACATTCATACAACAGAGGGGCGCTTTAAACTCGAGGGGGGCGCCGCCGCGTGTAGCACCAGCAGCGGCCGAGCTGCGGTCGACCCCCGCAACCCGCAGGCCGCTAAGGGATCGGCGTCTGGAGGCGACGCGAGGTCGTCGCACCACCAACAACGCACGCCACCAGCCCAGGAGACGCTACTAGAAGATTCACAGGTACCTACAGGTATACGCTGGTAGGTTAACATATTTTTATGATCAATGGTGCGAACTCAAGGACGATCATACCGTTTTGGAGTGGGTCCGGGGATATAAAATTCCATTTATCAAAGAGCCCTTACAGACAACTGAACCCAAAACTACATGTTATTCACAATCACAAATTAAAATTATTGATGAATGCATTTCAGATATGATAAGTTCGAAGTTCATATCAAAGTGCACATCTTGTGAGGGACAGTTTCTGTCGCCAATTTTTGCAGTGTCTAAGCCAAACGGGACTTACAGATTTATTTTAAATTTAAGAGAACTGAACAAATTTGTAAAAGTAGAACATTTTAAGATGGAAGATTATCGGACTGCACTCAAATTATTAAATCATAATAACTTTATGTCAACAATAGATATAAAGGACGCGTACTTTTTAATATCCATAAGTAAGGGTGATCGCAAAAAGTTACGGTTTAGATGGAAGACCTAACTATATGAGTTTAATGTCCTCCCGTTTGGTCTCTGCACTGCGCCATTTATTTCTACAAAATTACTTAAGCCGGTTCTCGAATACCTACGTTTTTCTGGACTAATATCAGTTAATTATTTAGACGATTTTTTATGTATTGGTAGTACATATAACGAGTGTTTGAGGAATGTAAATACTACAGGAAAAATCCTGGAGTCATTAGATTTCGTCATAAACACAACGAAAAGTGTTTTAATACCAAGGCAATTTTGCAAGTTTTTAGGTTTCATTTTCAATACCAGAGATATGACTATTATGTTACCAGATGAAAAGAAGCATCGAATCAAGAATAGAGTAACAGATCTCCTGTCCAGGAACAAATGTAAAATAAGGTATTTTTCTGAATTCATAGGACTGTTAACCTCCGCATGCCCCGCGATCAATTACGGTTGGATGTATACGAAATTGTCTGAATGCGAAAATTTTTAGCATTAAATTATTCTGATACCTAATTATAACAAACAAATGAAATTAGGAGATATCCTTAATCAGGATCTATTATGGTGGAGAGATAACATATTGACATCTTCTGCACCTATACGTAAAAATAATGATTTTTTAATTGAAATTTTTAGTGATGCCTCGAATACAGGCTGGGGCGCAACATGCGGTGGTGACAGTGCACATGGTAACTGGTCTGAGACAAACATTTGTTTGCATATAAATACTCTCGAGTTAACAGCCGCTTTCTATGGATTAAAAAATGTTTGCTAAAAACATGAAAAATTGCAATATTCTATTACGAATAGACAACACCACTGCCATATCATACATAAATCGCATGGGTGGTGTCCAACACCCACATTTAAATGAAATTACTCGAAATACGTGGCAGTGGTGTGAGGCTAGGAATATACACATATTTGCATCGTTTATCAGATCTAGTGACAACATGGTAGCGGATAAGGAATCTCGGCGAATTAATATTGATACCGAGTGGGAAATTTCAGATGATGCCTTTTTATATATTACTGAAAAGCTCGGAAAATCCGAATTTGATCTTTTCGCAAGTGTCCAAAATTATAAACGTAGTAGATACGCATCATGGAAACTCGACCCGTACTCTAAAATAGTTGATGCGTTTACATTTTCGTGGAGCAATATATATTTTTACGCTTTTCCTCCTTTCTGTTTAATTACAAAAGTTTTAGAAAAAATTATCTCCAATAAAGCGACAGGTATTTAAATAGTACCTTACTGGCCAACTCAGCCTTGGTATCCATTATGGTTAAAACTTATTATATCAGAGAAAATATTCCTTGGTCCCGATAAATCACTTTTGAAATCCCCTTTCAGAATCTGCCATCCACTTCATATGAAACTTATCCTGGGGGCAGCCAAATTGTCAGGGAATCGCTGATCAAGCAGGGTGTACCACAAGAGTCGCTAGATATTATGATAGCGTCCTTAGTACCTAACACCTTAAAACAGTACAATTGTTATATAAAATCATGGTGGAATTATTGTAAGGAAAATAACTTGAGTATTTTTGAGACAGATAATTCGAAGCTTATATCGTTCTTAACTAAAAAAATTAAGGAAGGCGCATGCTATAGTACCTTGAACTCGCATAGGTCTGCGTTATCAATTATATTAGGTGCGAGTATTACACAAACTGACTGTGTTAACCGTTTTCTTAAGGGTGTCTACAGAACTGTTCCCCCGAAACCCAAATATAATTCAACATGGGACACAAATGTTATGTTGAGTTATCTCTCTAATGTTTATCCTTACGATAATATATCATTAGTTGATTTGTCTCATAAAACGTGCACCTTACTAGCTATTGCTTCTGCCCAAAGAATGCAAACGATTAGTTTAATCAAATTCAAAAATATAAGTACTATTGTAGAAATATAATTCACGCAGATGACAATGATTTTGTTAATACCATCTTTGGCACATGATTAACTGAGATTAAAGGTTAATTGCATTTATCTTATTCACATATTAAGAACACGATAAATGCAAAATTATCCTTAAATTATTTTGTAAGGCATTTTGTATCTTTGTTGTTATTTTGAAGTAAATACCAAATGATTTATATTTCAACAAAATGTTTTTTAATTTTTATTATTATAAACATTATTATCATGCTCTGAACATCTGCATGTAATAGTTGGTAATCGTCTTCGGCTGAGACCCGAAGTATAATTAAGAATCAAACGAACTTACCTGGTGAAGTTTGATTCCAATTATGCGAGGGTCTCAGCCGAAGACGATTACCATCCCATCCCTCCCATCCCAATCTTTAAATAAAAATTAAAAATAAAATCCTCAGAACACAAAAAAAAATACTCGAAAACATGAAGCAAATGAATACGATGTTGCCAGTACTGGGCGGGAGATAATTTTTTTTTTTTTTTTTTTCTCTTTTAGTCTATTATAGATCTAAATGTGTGATGAAGATAGCACCATATCATGTAATGCTGCATGTAATAGTTGGTAATCGTCTTCGGCTGAGACCCTCGCATAATTGGAATCAAACTTCACCAGGTAAGTTCGTTTGATTCTTAATTAATAGCGTTACTTAGTTTCTAACGGTGTTACAAGTATTGTATTTACTGTTTTGTCATAATCACTGAAACAACTTTCAATGTTGAAAGAGAAAGGTAAAGACTGATTAATTACGCAATTCGTAGATGTATGAAATTAATAGTTCAATTACACAAAAAATGCATAGGTACTGCAAGGTTTTTTATACTTGTAGTGCTGTCATGATAATGTGTTTCTGACAGTAAAAATCACCGGAAAAAACGTCACACAGAGTTAAACAAAGATTTTTCATTTTAAGATATCTTTTATTTTCTCAGCCATTCAGTCCAAAAAATTGACCTTCACTTTGGGGCTCCAATAAATTAATATGTATTTAATTACACAAGTCCGTGTTTCATTCCATTCAAACTTATTCAGGAATAATGAATTCGTGGATATAAATCAAAGTATTTTAAAGCCTCTGCGTTTTTTCGGTACCAACACTACTGTTTCCTGACTTATTAAAAGAATCCCCTCGGCTGTATATAGGTCATATTATTTATGACAACACTTTCCTCACGCCCTTTCGATTTACCTGTATCCATTTGAATGCCCAATTGTTTTCAACTTCGAATCACGGGCAGTCGAGTAAGGTCGTAGTGAACATCGATCTCGGGCGAAACGAAAGGGGCTAGAATCAAACACGTTATATTGTTTTCCTACTTGTTTCCCCCTTGTCGGTCATAAGTAATTCCTTTCTCTTCGAGGAAAAGTTACATTGGGATCCCTACTTTACACAACGCGTAAGTTTTTTTTGGGAAATAATTCTCACTCTGCCCGATAGAAAACCGGCTTCGGTTCGCGACCTTTTTATTGAATTCCACAGTTGGTAAGTGAAGTTTGTAGAGCCTTAACTGAATTCCTCAAATATCGCGTCACCTAATGTGATTACTTGGGTGCTATGGAATGCACATACTACTTATAACTTCTGGTTGGGACTGGTTTATTTATATAGAAATGAAACATTAATAAAAAGGAGGTAGTACAGGTTTTTTTAACTTTCATATGAAACAGTTTTTATAATTATTAAGTGTATGAACTTATTGGAATTAGCTTCTCTGTTTAATGGAAAACTTAAGAATTAAATAAGAATTAATACTTGAACTACGCTTTTATTATACACAGCTGAAATAACCGCGAAAGAGAAGAAAAGAGATCGTTCATGATAATTGACTTTCGCCATTTTGAAGAATCAATCCTCAACATATATTTCACATCATCACTCGTTGATTGATAACTACGTAAGGTTACGAGCTGAATTAGTAACCTTATAAAATACTAACAATAATCTCACTAAAATTGTTGTCTTTAATAAGGCAAATAACGGCGATTATTAATTAAAATTCCCAAGCCTAACCTAGTAAGAACTTTCTAGTCTAATGACCGTTGCCAAATGGCACGGGAACATGTTGAATTGTATTTTTAACCCATTTTTCTGTTTATTAATAAAATATATTGCCTGATTTTACACGCTATATAAAAAAGCATGCAAAAGTTGTGTACAAGATTATTATCAATGTACTTTAGCAACGACATAGCAGTTGGTTGCAAATGACGTTTCTTTTGTTGTAGCATCCGTGTCAAACGTTGGAAAGAAAGTCCTTGCGAGTGGCATTGCTTCGCAGTGCATTGTTCCTATGACACGACTTGAGTCTCGACTTGCTTACCTACATGTATATGACTCAATATATAAAAGAGACACGTTGAACATTTAAACAATAATATTTCTCAGTACAAACGTCAGAAACAAACAAATTTTTGTCTAATCTAAAAAACAACGCTTCTCTTTTAGGGAAAACTAAAAGGTATGCATTTAAAGAAACACCACAGCAGAAAATTACTCTTGGAAAGTTTAAAATACGAAATAATTGCTTTAAATCACATTTTTGCTAAACTGACTCATTTGTTAGTAACAAGACGAAGAAAAACAGTATTTTTGTAATATTTTTACTAAATGATTGCTATATAATTATACTTATAATTTCTTTAGATAAAATCAGTTTTTGTTTTATATGTTTTGGAGTTTCTTATTGTTGGCATTTATTATCAATTAAAAATAATTTAATTCACTTTATCCCTTCTCTGTCGCATAAGTTTCGAAACAAACTCTTACCAATTGTACCAAACGCTGCTGTCTCACTTATGCATTCACAATATATCTAAAAACAGAAAACGATCAGGGATACGTGTTATTTTCAAAGAATTTTCAAAAGACTACTTTTGACATCATAATGGAAATAGTTTTGATAGAAGTCGCGAAATCTCACCTAAAAATAATAAAATTAACTTTGATGAAGTTAAATTGAAGATGAGGTTACCCAAAATATTGGCTTGCATAATTAAACATGATTAAATATGACGTTACTCAATAATTCGTTATCAAGTTCCGTTACAGGTAGTTTTTTGCGCACAATATTAATTCATTGTTTTTAGTTGTTATAGGGAATAAAGAACACGAAAAGTCTTGATCCAAATTAACTTTGATTTTATGGAATATACATTTGAGGTATTAAATATTTGTCTAACAGAATACTTGTGTATCTAAAGCTTCCTTGGAGGTTTCCTGAAATGCTCCGATTGAATTCCTGGAAACAGCTAATTCATTTACTGGCAAGCGTTCCTGTTTGGTTTAATGGAAGGTAGGTTTTAAAATATAACTCTGTATGTATAATAATATAACGATTTACATAAGCTTTGTTTAGGATTAATGTGCGCTTTTGAGCTTTAGACAATAAATGTCGTCATCAATTAAAAATTTTACTAATAATGGGATTCAACATTTTTTGTAGCACAATGGTATCCAACTTATCTTGTTGTTTTTTGATTTTAAAAGATATGTTATTCACTTAATTTGACAAAAATTAGGTAGTTATCTTAATAATTAATGTCTTACTAATTAATGTCTCTGTATCCATAGTTTCTTGTAAATCAAGTTTTGTCAAAATACGTGAAGAAATAAATAACTCGAAAAGTACGAAAATCAAAGAACATATTTGTGAGTGATTTGGGTAGCCTTATCGATGTTCTAGATTTCCGTTTGACCCTATTTTTCGAGACATTCTATATGTAGAAGCGAAGTTTTCATAAAACTGATTTTATAATTACTTGGAAACAGTTGACTTTTGATCCTCCTTAAGTGGGACAGTACTTTAGATAGATTTTAGAAAAAGTTGGACACGTTGACTATTCTGTTTTGTTTAAATAAGATCATGCTAAACAGGAGAAATTAGAAGCGTTACAGAAGACTACGATCAAATAGCGCTACCTTTTTCTAGTGTTGTGTATTCAAATCCAAAGACTATGAATATTTTATAGCAAATACTAGTCTGAAAAACTTTATATATATATATATATATATAATAAATAATAAATATTTCTTACATTCACACCAATTAGCCTAGCCCAAAGTAAGCACTGTATATATTTTTAGCAATTTAGTAATAAATTATTTTTTTTAAAAGAAACCAACGACAATTCTAACCAATTATAAGTTTAATAATTAACTAAAACTAAAACAGAGTAATTAGAAATAATCTAACACAACGAAAGATCTAACAAAAACTATCAGGGAGCTCCGTACAGGCCGGCGTCTAGCGAACGAAAGAGAGCGACGGCGCCATTACACCGCCTTTTATAGCAGAGCGGTGGATGGGGTGTTTCCATCTCCAACACGGCCTTTCCTGATAAGAGGCCGTCCTCGGGCTCTTCTTATTTCAGCAACTCGTCTTCATCAAGCAGCGGCATGGAGAGTCCAGGTTCAGCACGCACAGTAGCTCGGGATGTGCTGGGTTGTGGCTCTTCAACAATCGGTGCTCTGGTAGAACTCTGCCGTGGTGTCGCGAGTTCCCCGTGTACATCCTGTGGTTGATCGGCCACAGAGAGAGACTCCTCGCTGTCCGTGTCTGCACCTTTATAACCAAATCAAATAAATAAATTAGACACATGAAAGTTATGGTCACTGAATTAACAACTCTCAGAGTCCCACCGATACAACGCAACCATTACGTCATATAAATAGGACACGAAGAATCGCAGGGATTCATGATTGAGACATAGGCACGACGTTAGCGTAACTCAATCCAAGCGATCAGAGGCACGACGTTAGCATGATCACTCACAATTGTTGGTATAGAGGCGCGACGTTAGCTTATTCCAACAATTGTACCTCTAGAAAGGAAGCACGACGTTAGCTGTTTCTAGGACAAAGGCAAGTCATAGGCACGACGTTAGCATAACTTAGCCCAACAGGTCAGAGGCGCGACGTTAGCATGACCACACGCAATTGTTGGTATAGAGGCGCGACGTTAGCTTATCCCAACAATTGTACCTCTAGAAAGGAAGCACGACGTTAGCTGTTTCTAGGACAAAGGCAAGTCATAGGCACGACGTTAGCATAACTTAGCCCAACAGGTCAGAGGCGCGACGTTAGCATGACCACCCGCAATTGTTGGTATAGAGGCGCGACGTTAGCTTATCCCAACAATTGCACACCAGTACACCTGAGATAGTCGCGACCTATCACAGGTGTACGGGCAACTCAATTAAGCAGCACACACTTCAGGAGTCCCCTGTCGACGCCACGGAACCATGTACTCCACCGCTGCTTGCGTTGACTCCCGGCAGGAGCCAGACAGGAGTTGCAACTCGTACCGCCCATGCGGCCAGATCTTGGTCACGCGGTACGAACCCCGCATACCGGAGTCTAGTCTTCCAGTCGACTGCGCCTGTTTTTAACAAACACAAAAGAATTAATATTGAAGGCGATATTCTGCCCTAGTTCATGTAGACGTCCTGATTTTGTTGGTATTGCCTGAATCGTTCAGACACTCCGTCTGCTCATCTCACGATGGGCCTTCCGGTTTGGGCTAGAGCCTTCCAGCGCCACGTCGCCAGATTACGAATAGCAGGTACTAGATTACGAATAACGGGTGTTGCCAGATCGATTCCTGTTTGACACTTGCTGGTATCGATCGAGGGGTATCGATCAACGTCTTTACTTTATCCCTACTCGGCCACACCTGACCTTCAGTGATGGTCTTATCCAGATATTCAATTTCGGAAGCAAGAGAGATTCAATCAGTGAATACAATAAGGACCTTGCGTAAGAATCTAACCTACTATCTACCGTACAACTTAAAATGAGCAAGTCATCGATGAAGACTAGGATATCACGTTAAGTTTACTGAAATCTTCACACAGTCTGTCCCACCCTTTTTAACTAACAGGGCTGGACTCGCGTAACTTGATTCCGATTCCTAAAAAGTTTCGAATAATATCACGAACACGAAGAGTCTCCGAATGAGACATGCGATAGGGTTCATAATCAACAGGTGTCACTCTTTAGTCTGATCGTCATCGTGCCCGTTTTACAGTAGACATAGCAGTGCCCGATATGAAGTATCGAGAGAAATAACTCATAACCGCCAACAGCTGCTGTAATTCACAGCTAACAAGAGGTGTGATAATGGAAACTGACACATCAGATTGAACCTTCATAACCTTGACCAGTGGCATAGTCTCTCTAAAAAGTTTCAGAGAATCGTAGATGTGGATAAAACAAACCTCCCTGTTCGAAATATCGGTACCAACAAAAGCTGGAGTATTCATTAATGCCTAAGCTACAAACAAACATGTCTACACTTCGAGTGTAATACCGTCAAACTCAATAGGTAATGTAACAAAATTAGTACTCTCTATTTCCTGACTTCCCAGACCTTTCAACACACGAAACGCTGGCTTACGTGTACAATTAAAATGTTTCAACTGACAAAACAAATAAGGGAAATAGAGGAACCACTATCAATTAAAACGTCAATTGGTATGCCTTGAATAACCGCGACAACAACATCTATATTGCGGTTGGTATGATTTGCTTGGCAAAAATTGGCATTATTTTTATTACGTGACTCACTTTTTTGCTTAGCAAAGCAGATTTCTACTCTATGACCCGTTTTCTTACAAAATGAGCATATAACTGGGTCAGATGGTACAAAAACAGGCTTAGGATCAGATTTACTAGACGAAGGAACCTCTGTGTCATTATTTTTGAATTTTTTGTTGCACTCTACCTGTCTATGTCCCAACTGACCACATTTAAAGCACTTTCCCTCCTCAAAATGTCGTCTCCTTGGATTAACACTTAACGCACTTCTTTTCCTTAAATTCGAACTATTATAAGTACCTACACGAGCAGCATTGCCTTTCGGTGCATTAAGCTTAACGTATATCGAGAAGAATTCGACTAAGTCGTTAGGTGAAAGTTTGGAGTTCGTGGCTGACGCCCTAATTTGTGGATCTGTTATTCCACGAATCACTATTGCCGAAATTAACTCCTCACTAAGGCCCCGAACAATGCGTAAACGAAGAAGTGAACGACGAGCGTAGTCCGCGTAAGTGGGATAGTTATCTGAATTTGTACTCATAACCTCAAACAAAATATTGGCCACATCAGGTGCTTTCGGGCATAAAGGCTTGAACTCTTTCTTAAAACTACTCCAACTACGCTCCGTTGTCACCCATTCGTTCAACCATGTCCTAGCATCACCTTTAAGACAATTACCGATACGCGAGAGACATTCATAATCGTTCCAATGATTTAAATTTTTAGCGCGGTCAACCTCGTCACACCAATCCTCTATGTTGTGTAAACTAGGATCAAAATTCGATATGTAAAAAGGTTGATTCGACCTTCCTGCTGCACCAATTGAACGGATGGCGTCAACAATCCTATCGGTCACCGTGGACGGTGCAACTATATCACTCGGTACCTCAATCTCCGTATCCGCCGTTCGATAGGCGTGTGCGGCGACGTGGGGCTGCGCCGGTAAGGAAGGCGACTTTGAACGGACTTCAGGACGCGACGGCGGCACAGACCTACGAGACGATGGCGTCATGACGCGCCTATTCAACTCGCGGCGCCTCGACGTCGCCGGCGAGTCGGGACGCGCGACTAATTGCGATGTATTTTGCACTTGACTCTCTAATGTTTTAAGCCGGGCTAACATAACACTCATTTCACGTCGAACACTATCATCGGGAGTACGATCACGACCTCTAACACGACGGTGTTTTCTACAATCACGGTTCCTGCTACGTTCGCGACTAGAGTGGTCCGACATTGCTGTTTCCTTAAAACCCTTACACAAAAGACAATAACAGAATGGCTAGCAAGATAGGATAACGTTGATCCTATCCCACTTCTGATTTTAGCAATTTAGTAATAAATTATTTTTTTAAAAAGAAACCAACGACAATTCTAACCAATTATAAGTTTAATAATTAACTAAAACTAAAACAGAGTAATTAGAAATAATCTAACACAACGAAAGATCTAACAAAAACTATCAGGGAGCTCCGTACAGGCCGGCGTCTAGCGAACGAAAGAGAGCGACGGCGCCATTACACCGCCTTTTATAGCAGAGCGGTGGATGGGGTGTTTCCATCTCCAACAATATATATATATATAAAAAAAGGGTTTTCGCAAGAGTCGATCATCGGATGGGTGACCAAAAAAATTTAAAATTTCGAGCTCCGTTTGAAAAACAGATTTAGCATTGGTGCCGGCTGTAGCTGCATCATTCAATACACACTCAACTAGCCTGGTGAGTTATGGTTTATGGTCCTTTCTCCTTACGGCGTTGTTTATAGGTAGATAGGTCGGTAGAAAGGTGCGGAAATGTAAGAACTAAATATGAAAATTATGACATAAATTGTTTTATGCCTATTTTATTGATTTATTTATCCCCCGTTGACCTTCATAACTTTGCCGCCATAGTTTCTCTATAGTCCTCTATAGCCCTTTACAGTAAAAGTTGCCTGAAAAGGATTATTTGCCCCATTAGATATCATTGTAATTTCAATTACATATTACGATTTTGTATACTGTATGGGCGGAGTTTCTTGACTTTTCTTTTTGTACAAGGTGTCTGGTTCAAGATTTTCCACCCTATAGCGTAGCTTCTCTTTCCGATTTCACTTTCATATATTGTATAATAGGTTATATTTAGTTTTAATTTGTGAACTTTTGTGAACTATAAAAATTTTGATGTACTATACATGAGTCATGTTTTCTAGTGACGCACGATTGCCGACAATCCAAGTATTGATTACGTGAATACGTCTGAAGCTACTGTAATACTTCAGTAGTTCATCCTTAATTTACAAGTAGTTAAGTGATTGTGATAACATTAAAATACACAACGTAGCTTGTTTAACAAACTACTCGTATATAGTCATGCGATAGTTAACTTCTTATTTTAATATAAAATATTACCTTATAATTCTTATAATTATAAGGTAAAGTGTCAATTTTATTAATTAGAGTTATTGATCTATATTGAAGTTTTGATGATGGTTGATGATAAAAACTAATTAATGATGATACATTCTTGTGTGTTGATTTTTAAGATTCCAAATGTGGCCTTAAACTGGGCAAGTCGTTTGATCGATTTCAAATTGCATATATGGATGAAGGCTCTTCTGAAGTAACCCTCTACCGTCATCATAACGAATTCAAGCGCGCTTATCATACTTTGGGGGATGAATGGGGTTTAACGAAAAAAATTTTCTAGTAGTGAAAAATTTAATTCAAGAAAATAGGCGAATTATGTACGACTAGGTTTAACACACATTTCGGATTCGATCGGAAAGCGTTCACAAGATTCTATATGAGTATTTTTGCCTGAGAAGGATAGTTTCATGTATAACCTCAGTAGCAGGCTCATGTGGTATGGTGCTGTGATATGACAAATTAATTTGAAGCAGGCTTGTCTCGACGCGACTAAAACATTTTGACAGGTGACAAATCCTGGATTTATCAATACGATCTAGAAACAAAACATCAGTCGACGCTTTGGCTATTTCAAACGAAACAAATCGTTTCGCAGCGCAGGGAAAATTTTGATCACACGTTTCTTCACTGTGGTGGGGTATCTGGTGTCGATTCTATTACTAAATCGAAGCAGCATCAACGCCGAATGGTATCAGTATCGGTATGGCGGGTTGCTGCTTCACAATAACATCGGGCCCACGTGCTTAACGACACCAGGAAGTCAGGAAGTCGACTTCCTGACTTCCTGGTTTCTGAGTGTCCTTCTACGGATCACAATTACGGTTTTTCTGAGATTTATCAATTAATAGTTATAAAATTACAAAAACTGGCATAACTGGTATTTATTTACTTAATATTATCATTACTTTAAGGTTCCCATTCATTTGCACCGTTAAACTTTTAATTGTTCCAGTTTAGTTTAGTTTTGCCTAATTTGATTATTTTTACATTATATTTAATGAATTTTACAATCACAAGTTGTACCAATGTTTAACTCGGTGTCAATCCTGAAGCTAGCAAAACTTTTAGAAATTGTTACTGTTGAATATAAAACAACATTCGTTTGCTTTAAAAATTACAAAATGTTAATTACAAAAAACAAGCTGCGTAAAAGATTAATGATTCTGCGGTTTTTTCTTTCAATATGGATACGAACAAGAAAGAAAAAGACAAAAGGAGGTGCGTTTCAATCACAGGCCAGTAAAGTAAAGACCGCGGCTTGCGAAAGCTATTTGTCATCCATCAACTAGAGATGGGATGCCAAGTGCAGTCTCATGTCAGCTCTGACTCATTACACATCGATCCTGGCACGACCACTCGTTTTAATGTGCCTAAATAATGTATTCAGTGTTCTTATACAACCTTGACTTTATTTCGCCGTTTATACACATTCACTGTATCAGATTAAAGTTAGGCGGTGCTCGTTATTAATAATATCAACAGCGTTTAAATATCCATTGACTGCATGATTGTGTTAATGACAATAAATGTGTTATTTTTAACTGCATTTTTTGGAATTGTTTGCTCTGCTAGCTTTGATACTGAGATCTATTATGATTCAACGTTGGATGACTAATTTACACTAGATATGACTAATTTCAAGAAATGTATAATTATGAGACTCTATTTATTTAAGTTAATCACAATTGCTATTAATAAGGTTTAGGACTTAAACTATTATAATTTTTATATCTACATTTATATTTACTTTAAATGAAATCGAACTAAAATTCACATGCAGTACAGTATCACCAGGAAAATATAATATAGACTTACTATTACAGAAAGGAAATATTCAAAGTGGAGCTTCTACAGCATAATGTTGCATAGTCTATCGACCTTTCGTAATCTTTCCATTCTTTTATTTCTGATCTGGGAAAAAATAATAGCATAAGTACACAATAATGAATTACGGTTAACAATCCATCAAATGAAAAGGGATTGCCAAGTGCAGTGCCTTGTCATGTCAACTCTGACCACTTACAAAGCTGGACTAAGAGCATTAACGTTCTTGAACTTATATTTTGGACTAACTTATATTCCTATGGAAGTATTCCTATATTCGTTTGGAAATAATTGTATTTATTACATATTTTATATGTGTATTCGTTACAATTATTTCCATACACTTTTAAAATCTACCACTTAGACCTTCGAATAATTTCAGAATAAAAAGGAAAATACGAAGTTATTATTAATAAAATAAAAAAGTCGTAAAGAAAAGTATTTCATAATGTGATTTCAGTAGTTACTTCGAGCTAAAAAAGGAGATTCATCCTCTCTCACAGCAATTTGTGCTAGTGTATAGAGGACTCAATTCGGTCAATGACACCGTTCGTAGCTTGCTTTGTAGTTTCTATTGAAAGATTATTCTTATATTTATGGGCGCCGGTTTCACGATGCAATTTGCTATTAATTATTTGCTTAGTCACTGACGAAGCCTCATGGGAATTACCACCGCAATGAGCTTCGTTCCTACCTACTTTTAATTTTCTTTTACAAACTTAGCTATTAAATTAATATTAAAGATAAATTTTATATTGTTATTGCTTAATGTTTTTCGTTGAAACAACATACAAATAACTATATCTTTTTCAAAAAATGCTCTATACAATGATCTCCGCGAAAACCGTAATGAAATATTTTTATAGCCATATCTCTAGAGGACGTCTAGGAAAATAAAAGAACGTTTTTAGACAAATTGACAGATTTATTTCGCCTTTTGTTGCGAATTCGGTATAGAACAATAGAATACATAATAGCACAAGTACAGAAGAGCATGAAAAGATGCTTAAATACATAGCTACCCTAGACTCGCAGCGGTAAAATGCAGAATAACTTTGTACCTGAACCTGCGCCTATTGCTCATTTATATAGTCAGTGCAAGCAAAAAATCGTGTAATTATTTTTGCATTGCACACAAGAATATATTTTATTTCAAACGTAAAGTATCTTTGTCATTGACTCACGCTTTTCTCGTAAATGAATTATTTTCCGCTAGCGGCTAGTCACGGCCTAAACCTAGCCTGATACAATCTCTCTTTCAGTGCCTCTCCAACTAGTGAAGTTGATATTTTACCCGGTCTTTGGCGAGGTTGAAAAGCTCTGCGATAATTATGATTCCGATCCCTTCTCGGATATTGCCACGTCACGCCTTCTTCCTACGTCCAATACGTCCTGAAACAATACAACGATTTCTTCATCACCACACGATGTGTGATGTATCTTGAAAAGGCAGCCTAGTTTAAACTACTTGCTCCAAATAACTAACAAAACTACGACATAATTCATAAGTTTAGATGATTAGTTACTATTATTGTCTTCAATTTTGAGGCACAAATATTTTCTAAATATGAAAATACCATAAGGAGTACTGGCCAGGATGTACCTATCCATGCTGATTTGAGAGTAGTCACACTTGTTTAAGTAGTAAGTTGAGTGTCAAGGTTTAAATTAGTAACAATCTAGCAGAAGAAAGGATTAGCAAAGATAATAAATTTTTAATCAACTATCGAATGGGTAGTCTTTTCGAAAATTGTTTATGCCCAGCAATCGCATATCGAACGCGTTTAGTAAGCATTGCGTGTGTTTGCGTTATTCAACTCATGTACATTTGTTACGTACGTTTTATCGAATATAAGACCTATTAAATCAGTTTTCTAATGTA
The DNA here is from genome assembly GCA_927399485.1 of Calamotropha paludella. Lineage (NCBI taxonomy): Eukaryota > Metazoa > Arthropoda > Insecta > Lepidoptera > Crambidae > Calamotropha > Calamotropha paludella. Next base: position 14,379,636 of record OV656813.1, on the reverse strand, counting down.
GTGCCATTTATTGTCTTTGTTCTAATTACAGAATGAATAATAGCTCTAATAATAGCTTATGTTGCATGCTTGATTTTAAATTCACATAAGACTTACAATTTATCCGAGACTAGTCGAACATAATGTAAAACATAAAAGTATTCCGTCGACCTTCATAGGCGAGTTTCTTGTGTATAGGTTCTCTAAGGAGGGACACCATGGTTCCTAGGTTAAACTGCCTATTAAGTCAATTAAGAAAAATAACTCATATATAATTCACTTTTTAATAGTATTTACTTATAAAAAATGAGTAAATTTTTAAAAAGTACTTTAAAATACTTTGATAAATTTAGTTGAGCTAATTATTCATAGACATAATGAACAAAGTGTTAAGCACTGTTGATTGTAGAATTTACGAATTTAATAAAATTTTGATAAATATACTGATAACAAACAGTAGATCTTTATGCTGCACTGCACTATGTAACGTTGCATAGGAATTTGGTGTGTGTGCAGATATTTATCGAAGTCCGAACGGACTCCGGAAATGCGAACGGAATATTTCCATTTAAGTTTTTTAAGTTCCTCCTCAAAGTTGTAGGTGCCGTCGCCATAGTGCCTCTTTGTTCTCGCACAATGGAAGACCCGCTGTATGCAGGGCGCAGAATGGCCACCTCATCGCATCAAGGATATTTCTCATGAGCTAACCTAGGTACAAACGACGACATATCATCCTTGACATTCTCTATATGCATCCCTCTCGTAACCCGCTGTTCTAAGTTCCATTTTTCTACTGTAATTTGCAGTCCGTCGCTAAGATTGGTATGCGTTTCACATTCGTGCTCGTTTCTTTTGAGAGTCGGATTACTTGAGGTTTGTTGTCCAACTTACTGTGTGATATTTCAATTTTGTAACATTGCAATCTAGACGCTTTCATAATCTTGACGCTACGGTACTTCCTTATAAGAAAAATCGATCTTTCCTTTGTGAATTTGAAAATAACTTATATATTAATTAAGTTCTCTTTAAAGTAGGAATAGGAATAAGTGTGTCGATATGATAAGCATAAATATTTATTCCTAAAAACCAGACCTGTTTTTTTAACATGTAGGTACCTTGAATAGTGTTTTATCTTGATGTGATTTATTAATCACATCTTAAATATAATATAGCTCTTATTACCTGCTTAATTGACGATTCAGATATAATGTTGCCTGAAATAAAAATACCAGAGAAAACAGTTTGAGCAAAAAGCACTTAAACAATATCACTACCAAGGCAATCGAGACATTTTTCGCTAGGAATAAGTTGTGATAAATTCTCCAGATAATGTTGTACTGCAAGCGGACTTACTTCTGAGATAAGCAGAGACCTGTGTGTGCTAACCGCGCTAACTATGCCAGCGATAAATCGAGGTATAAAACACTAAGGATGCAGGTATATTAATTATATTCTCCAGAACCATTATCTCTTTAAGATAATGAAGAATTTCAATTGACGTAATAGTCATTGCTTGACGTCTTTTGTTTGACGTCCTTTTATTTTGTTAAAGTCCTTATCTTAGAAAATAGAAAAATTAATATCTTTTTGACAAAAACCTAAAAAATATCTTTGAAATGGTTTACTTTCCTAATTAAGTTTTACTTAACGACAACGATAACAGTTGAACAGATTTTTTTCAATTAGAATATTTTATAATTAGTATTAAAAATTTTTTAATGAATGAATGAATAATCTTTATGTGCAACGATTTTTAGTGCATGATAATATGTTTGTAATATTTATGATTACAGTTCATTCAAAATCTGCTTAATTTTTAGCATGGAAATATTTGTTACCTTTAACCGACACTTTCTAGGCAACATATTCATTATCAATATTAAATTAGAATTTTCATATGGACTTGTACTCGATATGTTGCAAAATGTATGATTATTTTTCTAATTTCTGATTTCTAATGGCATCCAAAAGCATTAAAAAAAACATTTAATTAATCCACCTTGCGAACTATGTTTCTTTTCAAAACTGAATGTGATCCCGTATTTCCAAAGAATTTCATAGGAATGCTTTTTATTATTTAACAAATAAGGTTTTAGTCATCTTGTAAATCTTCAATTGGAAGTAAATACAGAATCTCCATAGCTATTTACAAACTAAGCACGCTATCTACCCGACAAACTCCTTTCAGTATAGATCTGATACCGTACCGTAGATATATAAGAGGTAGCGTAGCGTAGTAAGTAAGCCTTAGTGGAGGGTCGATCGAGTATTGGTCCTTCAGAAGAGCGCCCTGCATCCGAGAGGAATACACCAACGCTTTGTAATCAATCGCTCTCCAAAGTATCAGTCTTTGTAGAAAAAAATCATTGTTAATAATGTACCGCATCTAAGTCAAACGTTTGATATTGAAACGGTTCCCCGTCGAGAGTGTCTAAATATTAAAAAACATTTTCATTTTTATCTGCAAATGCTTCGCTTTCGCTTTCATCATCGTTTTGAGTTGCTTCGAAGATTTATTTCTAATCTAAATCGCTTTTAAATTGATTATCACTTTCCCTTTTAGTGTAAATGAGTTAAAATCGTTCAGTTAAGGCGAATCTTTAAAAGTCGGATGATAATTATTCTATTGATAAAGTTATACTAGTTTTAGCTAGTGCCAATCCCTGTGGTATCTTTTACCTGTCTTATGCATTATTAATATATTGTTTCAAATGATTGTATGAAGAAATTGTATTCATCAAAAGAAATATACCTTTACATGCCTATCAATTGCAAACATAGTGTACTTTTGGAGTAATTCCAATTGCCAGATACTTTGATTGGATTCTTATTTGCGAACATCTAAAAGCAGACCCAATTAGCTTACAGTCAGCTCTGGAAACCTCGACAAAGAAGGAACAACTTAGAATGGACTAACCACAAAACTAAGAATCCGACTTACCAACGAGAATGTAAACCGACTTGTTTGCACTAACTTTAAATTGCATTTTAAATTTTGCCCGTTAACATTACGCTAAAAGTGGTTTAAATAAGTCTACTTAAATTATATGAGGCATTTCTAACTGTTTGATAATTGTTTCTCTTTTTGAGCTTCGTATTTCCTTAGATTTTCAGTTGTTGAAAATCCTTTATGAAGAGGGTTTTAATTACTACATAAAAGATGATGAAGATCAAGCTTTGTGAAATGAGTTTGTGTAAGAAAACTTTATTATAATATTATCAATTATGTTTGTGATATCTTGAAAATTTATGGTTTTTATTTAAAAGAGAGTAGAGTATAAGATTAAATTAATTTTGAAAAATTGCAGTCCGAATTTGACTGAATTACCGAAATGTTTTTAAAACGAATTTATAGCCTTCAAATATAATTGATTTGACGACCTCCATGGTCGGCATCTGATTTATCAAACTGTTTGATAATAGCTGCAAGGAAAACTATTCTATTTTCTAGTTTTTATTGCTTTATGACCAACAAACATATACAAACTAAACACAAAATAAACTAGAAGTCCTCGAGGTTAAATATTGTCCCGATATAATAACATGCCAAGTCCAGCAGAATACCATGTTTATTTTGAGACATAATACCCACCATTCCAATCTTTAAATAAAAGGGTGTATTTTAACGAAACATATTGTTAATACGCTATCAAACAGTGCAAAAAATAACGTATTTTTAGTATAAATATTGCACAAAATTGAAGTTATGGTTATAAGATTTTGATTATAGAGCCCACAAAAGGTTGTAATCACCTTTGCTTTGTAGCACAGAGTAAATAAATACTACGTAATAACTGTACCATTTTTATTTTGATACTAATGCAAGTGTAATGTAAATATCTAAAAAAATAAATAAAACATCTTGTTTCTTAAAAAAAATCAATATTAAATTATGAAGTAAACTTGCAATCACTAAACGGAATAAATATTAAAATATCTCCAAGGAAAAATAAGAAGTAAATAACAGTTCAAATGCAAATAACATCTCGGAGCTACCGCTTCCTCTGATTACCCTTGCTTAAGTACACGTTCGTTGCGTAAATATTCCCCATGTGCACACAGTCGGAGCGTCTTAAAAAACTTCAGTATACCATTGAATCTACTTTTAACGGTACAAAATCATAACTATCCACGAATGGTGTCTGCTCTAGGCATTGCATGTGATCTAATTGTGGTTCGCTGACGTAACGGACATGGCCGGTTGAGTGACCGCCTCGCATGTTACTAAACGGCAACCCGGTCCGGCTAAATCGCCTTTATTTGTTAAAGACCCTCCCTACTCGAGATGACCCTCTTAATTTTGTAACGTAATACTGAACAGCTTGACCGCTTGACGCGCGAACAAAAACGAGAAATGGTTTTGATTCACTGTTTCGACCTTGACACGCATTTGAATAGTGCCAATTTTTTTGACCTATTGTGTTTGCAATATTTTCCTAGATTGCGATATCAGGTTTTTTTTCAAACAACTTCCCGAATTAGTGAGATTGTTTTATTAGAAGGGTACATAAGTAATCACAGCGGTGAACATCAGTAAACTGGATTTAAAGTAAATATTATAAACATTACTTGTGGGCAAGCATAATGAAAAATCATAATAATAAAATGTCATATTTTTTTTCATAATTATGAGGAAAATTATTGAGTTATTGATTGAGTAATTTTTTCAAGAGGTGATAATTTAGCATACTTATAGTTACGTTTAAGTAGACATGGCCCTCTATCTGTTATATTTACACAATGATAATCACTTGTTGATACTTACATACTTGTTTATCGTTTATTAATAATACTTATTTATACACAAATACTACAAATTTTTTTTTTTTTAAGTATTGATTAGAATTTGCACGGAATAATGTCATTACTTTTATATTATTAGTAATGTTTATGGAAACGTAAGATAGTAACGCGTCAGAAAAAAAGTGTTAAACTACTACTAATTAACATTTTTCAGACTTTCCTTTAATTATGCTATAAGACTTAGCTCCTTTTAAAATGTTATTATTCTCTCAAGTTCTCATTTATTAATATTTTAAGAGTTTTTTATTATAAACATCTTAAAGTAAATAACTAATAAAGCTTAAAAATTATCTATCACAGTTCTTATAAAACAGGTCTTGTTAGACTGGCCGATATTTTTAGTGCTCGCCTTCAAGCTGTACCTTTAAATAATGTAATACTGTGTAATTTAAACAACACAAATACTCCCTGTCTTATCTTATATTCAGGAAACTAATTTACTTATTAGTTGCTACAATTTTGCATTTTAAAATAAATTGTCAAAATTTCTTTAGGTCGAAATTAAGTGTGATTCCGTAAAGGTAACTCTATCAATTTACAGGGAAAATAACTGATAAAAATGGAAGTTTTTAAAATATTTTAGAAATGGATTCCTTTTGTGACTATTTTTAAATCCTTCTCGAAAATTTAGTAAATTTAGCATCTTTACTATGCCTGTGCTTCAATATCTTTTTGTTATTCAACTTAACTGTAATTATTTATTTATGCAAAATATGTTATTTATATGATTTAAAAAAATAATCAAGTAAATAATTATTGATTGGAAATAAAGATTTAGCAAAAAAAAAAACATGAGACAAATAAATGAATTGAAAATTACAAAAATCGCTGCCACACATAGTTGTGATTCGTTTAGCCCTTGTGATACTCTAACTCCGAACTTCCGCTTGACCCCATTATTTCGAACATGCATCATGAGTAATAGCTGCAGAAATTTTTATTTGAAGTATTGTCTACAATTTCCCATATACTTATTTTCAGTAAAGACAAACATACAAAACTGAAACACACGAGTAACATCTAACTGTTAACCAATTTAAAAATGAATAATTCATTTCAACGATTTTAAAAATATTATATAGACCAATTTATAATCTTATTGGTACGTTTTTAAAGTATGATATAGATGATCAAAACACAAAGCATTGACCCTTTCCATTTTTTTATAAAATGCATTATTATATACTTTTGCAACCATTTTTAAATAAAAAAAATTACCATCCTGTCCAAGTGTAAATTTTACTTGTTAATAAAGTTTTCTAATTTAATTTAAAATAAGAGTTTGCCGGTATGTTATCCTCAAGGATCATATTCACTATATGGAGTCCCGCGATGTTACAGGCTACCGTGGCCGTTTACATTTAATGTTTCCTAACTATCGATAGCTTGAACTGATGAAGAGCAATAATATCTGTGTTTAATAAGTTCGCTCCAACAAGACGTAAGCCAACGTCATACAGTAATGAAAATTACTTTCGAAATTATTATCTATCATACCTGAAAGTTGTAAATCTCACTGTCATAATATTGAGCGACAACATTACTTACTTATAAACTTTTTGTTGGGGATTTGAAACGTAATTTATTGTTTTGATTTCTATGTACAAAACATCTAGAAATATCCTTTCGCGTTATCAGGATGAGTCTAGATCTGGCGAATGGAAAACTGCAACGTATAGTTAAACATTAATAAATCATCGTTCACCAATTCTCAAACTCCAGATCGTCCTGTCCTGGTATTCTAGAAGGGATAATACGGACTTTATTTCCAACTGTAAAAATAAGAAAAGTCAGACCTATTTGATATTCCAAAGTCACTTGGCATATATGCAAGCGATTGACGATTTATCCTCACATAAAGTTAATGAAGCAATAAAAAGAATCACAAAAACATTATTTTTACAAAATAACAACTAATAATTGGGAAATTCCTTAAATAAGTAGACATTCGATGTGGACGACATGTAGGCCTAGCTTAATTCATTATTCGGTCAATGTGCCTAGCTATTAATCTTAACGAGGTTGGGCTGGGCACTCAGCATTACACGCTGTGCTAATCAGATATCAAACTGCCTAATACTGTGTAGTAAACTGACAAGCAGTTCATTAACCAGTCATTTGGAAATTTAAATTACTCGATAATTGTTAGAAATGCGTTGATTTAAATTAATGTTACGTAATGAATAACTACGAGAAAAAGAAAACAGCATTGTGATTTATATTTTGATATAACATTTCAAATGTTTAATTAGTTCTTCTATTAAGAAAGTTGGTGGGGCACCTCAAGGTTATGGGTGAAATCACTACAGTGAGAATGGGCAGGTGCAATGCGAATTATTAGGTACTAACAACTGCCACTGAACCAATGTATTAATATTATGTCTTCCTATACAAGAAGGAGCTCGAGAACTGGCTTAGTTCATTAGTGTATCTTAAAGTATTTTTTTAATGTTAGAAATTTGATGAAACAGGTTTTTTACTTTACTTTTATTCAAATTTAAAAAAGTCATGCTTCTATGATAAAGCAATGAAATATATTTTGGTACCCACAACTAAATGAAAACCTGAAAGAATTATAAATATTGACAAGATACAAGTTCTTAAAGCATTAACACTAAACACTATATATATATATATATATATATACATGTTTTGTTATTACAAACTTATATTTGCAGTTCAAGAATAACTGATAATTTTAGTGCTTTCATGATTGAATTTGAGTACATACAACAGTTTTCTAGCTATATGTTATAGCGACTAATTATGAGCTCATAAAAACATACTCGGAAAAATAAGTCAATCAAACAAATCTTTATTACTCAAATCCCAAGCTGAACGAAATGTTTCAATATAAGTTTGTAAGTAAACTTGGGTGCGCAAATTTGACGTTTTGCAATGCAATTTTGGTGTTATTTTATGATCTTTTTATAAATATAGATTTTAATACATAAGGTCAATTGTCACTGGCGCTATAAGTATCATAGTTACGACAACCTACGTAAGGAGTAAAGAAGACATTTGATAGAAAAGAAAACTAATTGATCACATCAACTCACACTTTAAACTATTTGTAAATTAACTTTTATACAGTTTTATATGTATACCGATTTTTATTCTTTAAGTATTGTACTTATACGCCTGTAAAAACTTATCTGGGTTAACTTTACTAATTCAATATATAGATAAATGAACTCTGCAGGAGTCCTAAGTGTTTTAAAGATTATTTTGCCACCCCGCCATCAAAAGGGCTCGTTTACGCTATGCTCGTTTGACATTCAAGCTGTAAAACGTACCTAAATCAGCAGCATAAATGCAGCCTGCTGCATTATGATGAATAGCTAAATTTTTTATGGTTCTTTAGAAGCAAACCTAGTAACAATGTACCCGTATCAATCGCTGTTTAAGTAGATTCTGACGTAAATCTGATATTGTGCGCTAAATCGAAGAGTCGACGAACTTCGCGATAATGATAAAGTGAAGTCATTATAGTTATCTTGTTTTATTATCTTAATGACTGAGTCATGGATATTTTCCAAGGAACGACTCGATGTAAACGAGCGGTTGTCTGAAAAGGTAACCGATAAAAAATATTCGCCGTGATAGGGAAAGTTCTTAGGTTCGACGTCATATGGTCTGAGTAAAGTTTTCTATTAATAAGCTTATTATCGAAATCTTATGTGTACGTTTTAATTATAAAATCTAATATTTCATGTTTCATTGAGGTGTGGGCCTGTTACTGTTGTTGGAAAGGACTTGGTCTTTAAAGGAGACGAGTATTTAGTTATTATTTCAAATAATTAGTTGTGTCGTATGTGTGTTCAATCAAACTTTTCTGTATGAGTTCATCCGTAGATGTAATAATCCATTTTAATATTGGTTGTTTCATGACAGCCTTGGACTGCAGCCTATTTTCGAAAACCTAATAGAGTAAATTGCTATACTACTGTAATTTTGAATTCGCTTAAGCCAAATGAGGCCAATAAAATAGGTCGTCGACTAATGTTAACATACCAATTTTACATAACTTACCAATTTTTACAATTATAACGAAATAGTTCACATGCTCACACATTATATTATTTTAAGTTTCGAATAATTATAGAAGGACATAATAAAAATAAATTACACTAAAAATACACGATAAATCATCAATTCTAAAGTAGTCCATAGAACTACAGAGCATTTAGTTTTCAACATTAAATGCACATGTATTCGCGGTAGGTACATGACTTTTGACAAATGGATACAGATTTACCGGAATGGAACCAATGACTCATAACGACATGGCTCCGCTACCCCCAACATTTATTGCAAGAGCGCCATTTTATGTCCATTTGTTTCAGTCTTTAAATTATTAAGGGTGATGCTGTTGCTAGTACACTGAGTCTATGATGGGCATAAAGGATGACAAACAATAATACTCATAATCTACAAAACTACTTACTCTGTTTTCGTTATTATTGACAAAACAAAAATAAATTTAAATTACGAAAAATGAACCTTATTATCGTAAATACGTAAATTAATATTTATTTATCAAATAAATCTAACCTTTTTGATATTAAAAAACCAAAAGTTATACAAAAATAGAATCGGTAATAAAACTACAATATCAGAACTACACAAATTAAATAAATTAATTTAAATAACAAACGTATACGTACAGGAAATGTAGGTATATGCATTTCTGATAACGAAATATATGATTATTATTTGTGGCAATTTTAGTGAAAGTGTGAGTAATCAATAGTAATAGAATCCGTTATCCCTAAGGAACTACAAAGTATAAAGCTATGTTCAGCAGCGTAGAACATCTTTTTAGCTCAGACATTTACAGAAATTGGTGTCCTTAGATGTCTCCCGAATTAGCTAGACAGTAAACTCACTTATCACATATAATTTCATGATCATGAAAGTGCCGAGATCCGGTCAGTACGGATTCGTGCCTGCACACTACTGCTCTCTATAGCTAAAGTTCAACCTTTAGATGATCATATAGTTAGACCACATCTTATCTACCGTAGCATAATTGTATATGTTGTTATATGTTAAATGTATGTAGGGTATGACTTATTAAACGTGTAAAATTATTTCCAACGAAATCTGAATAAGCGATAGCACCCAATAGTTTCTATTCATGTTATTGAACATCCCCACGAACAAGAATGGCTAATATTTTCGATGACAAATGATAAACATGACTTCCATTTTGCATGAAGTACGGGTAAAAACATCCGGTTATAATTAAACCATTTAATTAATATTATTGCAGTGTAAATTTCATTTAAACCAGTTGCACTGTATATGTTACCTAATCTGTATACTTAATAATCAAAAATAGTCGGTGAATGGAATAAAACGTTTGATAAGATGTACGCATGCCAGAGAATATTTAAACTTTCTTGCTGACCATATTCATATATGGTCAGCAAGAAAGTTTAAAAAAAGCGATACAAATCACGCCAAGCACATAGTTTGATTATAAATAATTTCAAACAATTGTGCACTAAAAACAAAAAAAACCGGCCAAGTGCGAGTCGGACTCGCGCACCGAGGGTTCCGTGAAATATTTTTATTATATGACGTAACTAAAAATTTACGGTTTTCGCAATATTATCTCTGCTATAGGACGTTGCTTCGTACCAAATTTCAAGATTCTGAGTTCACGGGAAATATCCTGTAGGTTTTGATTCCCTTGCGAGTGTCGAAATTTTGCGGAATTTTGCGGCATAAACGGCTGTATCTTTTGATTGCGTTGGCTTAGAAGTTTGAGTTTTTCACAGCTCCAAGGGACAGTAGATCTGAGAATTTGATATAAATTTCAGCTTGATACATCCACGTGTTCCTGAGAAAAAGGGTCTTGAAAGACGGACGGACAGACGGACGGACGGACAGACAACAAAGTGATCCGTTTTTTCCTTTCGAGGAACGGAACCTTAAAAAAATAGGGAGCCAAAGGTTCAGCGCGTTCGACCTATGGTTACGAATTTTCTCGCTATGTTTCGGAACGCATAAGGGCTGTTAAATCCGACTGTATTTGCAGCCTTTAGCGTCTTCCAATCCGTACTGGGCGTGCGCGGTAGGTTACGGCCCATTTTTATCTTTATGGACGTCCTGTACCGGGGCACTAGGGACATTAATAGGCTAATGATAACGAGTCAAAGAACAAGCCCAAGTGTCCATAGTAAGAAATTCTCACAGACAGCTGATAATCGTTTTATTGTATGCAGATTAATACATTCCTTAAACTTTTCCATAATGTAAAGTATTATATAGAACTTCTAACACATTAATACAAATATAGAGATTTTGAGGTTATTATAATTTGATGGCCTCTGTGATGGAGTGGCCTACACATCGGTTTTCATGGCGTTTGTTCGAAAAGAAAGAGAGTCATAAAAACAGAGGAACATGTAAAAAAAAGTTTACAAAAACAACAGTTTAAAAAAAGAAATTCGGATTATTAAACGTATTCCGCGGGGAGCGCGCATTACTGTGGCTCAATGTTTTTCTGATTGTGTGGGTAATGTAGTTTCTGAAAATTCTCTTGATGCTTGGAAACAACTATTAACTTTTTCATATAAATCCTTTCAAATAAAATGTAATATTAAAAATAAAAATATATCCAATATAATAAAAAACAACACCATTGCAGGTAATCTGCCAACATACACAGATCATGCAAAGAAAAACGGAACTTTTTTTGGCTACAAAAATTTTAATTTAATATCAAACATTGAAAACAAAATTTCTGATGGAAATTTCAAAAATGCTGCAAAACTATTATTTTCAGATGACTCATTAGCTACACACACATCGGAAACTCTAACAGTGCTTCGTGATAAACATCCTACGGTTGACAGTGACACACAGCTGATAAACTTTCCTCGTACATCAAATCCTCAGACTCTATCAGTTGGGGAGGATGCTGTCTTGTTTGCTATACGATCATTCCCAAATGGTTCTGCTGCTGGCTTAGACAGTATTTCTCCTCAACATTTAAAAGATCTTACAAATCCTTTAAACGGTGATGCTGGCAAAAAACTTTTAAAGGAACTGACTGCATTCATTAATTTAATGTTGTCAGGGAAAGTTCCTGATGCAATAGCGCCTATTTTATACGGTGCTAATCTAATTGCCCTTAAAAAAAAAAGATGGAGGTATTCGTCCAATTGCTGTCAGTAGCACTTTCAGAAGAATAGCCTCTAAAGTGTGTTGTCGCCAATATAGGGAAAGATTAATTTCTAAATTTAAACCTCGACAACTCGGTTTTGGGGTTAAAGGAGGATGTGAGGCAGCTGTACATGCAGCACGTTCTTTTGTTAACGGAGCTGATTTTAACATTCTTTTAAAATTAGACATCAAAAATGCTTTTAAATCTGTATACAGGGGTACTTTTTTAACTGAAATTAAAAAAGAAATTCCTGAAATATTTGAATACATTTGGCAATGTTATGGTACCCCTTCTAAAGTAATGTTTGGCGATGACGAAATTGAGTCCTCCGTAGGATGTCAGCAAGGTGACCCTCTTGGTCCCGTTCTTTTTAGTTTGGCTATTAATCCAATTATTTCACAATTAAATTCTAAATTTAATGTATGGTACCTTGATAACGGTTGCATAGCAGGTATTGTATCCTCGGTTTTTGATGATTTTAAAATAATTATAGATCAGTTTAACGCAATAGAACTTGAAATTAATCATAGAAAATGCGAATTGTATATTTCTCACCATATCATATCAGATCATTCTGCAGAAATAATTAATAAATTCAGTACATTAACACCAAGCATTTCCATAATGCCAAATACAAATTTAAATCTTTTAGGCGCTCCAATTTTCGAGGATGCAGTACCTTCTGTAGTAAATTCAAAATTAGAAACTTTTCTTCAATTTTCTGATCGCCTTTTGGAACTGAAACCTCTAATGGCTATCTACTTTCTCCGCCTTTGCTTATTTACACCAAAATTTATGTACTTACTTAGGTGTTGTCCTGTGTGGAAATTCCCTTTGGTTACCGGTCATATAGATTCTACATTGAAACAAATTGTATCTGAAATTCTAAATTTAAAGTTTAAGTTAAAGTTTAAGACACGACTTGGAGACAGGCCTGCCTTCCTGTTAAATTAGGTGGGTTGGGAATTCGTACCACCTCAAGCGTGGCTCCACCGGCTTTCTTAGCTTCTTCTCACAGTACGATTACTCTCATCAGCAATATTTTAAACTTAGAACAAGCTGATGTTCAAGTGACGGGCTTGAGTGAGGCTTTGGATGTTTGGAGGGCTATGTTTCCGATGGAAAATATCCCAACTGACAAAATAAAACAAAAAAATTGGGACATGCCTGGACAAAAAATTACGTTTGCTTGTCTCCTTGACCAAGTAACGGACAATACAGAGAGAGCGAGACTATTAGCAGTCACCAGCGAACACTCAAGTCAATGGTTGTACGCGCTTCCGTCACATAATCTTGGTACAATTTTAGATCCTGCAACGCTGAGAATTTCCGTTAGTCTCCGGCTTGGTGCCAAAGTATGTGAACCCCATTCCTGTTCATGTGGGCAATTTGTGGATCAGTTGGGTCGACATGGCTTATCCTGCTCCAGAAGTGCTGGTCGCTTATATCGCCACGGTACAGTTAACGATTTGGAACGTAGAGCTCTTGCCACGGTTTTTATACCGGCAACCGTGCTACGCTTGTGCCGTGGAGACTGGGCCGCACTCTGGTGTGGGATGTAACTTGCGTAGACACGCTGGCTCCATCTTATATACATGAGACTTGTACTAAAGCTGGGGCCGCAGCCGATCGTGCTCAGTTTCTCAAGCGTCGTAAATACTCTGCTATAACTGAAGATTATGAGTTTGCGGCGCGGCGTTAGCTTTCGAGACGTTAGGGTCGTGGTCGGCTGACATGAAGCGGTTTATGAAAGATATGTCGAATCGACTAATTCTCTCTTCGGGTGATCAGAGGACTGGCAGCTATTTCGCGCAGAGAATCAGTTTAGCAATTCAGCGAGGTAATGCTGCCAGTGTTCTGGGTACCATGCCCCAAATTGGAATTTTGGATGACATATTCTTTTTGTGAATGTGTATATAAATATTTTAGGGTTAATTTGTCACGATAAATTGTATAAATTGAACTTATTGTTTAAAATTATATATCGGTATATTAAATCGGTATACATAGAGGAACAAACTTAAATGCATTCACTTTTAAAATCACCAAACCTACAACAACCGACAGCTACGAGCTTGTATTGTACTCGTAATGGTAGATAATTATACTACTTGTTGTAATGTCATGTTTGTTTATGTCAATTCATACAAATGTCTTTTTTACTTTTTGTTTCGTACAGAAATGGTTTTTTACTAACTTTAATAACGGTTGTTATGTAAAAGATTTTAATAAATGTGATTATTGTTCATAAAAACTCGTAACTATTTTTAGTAAAGAAAAGGAAGCAGTAAACATTAAAATATGACATAAAATAAATTGATCAATAGTTTCACGGATTTTAATATATTAATTTTATGAAGATAATTAGTAGCAGCATACTGGCAACTCAAATTTCGGAAAGCTATTTGTTTATTAATCGATTAACCCTTTAAGAAAATAACTCGATAAAAAGTAATTGTAACTTTCAAGCTTCGAATTATATGCGTATATTGTTGTATTTAAAAGACGTGTAATCGGTCCATTTTACAAAGTTATGTTTTGTAAGTCTGCATTCCTACATAAATAAAAAAAATAGTTTGACATTTTGTCTTTTATAGAAGACTAAAAACTGTCACATTTATTTTAATGAATTTGCAGCCATGGTCGTCGAATCAGTGGCAATGTTATAGAGTTAACGGATTAATATAACAGACAATCAAACGATTCGATTCGGGAAAACCCGCTGCGATATCAATTGAAAACATCCATAGCTCCGATCTGCACTATTGAATTTTTGACTATCACTGGTGCTGTGGTGAATATTGTAAATGTAATTTATACAAACCTTTTTGCATATTTATAATTACTTATGGTGTAGACGGCAGCTACTTTTTATAGACAGTGGACATAATTTTATAAAAAAACCTTTACTTGAAAGCGTGTTTAGCAGGGGAAGGAAGAGCAGGTTAAATGTAGTGAGCAAAACGAATACTACATACTATTCGGAAATTACAAACTTGCCCCTGGGCCTGGGGCTTTTTTCTACACCCAAAGTAGTTCTCTACTATCCTATTAATTTAATTTGATATTTTTAAAATGTATCAAAGTTCGTAATGTTTAAAATCAGGTTGAATCTAAATTTTCAGTATTATGCAATTATGTGGAAGAGATAGATATTATTCAGTGGCTTATAACAAAAAAATAATCATCTATAAAGCTTTGATATTTAGAATTCTCCTAGCACACTGGACATATCATTGTATTCTAAGTACTACTCAAATAATTAACTACATAAGTTTACCTTTTTTCATAACTTGTCTGTTATAAACTCTTTAAGATACACATTTCCAAGAAATGGTGTAAGTGCTCAAAGCTAATTATTCATAACACTTGAATATATTTGCAGATCGAAGGCTTTTTTTTGAAAGGAACGTCGCAACAAAGTCTGTTTAATGTAAGACCGCAAGTTTTTTTTTAAGATAATAAACTTAAACTTATATTTTTTTTTACTTTAATCTATACATATAAATAAAATTGGATTGTCTTTTTGTAATATTGAAATAACAGTTTTTTAGTACATGCATATGAATATATATACGGTACATACACCAAAATAACATTTTTTAAATTTTTGTCTGTCTGTCTGTCTGTTTGTTCCGGCTAATCTCTGGAATGGCTGGACCGATTTTGACGGGATTTTTATTGGCAGGTAGCTGATTTAATAAGGAGTAACTTATGCTACTTTTATTTTAGAAAAATGATTTTATTTTAATTCATTACCAAAATATTTTGTTTCGTGAAAATTATAATAACTGAGCCACAGCGACGCGTTGCCGGGTCAGCTAGTCTATACATATAAATAAAATTGAAGTGTCTGTTTGTAATATTGAAATAACCGTTTTTTACTACAGGCATATGAATATATATACGGTACATACACCAAACTAACATTTTTTACAATTTTTGTCGGTCTGTTTGTTCCGGGTAATCTCTGAAATGGGTAGACCGATTTTGACGAGACTTTTATTGGCAAGTAGCTGATGTAATAAGAAGTAACTTAGGCTACTTTTATTTAAGAAAAAATCTTTTATTTTAGAAAAATAACTGTGCCACAGCAACGCGTGGCTGGGTCAGCTAGTTAATAAATATGACTGAAACATGACAGAAGTATGAGGACTTATTTAAAAATAATAGGCAAAATATATAGAGCCAAAAACAGAGGCTGTGACCATTGTCAGATCTAAGGAATTTTCGGCAACGGCAGTCATCGAATAATGTATGTTCATGCCAAAATTCGTTCGAATCGGTTGAACCGTTAAGTAGCAGGAGGCAGACAAGCGAAATTTGTGAGTTGCCTAAAAGAAAGCTTCACTCTTTCAGAGCTTCGCTCAATTATCATGATAATATACTCTATATTGATAACTCAACATTGGCATTTCTTTTCGTCTTAATGCTATCACACACTATTCAGCTTGTTCAGGAAAAAGAAGAAAAGAATAATAGATTTATCTTATTTTTTCATTATCCAAGTACTTTCTAAGACGTTCATGTATCGAGCTAATTGGTAATATATAGTGGTAATAAATAGGTCAAATAATAGACATCTGAAACTTTGTGGTATTATAAATACAAACTTACGCGTGGGCTTTAAAGTACCGGGGTAAGTTGTTCCGAGTGAAATAGTTCCAAAACGAAAATAGATTTATACATCCTAGGTGAGTTGCCAAATAATAAATTTAATCTATCGAAATGTGTTGAGTTTAATAATTTTAATCTAATTCTGTGTAACTCAATTTTCAAAACTTTCGTTTCTCTTAAGGCTATGCATTTTATACTAAGATTTGTAGTTGGTCGGATTTTAGATACGTAAGTAGCAGCAGAGACAGTACAAATAATTATTTTTATTTTTTATATGAAAAACCTCGTAATTTAATATACTATAAGCAGGAAAACTTAGTTTCAGTAGGCAATTTTATAATATAACAAAAACTATGTATTATTTTACAAATTAAGGTAAGTTATTATAGATATAAATATATGTGTGTGCGGATACCTTAATACTTTGACTATATACATAGTATTATTCAACAAACTAATGCGAACTGCAAACGCGCGTGACTACTTAAACATTATTACTACATAATATTAATTAGTATAGCATAGACAAGTTGATGTTCTTCATTTTTAAGTTTTTCATTAGTATTGTTGTTACCATAAATAAATCTCTTTTGAACAATACATTATCACTGACTGAGCATTAATACCAAAGCCGTTCAAAACAGAGCAGATTAGAGGTAATTGTACTGCAATCTCATAAGTTCATCTCACGATTTCAAAACAGTTAAACTCAAATGATCAGGAAGAATAATCTTTTAAATTTCCTGCGGGCGCGATAACAAACCAACGAAATTGGATTTCACGATTTAATCTGTGCTGGCAGTGACAGCGAGACGGCCCGACCAAACATCGTCGGTCATCCGGGCGCATACTGTGCAGTTTGCCCGTTAGAAAACTATAAGATTTTTACTAATTAACCAATGCCGTAAAATGGTAATATTAACAGAAGCATATACTAGATAGTTTTTGTTGGAAAAATTATAATCGATTGTCGTACAATCACTGAATTATGAGTGAAATAATGTCACTATATAAATATCACGTAAAATTTTACAAACATAATATCTTTGAATGATAAAGAAATAATTAGAAACTGAAAAACGAGTTTCTGTAATTAGCTGAGATAGGTACTTTTTTGTATACGAAAGCTGTAGAAATTTTTTTTATAAATAAATCAACAAATGTTTACCGGGTCCCGGACGGACGCGTGATCACGAAACATCGGGATTAAATATAAAATACAAGCCTTACAGTGCTTATTTTGGGCTAGGCTAATTGGTGTGAATGTAAAAAGTATCATTTATAAAATTGTGTTTAGGTGAACGTTTGTTATTCTTATTATAGGTGATATCTTCAAATAGGTACTAAAATGACACATTATAGTGCTAACAGTTTGTAAAATTTATCCATTGCATCAAACAGTGTCTGCGTATGTATTTACTCTCATATACTGTCACAGTTTATTATAGCGTAGCATCGACAACTTATACTCGGCATGACTTCTTCCTGAAGCATAACTTTATCAGAAAAGCGGTAGTAAGAATATAAAATTTTATATATCTTTGTATTACTATAAACTACATGATCTGTTACCATATCTTGTAGAAAAATATGGCAGTTTTATTTGCTGTTGCCTATGAAATACTTCCATAATTCTTTAACTTACAATTGACTACTAACTAACCTAGATAGCAACATTAAAAGTATTTATGATGGCGTTAATAACTTAAGTATCTGACCTATTATAATACCTATTACAAACCTAAGATATGAAGTACATTAAATAATAGCACTGAAACATGAAACAGTATTTAATAATGTCGTTAATAATTAAATATCTCTAACGTTTTTGACTTCAATAGTCTAGTCAAGCTAGTAACCAGAAAACTTTAAGTTCCATGCAAAATTAAAACAGAACTCCTCGAAGTTCCGTGATCCACTAAGTAGATTTATTATTGGGTAAGCTTGTACGAGTTTGTAATAAGATTTGAGAAATGAACGGTATGTCAACGACATGCTACGGCCAGACAAGATAAATGAGCTAATGTAATGCAACGAATCATAAACTGGAAGGGAAAAAAACTTAACTGAAATAATGTGGCCGGTGGAGAGAAAGATATCGGATCGTTTGTTGCATGCGATGCGAGGCTTCATGATCTTTTACGTTTCTAGTGTTACGTTCACTTAACACATTTTAATAGCTTATTTTTTGCCTTTTTAATGGAACGGTAACATGTTACCGCTATCGCACACTCTCCAAATAAAATATATCTTGAAAGAAAACATGCTACATGAAATACAGGATCTGGGGTGTAATAGAAAATGTGCAGTTTGTGTTGAAGTGTGGACTATAAACAACGTTTATATTATTACTGCCATTTGCAAACTTGTCAGTTTACCAGCTTATGTTGTGACGGACTTTATCATAAAGAGTAGAACTTCATTAATTGCTTTTTATTCCTTTTACATATGATATTGAGAATTGTGTTTTTTTTTTAAGTTCTTATATAAGTTTTTAAAAATATTAAGTATTCATATTCTCATTACCTCCTTCGTAGTACATATCTGTAAGAATTGAATTCAGTTTGCTTGGCTTGGAATTGACATCTCAAA
This sequence comes from Calamotropha paludella, assembly GCA_927399485.1. Classification (NCBI taxonomy): domain Eukaryota; kingdom Metazoa; phylum Arthropoda; class Insecta; order Lepidoptera; family Crambidae; genus Calamotropha; species Calamotropha paludella. The sequence goes on along the minus strand of OV656813.1, from coordinate 14,360,468 downwards.
CGATGTGCTGCAGCCGTCTTAATTGTTTGATTGTTACAAGTGTTTTTTTATATTTGATATTTTTATATATCTAAATATATAAAAATTTCGTGTCACAGTATTTGACATTAATGAAAACCGAAACTACTCAACCGATTTAGATAATTTTATTTCATTTTTCAGGATTTTTTCTAACTGAGGACATAGGATAGGTTTCTTTTTAATTATTACACAGCTTAGCGTGGTCGGATCAGCTAGTATTCTATAAATGAAAAAGAAATCTGCAACATAACTTTCATGACATCATAAATTATTGAAGTTTCTTTATTTGAATCAGACATTTCATTAGGATTGCAGCCTATATCGTAAATGAGGGCGCAGTACAGTGGAGTACATTATCCAATGATCACATGTTTCGTAAGACGTTTATCAGCACCTTCTCTTTGAAACATAAATAAAAATAGTATGTGGAGTTTTTTCTTTACAAACTATGTATGTACGTACATAGCTCAATCATTTGGTGCAACGGTAGAGCTCCTGCCTTTCATGGTCCGTGGTTGGAATCCTGGAAGGGGTAGATGTTTATGTGAATTTGTACCTGAGTAATGGGTATTTTATATATTTTTATATATATTTATATAAGTATTACATATCTATTGATCATATATGTTATATCTATCCGTTACCTTAGCATCCATAACACAAGCCTTATAGTGCTTAGTTTGGGCTAGGCTAATTGGCGTGACTGTAAGAAATATTATTATTATAGCTGGCCTATACTTATTTTGGTGCCTGGGCATTTAGACCTGATTTTAAATATCTCTGGTTAATAGCTCTGGTTCATGAGATAAGACATGAGAGCTACTATTTGCTAAAATGTCAACTAATTTTGACATTAAACATGAAGAAATTGTTTTTGTGTGATTTTCTCGAGTGAAATTTGGGCAATCTCGCAGCAATCCTCAGTCATCATATGAATGTCCCATCTGCCTTGACGTCTATTCTATAACGTTTTTACGTCAAGGTGGAAACGTTCTCTTTTTCTCTCCTAAATTATGTTAAAGTAATCTATACGACTATGGAAGTAGTCTAATTAAACTCATATTACACATTCATTTTTTTAAACTAAGTAGCATTTCCGCAACTTAATCTATGTTGTTATCAGTTGTGTTTTGTGCAATTGTTGCAAAAGATTTCCATGCAGGTCCCACATAAGTCATAGAAATCTTAAAATTAGTGGCGTCTTCAATTAATTAATGTATTTGAGGTCAATTAAAAATGGATGCTTTTATTTTCACAATACTTCAGTCGTTCAAAATCATCATCTATTTGAGTAAAACTAGGTATTCCAGTTTGATCCTCCTGAGATTATTGCGCTGCCTTATAAAAAACTGGTTTTGGAACATTTTCTGCAATAGGAACCTTCGTGTTGAATGTTCAATGCGTATTTTGCATACACTTTGAGGCACCCACCATTTATCTTGGTTTTGAATTTCAATGCGCATATATTCTTTATGTTTTAATAGATTTATTAATATGTTTGCACCATAAAAATAATAAAACATATCAGAATCGTTAACACAAAATCTGTACGTACTAGCTATAATGAAATAACAAGATAAAAATCATCGATGTTACTGTAAGAAAGACTATATTACGAACAAGGCCGGCGAAAATTCAAAATGAGAAATTGTCAACCATAAATGGTTTCTCCAAAAGGGGCGAATTCCTATTTTTTGCATAATTATTTATTTTAATATCTTTGATACATATTTCAAACTCGCTGTAGTGTGCAAAGGCATTATTCTGCCGTAGGTCGTTGTCGCTACAGATACACAAAGCAAGCACTATTCTCGTGTGGATTAAAATAAGTTACTTTGTCGCACTACCTGCATATTGTTGCAGATTAGGGCTGCAAACACGTGAAGAATGGATATCGGTGCGATAAAATATTTTTCTTGCAACCCATTTCAGAAGAGTGGTAATATTGATATATCCGACATGGAACAAGACTGGTTTGCTGTCGCTACGAGACAATCGGACTAAATTCTAATACGACTAAGGTAATTTTATGAGAACAAATTGCAAGTCCTTTAAATATATAAATAAGAATAGATTATCTTTAGTTAAAAACTACGACACTTAGATACGTTTAGCTTCTAGGTCCACTTCGCGTAATAAATCAATTTTTAATACAATATCAATTTATTTGTAAATATTATTTATTATCCATTGATCTTAGTTAAATAATCAATATACATATTTCTTTTTATAATAAAATAATAGTTAACAAACGAATTCGTTTATGTGGTAAAACAGCAAGGAAAACATTGGATTATTGCAATTTTTTTTGCTAAAGTTAGTTCACAAAAACCTCTTAGCGAAATCGGAATCCTTATTCTATCAGACCTTTAGCAATTCCATTTGATATATGGATTTCACGTGCTATCTACAGAGAACTTGACTCTAATAGGAGAATACAAGTACGTACAATCCATCTCTCTAAACTAGTATATAACGCTTTACATGGAGTACTGTCACTGGACGGAGAGATTTAACCCTTTGCTGAGCACTCGCGTCGTCCGCAGCGAATTCGACAAAGTATTATGCGACGCTTAATCCTGTTTCAAGGAAAATAAAACAGGGTTGCACTGTTGCAGGGTTCGATAGAGCCCTTTGTAGGTTTAAAGTGAAACCTGTATTACAAATTTAGTCTTTGAAGTATACATAAAATGCTGTAAAAGAAAACTCGTAGGAAAGGTGGTTGTTTTATGGCTGAAAAATTTGTTTGTTATGGACAAAACAGTAACGGCATTTAAAATGTTGTATTTAGTTTTGCTTTTTGTTTTACGAAACAGACAATTTTATGCTCAAAAATTGTCCGAGAGTCTAAGAGACTAAAACTCGTTGTTAAGATGTTAGTTTTATTGCTGCACATTTATTTGTTATGAACGCAATAGTTACCATTTACAATTTTGTTATCATTTTATAATTTTTTGTCTTACGGAACAGACAATTTATGGCTTAAAAATAGTCGACCGAAAGTTTAAGAAACTGACAGCGTAATATAAAATTTAGGTCTAAAAAGAATACAGAAACCATTAATACTAACCAATATTGGAGTTAAAATAAGTATCTTTATTACTTTTAATGTAATATCTTTTCAACGATAGCACTCATGATTGAAAAATTATATTAGAAACAATTTCTCACATTGGTATTATAAGAATCTATACCTATGTATAAATCGTTGCATACTTTGAGCATAACAAATTATACAAATATACACGATAACTGCATTCAAGGAAACGGTATTCGTTCATAATGATGTCATTTTGCCATTGATAATGTTACGACTAGAGGGTTAATAGCTAATGTCTTGGGCAATATCGACGCCGACTAAATACTATACTATAAAATAAACATATTTTGTTCCTATTAACCACCATATTACGTACAGTGTATTTTTCCACTTTTTATCTACATACTTTACATACATACTACATATAATAATTAATTCACAAAATATCTAAGTACACCTAACTTAAAATGTCTATTTTACCGCTAAATGACTTTATATTATTGAAATAAAAACATTGATGGAATCAGAATCATTGGGAACATTTAGTATTGTGTGTGTCCTGGTGTATTTTTATTAACGTTGGGAAAATAATTGAATAACGTAGTGATTATGAAAAACAATTGTTTATTAGGACGGGAAAAATAATTGATTTGTTATTTCATTATAATATGCTTGTAAATGTATAGCTTATGTATGACTAACCAACTATAGAGTCATTCAACAAGAATATAACAACGACCTACCTATTGGTCTAGCGGTTAATGATTCGGAATGGGAAACCTAGGATCGAAAAACCTAATTCCAAATGGTTCAACATTAGTTTACGAGCCATAAATGATAATTTTAGATTTGAACTAAATTAATGGTGTCAGTTTTACTATTATTATATAGGTTCTCACCGTGACCTTAAGTATGTGTCGCAGTGATTAAATAATTTTCTACAACTATATTTTAACATAACTTCTTCGAGTTTATTATACTTCTAACTTAACAATGGTAGCTTTAATAAAGCATTTTAATAAAGCTTTAAGGATATTCTGTTGACACTCATTTCGGCACTGCGTTTTTATTTTTATAAAATGCCATTCAGTAAAAATTTCGTTAGAAAGCTGTTTTTGGGACAGATTTTAGAATTTGTCTTTGAAGGTTATGGGAAATCTTAGAGCTCATTTTGCCATTTTTGGGTTAAACCTGCGCCTAGCAGTGACTTTCTAAAGTTTAACAATGATTTAAGAATTGCCAAAAAGGAAAAATATATTATTACTAGTGCCAAAATCCTGAGCTTAAGACAATATGTATATAACTAAAAATCATTTTACTATTATAGCAATGGTGATGCCAGTATCTCAGTATTGCAAAAGGATATAAAATATAAAAACAAAATAAAGTAACTTGTATGGCTGGTCGGTTGCAAGATGCAGAAATCAGTGCGAGCGTGGGCGTCGTGAACCGGTCTAGACAAGATGAACTTTAAGGATCAGACAAAATAAAAGAAAAGGCTGCATTGCGACCCGGGACGTTGGACTTAATGCCCCATTCTTCGTTGGTTTAGCGGATTTGACGAATACGAAATTGTATACGGCCAGGTAGAAACTGCGCGTTTGCGATGTGACTAATGATCTCGCAAGAACTAAAGATGTTTTGCTTTTGTCTGTTGATCTGTTAGGCGGCGCAAAAAGCTGGTACGTATTTTGGAAAAGGAACAACATTTGCGCTGCTACAATATCCTTGTTCTATATTTACCAGGTCTTTGGTATTTTAACGAATTGCAGAGAAATAGTTCACTGCGAAAACACTTAAGTTATGCAAAACCAATTAAGTTGAATCTTGTAGTACAATGTACCCTGACAGGTTTCGTTGTGGACTCTCCGAAGAGAATCTCTAATTTACCTCGAGTGGACACAATTGGAAGAAAACACAAGAGAAGGCGACGCGGCGGATTAGATTAGCGCAGATAAGATTAGTGGCGTCACGGCAGCGTCGCATACCCGCCCGCCCGCCACCGCCTGTCGCGGATCAGCTAATTGTGAATCTTTCAAGTCAAACACACCGCTACCACAGCTGATGCCGATAATACATGTAAATATACAACTCTCAGAAAAATTATGAAATCTTCGTAAAAATGCACGCGGCGTTCTTGAAGTCTGTCATCGTTCAGCACATTATAGAAACCTACCATAGCCCTTCATGAATATTAATCACGCCGAGGTGCCGTGGAAGTTTCGCGGGCCGGACTCGGGCGGGGCTGCACCCTAATGCAATGATTCATATTATTCGGTTTGCGGGCGAGTTGAACGTCTTCCATTATTGTCATTCATCGGAGGAAGTGGGCGGCGAGGGGCGGCGCGGGTGCCGGCGGCGGCCCCCCGCGCTTCTCAGTCGCTCGTCGACACTCTCGCCGCCAGCACGCGAGAGCCGCGATGCATGTCGCCTACGCTTGACGCATTCAGTCGCGGTCCGTGTGTGTGTGCCATCGGTGATCCGAGACCGGAGCTCGATCGGTAGCGTGCAGTGCTGCTCAGCGAGTGAATCCACCGGATCTTGCGATTCCTCAGCCGCTAGCGGGACCAGCGCTGTGCAGTACCGAACACGAGGACCGAGACCAGCTGACCGGTGCTCCTTCTGCCTGCGAACGCACGGTGAGTGCGATCGATCACTGCATGCACGCGCCCGACACTTAACGCGTCTATTTCGAGTCGCTCGCGAAACGGCTCCCGATGGATCGCATGCATAGCGTACATCATCGGCTGCCAAAGGTTGATGATTCGCCGGGCATTGCGTCGGTTTTTCATGTGTCGCCGTGCGCGTGTTGATAAACAGTGTCGGTTTACTGCGAAGATGAATTGGACGTGTCTTAATGGAAAATGGTTTTTAATTAGGAGTTGAGAAGGTTGCATTTGGAATGGACATGTAGACGTCTGTCGCTTTTAATCAAAACATGGGCGTCGTATTGTGCTGGAGTGTGCTGTGTATTCGCCAGTCGTCACAATAAGCTCACGACCAACTGACTCTTTCTAAGAGATTATAATCAACACTATCCTGCTATAAGTAAATAAAAAGTACATTAAATGTAATATAAATTAATAATAAAGGTATATAATAAAATTATATACAGCATATTCTGAAGCCAGAAGTGGTCGCCGCCACGCTCCTGCGCAAAATGCATTTTTGACGTCGTCCGTGCCGCCCGCCCTCACCGGCCTCCCCACCTCCGTTATGTACAAACAACAGAACATTAATTACCACTAAATTACTATTTGTTCTTAATAGACTTTAAACTCTTTACTTCGTTAATAAAGTCATAAATCTATTGAGGAAATTTGGAAGGCTGATGAGCTATTCAATGAACTCTTCTGTCAGTTATTTCCTAGCCACATTTTGCGCTTTATTAAGAAGCACTCCGACATTTTACTTTCAATTTAAATAATGTGAGACAGGTAACTGAATTAGATATTGATATGAAATAAATAATAGAATCGATAAGAAACGCATTCCGTGTTAACGAAACGAGAAATAGATTTTATAATCAGCCAAATAATTTCCTATAGCATATAAACTACTTTTACACTATCGATATAGGATTGAAATCACGTTCGGAGCTGATTTATATTGTTTGAAACAAAAGACTGAATAATGTTTAAGCGAAAATTATGTAGGAACATTGTTATCTCTTATCAAGCCGGTCTTATGAAGGTCGCGGTGATAAGCGGCCTCCAGTAGCAACGTAAGGTGCACAATTTACATAGGAAAGCTTTCACTTTACTTTGTATTTAATGGCGTCGTTTCTTTAATTTTATTTATTAATTTCTTTATCCTACTGAAATCAGTGTATGCATATTTATGGAATAACAAATGTTAGCTGATTTTCATCGGTATGTAAGATAATATATATCCATGTTTCTCAATTAATAATAAGCTTTATACGCTGGAATTACAGTTGAATGTTGATCGATATGATTTCACTTTTTAATAAAATATATGTAGGTACTTTTATTACATCATGAAAAACATATATTTAATATGTGTCACATAATTGCAAAATAGTATAATTTATTATACACACCAATGATCTTAGCCCAAATGACGGGTAGATATACATTGAGTAATATATATTCATAGAAATATTGATAAAATACCCATGACTAAGGTACAAATGTGATTCATTGCTCAAAGGTCTGCCTCTTGCACTTGCACTCGGGACCGTTTAGCACCTAAGCAACGAAATATATATATGACTACTATAATAGGTATTTATCTGTCTGATAAGACACCATCCATTGTTTCGGAATATGTGACCGGTTATCCTCTTGAATGACGTGACAGATACTCCTATACGACTCACGACTCATTTAAATTTAAATTTCAAACTAAACCTTTTCCTGTGGCACACTGATAAACGTGCATGTTAATTTATGTAACACCGATAACGTTCCACATACCGTCTATACCAGATAATGTACGTGTCTCTCGTACAAAATTAAAGATAACGAGTGAAAAAAATAGCCAAATCGGTGCCTAATGGGTCATTCCGTCGGTAGGTTATTCAACAGTGAGGAATGCGTCGGGCACATTAAGGGCAATTGACTGCCGTATCTTCGGTACAAAAGAGTATTGACATAAGGAGATAACCATATCAGAGTGAACAGTAATGTAGGTATTTGCGCGACTGGTTTACTCTCATTGTTCCGTTATCGCGTACGGTTAGCGCATTATGTCCCGATAAGCAAATAAATATCTCTTGTGGTCTTCGTAGCAGCACGTCTCGCTTGACGACATAGCTTTCTTTTTTTTCTGTGAAAAAAGACTTTGACATTCGTTAATCATTGCACTTGGGACGGTTTTATAACGATACAATGTATTTGCAAATCTGAGAAGCGACTACATTGATCGTCTATTCTGTTTTACGAGGATGTTACAGAATGCGTTTTTGTTATCTGTGAACAATAGGTTAAAGTTAAGAGATAACTACGTGTGTCCTAGAACTCATTTAGGAACGTGTTAAATTCCATTAATCAAATTACTTGAGATATTGTTATAAAGAAATAGCAGTTTTCAACCATATATATTTACATAATCAAAGGTTATGGTCAATATAAAATAAAATAAGATGGCATAAAACCTCACCAAAGTATTTATTATAAGAATTTATTGCAACTTCTTGTAAAAACGAAGAAAACGAAGAATCGAATTAAACAAGAATGAATAGTAAAAAAATACCGACTTTTGATAATTTTCCAATGTCAAATTTAATTTATTTAATAGTCATAATTTGAGAACTATGTTATCACTAAATCTATCTGTTCTCCAAAAAAATATAAATCGCTTTTAAAGATGCGAATATTAGTTAATAATAACGATACTTAATTCTTACACATTCTGTAACTACACGTTGAGATTAAATAAATAAAAACTAGTGGCAATGTTGCAGTAATGCGTGGAACGATATCAGTAGCCGGTGACCGAGACGGTGATGCTGGTTCGTTCACTTCGCGAAGCTATATTTAGTGGGAGCGCAGTGAGTGTGCTGTAGGAATGCAGTCGGAGTGCCTGACCTACCGCAATACCGCCGTCACTGATTCGGCAGCCTTACCGCACGAACAAGCTGATGCACTCAAGATACTTGCAATGCCGTATCAGCACAATACCATGACAACATTTTGCTGTGTTGCTTGAATAGGTACTTCAATCACGATTTAGTCAAAAATTGGTATAGACAATCAGATTTGCTTAAAAAGAAAAAAATTGCTGCATTAATGTGACCGATATTTTTCGGCCAGTTTCATAAAAAAAAAACATTGATTAGAGTTAAGAGATTGGATTACCCGCGATTTCCGGGGTAAAGAAACCAGGTCAGCGTTTATAACGTAGATACTCCCATGGTGTCACCAAGCAGCTCATTTATTGCTTACCTTACATTCCTTAATAAACTTAATAACAAACAAAACATTTTTCGTTTATTACTCATAGGTCTGATAAAATAAATGAGTGGCAGACGTATTACATGGATCCATTGAAAATTCTAGTGCTTTTCAATCAGGGCATAATAGATACCTTAATAAATTTGTAGCACATGCATACGTACACATACTAGAGGAATTAAAAATGGCATATAGTATATTTTGAGAACCGCAATCTGCCGAGGCCAATTATTTGCACCACGAAAGAAACCTGTCTTTAGTTCTTCGCAGTAAAAGAACGGAAAGGAATGCAGTTGGTTCAGCTGACCTGCCGCAACTGCTGTCACAGATTCTATCGCACTCGGATCGAGGATGCACAGTCGAGCACGTACGTAGCGACTGCATACCATCGCGGTTCCGTCTTCACCGTGAGATCCGCAAACAACCCACAATCATCTCTTGACATCCATACAACCGGTTGCAAAACCAACTCTCAGTGAAATCGCTCTAAAATGCACAAATGAAATTTTTCTCACCCGCACCTAAATCTGATAAAGCCGCAGTTTGTACGATGTTGTTCAGTCATGCAATTCTACTAGCCAAATTGGGTAGCAGATTTTCGCGAAATACTTGCATTCCGTTTAATCAACCGGTTGATTATTTTTAGATACATGTATCTGCTTGTGTTCATAATATTATTTAGCGTTGATATTTTTTGTTGTTATTTATTATGATATTTATATGAACATTCGCGATGTGCCAGATAGCAACGCAGCTCTCTATGAAAATTAAATTCTGGCATGTGCGTGGTAAAACGAAACCAGTTTTTTTAAAATAATACCACACTGCCTAAATTAAACTAAATAACACACCAGACAACCTACGCTTTGAATACGAACCTCACAGCGTATCCTACTATTACCATAATATCTGTATAATTCCATACGTCACGATATACAATATCGTTAAGTACCTCGTTGAATAAGTGCTGATCGTTATACAGAATGTTCTAGGGTTGCTTGTCCACCGTTAGAGGATTAGATATAGTATAAGTATTCTTTTGAAGGACAGAATGGGGCAGTTATGAAGATAGTATAATTTACCGAGTCTTCAAGTACAATATTGTGTGACGCAATCTTATCAAAAAGGAATATAGCTTAAATAGTAAAAAAGGTAAAACGAAATGGTATTCGTATCCTTAATGTGATATTTATTTACTGCAAAACCTTGAGCTTTGAGAAAGATTTTTTATGCGTTAGGATAAAACAAAGACAAAACCTATTTAAGCCAGGGTGTGGGAAACTGCTTTCCTAAACTAGCACCCCTGGAAGCGAGAGCGTCGGCCGCCGCGGCGCCGGCGGGTCAGCCGTCGCCGGTAGATTGATCGAACCTAGAACATGTAGACGCCTTATTTCATCTGGACGTCTAGCGTGACGCAACCAGCATTATAAGGTTTCTTGTCTGATAACCACAAATATAGGCAAGCCGTTTGCCATTTTCAGACTACACGTGTAGAATTTATTCGCTAACAAATGGACAAAATCACTGTTTTTAAAGTAATCATATGTTTTTTAACAACCTGAGTAATCTTATTTGAAAATACTACAACAATAATGACAATGTTGTATTCCATTTCGATAAATTAAATACAAACTAAAAAACAAAGAGATGACTTTAACAATAAGTTTCACTCAGTTGATTGTGAAAAAGATATAAATAAAACTAAAAATATAAGACATTGTCATGTAAAATCTAAGGTGGCATTTCCAGTGCTCTTCTATTTCCTTTATTCTTGGGATCTTTTGCATATTCGAATAATTCTTTAGGCTTTGCAAGTGAAACGTAGCCTTGGGAATTAAATTAGCTCATTAGCACGAAGTACGTGTACTCTGGTTGATGAATGGACCGTGTAATTTTTAGAACTTCTGTGCAGATAGTTCTCCAGATTTTTAATCAGGTTACAATACCATTAAATAACTGCTTTTCTCTTATCAGACATTCCTCTTGAAGATTGGCGAAGGTTATAGATTTATATAATCAGAAAATTCTAAACCTCGCTTAAGTACGGTTAAGAAGTAAAAAATAAATAAAAAATATTATAAAAACAGGTTTTTGGAAAATAGAAGCTTATTTATGTAATTGATGTAATAGAAGTTGCGTTTGTGTCATTACTTGGCTGGATTATAGAGGCAACACAAAATTTATGATATTTAATAGACATCTCTCCAATTTTAAAATCAAAATCAAAACATTTCTGATAAACTTCCTAGTTCTATGTGTAGTGCAGGTGTATTTAAATTCCAGCAAAAATGATTGGAAATCTCTCAAACTTTGACCTTCCATTCATTCTCATAAAAGTTATTTAAACTTAGCTCGTCGGAATGTTTCTGAACCTGAGGCTGACGTCACAGGCGGGAAATGTAACTTTTATTACTCGTTATCGACGATATTTGTTGCAATTCTCGATAAAACAAGAGGCACTTCGTTCTCAGATAAGAGCTGTTACTTAGACCTCATTTCTAAGTTAGAGCAGTTTTGTTACATCCCGTGAATCTTTCCTATTTTGAACTTCTCTGGAAGTTTCTCCGCAATTACGTTTCATAATTTATACGACGATTCAATTAGAACTTCTTATATCCCTTAGTTAATAGATAAACTTAAATTATTACTTAATCGAAGTACTAGATGCACGGGGTTGGAGCGTTTGGCTTAGGATCACGGATTTAAGCAATTTTTAAATTTTATTATGTCGAGCTACTCCGTGCTTCGGAAGGCATGTTTTGTCGTTCGTTTCGGCTGCACCTGTAAACGGGATCAACCGTCGGTTGTTTTCATGAGGTAATATTTTTTATAAGAAAAAAAGCAAGAAATAAAATATCCGCTATTATGTGCAAACTTGTGTGCGTTGTATATGGTCGTATTTTAGAAAAATATGTTTTGTTATGTACTGTGCATATATGTCTGTTAAAGGTATGTTTAATCATTCCTATGTGTAGGTACAACCATGACTGACTGGTTTAAATATAAGATAAATTATTATAATAGAAACAAAATGATTTAAATATTTTTTGTAATACAACTAATCGACTATATTACATGATACCCAACAAGTAAAATATAATAGTACATTTATATATAAGAAAAACAAAGTTCTTATAAGAATTACTTTAATGTCAGTAGAAGTATTACATTAATTACAGAGTTTATATTCACAATAATTTATCATTTTTCGTTTCTATCTATATGACGACATTAATTTTAGATAAGTTACCTGTAGATCTCGAAAACTAAATCGTAATCACATACAAGACATAACTACGTGATTTTACTTAGGTTAACAAAATAACTTGCAAACGCCGTCCATGTTTACAAAGACGTGTGACTTGCAGTGGATAATTATGTAAATCCTCTTTGAGCTACGTAACTCCATTTTCAATAATAGTTTGTACACTCGAATTACTTTTGTTAATGAGAAATTTACGATCAATTGATCTATTAGACAATGGTACTTCAAAACCTTTTGGTCAAAGTTATAACTTTAAACTCTTATAAAATTGGCTTTGTTTTGATATAGTTACGTAAGTTCGATAAGTATTAAGTATATTATCTAGCTGTTGGCACACGTTGGCCCTCGTCACGCGTTTCTTGTATGTCACAGCTGATAAGGGCGATTCGTTGTTGTTCTGTCATCTGTGACAATGACTGTTACCTAACTCAACTAACCACTCTGCAAACTATCGCTGCACACTTCGATTTTCCAACTTTCTCACCATATATTGAGTCATAGCTTTATTCTGGTTTCATTCAAATTAAATTCCTATACAACGTTCACTCTTTATTTTAATTAAAGCTTATTCGCATGACACACATTAACGAGGAGTGACGTTGCTCTCAATTTCATTAATTCCAACGTTATTTTAGAGCGCGTGAAGCAATTTAAGACCTTAATTCTTTGTGAAACATATAATCTGAGTAATGCATTTCAACAAAATACAATCGTTTTACTAAAACCTTTTTTAACAGTACATAAGAAGAATTTACTGTGCAATAGCTGTTTTCACCTGTTTTCACCATTTGGTCTCGGAATTTTTACAATTTTTGACAATACTTAAACGTTGTTCAAAACTCCGCAAAGAATCCAATGAAATTTCGTTTCAATACTAAAAGATTAACTACAGATTTCCCTCGACACGTGAACGCAGTCTACGACCCCACACTCGGTACGTCGCATTCATCAAATCCGATTCTCGTTCAGCCATTCATAAATCAAACCAATACCTTTAAGGGAAGTAATCTTAAAGTTCTTTTAACAATTTCTCATTTGAAACAAAGTTCGTCGATTTCTGTCATGAAGACCGGGACTATGTCGAAAGGGGCCGAGCTCCAATTGGCAGATCTCGAGAAGTCGAATAGAAAGTCCCCCTATCTCCTGCTATCGGATAGAAGTAAAAGATTAATAGCGCTCGGGATTTCAAACAATACTTAAATTTGGGTCGCGACAAAATGCTTTTAAAGTTTCGTTGTCTTGATTGGTTTTCTATGACAGTCATTGCTTTTACTTTTTCAACGAACAAGAATGTTCATCTTTTGTTTTATTGAAAGTTGCTTAGTTTTCATTTCGTTAAAAGTTTCGTTAAGTGAGGTTGTTAATATGAAGATTTAATCAGTTACATTGTTATTTATTTCAACAATGTTTTGATATTATCTGAGACAGGATCGTTGCTCCATGTTTATCAAGCGCCATTACATTGATATGAGCCATTACATATAAACTCTACTCACAAGAGACAGAGTTTATATATTGCACCGTGAATAAATTTAGTATCCTGCCTAACATTACGTGATAGACGTAACGACCATACGGACATACAATAACGACAATTCTATGTGCTAAGCATTCAAAGATAGCAAAGTTCAACAATTTTGCTATCGCTTAATCGATTCTAAAATTATCTTTCGATTACTTGAATAAACTTTATTAAATATCTGATGAATTTGACTGTCATGGACTCAAATATTATATTTACTTTTTTGAACAATGCCTATACGATATGTTTAAACACGAAAACAAAAGATCAAGAGATTTTTATTCATAATATTTGTAAAGATATTTAAAAGAAATTGTAAATAGGTATAAATAAATACTAATATACTTAGAAATATTTATAAAACATAAAGCACAAAAAAAAGTTTGTTTTTTTAGTAATAAGTATAAATATTATTTTACAAAATCTATTGATGAATATTCTGATGGATGATTATAAATTCTTTTTTTATTTTGAATCGGGTGGAACTAAAAATAGTCTGTAATTAGGACGCCAAGTTTGTTATATAATATTAATATATTACTAATGTTTTTTTTGCATTCCACAATGTCAACAAAAGATGGTGAACATAAAAAAGATTATTTGGACTCTGACGGGCACGTAATAAAGCAGAGTTAGGTACGATAAAAATCATAATACTAGTAAAAGTATTTTAAGTGAGAGATTATAATATTTCACATTAAGTATAAAAACCGTTTGATAATAAATAAGTATTATCCTTGTGTGGTATCTACACTAATATTATGAGATAAGTATGTTAGTGTTTGTTAGTTTTAATAAAAAAGCTAATCTCCGAAACTACTAACCCGATTTTTAAAATTCTTTTAACAATATTGAAAATAAACTTTTATAAAGGACATAGGCTATATCTCGTTATAAATATAAGCGCATTTCGAAAAGTTGTAGAAGTCTACAACTTACACACTACACACTGTGTACACTATTGCACATATATATCTTAAATTCATGTATTATTAACATCACTTGTTTAGATACAAATCAAATTATAATATATTACAGTATATTATAACTAAATACATTAAACGTTGTTTTATTTAGCAAAAGTACAATTTAAAATCGTTGTGTTAAGTGACAAGCAGCGCGTCTGGTTTCCCACATCCTACCAGGTAACTCTTTTGAGGGAAAAGGAGACGCTGGGAGGGGTAATGGCCGTCTCGGCGTGAAACGACATCGTCGATAATTGAGCCCATTAGACTTCACTACAGGTGCCGTACCGTCAAATTATTTAGAAGCCTGGAAGAGCTGTTGCGCCGCTTCTGATCTTTTTGAAATATTTTAAGTAGTTACGATTTTAAAAAGAAATATTTCTAGTAATTTATTCTGTTGCGTTTACTTAGAGTTTTCATTTATTATACTTTAGGATGTTATAATAAATAATCAAAAACATAGCATCATGCCTCATTCCCTAGACACTGTATAGTGCACTCACAAAATCACTTATTAAAATTAAACAGTCACATTAAAAAAATACTAAGAAAGAGATAGTACTCGCTTATGTGTTGTAGGGTGCTGCTTCAAAATAATTTTATAGTTTTGATGGTTGTTATGTATCTAAATAAAAAAGCATAAGGGAGTTAATTTATTAATCGTATATTATTTAACTTAACTCTTAACCGCAATAATCGCTTTTATGACACTAAACCTTAAAAAAAATTGATGTACAATGTCCTCCGTAAGTATTGTAAAGGAATTTGTTGAAAGTGAAAATGTGTAGTTCATTTCTTGTCTTGTGTGACAGCTATAATCAGTTTTGAAAAATGTTTACCTTTTTAAATTAAAATTTGAAACTAAGTATTTTACTGCCTTTTTTCTTAGCTTTCTTTCAGATTACTTTAAAGGCATTCACCTTTTGATGTTCAAGCTACTTGTGTACGAAATACCGTAAAACAACGCTAAGTGAGATTTAGTAATTGCTAAACTTTCAGTGAGTACTTGAAATTTTCTTAACTTGTAATAATCTTTTAAAGCTCTTAAAGCCGTTTTTGTAGAAGCTGATATTTGTTGAAAGTTCCATGTGAAAGTTTTTATTTCTTCAATATCTAAAATTCTAAAGTAGTAATTATACTAAATGAGAACAGAATTGTAGAATGTAAATAAAGGTTATTAAAAGGTACTCAAAATATATAAGTAATACAAACTAAAAAAGATACGTTTTCAATGTTAATAAAATAGACTTAGTGCAACATAAACATATTGACGAGAATTCTTTTTGTCAAAGATTGGGTAAAAAATTAAAATACTGTATTTTTTCTTAAGTAACAAAAGTGTAGATTGATAAAAATAACCATTTAAAATGTGGATATTAAATTTTGTTTACTCGACTGAAAAAGAAAATAACATTTTTTATATATCTTTGCTGTATGTTTTTGCATTATAATCCACAACTTGAAAGCTGTATTGATGTTAATTCGAATGCATAGACATACATTTGATAGTTTGACATTAGTTGATTATGCCCTAAAGCTACTTTAATGATTATAAGAGGAATTTATTTTTGTAAAATAAATAGTTTTTGTTTTGCAGTTATCTGATAACAACAAGACATTACTTAAGTATTTGGTATTTGGCGGAATAGGATAAAAATAGTCAAATGCCCAATACCGAATAATATCAGAATATTTGATGCACCTAGTTTGCACATAACAAGAGGTAGCATATTTTGGCCTTCAGTAGGTGTAATAACATTAAAACATTATTGGTAAAGTTTTTTTGGTTTGCCTGGATTCACCTATTATTATATGTGAAATTGGAGGCATTTATTGGGCTATGCAGATCAAATGGAAGTATAGTGATTACGAAGGCAAATTTATTATGACTGGCCTCCAAGTAAGAGTAACTCGATTAGTCTAAAAACTTCTAGGAAATTCAGAATCTTCTTAGCGTTAGAGCTTAGAAGCACTGGTTGCACTGGTAGCTCTTTTGTTCGCCAATTACTAAAACTCAATTTGAATTGAGAGTGAGAGATTGAGAGAAGTGAGAGCTTAAGATTGAGAGAGAGAGAGAGAGATTGAGAGAAGTGAGAGCTTAAGTAGAGCGTTTTATCGCAAATTATAATCGACATCAACTTTCCCCCACTCTACAGCAATCGTTAAACCGCCTTGGACCAGCAAAATTTTGTGTGCGACCATATCATTATCGCAATTTTAAAGTCTAAATAAATAATTTAAGACATGCCCGGATAAACTCGTTTTACTCTTCCTTAACGTTACCCTTAAAATTTGTCAGACTAACTGCTTGAAACATAATTCTGTAAATGTTATTAACGATATTTTCACCCTTACGGTGTGATGAATACTAACCAAATGTATGAATGAATCGTTTCTCTATAGATCTTCAACTTATCAACTACTTATTGACTAATCTAATTTTGTCTTTGTTTCAGGTAAATGTCTAGGCGATAATCTGGAAATATTTGGTATTTATGATAAATATATAGTAAACATTTTTAATTCATATTTACTAGAATACCAAATTATGTGTTCCATTAAGCATAAATGAAGTTATCTCATATATCTTATTCAAACCTAAAATGAAACTGTGTGAATGCTCTTCATATAATTTCTACTATTACGGGCATTTAGAGAAGGCAGTCATCTGTCGCATGTGCGGAGGTCATGGAATCTTCAATTAAATCAAGGGTCTCCATAAGCTAGCCCGCATGGCCCTAGCCAATCAGAAGCGGCATGGTCGCCAGGCAATACAATAAACAAATTCAACCAATTCAATAGGGTTGTCCACACCGCTTATACCAAAAATGAAAATATTACAATACATAATATCATATATTAAAAAGTAAATTATTACAAAAAGTAAAATATTACAAAAATTAAAATATTAACTGAATATGTTTTTGGTTTTTCTCTTCGTACGTGAATTAAAGAGTTTTACATTTTTTAAGAGAACGTTTAAAAGAAAACTATAGATCCGTCCTAGCCAACCCCTGCTGGATGGCAGCCTTTCCCAAAAATGAGCGGTTTAACCATAATCTCCACGATCTCCAACCCACCTGGGTTGGTTGAGATAATTCGGAAAACAATTTAAGGGCCGCCTTAAAAGATTTTGGTAGACTATTGGTTGAGAAGTCAGCTTTAACCCAAGCGGACTGAGTTCTATTCTCGCCTAGAGAGCTGCTCGTAACACAAATATCGTGCCTACCATGAATGGTTAACAGTAATATAAATAAGGCGTTGAAGGCATTGCCAATAATTTTTCTTGAAAAAAAGAATGGTCAAATTGTTTATTACTGTGCACATTAAAACAAAATTGTTTCTAGAAAAAATACTTGAAAGATAAAAATTTTAGCAAATAGGTACATAAGTTGTATCGGATTTCGAAATGCATTTCCCCTTGTTAAAAAAACCCGCATCTGTCATCAATACCATTAATATTGCCCTTCAATTTAAAAAGAAAGACTCGTTTATTGATTCTGGTGTGCTTTGATCAATTTCAATACAATAGTGGGTAGATTTACCGTTACATTTTTTCATGTATAGGCTAACAGTAATATAAATAAGGCGTTGAAGGCATTGCCAATATTTTTTCTTGAAAAAAGAATGGTCATTTTTATTATTGTGCACTTAATATACTATTAATGTCGGTTTGATACAAGAGTAGCGATCCTGCCTACTGCAACTACGGTCCTGGGTTGAATCCTGGTAGAGAAATATGTTCGTGCAATGAGTATAAACATATGATTTCGAGTCATATTTTTTTCATTAACCATATCACAAACTCTTTGTAGCTCTGCTCATTTATCATATTATTATACTACATTGAATAAGCATTGTTGTCACATATCTCATGGTTTAAAATCTAAAGGGATCTCTATGTTAAATAACGTTTGAAAAATTTCAGATTTTTTGCTGATTTTCAGCACTGTAAAAAGATTTATTTACTTTATAACCATTCGAATCTAGATGTAAAAGTACAATCATAAACCGAACAGTACTAAAGACGAAAAGATGGTTATAATTGCTAAATCAAAGTTTACATGGCAACCTTATTCTTTACACTTACTGAATGTACTGTTTACTCTGTATATTGGCGTATTCATTAACAACAACTTCACAGTTTTTAAAAACGTTTATAGTTTATTATTTTTTAATCAACAGACTAAACTTACATATTTCTGTTCTTAATTTTTTGTCACGAGTTCTGCTCATCGCCAGCTTGAAAACGAATAATTTGAACGGGTATAAATAAATACGATTTAACATTATATTTTCAAACAAATATGATTAAGTATTTACTAGATGACTAGATTTCGTATAGTTTTTCATATTTAGTAAACCACCATAAAACTCTCTTAAAACTTCTAATAAAATAAAAACTCCCGAGCTTTTTGAATTCTTGAATAAAAGTTATACGTCAGACATAACGTTACACAGTCAAAGAAAAAAGTTTTATTTAATATAAGGATAAAAATATTGATAACAAGTTTACAAATCTCAGTTTACGCTACAAATATAGTTTATTGTACCTCAAAAATGCAAATAAAGACAGTACAACAAAGAATTCAAATAAAAATAGGCCAGATAGTACAATGGGTGATTTAATCCCTAAAAGCGATTTCAGCCGGACAATCTTTGGATGGAAATAAAACTCGTGTACAAAACATGCGGTTTGACGTAAAAATAAAATTAAAGATATTGTGTTACCTATAGAAAATAAAAAGAAAAGATAATAAGGTAAAGGTAAGAAAAATATGATCGTTAAAGTAATTTATAGAAAAAGTGACACACTCAGAAAATATTGAGAAACTGAAAAATCAACTTCTACGGATCATTTTTTTTTATTAAATCTTGTTAAAGAACTCTCCACCAAAGTTTGATGCGCCTAAAAGAATTTTCATAACACTTTATACAGTCCGCCGCAGACAGCTCCTTTAGGGCGTTAGCGCATCTTCCGGCTAGGAAAACTATATACCCTTTCTCAACTTTGAGTGCGCTGGCGCGTTGTAGCGGTGAAGCAGTAACCCATGGAGCCTGGTGTTCGGTCTATTGGTACACATTGCAGTGAGAGCTTCTAGCAGGCGTTTCATAGTTCACCATTCGGGGTTAATAATGCTTTGAGTTTATAAAGGAACAGACACCAAAAACCCCGTAAAAATGAAGAAACTAATAATCAAAAATTTACCCTACGCATTTAATCGCTTCGCTTAGGTAGGCGTTGTTAGTTTTGAAAGAGCCAAATTGTCTACTGGCACTTTATTTCTAGATCGTATTGATAAATCCAGTATTAGTTACTGTCACAATGTCGTAAACGCGCCGATACGAGCCTGCTTAAAATTTATTAATCCTGTCACAGCACCATTTTACACAGACCAGGCTTCTTAGGCGCGAGACTACCCTTTTCACGCTCGTGTAGAATCTTGTTAATGCTTCCTGATCCAAACTGATAGTATTTGCTAAATTTCTTCATGTGTAATTCGCCTGTTTTATTGAATTAAAATTTTCACTGCTAGCACGTTATTTCTGTAACAGCCGTCGAAGGATGATCACTTCTCTATTCATCCCTCAGAGACAAGTAACAAGAAAAGCTAGTATAAATATCCAAGAAAATATAAATTATTATATTCCATACGCATGACCATTTGACATATTTTTTATGAACTCAAATAAAGAATATGTTAAAATAATTGACCGAATGGGATAATGAAGAAATACAGGTTTATATGGTCAACTTGGACTCATTTTCATATTGTATTATACTAATGATAATACACCTCGACTACTTAAAAAAATAAAAATTCCATAAAGCAGCAAACAGCTACTCAAGGGCAAATGTAGTTTTAATTGGGATTTAAAAATAATTTATTCTACACAATAACAATAATACATAGAGATAAGACAAAGCCGATTTACAAACAGTAAAAATATGTAGGTAAGATTGGCGGCAAATGACAATTGTTTAAAAAAATTGCAAAAAAAAATCTTATTAAATTTTTCATATAAAACTAACGATTGAACGTGAGTCATTTAATGTGCTAACGTGGTGACTAGTACTTTGCGGTCACCGCAAATCCGATACCGGTTGTATGGCGCCGGTATTATGTGTCTCATCTCAACAGCCGATACAGAGCCCGGTAAAGGATTAGACCTCTCCTCATTACTTGAAACGGGTCCATTGACTCATGACACTGCTTCCAGATCAAATGGTATAGTTTAAATATATTTCCCTTCAAAATGGAAATAGTATTCCTATTTTGTATAGAAATAAACTTACACTATACTTGCATTAGCATTAAAAATACAGCAACTTAGAGAATATGAATGTTTCACCGAAGGCGAAACTGGAACCTATATAGGGTTGCTAACCAGAATGAACACTGTAACAGATAAAAATTATGGTTCTTGCGACTTTCATCAACTTTATTTTGTCAAATAGCCTCATAAACTGCTTATTACCTACGTCATATCATCTTATGTATACATATACAGAAAAAATTGATATGAGATTAACTTTATATTTCATTATTTGGTTTAAGAAAGACACATTTTTCTTTCATTCAGATCAAAAGTGGCATTTAATGTTTGATATACTTATTACAATCTCTATTAGTAACTTAATATTAATTTAGGGACCTAATAGTAGTATTAGTACTCTGAATATATCAATATTAAAAAATAAGCAGCAATATTCAAGACTTGTGACCAATTTCGTCAGATTCCATGGCAATGGCATCGCAAACAATAGTTGAAAACTAACAGGCAACAATAATAAGCAAGAAATATGTACAATAATTAATGAATAAACTAACTGACAAAAACTAGACAAAATAAATAAAGTGTTAGTAAATACATATAATTAATAATTTCTCGAGTGGGTGTCAATAATCTTATCAGAGGACACTTTAACCTCCATTAATTTAAATTATTCCTTAAGAATAGTCAGAGTTTCCTTAAAGTAAAAAAGTAGCGGGTAAATTATTCCAAGAAAAGGATCTGAATATAAAATAGGGGCCACAAATTTCTTAGAATCATATTTGCGATTAAATTATTTTTTTTCGGTGTTCTAGACAACAAATTGCTATCTTAATATATTACTGAGTTCTTCCTAAAAATAAATTATTCTGTATCGACCACAAAGTTGTCTTAAGTAATTGGACACAATAAAAAAATGAAACACGCATTATCAACAAAAACATCGAAAACTTTAAGCAATAACATTTAAAAACAATCACACCGTAAATCCCGTGTGCGCGTAATTTACCATATAAATGTGTAAAACTTGTAATTGGCTTTGGTTGAACAAGCATTATTATTTCACTATTTTGATCAGTATCAATTAAATGAACAAGCGATAATGATTTCATATCAGATTGGACACTTAAGTTTAGTTATGATTAATAATTTGGAGAATATTGTTCATCATTGAGCGAACGTAAAAATTAAGAACTACTTAATACATAATTTGCATAACACATGAGAATTTACCACTTTACAGTTATGTTATGGATTTATTTATTAACCGAAACCAATCAATATTACCATGATTGAACCATGAATGAAATGAACCATGAACCCATGATTTTATTACTGCAAAAATATAACTGCACGATTAATTATTAAATAAATAAATAATTTACTTATTTGTCAGGACATTAATGTAATAGATGACCTTCCTTATACTTTAATACAAAGATATTATCAGTGTCGGTACTGATAAAAATATACTATTATTTACACATAAAATATATATCACCGCAATTATAAAACGCTACAAACATTATACAGAACAAATTAATTTATACCAGACAACTAGCAAGTCATCGCCCCGGAAATGGTGGCAAAAAAGAGTCGCGTGCGACGGCTAAGGAACTACTCCCCTCTACTCTTTCCCCCATCCACAACTACCAGCCCTACTAATTAAGAACTTCGTCGTATGCTATAAATTAAAAATGTCTACGGATAAAACTGCTGACACTATCTGTAAAATGTAACAAAGGAAAAACTCAAGTAAGTTTAATAATGTACTAGCTGACCCGGCCACGCGTTGCTGTGGCATAGATGTTATAATCTGCAATAAACAAATATCACAAATTATAATTAAAAAAATCATCAAAATCAGTTAAGTAGTTCCGAGTTCATCGTGGTCAAACACTGTGAGAGGGATTTTTTATATGT
The DNA here is from genome assembly GCA_927399485.1 of Calamotropha paludella. NCBI lineage: Eukaryota > Metazoa > Arthropoda > Insecta > Lepidoptera > Crambidae > Calamotropha > Calamotropha paludella. Next base: position 14,337,538 of record OV656813.1, on the reverse strand, counting down.
ATAGATAAACTAAAACACCTATCAGCTATTAATTAGATCTTTTAGTAAATTTAATTATGACACCACTGTCGTATTGTTTTTAGACAATTAAGGGGTAATATCCACCAAATGCTCAAAAAAAAGCGGTTCACGGCAATCGCTGCACAGCCGCCATTTTGTAAAAAAAATAACAATAAAATATTTTTTTTTCTATTCTTCAAGAGTTGCTTAATCCAATGATATATTATTTATATACCTTACATCTCAAATGTCCTTTAAAAAAAATCATGAAAAAAGCCTTTTTTTCGAGCATTTGGTGGATATTACCCCCTAAAGTAATTTTTGATCTACTATATAATTAGGTAACGAAACTAAAAAAAAAACAATTTTACAGATACTTACCACAACTGCTTTAACTAAGTTTTATAAACCATTTCCATACATGATGCAACATAAAATGTAATGAAGCGGGTGTAACTAATAATCCTATTTCAATTCATGCATCATCTCTTAAATGTTTATTCATGGTTTTAGTATGAATCAACATTAGTATGATTGAAAGAGGGTTGCCTATATTAGAAGTTCCTAAAACAATAACGAGTATTTTTTTTGCAAAATTGTAAATTCAACATAATTTACAAAGGACATTAATGACATTTTGTTTGTAAACTGAACTGTTGTTTTTATTTTAAACATATTAAAATAAAGAGAGAAAAAAGTGAAAATCAATTTCAGATCGGAAATGTTGGATCTTTCTTCTCTGCATTTTTATAGATATATGTACATGTATTATGTTAATAAATCATTCTTAATAATTCGGTTGTTGTCGTTCTAGTATTAGATAGTGTTGCAATCCACATGTTTGATTGGTTTTTTTTATAACTAACCAATTTTGACGACCGATTTGAAGTGATCCTTCCTTCGGAGCCGAACATATAAACCTTTCCTGGCATTAATGCTAAACATAGTTTCATCATAATCTGATCAATGGTTACGAAACGCATAGAGAATAAACATACAAAAATATTTTTTTATTTGTAAAAGACAGAATATTCTTAAATGTAAAAATTAATAGAAATATATTCTTTTTTCTTTTAATATTACTTAGTAACTCTCTAGTATCCACTACACAAACCTGATAATCTGATTTTAAGATATATATTATTTATATTAATGATTATCTGATGCACTAAAAACGCTAAAGCGAAGTTTAAATAACGAATATTCTTTGTTTTGTCGCTTGCCTCAATCATGAAGAGTTTGTACCTTACTTGCAGTTAGGTAGCTTTAAGTTTCATTAAGTAGTTATATTTTGTACAGTGGTCCGATTTACAAATTATGGTTCAACATTTAAAGTATCATGTTAGTCAAGACAACTTAACGTCTGGATAGCTTTGTCTGTTTAAGTAAATCTAGTTATATTTTTAACTAACTTGTAGGTACAAAATAATTGATACGCATATACCATACGATTACCTTCAATAATACTTGAGCGAGATAATGCAGGTACCCGCCTGCCACATACATCTAAAGGTTCAGAGTGACCGTGATAAATAAATTGATAGCATAATGTAGCTGAAAGAACACTGATAGGATGGTATTTAGATAGCTAATGATGATTTTGACCTTAGCAAGTACTAATTCCTATAATATAATAAAAAATGGCAACCCTGGTATGTTGCCAAACGGTCCGTGATCAATTCCGTCCGCAGGCACGCGCATGCAGCCGCGAAAGCTGCGCTTGCACATTCATTGTAAAACAACGGAATATCTGCGTTGAAAAGTGCATACAGTCGCATACCTCTTTCTATAGACCGCATAAGATAGCCCAATTTAAGTAATTCTTCCAAGCAAGACGAATTGATAAAACTCTCTTTTCTCACTGAGACGGTCGGATGTCGGTTGCTAAAAAGAACGAATAGTTAAACGTTGTACCGACCTAATTTATTAGAAAAAATGGAGGGGTATAAACCTCAGGTTTTCATTATTCTTAGGGTGAAAAGTCATATTTCATCGGCATTTTAATATAAATTACACGACGGCGCGGCTAAATACAATTCCGAGTTTATTCCCAAATTTTACCCAAGTTTGGAGTTGATATTTTAACGTTTATCGATCTTTCCTTGCTCTTTAGGCTCTTAAGGTTGGAGGTTAAATTTGCCAAGAGCGCAGTGAATTATTAGCATAGCCTTTACGAATTTATTAAGCGATGCGACAACTGTTATTACCTATGCGGCTGCGTCGGTGGAATTCGCGCGCCTGTGAATCATGCTAGGAGCGTTTAGGTCACGTGCTTCTGCAATGTCGTCATTGTTGCACTGCCATGTTGATTTGACGGTGTATTCATTTATACTGGACCACACGCTTTCAAAAAAGGTATTTTAAATCGTAATTAATAAGGTTATACACAGATAATAAAAAAATATGAATGAATAAAATTTGAAAATAAATTTTCAATGGCTTGGAGATGAGAATGACAGATGACAATATTCAGAACCACATAGAGGATTAACTTTTCATGAATATTAGTATTTTAATGTTGTAATAAAACTCGTATAAAGTAATATGAAATGGTAAGATATACTTATAAGTTAGGTATAATAACTTGATTTTAAAACCTATAACAAATTTCAAAACAGTTTAACGTGGCTGCCACCTTTAGGTACTAAATATTTAAGCAAATTTGCTTGTTTGATTGCTTTGTAGCATTTGTTGAAGTGACTTATTATTGAACTCGGTTTATTGATGTGATATAATAATCAGAATTATCATGAAACAATTAGGATTCTATAGTACCTAACATAACAGGCAACACAGACCGTCATCGTCATAATAATACACCAACAAATGCAACACACTTTCCGTAGTGTCACAATGCTACATACATCAAAATATCATTTGATTTTGCATTATGATTTTTTTTTCGAATGGTTAAAAATATTATTTTTAATGTGGCTTTTTCCGTTTCTCATATAATTTCGCCGATTTCCTGTAGTGATATGAACATTCAAATCTGGACCCTAACATTTAAATTGCACAAATCCAGATTTAGAAACGTTATTTTTTTTAATTAGAAAACGTGGTTTCCCATTCGCCATTCTCTTTAACGTAAAAATGATTATTTTACAATGTTTCCACGAATCAACTTTAAATGCAATAAATAAGGTATATGAGAAACAAATCTGCCGGTCAATATCCGTTTGAGCACTTACAACACCAGATAGTCCAAATATCATTAGAGGACTTTCCCCTTTACAGCTATAAGAATAGAAATGTTAATGGCCTGACTAACGTTGGAGCTGATATATCTCGGGGGCGTTTATTGGCGAGAATTGGGCGCATCCCGGTTGTTCGACGAAATCGCTATCCGTCCTACGCGCCGTTATTATCTGATGGGACTGAGTTCGGACAGGGCCAGGTTTGACGTTTCGTTAATGTAATAACAAATAAAGCATCCGCCCCCATCGCGCTGCTGATATATTTTATCTGACAACAAAGATTTTGTAGTATCATTCATTAATTTAATAGCATCGACGATATAATGGATATTGATCAACTTTCTCGAAATTGTAAATAAGCTGGTACTGACATTATAAAGTTTTCTCGCAGTGAAACAGTATCTTAATAAAAGCAAGGGTCATAATATTGGTGTCGTTATAAAATGGTCGGTCAGCGAGCCACCTCACGCAGCGGCCTCGTTAACGACTCATTCATCGGTGGCCATCTGGCCATGTGAACCACCGCACTCACTTGCTTCCTCATATAATGCCCTAATTTATAACCCAGAAGCCGGACCGTAAAAGTAACAGCGTATAATAACAGTAATTTTTCACAATTTCATTATACACGTTTCATTTTAACTTGTATGAAGTACTATATAGTTTGTTACAAAACAATGTTGCGCAAACTCGGTTAATTAACTTAATTTAACGTCCATACTCGAAGGTGCTATATCGCTATAGTTCTAGTTGAGTTTATAATTAGTGTATCTTATAAAACAACAAGCTCCGGTATGGAATTGGTCGTAGTGTGTGGTATTTACATTCATGAGACGATAAGACGATATCCCACGCGAGGCTCGGCAGCTCGCTATTGGACCGAGTCAATTGGTTCTTTGTACAAACCGCCGCACAGCTCTGTCGCCTCATCACTTCCCTACATTCATTGAAGATTCTATAAATAACTTCCATCGGGGCACATTTAAATTGATCGATAAACACTAAATTGCTGTTTAATGGTTGTCACATGAGTTTGTATTATTATTCAATCTTATCTATTTACCGTGATTTCGTGTCTATTGACTTGCTTTCCCATAGGTATTACAGCACTTATTATTTATATGCGTCATGAGTCAGTGATAATTTATTTTTTATTATTATAATAATAAAAAGTAATGGTTCCACCCAATTCAGAAAAGCACTCAATAAATTGCATTCTAGTTTCAATTCAGTTATTTGCTTGTTAAAGGTATCCATAATATTATTATTAATCTTTTCACTTTGATTCGATGTCTTATAATCATTGAAAAAAACTAAATTTTCAGTCTTTGGACTCACAAGTAACGAATATACACTTCACTATTAAAGTACCTTTAAACATTGGTTATGGTAAACTTGGTAATTATTGTACCGGATATGGTAACCTTTAACCTTGTGTTCATGTCATTTTATGTATAATTGAATCAGATGTCCTGTTCAATGAGACCCTTAAAGCCTTACGGGAAATTAGAAGCTTTGACTCGTCTCACAGAAATGCTAAATATATTCCAAATAATGTTAAGGTTTACAATTGAACTATTTGAAACACTGAGATCTATTTAAATTGTAGTCATTATGTACCAAAACGTCCAAATTGACAGTACCGCATGTAAACATAATTCTAACGGAATCACAATATATGCAGACACTACATCAAACTAACTTTACCAAAAATAATAACGGGATGCAACTTTTATTGTTTTTTATTAAAAAATAATATTGTTTATGACATAATGTTTGTAGATCGTAAAATGCCTGTGTGTTTATTGCTTGGAATATTCAGTTATTACACTTTAAATGTTATTTCACGAAAAAAGTGTTAAGCATTGATGAATTTGATCAAGTGGAAGAGTTTATGTACCTTGGGTTAATGTTTACAAGGGATGGAAGATATGAAAATTATATTGAAAGAAAAGTGAATGCAGGAAATCGGGTGAATGGGGCTTTGCATGCTTTTATGAGCAGCCAGAAGGAGTCAGAAAAAGCCCAATTGGCTGTGCATAGAGTCGTGTTGGTACCGACTCTAATGTATGGAAGTGAGTCTACGGTTTGGCAGATGAAGCACGAATGTATGATTGATGCAGTGGAAATGAGAGCTTTAAAAAGTATAACAGGCGTGAATTTGATGGGTAAAATAAGGACTGATGTGATAAGAGGGATGTGGTGTGGAAGAATATAGTGACAAAGATAGAAAAAGGTATGCTTAGATCGTTTGGACGTGTAAAGAGAATGGACGAAAGAAGATTAACAAGACAAATATATGAGACAAATGTTCATTGGCAAGTCGGTAACGGCTGACCAAGGCGAACTTTCAGGGACCAAATAGAGGATGTACTGTAAAAGGCCAGGTCAAAAGTACCCTAAACCAACGAGCCTGTATGAAAAAGCTGATGAGAGTTAAAGAAGCGAGAGATGTATGTCAGGATCGTGGTAAGTGGAAATCTATGATCTCTGCCTACCTCTGCGGGAAAAAGGCGTGATTTTATGAATGTATGTATAATTTGATCTTTAACAATAACTCTAAGTATATTTGCTCAGGATTTCCTAATGACGTAAAGAACACACTGCTTAGTTTTATCTAAGAAAGACCTTGCAAAACTTTACAGAATAAAATAGAATAGAACAGAACAGAATATATTTATTAACATAGCAACCGTGTTTATTCATTGCCAGTGGTTAACATTTCGTTCAGTATTAACAGTTATCTGCCTTTACAAGTATGTTGTAGGCATGCAAATATTATACATTTGTTTCTCTAGTAGTCTATTACGATCTGTTTTGTTATTTTACTGATATTTCAACTATTTTATGTATAGTAGTTTACTTATAATATTTTTATCCGTCATCGTGTGTCGATTGATTTTATCTCAGTGATATTTTATTGTCCTCTGACTATTACATGACAATAATGTGCATTTGTGCCGTGGAAAGCCAAAGGGAAAATCTTGCATCGGGCTAGGTAATCTGTGCCCGGGGACTACGGGCCCGACGCCTAATTAATGTAGGTCGATTTTTTGTATATTTATTGTAAGTATTCCTAAGACACTGTTATGGCGCGATGAAGGTTTCCTTAGCTATTTATTGGAACTATATAGCTCTATATGTGATACGACAATCATGTTACTTATACGTACTTACGTTATATTGAGCTATGTATGTGCGGCAGTGTACAGGTTTTCCACCACATTTATTTTTAATCGTCACATTAAATTAAAGTATCAATTATCTCTTTCTTAATCTACAAATTTCCTTCTTTGACAAGTCAATTCCTATTAACACTGAAACCTCTTAGTCTTAACACAAACACAAAGGTTCGGTTGACAAATTGGTCTTGCGACACACTTATAAAGATAAATCTGTGCCATCATTTTTAAAGTCTTTGAGTGGAATTCTGTTGAGCGTTATGATTGGAGGAACAATTTCCCGGCGGGACAGAGGCTCATTTCCTTAAAGCTCAAGCTTGATGTAACGCCCTCCAAAATATTATTTTAAGCTTGATACATCTCTCAACTCACGTTCTCGTTTATCTTCATTGAAATTTTCTTTTTGAAAATTATTCACAATGTATTTAAAGTATTAGCCTTCTTAATCTCATATTCTATTGTACAGTTCTATGTTCTGTTTACCCTTTCTTATATCATCTTCTTCGGTAAGTGGACATATTATTGTTATTTACGTAAATACGAAACAGGTATAACTTTTATTAATATTAAATTATGCTTTATAGATCAACTCCACTATTTTGTATTTGTGTTGTTACCCATGTGAAAAACCCTCAACACTATTTTTTTATCTTCAATTGAATGCCCTTGTTTTAAATCTTCGAAAATAACTTGATTTATTTTTAGTTTACTGTCTGGAAATGACATACAACGATGAAAACAGTGTTTATGATTTTATTTAATCTTCCTTACGCGTGCTTGGAATTCTCAAGCCAAACATGAAAGAACAATTTACTTTGAGCAGTATTTTCATTCTTATACGTCTCAGAAGGCTGAAAATGCATATCTCGCTTTAAATACGATGTGCATTTGAGACGAAATTTCATCAAAGGCACGTTAGTTGGGTATCTTTGTCAAGATAAATTAAAATTTTCATGAACCTTTGGTATAGCAAGTTTAGATGTCTTATAAAGTTAAGATATATAATTCTTTTGTACATTCAAATACCATTGAATGTATTCTAAGCGACTGCACTGATTTGATAAAATTATTATATGTGCTTTAGTGTATCCCTAGATGGCACGTTATCTCATGTATACATTTACAGAAGGTTGTTATCTCTTGTTGCCTATAACTCACTAGCTGTCGTAGTCACCTTACATTATATGCACTAAAGTAAAGTGCACTGACTTGACAGTGACTAAAGCGGGTAAGTTACACGCTGCTATGATTAGTTTCTTCTACCTAATATGCCCAGTGTAGGTGTTTAGTTCGTGTTAAAGGAATTCCTCGGTGGCGAATACTTCCGTAAAGTATATTTATGTAGCCCGCCAGGCGCAACCCGGAAGCAGTTCAATTAAGTCTGGCATTTAAGGTTGCCAGCCACAGGCGAGCTCTGATTGTACCTCCCTCCCCCCCGACTCCCAAGGGACTTCCTATCTTACTTTTAATTTTCGAATACAACAAATACTCGATATCACCTTATTGGTACTAAGTGAAGGTAACACAATAAATTATTGTTTCTTCGCTGCAGAGTTATAGTCATAATTCAAATATTTATCAATTTTTTTATTATAATTTAGGGATGTTTTATAGTCACTTTTTTATATAAATCTAAAGGAGGCAATATTAAAAAACAACTGTAAAATCAGTGTTATATTTATTCTTACACTTATTAAAATTAAACAGAATCATAAAATTATATTTAATAATGATGATACTTCTTACATTCACACCAATTATTATTTTTTTTTTTTTTTTTATTGCTGAAAGTTGGCAAACAAGCAAACTGCCCACCTGATGGTAAGTGGTAACAGTCACCTATAATACATGTGGCTCTTGTGAGATTCGCAGCAAAACTGCAACCCCCACAAGAACCACAGTGTACGTTGCCAACTTATGACACAAGATGTAAAGTCACTGTACCCAGTAATTTCACTGCCATATCTTACCCTTCAAACCGGAACACAGCAATGCAAGCACTGCTGCTTTGCGGCAGAAATAGGTAAGACGGAGGTACCTAAGCAGACGACCCTGGTACAGAGGTCCAGTACCAGATTTGGTCTAAGTTAACACTACAAGGCTTGCGTTTAGAGTATTCTTTCACCTAATACCCCTAGTATTAGAATAACGGATAGACAAAGTTCATATATTATGGTACATAGATATGTATGATTCAAAATAAATCATGTTCAGTTTTTTCCGTCTATATATCTATTGCATAGTTATGACATTTTGACGACCCTAGTAAAACATGAACATTCACGAACCTTACCGTAAAAGCTCCTTATGAAATGCTTTGTAACAATGCCGTGCTTACAATTTCTAAGACGCACAGATTTCACACAACAGAGAATTTACTTTTGCAAGTAAACTTGAGCACACAAATACATTGTCTACATAATTATATGCAAACTATAGCTCCATAGCGAATGAAGTTTATCTGCAGAATTAGTAATGCAATAATTATTCCACACCAACACATTACATCGGGAATTTCAATGCGCGCACTTCTAACAGATATCCATGGAAGTTTTGGTTCCTCATAGCTCTAAAGTGGAAAAAGTAGTATGATATCCGAACGATTTACGGTAGTCAGGCATGCTCGGTTTCATCTCCGGTATCGTTTCACATAGTGCGCTCGTTCCTGAACGGACACACTTCAATACCCGGGAAGAGACGGGCCTACAGAACGCCGCTATAACCACGTTTACGCGTCATTGCCGATACATCATACTAGAGTTTACGGAAGCCAACATAGCTCATAATCCATGTAATTACAAATAGCGGGCTATTACTAGAATTAACCCTGTTCTCATCTAGTAGCTAAACAACAAACAAAGAACTATTTTTAAATTGAAAACACTAAACTTAATAAGTAACTAATATAAAGTGAAGAGATTGAAATAAAGTGTAGGAGTACAGTAAATTAGAAATATTACTTTACCAAATGGCTCGATATATATAATGTCTATCAATATCTTGAGATATTAGAATATATTCTAACTTGTTTTTATCAATTGTTACATATTACTACATTGTTATATTAAGTGACTGAAGATAGTAAGAGCCCGATGACCTAAAACAGGTATTTTATATTTTGCGAAGGCATCAGTCTCATACAAACTAAAAATAAAGATTAACCTCAGTACAGAAAAATCTACTAAATCTGCTCTTCATCAACTAGTTGGTAAGATCGAAGAAGCTCTTCATTACAAGCTTGTCTATGTCGGCACCTTTATTGATATAGAAGGAGCCCTCGACAAGACAAATTTCTCCAGTATCAAAGCTGCTCTGGAGAGACACGGAACGGAAGAAAAAATCACAGACTGGATCTTAAACATGATTCGGAAAATAATAGTAAGAGTTGCAGAGGACAGCCAGGCAGTGCTCGTGGTGCGGGAGTGCCCCTCAACGGGTACTCTCCCTTGCTATGGAACCTGGTAGTGAATGACCTCATTACCCTACTAAATGCTAACTATTTTTACACCATAGGTTATGCAAATGACATCACTATACTAACTATAGGTTTTCATGCTAGCATAATCTGTGACACTATGCAGACAGCGCTCAAGCTAGTCGAGAAATAGTGCGGTAACCTAACCTAACCTAACCTAACCGTAAACTCAAATAAGACAGAGTTGGTAATATTTATTAATAAACGCAACTGGAACAGTCAACTAGACCATAAAACCAAAACCGCTGGCATCGTGCTGTGGCAGTGCAGGCAGATGATCGGAAAACTATTCCTGTGGCTTTACAACACGGTCATAAGACCAAAGGTAAGTTACGGCGCTGTGGTATGTTAGCCGAAAACCGCCCAATCATTCTGTGTTAGTAAACTACAAGGTCTCCAACGCCAGCATGACCACGGTACCAACAGCAACCCTGGAAGTAATATTAAACCTCACACCGCTCCACTTTCATAAAAGGCAGGAAGCAGCCAAAACAGCGCTGAGACTGCAACTTCTTAAACTCATAAGTTTTGAAAAAGCAAAGCGTGTCAACGGCTTACTGAAGGAATGGCTCCGCTTTCTGAGGCAGTATGTGACAAAATCGAGCCGACCTTCATCTTCGATAAGAAGTACAGAGTACATCTAAAAGAGGACTCAGAGTCTAAAGTAATACACAGGACCCTCCCTATATATACCGACGGATCCAAAACTAATTCAGGGACTGGAGCAGGTGATAACCGAGCATAACACCGTATTCCAAGCGGAGTGCATGGGTATCATCTTAGCAGCAAGAGCGATATTAGCACAGGAGGTAAATAGTTGTACAAGTACTGCGAGGCTACCGTGTCACGTCGACTCTTCTTTTCGAATGTCATCAGGTAATGAACACGGTAGCCACACAGAACAAAGTAACCATCCAATGGATTATCCAGTTGGTTTAACCAGAAAATTCGTGAATACACCAAAGCACTTCATCAGCCCTATTGGAACTTCCTGGAAAGATGTAGGCAAGCAAAACTATCACTGCTGCTGGTAGACGCTAATCTCTCCAGATCTATATTACAGTTAACTGCGTTCGATCACAGGCGCCATTACTAGTCAGGAAAACTTTAACAAACCTTTTTTAATATAGGTGTTACTGACAGCCCTCTATGCAGAGGATGCGTGGCAGCTGAAGAAACAGCCGCCCATGTCCAGCTGGAATGCAGGGGAGTGGCACCTTGCCGGGCAAGACATCGTGGTCTCCGAGAAGTCGTCACCAAAGTGCAAGCGCTTTGAGCGTTCCTGGCAGAGCTGGGATGGCTGGAGTTAAACAGGCTAAACACCCTCCAGACGCAAAACAGGCGCACAAGACGTCGAGTTCTGGAAATCGCCGGTATAGTAGAAGAAGAAAACAGATTTAACTTTGCCATATAATTTTGTGAAAAAGAAATGAAGAATTGTATAATTATTACGATTATTGATATTACGTTTTGCCCACTATATTTAATGTGCCCTTATTATTCTTTTTCGCTTTCAATCAGATTGTAACTGGAGATGAAATATAAGTTTATAAGCTTATATATTTTATTTTTAAATACCTTTGCTTCTCGTATATTCGAAAAGTATTAAACTTTAGAACTTAAATTTATTTACAGTTTAGAAAAATTTAATAACTCATTAATCTATAATCTAAGATTACAGTGGTTTGTGTGTTTGTCTATCCGCTCTTTTTCCATTGTTTCAATATCGTTAACATAGCAACGCGTTAACCGCAAGTAGTTCGTCTACCGGACGCTAGATGGCGCTAACGGAAAATTATTTAATAATAGAAAAAAAATAAAGAATTTTGTCCACCCGTGCGAAGCCGGGACGGGCCGCTAGTTTATATAAAAATCTCAAATTTTATCAACTGACTTTCAAAAATCCAACACCATACACTCTATGCAACTTGTATTGAACTCTTTCAATATTATACTATAGTGTGCAATCAGCGGTTTCCTTCCACCAAGATAGTTCATTTGGGACGCTCGGAAGATAAGACGCCTTTATTCTTCGGTCCAAACTTATAGGGTTGTAAATACGCCAGTGCTGCCGATGAGTTGCACTTCGTCCTCCGATCACTTCCCGCTGTCGCGTTCACGGTTAGAAGATGATCATTAATTCCACTGTGGAGCTCTGTTCTTTTTGATTTTCGCATAACGATTTTGATTTTTTACAACTGTAAAAACTTAAATTAAGTTAAATGTTATGTGGAACTCCACATAATGTTGTATTTGTTTATCTATATTCAAATACTTATGTAGGCACACCGATTTGTAATGTCCCCTTTAACAGGACGTTACATTTCCACTGCCGTAGCTATTGTTATTCCATTAAATTTAAGCCCCTCATGACCCCTCACCCTTTGTGCTGAAATCCGAGCCGCTCTTCGATTGCCGATGACTTGCAATTTGCCTATATCATGTTAATTGTGTTTATCGCTCTTTCTACTTTATCTCTACGAGTAATCACCTACTGCTGTCTCTATTTATGAAACAAAACAGTGGATAACAGCAATTGGTTTATTATAATCTCTCACATGTGTGTATGAATAATTTCCTGAAACATGTTAAAATATAAGTACCTACTTTATCTTTAGCTATGCATGACAATAATAATTATGTGTCATTTTGAAGTGTAAAGATAATTATTATGTTTTAAGTGGTCGTTTTTACAGCTATAATTGTTGTTGTTACAATAAAAAATCACTGCCAAAGTGGAGAAAACTGGGACAATATTAAAGCCGGCCAATTTTAGGCTCGTTAATTTCTTGATACAAAATGTTACGATTAATTTTCCTTCATATATGGCTCGTCTTATAATATAACTGCAAACCGAAAGCGCACTGTTACTTGTTAACGATACTCGGAAAAAAACGATAAGAAAAAGGTAAGGCATGTTTTATTAATTCTCCGTACACACGACGCGCGGAATGAAGCCGACCGCCATTTTTCTGCGGACGAGATTTAAATATGGAATTCCGGTGTGCGAGCGGGAGATACGCGTGCCATTGACCTTGCGCCAGGGCCGAGCACGCGCCGCCCTCCCGCCCGCCTGCGCCCGCGCAGCGCAACACAACATTGCACTTCTATGTTGCTATTTTAATACATTACTGCAGATAGCAGCATATTTTCTCGATTGCCTGTTTACAATTCGCTTTATTACGAAGCTTTCAGAGCGCGTCTTTGTCTTGATTGGAACCAGCTATTAAACGAACTTCATGACTAACACTCTATGTTATACTTCTTTATTCGCTTTGATCACTTTGCAACAATTTTAAACCCTAATCTTGATGTAGTACATTACTGAATTCAAATTAAAACTTTATTTTTTATTTAAAAGTAATTAATTTTTAATGACACATATCTGGTTTTATTTGTATAACAAAATGAGTTCTCATAATTATGTTACTAATGACAATTTGATAGTGACCCGAATTATGTGATAAAACACTGACCCACGTTGCTATAAATTAAATAAGTTAATAAAAATATCAAGTTTTGTCCATAGTTATACAGACCTAAATTATTGACAACTAAATAGTTTTATTATTTAATTAGCTTCCAATCTATTCTGAAAACGTATACGAAGACTGTGATGAGATTCTATTATTTATAATGCGGACCACGTCTCACGAGTAAAGTCGAGTACCGTACAGCAACATTGCAGACGGTTCATTTAAAATATCTCTATTTTCTATGGTCCTCAATTGCTCCTGAAAGATTAAAAGATACATAGAACTAGGTTATCATTACTATGCAATTTTCCAAAATTCCAATTTGAAAAGATGCCATAAAATTAATATATTATACGCTCACGTGTAGAATTAAGCCAAGTACACACTAAACTATGGCAATAAATAGTGACGCAATGCGCCGACAAACTAAGTACCTGCAATGTTATGCGATCGCGTCATAATTGAGAGAAGAGTATAAATAATGGAATGCTTTGCTGCATTGCTCGCTTACGGAATTCCATGATACTCTTTTGCTTCAAAACAAAAATTTAATGATATTTTAACCGGTTTCCAACAAATGCAAGAACGATTAAAACTAGTGGTACTATGTGTATGTATGGTATATACATAAATTATTTCAATAGAAAAATGCTGGAAAAGATCGAACCCGCAACCTTTTCCAGTACTCTACCAATTGACCGAGTCTTGTAAATACCCGTCGAAATGTTATCTTATAAGATAGCATTGCAACAATGAAAAAAATATATAAAAGTTAAAAATAGTTGTATACCATTTCTTACCAAGTGCTTATTAGATTACAGAATAGTTGAAGAGACATTTGTAAATATTATTCTTCCTTTCCCATTTTTGAAATCATTAAAATAAAGAAATATTAAATTAATATTTATTTCAGTATTTGGTATGTCACAGTTATAATTACAGAAAAAATGAACGAATCTCGCCAACAAACGGTTGCGCAGTTTGGCGAGCCTCATTTTTTTGTTAAACTTTTAAACCTACCTATGCAATAAATTATAAAGATAACAATAAACTTTGGCTTGTATTATGAACGAATAAATGATGTCATTTTCAATAAAATAAAAAATTAGCACACACACACACAAATGCTTTACTCTATCACCTTCAAATAGAGGGGTGCGGTTGTAGTATTTTACATAACTCATTAAATTGACAGCTATGATTAAATCAAATAACTATAGTGTGTAACAGTTACGAGTCACATGGTTCATCTTTTGTCAGCTAAATGTCTTAAAAATATCAATCGTTTAGTTGACCAGTGAATGAAAAGAAAATCAATACTGTTTTCACCAAAAAGGCATGTCTTTTAGTCTAGTCATGTTTATATGTTAATATTTCAATGTGTAAAGATATGTTCTTCATTAATAATTTTTAATAAATAAAAAATATTATATTACGAAATTCAACCTACATGCAATGGTGATGCAGAAAATGGTAAACAATTGAATAAAGAATCCTTAATTAGCCTATCATCATGTTAGGAATTAAAAGCCGTGTAGAAGTATATTGAATGTGATTTCATAATAGTTTTATTTCGATTCTTACTAATCTACTGAATTATAAACAAGAAAGTTGTAAAACAAACTTGTTAAAAAGAAATTCAGTAAAATTATTAATTTAAAGTACTTATTCATACTTTAATAACCGCATTTATTACACAAAAACTAGAAACTCTAAAACACTTCCACCGTTTTTAGTCTCTACAAAAAAACAGCGTTTCGAAAACTTTTCTCTTCCCAAGTTTTCGCTAAAACAAGTTAACGAAGAAGATTAACTAGTAATAAAAATAACACGAATTATGTAGAATAAAAATCTTACTATCCTAATTTATAAATTAAATCTAGAATAACCCCAATAGAAAAATAAAAGCATGTAGGTACGTTTAAACAAATTTTGCTGTTAATTTCCTACTGGGTTCATACCTATTTAGTAAGAATACTTCTTTACCATTACAGTTGAAAGCTCGCTCGTTAGTCGAGCTACTCTCATCATAAATACAGACTATAGTCACTCGACAGTCGCGGTCTGAGTGCTTAATTAGGGAAATTGTAATGTTGACGTATCTGCGCTGAAATTCCTAAACCATTGAGCAAACACGTTGATGCATATAAGTTTAAATTAAATTGACAGCCAGACAAAGGATAACGTTATTAAGATAACTAAAGTGGCGATAATATGATATAATATAAAATAATTTTAGAAACAATATAATATATTATGTGTAGGGTTGAGCATCATTAAGTTTAAATGTAACTTTATTTATACGCACAGTAATGAATCGATCAATAATCGATATCTTATCGCATCAAATAACAACCAAAATAGAAGCAGAATGGTATAATCACGAACTAATGTACAAATTCTACGTTAATGTTAACTCAACTATACTAACTCTAAATAAAACATCCGAATTAGTCGAAGGAAATGTATAGGTAATATTGTTTATAAAAGTCTCAGAAGTCTATAAAAACTATCACAAAAAAACATAAAGCTATTGTTACAGTCCACCATCCAATGAGAAACTCTGTGGAAATTGTGGGTGTTTTAATAAGGAAACACCCACAATTTCCACCAGGAAGTTTAGGTATAGGATGTAACAGGAATATTTATAACACTTATGAATATTTATACTAAACGTTAGTACAGAAAGACCACAAAATGATTTGATGTTATATATATATATTAGCTGATACGGCCACGCGTTGCTGTGTTTTAAATAAAAATGTAACTTATCCTATGTCCTAAATTGGAACAAATCCAGCAAAATGAAAAATAACATCAAATCGATCGAGTAGTTTCTGAGTTCGTTGCGGTCAAACACTGCGACAACGAATTTTTATATAAATAGATAACCAAGGTATGCCACGCGGTTTCATCATCATCTTCTACTTGCTTAGCTAAGTCTAGAACCTATGAATTGGACTATTAAATGCCTAATGATTTTATCAGACCCGGCTAAGAGATTAGTACGTTGTAACAAACACTGGCTTTATGACATTTGTATGTTAAACATGTATATAATAGAAACTAAAAAGATAAATGTTGATTCGAACAAATCGAATGATTTCTTGGACGGTAACCGGCTACAACAGCAGACCAATTACGGAATGCAAGTATTGTGACATCTGATAGGCAGAACGCAGTGTCCTATTGCACGCTGGTCGAAGATTACTTCCAACACCAGATTGGTTTTAGAACCGTTAACAAGACAAATAACTAGAAATCTGATTGCCTCGCAAGATTTATTTTCCATTATCGACAATGCTCACGTAATGCTAGTTTCGAACTGTATTCCTGTATGAAATAAAGTTAGCATAACAAAAGATTACTCGAGGTTGCATTAGCTGTTTGTAAATATAATTAATCATCTTATACATAAACATTGATATACCTAGTCTCAAATTGATTGAATTTTCGACGATTCTTTAAATTATAAAATCAATTAAATTTAGACTGAATTTGTTATAAAGTTATTCAAAATACTCTTAATGATATTCAATACAAATACTCAATCCAAGATCATTTGCAGCCGAAATTTTTACGTCTAGTTATAAGGCAACTAATTGTTGAATAAAAATGCTTTGAGAATTTATTGTCCTCCAAATGTTGACATATTTTATAATGTCTTTTTTGCACTATGGAGTCGATTTCAGGGCCAATCAGTAATTTTGCGGGCTTACCGTTCGATGCTGAATCCTGTTAGGATAGTGTTGGTTTTCGAACATTGTTGGAGAAAGAGATTCCACACCGATTATAAGGACAAGTTTGATACACAAAAGTAGCTTTCACACCTGTTTTACAGACATACTTCCGTTAGAGCTAAATATGAGACTCCAAACCAACCAAACCATGATTCTTGATAGATGATGGCCACACTGAATCCTCTGGATACACCTGCTCGCTTCTTCACAATTGCAGGCGTAAACGTTATCATTATATCTGATGAAACCTTTCTTTGACACATATCTTCGTCTGAAAAAGGATATCTGTCAGTATTTCGCTTCCATGTCAAGAGCCCTAATTTTCTGAAGTTATTTACAAAATAACCTACTTTTCGTCGAAAGGCTAATAATCGCAAGTTCTTAATTAGCACTCTTTTGATTTTGGATTCTTACCAGCACTACTTTGCGTAGGTCAGCCACTCTTTTTACAGGCTTCAAAAACTTACGAAAGGGCCTAACCTCGCTGAGACGCAATAATCACTGCTTCGTCCTAATTTATTGGTGTAAACTGCATTTTTAAATGCAGCGTAATCTGTTTATATACTAGCTCTGTACTTAATACCATTTATCAAAATATCATCATCCAATTACTAATGTGAATATTGTTTGTATATACAAATGTGTTAAAAGATCTACCTCAGGCAAGCTCTGCGTTATCTTGCAATCGTTACCAGACGCCTTAGCCTATGAAAACTCTTATCCGTTTTAGTTAATTAAATCAATCGATCTACCAAAAAAAACCTATACAGAAAGATGATATTTTACATTCTTTACCTTATCCAAATTAGTCTTTAGCAATCGTTTTAGACTGCAAGAGAACAGCATTGCAAGGACTGAGTCTTACCTCGTTTTAAGTATTATAGTAATTAATTTTAGATACGTTTATATTGCAATTTCAATTTACTCTTTTAATAGTCTCTAAAATTTCACAGAAATAAATATATTGAGATAAAATACCAATTCTTAACGTATATAGTTAGAGAATTTTTTTATTCCTTTTTAAATTACAACCTCCTTGGAAATTGCCTAAATAACGGTTAGGTATAGTCACGAATATCTTATCTAGCATATCGCTGATAAACAGCTGATATTGTTCTGATACCCGTTGTCGACGTTATGGGAAAGAAAATATTTTGACTTGCGGAAAAACGAACTTACTATCCAATAGGTAAGGTTCCCCTTACCTTAAAATTAATGATATCAGTTTTTCAACGGGTCCGACAACATTTCACAAAGACTCTTTACAAAAAGGGGAAATTCTCGCAGAAGAAAAAAATATAATGACGACAGCATTATAATGAAATCTCACCATGAAACTGCGGAAATCTATAAATCCGTTGGGAATAATATTTTGTAGGTTGAAACAATAAACGGGATGTTTTTTCAATGAATCATTGCTGATCGCACTCCTTTTCTTCTCTCCATTTACTATTTCATGAAATTCAAAACTCTTTTACTATATACGCTGAATATAGATTTCTAAGTTAATGTTTTTATATTTAAGGCTTTCAATAGCTTCCATTTTTGATGTGACTGTAGTAGTTCATTTCCTTAAATAAAAATAAAGTAAAATGCTTCTATTTAGTTTGTTGCATAAATATAATTGAAGTATTACGATACTTATACTATAAGTACTTTTTACTTGTTTACAGGGATAAAATCGCATACAGAAAAATGATCAGTTAATCAAAACTATTGCGGAGGATGTTTTATGTATATTTCGCTTAAAATTGCATAACTTGCATTTTATGTTATTAGGCACAATAGGAAGCTACCAGCACACCATATTCTTCTAACATATGTACTTTGACAAACCACTCGCATTTAATCCTTGAAAAGGGTTGCCAACTATGAGAATTCTTTAGGATATCATAAAGTTCTTGAAGAATCACTAGAAACACAATTTTATTATGCCGTATTTTTTACCTTCACTTTAGATGAATAAGTCTAGTGTAATCGGCTAATGACGAGGAGAAATGTCCCAACGTAGCCAAAAAAAACTCCCAGAAACATCTTGCGTGTAAGCACTTTAAACAATGATCCCGGCTGTTTTTAAAGTCGGGTTTAGGATAGGTAATGATCTGTTAAACGACATTGTGATCAAAATACCTACTGTGAAGATAACAAAAATAAGGTTTTTTATTCAAGATTGAAAATTTTATGTAGCTCAAAAACCACACCACAGACATTTCGCTTGACAGTTTCGTTTTTTTATTAATTTCTTTGGATTCGTACTTTATTCTTGTTTTATTCCAAAAAAAAATTTTTTGATTATATCTAGTTATTTTTTTTAGCTGCCAGCCCTGTGCCTTAAGGGCCGCAGTAAAGATACCCTTCTTCACTTAATTAAAACAGCTCTTAAGGTAAACCTATTTCCCGAACCCAGGTCCCGATAAGAACTGTTTACAAGCTTTACGATTATGTTTTTCGGGTTTGCACAGACACAGAAGGTGATTCCGATCCGCTGTTGTGGATGTAATTAATCCATTGTATATTTGTATGGTACACTCGCAAAATTTTAAGATACAAATTAATATTGCTTAGGATTTGATGTTAATATTGGTGTTGATATGATGAACCGTTTGGATATCGTAAATATTTTTTTTAAGAAATAATTGTTAGGTTCCTTACTTTAAAATTTTTCTAGCTATTATGCGAATAAATCTTGCTGTACAATAGTAACTTCAGTTTATGTAATTATTTTTAATCCAGACAATTTTTAAAATATTGATATAATCAAAATCTAGTCATTAAAGATTTATTGATTTTCACTTGTGTTTAGTGCTTTTGGTACTTTTTGGAGTCTTCGATGTTTTGAAAAAAAATTAAAAATGTTAGTATTGCAATCAAATTTTTTAGAAAATATCCATACATTTCGACAAATTCAAGGATTAGCAAGCACCGAATAGATTGAACAACTACTTCAATTTACCTTAACTATATAAGTCGGAGTGAAAAGCTACAGATTCTTAGAAATAAGTACATTAAATCTTAATCTATGTTCTGTGATAAGCATAATAAAGCATTTATTCCCAAGCTATTTTTCTGAATTTAATACATAAATAAACTGTCGTAACTGTTTAGTTGTGGGAATTGTGCTGTTTGTATTTATATGCTAGACGTGGGTTAATCCTAAATAGCTTTTAAGTAGAACATAAATATATCGCGGAAAATAAATATTTCTGAAGCTACAACAATATTTATAAGGAATAAACGTAAAACTATATCACGATTTTTAAGGAAACGTGAGGTACGGAGTTAACCTCAAAAGTTTATTAGTTACAACTTTAGTACCTTGTTAACTTACTTGTGCTTTCATTTAATTAAAATATGTATTGTTTTTCATTCAATTCAATATCACCTTGTACTAAGAAGTCGCAAGATAGTCGGCAAGAGCTGTTTGGTTTAGTTACGTTGCAACAATATCAAAACATTTCTTTACAACATGTACCATGGTACTAAATTTACTTTTAGAGGTAGCCTTATTCTCCTACGCAGCATTTACAATATTTTAAAGATCATTGTTAATCGCCGGGATAAATATACTACTTTTACAAGGTTGTAGACCAAAAAACTGCTCAAAAATATATTAAAATTCGAGATCAGGTTGGGCTTGAATTCACAAACTGGCTAACCGGGCCAGAAGCCGTAACCGCTATGCTGCTGAGATTCAATCCAGGAAGCTAAGCTTGAGTAACGAATAATATAATTTAAATATTAAGTCACAGAACTTTTAAAGTGAAATTCCCTTTGGTTAAAATACAAGAAGATGAAACAAGCTCATAAATATTTCCTATGCTCTATGTTGTTATTCATCGCCATCAGATTGATACAAAAGAAATCATCGACATCACTGATTTTTCATCTACATAATCCCATTTGGTAGCGACTGCTGAGCACAATTTAGAAATAGACATTAACTTTCAAATAAATTACGTATACATTCCCATCCTCCCTTTTTTGTGGCCTTCGGTGCCGTGCGCCCGTGCATACGGGCATCACAATACGGGAAACACAATAATTAATTACTCCCGATTTCATCTCTAATTTGTCTATTGTGGTCAAATCTTCTTTCTGACACTGTTATTGGTTTACAATGGAAATAAATTATAATTCACAGTTTTATTAATAGCCTTCACTCCTCTACTTTTTATATGTGGAAATATTGTCGCTTGATATGTTCAAATTAAACAGTTACTGTAAATTAAAAAAGGTCTTATAAGTGCTTTATAAAGTTAAATATAATCTCTTTAAATGATGCACTTGTTGATTTACCGGAAATCAATGATTTGAATTTGAAATAAGTGCAGTTAATTCAATCAGTTTTTAATATAACTTTACAAAAATCTGTTCAGATATCTAAAACACTGATAACATGTATTCTCTCTATCGTCGCACATAAAATATAGCAGCTTTTACGTATACCTTACTATTTACGGTATACATCTAACAACTTCATTCGATTTCAATAACATCATTTCCCCATATAATACCTACACTCGGGAATCGCCCACAAGATTGTGTTTCGCTAACGGCGATTGCACATTGTTCACAATGCGGTAGTGATGTGCGTCGTGAGTCGTACGTGAGTGGCGGCGCGTGAGCCATATACGCGCGACAGTTCCGGTATACCGCCGCCGGGCCCTCAACCCGTTCGAGACTGATGACCGCAACATAACGGCCTGCGAGGGCCCGCAAATGCCTGCCACTACCTTGGGAATCGATCCATTCATTTCACCGAACTTACATTTGTGACAGGGCTGTCGCATCACACCTAGAAATTTTATAGATAAAGAAAGTAAAGAATGGCCAAAGAAAATACGCGTAGCAGTAGCAATATTTCATACGTCATTAGTGAAGGGTAGTCTTGTGTATTGTGATTTGAAAACTCTAGATTACCATTAACAAACGAAGATCTGTTGCTATAACCTGAACCTAAGCAACATTTTTTTAGAGATGATTACAATATTTCAAATATATATGTAATATAGTGCAATAAAGTAAGTAAATAAGTAAAAAAAGATTTTAAAACCTGCGTGTGAATTAGTTAAACATTATCTGTATATATAAAAATTCCCTGTCAAAATGTTTGACCGCGATGAACTTCGAACCTATTCAACCGATTTTGATGGTTTTTTTTTGCTGGATTTGTTCCGACTTAGGATATAGGATAGGTTTTATTTTAATTCAAGACACAGCAACGCGTGACTGGGTCAGCTAGTGTTATATAAGCCTTTGCAACGCTATTGACAATATTGAGGCTAAAACTTATTGGATCTACAAAGGCATTGTGCCATTTGAAATCAGATGTCGATTTATATATCTGCACTTACGTAAACAAAGAATATATACATACAATTGCAATAACACCTGATAACGAGATATTTAAGTTACCATAAAATATGGGACAATATTTAAAACACACAATCCAAAATTTCAGGAGTATTATTCGCTGTGTGCGCGATGACAGCGCCTCTAGTGACCACAATATTGTGGACTTGAGATCTGTCAAATTATGGCAACTAGATTGTTTGATAACGAGTTCTGGATTGATTTTCAGAGAAATTGTGAGAGATTGTTTTTACTTTAATTAAAAACTGTATGTTGCGTACGGGATTACGGGACGCACGGGATCAATAAAAGATGATATAAATTTTCAACCTCAAACTTTGCAAAAAGGGTACAATTAGTATTAGCACAGCATGTAAGAGACGTTAAAGAGCTTTGAAGCAACGGTCAAAACTACTTACTAAGAACTCTGATCATAAGACAAACGTCTATGACACAAACTCCCTACAGAACATCATTAAATGTGAGTAGGTACATACCTACATATCTACTTATTAACAAATAAAACTTGCACGAACTGTTTTTCCTATAGTTTCTACACTTTATAAAACAACTCATATCGCGAATTTTAACGTTTTTACTTATAAAATATTACAATTTGACACATGACAGTCCAGAGTTATTTCACATTTCTGCCACATGGCGCGCTGCGATCGATTTGACGGTCCCCACCACCCACTTTGCACATAGCGAATGATACCTTCGTAAAAAGTATGCTCCTAAAAAGACATCGCGTCATTGCATCGGCTACATTGTATGTTCGCCGGTATCTCATTCAATGAGAACCTTCGACTGCGCCCTGCCCTGTACTGTTTTAAAGCCAACCACATTTCCCTAACAGGTTATTTTTTAGTTCTTACGCCGTTAACACAGATTTCAAAGTGCGATAGCATTCTTCGAGACGAGTTGCGTATTACGCAAACGCCAGGGCCGTTAAATAAATACCGCATTGTAGCTAATTACAAACCTGGTTCGTACCAAATAATGACACCGATTCGTGTGCTAGAGAAGAGGCTCACTGGGAACAGAATAATATAAGTGCCAAACCGGTATATTAATGTGAAACTATTTTATGCTACAGACTCGTCACTGGAGATAATGCTATCAATTATTCATTTTTGTGCTAATATAAATTGAAAATGAAGTTTAAAATCATATTTGGATTTTAATATTCTTAATGGTACTTGATTTTACACAATATTATCGAAATAAATAATTAGTGTATTATCTAGTCCCAAAAAAAAAATGCGTGAACATTAATGAAACTGAAACTAAAGTACCCTATCATATTAAGTACCATACATAATAATTATCATGAAAAGTAAATAAAAACGCGTTTTTAATCATCTTTCACAGTTGACCGATATGAAGTTCTTTAAATCATTATTGCTACAATTCTAAGGGTGATATTACGATAAGAGAGGCCTAAATTCATTATTCAATTAATAGCTTTAATCTCATAGTTTTTTTATTTCCTTAGCTAGCAGGAAAATTTGATCAAGACGCCCCTTTTTATTATTGTACTAACAACATATTAAAAATCACTAACAAATATGAGACAGTCCTGTACAAGCATTTTGCCAATCTAAATTTTTAATAAAGATGAATTTAAAATTGATTAGCTATCAAACCGTAGATAATAAGTGTCATGTTATTATAGTAAAGTTATTTTACTATAATAATTTGTGCTTACGATCCGTGGCCATGATTACATCTACTTCAGTCTTACTTGGATTATTACTCTTATAAAGTCATTTGGTATAACTTTATATGCTTGCTATGACATAAATGTCTTAACAGCACAGTAACTTAAAAAGTAGTCTGTATAAACGTTATGGATATATAAATTACATGCTAATTAAGATAAAGAGAGAAAATTGTGCTTAATTACAAAATTATGCAAGTAATATTTTTGAAGTGCCTTTTAATAACTTATCTGTTTATTTTAACCTAGCCATATTTTGGAATTAAAGCTTGTAAATTAAACCTATATATCACAATGAAGATTTTGAAAACTGCCTAATTCTTGAACTAAATTTCACATTTATAACCCAATTTAAATCGGATGTAACAATCACCTTCTCGCATTGCACCCTTCTTAGTTATGAAATTTTATATTCTATGAGGTTATCGAACTCACTAATGTTATTAGATAGTTAGACAACCTTATTTGTAAAACTTGATACCACAATCAGAAAATCACCATTGCGCTTAAACTTCAGTTCAGGTCTTGATAATTGGTAACGTACACGTAAAATCATTTAAATGCGTACGAATCGTACAAATGAGACGGGAGTACACTGTGTACCCACGTTTAAGAAGCAGAATTGTGTGGCTAGTCGAGTGAGGCGGTAATTTTTCGCAGCCGGATACAGTGTTACTTTCAACTAGAAGGAATGCGGCCACTGACCACCATCTCATGCGCCCGCCAGTCATACCAGTCTATGCAGACTTCGTATATACCCCCCTAACGTCCTGTGATTAGTGTCTCCCCATTCAATATTTATCTCTATTTACGACTACACAAGGTCCTTACTTCCGAAGAACAACAGACAAATCACTTGTATTTTATGCGACTAGACGCACATTTCAGATGCCGTTGGAGCGATCGATTTATCATAAACTTCAGGGTTTGATAACCAATTCAAAGATTTATCTGTCAACTCATAACTTGTTTCATTATGACTTATTGGGTTCCCAAATGTGAAAGTATATATTGAACACGTATCAACAATTATTTCTATAACCTGTTTAATATGCCGAATTTATGTACTTTTGACTGATTAGGTCAACATTGATCACCATCTCAGTGGCAGATATCAAAGATCACAGATATTTTCAGATTATTTAGGTCAGCCTTTCGGCGATCACGGCCGCACGAGGATGTAACTTATCTCTTTGTCCATCATCTCCGAGAGTACTTATTATGAGACTTGCTTCGCAAACATAATAACACGGAGTGTTGACAATAGTTGCGAATATGTGGGATATTATGACGACGGCTTATCTTTTCCATGCTAAAGGAAAAGAATAGTTAAGAAAAATCCATACTTTAATGAAGAATTGATAT
This sequence comes from Calamotropha paludella, assembly GCA_927399485.1. Lineage (NCBI taxonomy): Eukaryota > Metazoa > Arthropoda > Insecta > Lepidoptera > Crambidae > Calamotropha > Calamotropha paludella. The sequence goes on along the minus strand of OV656813.1, from coordinate 14,312,028 downwards.
TTATGGGGAAATAAATAAAAGAACTTTTTCATTTTGATGCGTACATAATGTCTTATCGGCCACACCTAACAAATTGTAAAAGTAAATGGCATCCCACAGCCGAGAAATTTGCATATGGTCCGTTTGTATTTACGGATAGCCGTCTAGCAACGAGCGCCTGTCGAAATTCGCAATGCTAATAATACAATGGCCAGACGCACCTCGCGTCGCACCGCATCTGTTGGATGCACGCATTAAGAACGAACTATAATAGACCTTAAATACTAGATTTATATCGCTGTTTGCCATAAACTGACAGTTCACCTCCGAAACGAAGTACTAAACTCATTTCGGTGCGCTCCTTGGGTACGGTCGGACGAACAAGGTGAATTCGCTTTAATTTGCTGGGAAATTAGGACGTTGTTTCGCGCAGTGGCGTGTGGGGCCTCTATGTAGGCTACACTGTATTCACGGGCAACTTTCGACAGTCATTGAATGGAGGTTCGATGACCTGACGTTGAAGCGTGGTACGAATTTGCATGTGTCAATGACACGGTCGTCTACAGAACGCAGCCGACGTGGCCTTATACTTTTCCTTTCAATTCGCGCCGAGATACAATTCGGTCGACCCCGTGACACATCGCTGACTTGTTGCCCGATTTTTTATACGAAAATTTTTACTAATAATACTTTTCACGATAATTCTTATTTGTTGTGGCAAAACGTATTGAAACGTATGCGAAACCACAATGACACACGGTGAATATTAATTAGTGAATTAAAATTAAGGAAAAGGAAACGCTGGCTGCATTTATTGCGTTAGGTATACGTAAACAGATTAATAACATGACGTATTCAATGCTTCTCAGCGGGCATAGTGCGACGACACCTTGTTATAAATAAGCTTGAGAAAAAATTTTAAATTTTAGTTGAAGCTTAATTCTTATTCTACATTCGACAATAAATCGAAAAAAGGGAATAAAATTTTGATGGAGAATTAATAGCGAGCTAAGAGTTTGGCAAGAATCTTCAGCCCATCAGACACGTCGGCGCGGAACGTGCGAAATCCAATAAAGTACCACACACCACCTGTGTCTTATTACATTCTTTCGGTGGTGCTCACCGCTTGAGCTCCCCTGGATCCGAACTTTCCATGTCAGGAGATTGCTTGTTGTTCAACTTTTACTTTGAAAATTCGTTCAATTAGTATCAGCGGTCGGAAAACTTTCTTCGGAATGTTTTTGAAATGTAACATTTGGTTACGGTTTGAATAGCGTGATCGATGAAACGGATTTGGGTCAACTGTTTTTTTTAACAAGTGGGAGGCAAAGTTGGCTACATTATCCTTTCCTTTTTGAGGAAAAGCTTTTCTTATCGTCGTTCGTTTTAGGGAGAGAATACTTTATCATTCAGAATAAATGTCATAGAAAAAAGACATTTTCACTTTTTCGTGCTGAATCGTGAAAAGCAAGTACCTAGTTATTTTACGAAACTATATATCATATATCTTGCACATAATAAGTAAGGAAAGCTTTAATATAAATTCACATTTACACATCATACCTGTTGTCAAAGAAATTTCAAAGTATAAAAAAACAATCGAAATATCTTATTGAAATTAAACTTATTTGCGGGAAATTAATCTCAATCAATGCTTTTATAAGTTAACCATAGTTAGACTTATAGAAATCGCCATTAAACTTTGAAGTGATTGAGCGAATTAAACTTTTATGTAACTAATCATTTACTTTATGATAATATTAATTAAAACTAATAAAACATATATGGATATTTATTGAATGATGCTTACTAAAATGAAAAGCCATCGAATGTTTATATTTCTTGAACAACTTTACTTAGTTTAGGATTATACAATTGTTAACAATTATTTTTGCTACTTATACAGAATTAATTTTCATTCTTATATTACCTACACAGTGTGTTGATTAACAAATAAATTCAATTAAATCGTGAAATTTATGGCCAGCGTATAAAAAGGTATTCATCTTGATATTACAATATCATTCGACGACGCTAGAGTGAGACAATAGATCCCTCGGTGGGTGTGCGATTTTAATTGCAAATTTGATATTAGCATATATGCATTGTAAGTTCTTGAAAGGTGCTTGCCCAAGGCGACAGTCCATAAGAGCTGTACAAATCAGAATCTCAATTTAACTGACAGTTAAAATGAAGAACTGTGTGATAACAATACATGTGTTTTATATGAAATATATAAACCAAGATATTTGTATTTTAAAAAAACCTTGATGAAAATATTGAGAGTTAACTGTTTAGTAAGATTGTACTGAACAGTTTACTCCGGATAAACTTAACGTTGAAACGTAGTTAATGATATAATTTAACTGATATAATAAAATAATAAATACATTTTAGTGGATTAAAGATATTTTTTGTCTCGTGACCTAAAAGTTTTACTGAACAACTACACACAAATAAATACACTATATTTCATATTTTGTAATTTAATTATTTGCTACATAGCATTATACATGTCTTGATTTGCTTACAGCTCAATCTACCGTTGAATCCCTCGATATAATAAGTTGTTGATCACCCATCAGATTAGCAACATTTGCAAAGCTTGCTCAACTGAAAGCCCGCTTAAAGCGTAGATTCGTTCGATTCGTTTACTTGAGCTCTTCCTAAAAATAGTTATATGTTAAAATGTTAGACGAAACAAAATTATAACTTCAATTTAAGCAATATAAAATAACGTTTCCGTATTTTAAGTGTCGTAATTGTGCTCAGTGCAGCGTTTTAGTTACTAATTAGTAAATAGAACATAAGCATAGTTTTCCGAATGGTAGCACTGAGGAAATTGTAATTAGCACTGTGTGTGAAATGTAATTGGTTTGCACCTAATTTAGTTGGTAGACGCGTTTGCTGTTGTTCGATATTATGAATTGGTAATTTTAATTTAAAGCACTTTAGTTGATATTTCCAACACCTTTTGTGCTTAAACCTATAAATGAAATACTTTTTATATGGAAAATTTTCACCTTAGATGAGCTTTGGACCCGCGTCATCTGGCAGACTGGGCCAGACGACGTCCCTTCCTTCCCACACCGTTATAATCAATATCAACTACTTGCTATATCTTGTCAGTCTCGTATACTTAAGATTATAAACTTGTTAGTTGACAGTTCTATATAAAAAGTTGTCGAATTTGAGCCTGCTAGCGCCAACGGAATCTGATAAAACAAATAATAAAAATTAATTTAAACACAAAAGTTACTGTGTGCGCTCCGTTTGTTCTAGAGTATGGTGTTCCGTAGTAACTACTATAAATAAATATTTCTTACATTCACACCAATGGCCTAGGCTAGCCCAAAGTAAGCACTGCACTGTGTTATGGATACTAGGGAAGCGGATAGGCATACATATATTATACATAAATAAGTAATAATAATACAAATGTATAAAAACACCCATGACTTAGGTGCAAATGCTCGTATTCATCAAACAAACATTTGCCCCTTCCGGGATTTGAACCCGGATCTGTCGGTGCGAAAGGCAGGATCACTATCGTTGCACCAAACGGTCGCCTGTGAATGAAGAATTACTCTCATATTTCTAGACTCATTTCTCACTTTTTCTCAGACAATTTTATTATTTCTTAACGAACAACTTTTAAGTTCTTCCAGCAGCATCTTTAAGTGAAAAAAAATAATCAAATTAACTTTACAAGTAAGAAATTTTTTTCTTAGAAAGTACTATTTTTCCCTGTTTATTTTTTACGTAGTTCGGAGAGGCCACAAACAATTCTGAGAAATTAGATTATGTACATTAAACAGAACAAGCAATCATAGTGTTAGGAGTTTGCCCATGGATTCAATATAGCAGGTAAATTACATATTATTTGTTAATGCCGACTCCCATGGTAAAGTATATGGATAAAACAATTGATTACTAAAACTTCATTGTATTTTATATTTTCAAAATTGATTTAATCATTTTTATATATTTTTTGCATTTTTAATGCTATTTTATAATATAAATTATTTTAATAGAAAAATACTTAAAAAATTGACTAGGCTCACAAATAAATTGTCAGGCGGCAATAGAACCCGCAACCTTTAGAGGTCCGGTCCGTCGAAATTTTCCAGTAACTACCCATCTAATTATACGCTATAGCCTAACGTTGTCTCATAAATGAGAGGAACAGTCTCTCGTATTCGAAAGAAACATTTTTACAAATGTTTGGACAATCGATTCGGAAAAAAAGGTTCGATTCTCGCCTGAGAATTCACTTGTGAGCCGACTCGGCTTTTTCTAGTATTTATCTAATAAAAAAATTATTTTAAATTGATATTCATTTGTTTGATTTACCATCCTAAAATCAAGGCGTAGAAGAGCCAAGCATTTAAAAATCAAGATTTGTATGTTTGTATTACTTCTATATATTTAAAAATCTCAGTTTCCAGAAACATACAAAGCTTCTCTACTTTCAAGACTAAAGACAATCTTAATAGTCTTTTTCGTGAAAATAAATCAAGGAATCGCAGCAGTAGTCTCGCAAAATTTCCATTGCGAGTACATACATTTCCGAATGCAAAATATGCAAACGATTTGGTTTGTTTCCAAGTAGAAACATTAATAATAATATCAGAAGGATTTATACGGCTATAAAAGTTATGCGTCCGATAAAAGTTATCATGAGCTTTAGAAATATATTGGTGATGTAATTCACTAATCTTTGAAAAAAAAGAATTTTATTTTAAAGCTGATGTATCTTTCATTGTTTCACTATAATACAAATTTCTTTTAATTTCGTAAGTTAAGCTTAACCACCTATTACACACAAGGTTACTATATTTTCATCCGAAGGTTGTCTGGTAGAAATCATTGTACTACCTGACTTTTAAATATTTTTTGTACAAAGTAAATAAAGATAAATTTGTTTTTTTATGTACAGTAAAATATATAATGATTATATTGTCTCTTTATTGTGCTTAAAACGGCATATAAATAAACACTTTCTTTTTTATTTCAGGTACGTGTTTACGTTTAATAACAGATGCTTTAAAAGTTGAAAAATTTCAAAGCGATTGGTAAGTGGAAGCAGGCAATATTTTGTGAAAACTTTTCTGATTAAAAGAGCATTCAGCTTGATTTCCCAGCTGAATACAATACACACAAACTGTATGAACAATCGCAAGTATGTACATACTAACAAAATTCGATAAATAGCCATTCTCTAGGAATAAAATAATTTCATTGGATTATTAATAACATACTCGTACAGTCACAACCGTTTCTCGATAAGGCAGCCAGAGATAAAAATTGGAGAGAGCGTTTAAATGACAGAATATCTATATATGTAAAATTCGCTATCACAGTGTTCGACCGCTATGAACTCCGAAACTACTCTACTATTTATATTTGCTGTATTTGTTCTGACTTAGGACATAGGATAGATTTCATTTTAATATATAACACAGCAACACGTGGCGGGTCAGCTTGTATTAAATATAATACGTTTTTACAATAGGCAGAACTGTAGAGCACAATAACCGACACGGCAAATGTCATATTTCCTATATAGAGTAAAATATTATTATTAAAATATTACAGTTTGTGATTGTTGATTAATATGAAAGCAAAATTGTAAATAATTATTGATCAATATAATTTTCTAGCTTTAAAGATTATCAATGAATAGCTTTATTGATTAAAATAAAGAAACGGCGGGAAGTTTTGTAAGTATATTTACCTGTGGAGGGTAATCTCTGGAACCACTGAATTTATTTGAAAGATTCTTTCATCATTTGAAAAGTACATTATTGATGAACATATCATATAAGTAGACATTATTTTATCCCGAGAAAAGAAGGATAGGTAACTAGTATTTAAGATAAAGTTAATATAATTGTATCATACAGCAACTGTTGTTTTACGAAGTAAAGAAATTGACGGAAAGTCCTTATTGGAAAAGAGTATTTGTAACATTTGATTGAGTCTCGCTTACCAGTCGTAAATAACAACTGGGTTCAAAATATGAGGAAACGCAATCAAGTGGGCCCATTTCCCACCCTTTTTTCGTGTTATGAATCGACTTTTTGTCCGTACTTAATCTTCGTAAATCGTTAAGGATCAGAGACGAACGATGCGACTTTATATCACCTACTGGGTAACTTGTTTGTTTGACTCAAGCACATTTTATAGAAGCTGTCAATGTTACCTTTTACTTTACCCGTTAACATTCTGGTGTATAAACTATATTCCTACCTTGCAAGTGATTTATATGTACTTCTCACGTCCCACGTGTATATACGTCCATTTAGTGACAGAATGGTATAAAAATATTTGGTTCCTATAGTTTCGAAAATGCACATCGGAATAATGCGTTTCTTTCGGTAATCGATGAAAAAAATTCTGAAGAATCTTCCTCTGACTGTAATGTGTTAAATGAACACAATGTTGAAATTTTAAGATATTTTTTTTAAGAGCATTTATTACATTTACATTACATGAACTAATATTTTTATAAGGAGCAATTTAATGGATAGACTGTTATACTTAATGAATTTTAATCCTTCTCTTTATTAGTTTTTAGGGCTACGGCAAACGCGTAATTCTTCTTTGAAATAAAATGAACGGCTGATAGAATCACAGTAATTGAAGTTAGCGGAGCATAGCTTGTTTGTACACGTTATCTCCACGTTAGTCGTTATGCAATGAATAATATTATAAAAATAACTATGGCTGTATTTTATTGTTATGACGAGCCTAATAATGTCTCCACTGCAGGGGCGTTTTAAAGACGAAATTTTTTATAAGGATTGTAACACGGTAAAGTTAATTAACGCACACCGAAGATTGATTTTATAATTTTTGCCCACCCATCTGATGACTAGCTCTTGTTAGAGTTGCTTCACCTCCGCAATCATTACTTAAATACAAACTCGAAGAAAGGTACTTTTGCTTCATGGTTTAAAGGAGGATATCAATGAAGGTGTAATGAGGAATACATTGGCAGTGGTTATCTGACCAAATGCGGTTGTCTTCAATTGGGCACAGAGCAATTGAAAGTTGTCATAGACTTGGAGCAAAGAGGAATGACTGCTAGGCCTGTGCTCATGCGTTTTCATTCTATGCAGCATCGAGTAACAGTGTGGCAAAGGCAAAACGGCACTCACGGGCTCTAAGTTGACTCTCACTGAGTTTATTACGAGGTCAAGGCAGGACGTAAATGTAGCGGCTCGTAATCACTTCGACGTAAGTAAGTGTTGGTCCGGATAATACGCATAAGAAGATTTCTACTATAACGGAACTACAGCAAATCACTAGCCAGCATCCCAAGACCACCGCAAGCGCGCTAATTGTAAACGAACGCTACAGTTATTGGAGTTGTTTTCGGTGCTCTCTAATTTGGTCGGGTATTCTTTATCGTGGGGTAAACTGAGTTTTTTTTTTATTATTATTATTGTACCTATTCGCTGAATCGCTGTTTGCCGTCTTTTTTATTTGCAATGTTATTCACAGATAATTGTATATGTTCGGCAGGGTCGTGACATGCACATCCATATCAGCCTGTTGAAAATTCTTAATTACCCTAATTCTCTCGCCTTTATTCGTTCTCGTTTCCGGTATCTTCCCCCATCTCTACGTTCCCGAAGGTCCTGCATCCCTAAAGTACTGGAACTGCCCAGAAGCAACACTAACTTTTAGCAGAACTCCTCAGTGCGAGCTGCGCTGCTCTGGAACAAACCCTAAAATGACTACAAGAATGGTCGTCCATTTTATCATTTAAAATGAAACTGAAGGAGCACTTTCTGAATTTATCAAAGAAATCAAATCAAATGTGTTTTATTTCTATGTGTTGTCTCTTATTTTTTGATGTATATATTATTTGTATATATATTTATATGTTTATTTCTGTATATCTTCTATTATACAAACATTTATTTCACGTGACTGCTTGTCTGCAATTAGTGACACCCACATATACGACCAACCATACTTATTCTGAGTTGCCTGGAAGATTCTCTTTTAAAGATAAGTCCACCCTTGCGAACATTTTACCATTTATTGTATATTATTAATTATTTATGTGCAATAAAGAATATAATAAATATATTACAACGACAGTACTACTAAATCCCAGGTACAAAGAAAAGTTAAAAAGTTAATTTGCACATCGAACTCAAACGAATCAAAACTCTATGGCAATTTTTGCTACTATTAATCCGACCACAGAGGGTGTAATGTCAGTAATATAAGAACCTTATTTTACGATTTAATGCTAAAAACAAACAAGTAGAGTTAATTATTTGTAAATATATAAATCTTATTTATTGATGACATTTTCGTTGGAGGAATTCATACAATTTTACTAAAACTCGTCATCGATAAATAAAACAGCCTTCGCTGTTTAATGTTTTAGAGTATAAATGTCTTGAAATGTAAAAGGACTCGTGATTATCGTCACCTTTACATAGTATATGAGCCGTGAAATTGAGCGGTGTTGCTGCGTTCGGCGAGATTTAATTTAAAACCTTGTCTTTACCCTTTCCAACAGCCAGTTTAAGATAATATGATGTGTAATATCAATTAATTAATGAACACATCATTCAAGATTTTTATCGTTTCTTATGTTTGTTTCTTATTATGTTTATGTACGATAAGACACTGTAAAATTCATGCATGAAGCAGTCATTTTTTATTTCTTTTTGTCACGTTATAAAATATTCGTCTTTGAATAATAGTTACGTTGTTCTTATTCCTACAACAATTTACACAATTATTCTTTATGGAGATCAGCTATACGAAGGACCAGACGGTTGAGCAAAGGCGTCACAGTTAAGAATGTGGTAAGGTACTGCCACATACGTGTATGTATGTAGTAGTAGCTTAAGAAACACTTAATAATTTTTCTGTGAAAGACTCGGTAGCTCTATTATTATAATCAGATATATTAAAACTATATCATTTATTATTTAGATAGAAAAATACAAAAAAAATTGACTCGAAATTTTCTAGTACCTTTCTAATATAACGCTGTATGTCAGCGTTTTCTCATCAAGGAACATGCTCTCGTTTTTGAAATAAACAGTTTTAAAAAGATTTGGGTAATCGATTTAGATGAAACAGCCAATTAGTTTTATAATTTAATATTACATTTTTTCAATGCTATCTTATAAGATTAATTATTTTTATAGATTAGTGTTTTTCTATTAAAATAATTTATCTTATAAGATAGCATTGAAAAAATGCAAAAAATATATAAAATTATAAAATCTATTTCATTTATGTTTGTGTACACAGAAATATTGAAATGTACTGCGATGGTAGACAGTGCAAGGTAACCGCTGTATCTACTGAGTCACGATTGAATTGGGGAGCCAGACGGATCCGGACGTATTAATTGCGGCAGGTTATTGCTCACGCATCCGCGAGGAAATTAGGATCAACCGGCCGCGATTCCACGCCCTCTAATCCCCCGATGCGGTGCAAAATTCGCTCAAAAAAGCAATTTCAGAAAGCCCTAAGTCGTTTCGCGACCAAAATAAAATATTACTTTTAGATCCATAAGAAAAACAACGGGATTTAGCTGTATTGCAACATTTTACTGCGGCATTGTGAACACACATAAAATTTATAGGCGTTAACGTCTCTAGGCTCGCAATAAACAGTTAGTCCGGCGGGTAAGCTGCGGGCGCCGCGGGACGTTTTAATATTTTCTCTCAACGACTCTTTGAGCCGGTAGTCGGCCACGGACGCATCACTCCGCAATTAAGGGCCAGACAAAACATCGTCGACTGCGAGCGCGCGTTTCATCAAATATTAAACCCAGCCTGCACCCGGTATCCGAACAAATCCAACAGCGCATTTAATATTTTACTTAAAACGGTCTGCGGTTTCCGACGGAGTTTTCTTGCGGCTTTACCCCGATTTAAGTTTTGTTTAGCGCTTGCGGAGGTAGGTGCGGGTGCGTCGCAGTTCTCTACTAAATGCTTGATGCGATGCTGTTTTAGTGCTTCTAACTTTGCAAACGACTGCCTGCACAAACTCGACGAAACATCCATTATCTTAACGACTATAATATTTATAATAAAGATTGCTCGCTTGCTTTTAGTGTTCATAATGAAAAAAATATTGCAAGCTTAATTTGCTGCGTATTATACCCCTAATAAATTTGGGCTATAAAAAAGGCCATTTTAAATACTCAGCATACAATAACAGTCGCAAATGTGTCCGAAGAAAACAAATTGTTGAGTCGTGCTGAGCTCCTCGAGGAGTTGCGAGGACTAAACACAGAAAAACGCCAACATTCATCGAATCCCTAACTCGGCTGCTAATGAATATTCAGGCAAAATGACACCGGTTGTCTTGAATTTGCAAGAAATAATCCCCGACATCCGACCGCTATAAATCTTTCAGTATCAAAATGGTAATTTCTTAGAATGTATACTTTGAATTAAAAACTTACAATAATCACCTATCTGAAGAAATAAGAATTTTCGTGACTTTATCTATTTAACGTAATGAAGAATGAAATATCAATGATATCTGATTTGCAAATACTTAATGCCAATGCAATTTGTTCAAATGAAAACAATGTATAAAATGTTACTGTCATTTACCTGAGCTATAATACTAATATTTACTCGTATATCATAAACCAACACACGCTTAGCGCAAAAGCGCTGAACATTTATAAACACTACTTTTATGTATAAGTGTGCTTAACACAACAACCTCCATAGCTTTTGAACAACAATGTTTTATATACTCATTTTTATATTTTATTCCATCTCGCAAATTTACAGGAATTCCAACCATACAAAAGGCCCCCGATGTGTTTCTATGACTGACGATTAAAGCAAGCAAAGCCTCTGTTTTTTACATTAAAACAGATTTATAGGACAATTTTTCAACGTTGACTTTGTTACAAACCTACTCAATTAAACAAACAACGGGGAATTCATTAAAAATAAAAGAATAACGCCCCTGCCGGGCGCTTCGGGTTGAGGGCTTTGAAACTTCTCAATACGATAAGAATGCCCTGTGATTGTTGTGCAGCTATGCAGAATTTAGTGTAACGTGACCCTTGGGATACGCTCTAAATGAGCTGGTAATTACTGTTGCGGCGGCAGCCGGCCTGAAGTCATTTCCGTCCCAGTTCGCCATTCCTCGTCATTGCGGTGTTTCGCCCTTACAGTTTCAATTAAGCTCTTACTTTGGAATCGCGCAGACTTTGCACGCTTCTCTATTCGAGAGAACTACACAAACCGATAATTTTAACCTTACTTGGTTGAATTTAAGATTCTATGTATAAATAATAACAACTGATAACAAAAAGGAACCTGAAATGTCATTGGCAATATTACATTTAATTGTATTGCCCACTTAAATACCTACAGTATCAAAATTGTGATATATCTACAACACTACTGACATGTGAGGTCGCGACTCGCAAGGCGCGCGGGAGATGCTTGTTTTCCTTTATCGGCAAAGTTTGGAATTCCTTAGTCAATTAAGCGGTTATTTGTAAACACCACTGACACCAAGTCACGCTATAATTTCCACGGAACGCGCCCGACTCCATCCCTTGTGCGGCTGTTCGCCGAATCAAGCGACGCCTTAGGGTTGCTTTGGTGCAAAACCACGGGTCAATATCACCTCAAAATACTTTAAGCGCAAGTAAGCGTTATAAATCCTTAGCTTGTGAAAATTGTGCGTCCAAAGAAAAGTAATATATGCTACAGAATAATACAAAATCTTTACAACTTATTTGGTGTTGCCGTTGTCTTTGGTTTGTTTTCGAATGCTACCTATCTATCTTGAACCATTCGTGTCTGCCTTTAGGCTATTATTGTTTTTCTCGTTCTTTGTACTTTAAACTTTGTTCCAATTAATATTAGTTTTATCAAGTATTCATTATGGAAGCCTGTATAAACACTTTATATTTTGTATACACAATATTTTATACAATTTGGCTATACCAAAATGTTTACACGGGAGGAACTCAAATGAAATGTAAGTTTAATGAAACATACATGTTAATAACTTATTATATTCAATTTATATATATATATATATATAAATTATTTAGTTATTTTTGAGATTTTAGTAGTAAGTGACTTAAAGTCAATAAATAACAGTCTTAAAAGTATCTAGATCAAGATGACTCTCGTAAGTAGAAAATGGTCAGAAACTAAGAAATTAACAAGTAACGGTGAACTTCAACAATTGTTCAGGAACAAAAGGTAACTGATCCTTTCATTGTCTACCCTTGTTTTGTTCTGAACTATAAAGAATTAACAAGGGAGCGGCCGCTATTAATACTATTCGTACTGAAAGGAGGTTGGACTAAAAACGGTTGTCCAAAAACGTTTAGGAACAAAGAAAGTTAAGGATCACTATTCACGAAATCCCTTTTGTTAATCCATTTGTCAAACTTAATGATATTGTTGCGCGACCGGAAGCGTAGTATCGGACCATGGTGCGATCAACGGGAAAGCTAGCTTCCGCCTAAACCGATTACCCAAGATGTTTAAGTAATTTCTTGGCCGTCCGCTGTTAATTAAGGGAAATTATTTAATTAATTGTTTTCCTTTTACGTAAGATACTATATACTTTTTAGACAAAAATTGTGATTAAGTGTTTTTGAATCTCTTAGTTAATGAATTTTAATTATAACAGACTTAAAATAAAAGAGAAAGGTTTATATTGTTCAGGTAATATAGTCAATTTAACATATGTCTGTATAAAAAATAACTTGCGTATCAAAATAGCCTTTTAAAGAACGTGGTTGAGAAGACGGACTATCTGGAGTACATTTGTATTATCTGAAAAATCGTTCTATGCCTTTCTAGGCCTTTCTATAAACACTGATGAGAATAATAGAAATAATGGGCCAAAGTCCGCGTCAGCTCATGAGGGTGCAGCTGTTAGCACCTACCAATCTGCACTGGGACTGAAAGGCAGCTGGGACCGACCGCTTAGCTTGACTTGTAAAACACGGAGGAGCTTAACATTAAGTACCAATCTAATAGCCAACTCTTGCAAATGTGACTTAACTTTTGCAATCAATAGCTGGAAGCGCTAACCACTGCGTCATCAAATTCCTCGAGGAAAAATAAATGTTATTGAAACAAAATCCCGATATGATGCCAGACATTGGATTCTCTGGTGTTTTTAAAATAGCTCCAATTCAGTTCGTTTCAGCCCATAAATTGTTAATACTGTGGCTACAGTAAGTGTAAAAAGTACATGTGTGGGTTTAATTTAAAGTTTTCCTGAAATTCGTTATTTCCGCCTTTTTGAAATCTAAAAATAAAAATATTACTTAAATAATTTATACTAACTGCAATAATCGGTCTAACACAATATTTTGTTGAGTTTATGTCCACATAACAAATCATATATATTTTATATATACAATGTTATGCAGCTGTACGCATAAAAATATATGGATTTACTTAAGTTTAGCAATTGATTATGAAAATCTATAACTCTATAAGCGGAATGTAGAGCTAAAATACTTAATGTCTTACGTTATATTAAGCAACCTCATTCGTAGTTCACATTATTAACTTTAAAAGTAACAGTATAATTAAAAGTTGATATTACATAACAAACAATCCCGTTTATAACTTATATTACTATAATGTTAGTGACCATGAAAGTTTAAAACAATAAATTGGCAACCATTCTATTTACAACTTTTAAATATTTCAAAATATACTTTAAACTAAATTAAGCGAAAAACTATGACTTTGTATTCACAAGTAGATTGCTATTTATATTTCAGAAAATATACTTTTTTCATTTATCAAAGGAAAATAATTTCTTGTTTATTATTTAGCAGTTTTTTTTTTGTTATAGTTAAGTTATGCTTTTTTTCTGAAAAAGTAAACAGATTAAAGTCATTTTCAAGATTCATAGACAAAGGTAAAGGAATATTGCTTAAAACTAGTCCTAACATTGAAAATAAGTTATATTAAATGTTGTTAGTGTTTTTAAGAATTTTGAGATAATTCGTTACTTTTGAAGAATTTTTTGTTTAATCTTGGTGAACAAATTGAGGTCTATGTTATTCAATGTAAAAATAGTATTACGTTGATAATTTCCTTTTGAAAAGGGGTCTAAACATTAGGTAAAGTGCTGAATAAATATAAAAGATAATATGATTTTTAGTTAGTATGAGCATTTACAATCTGTATATGTATATGTCACGCCATAACTTCGAAGTATAGGTGTATATATTCTCTTAAAATATAAATTTCAAATTCAACTTCGTACGTTCAAAGAAAAAAAAAAGAACAAATGGCAGAGAGTACAGAGTGCATGCGTTTTGTCCGTCGTCGACTTATTTATAGGGGCGGGCGTCGTCGACCGCACAAGGCCATCGCGCCCGCGCCCGCCCAAACGTGCCTTCCTTGGGGTTACCGTTTATTTTTTAGCCTGTCTGGTTCCGAGAATAAATCTGTCTGCCAAATAAATCCTGTGAACGGCGCAAAGTTAATTAAAAGTCAATATAGCAGTTAATATAATCATTTAGATGGATGATCATCGAAAGATTAGTTCTTCATTGTTTTAAATGTAACTGGGATAGATAAAAGTAATGTTCAAAAAACTTAAATGGGTGACATACTCGTATAAAACAAGAAAAAAAAATGGTTTAATTTTAAGCAATCAAAGCCAACTTGGTGAATAATGCTTGCCAATCATTGCTGTAACTGTAACTACATACATAAAACGTAATCAATCACTCAATGCATTCAGTGACAAGTATAGATAATACACCGCACATTCTTGTAACGTTATAACTGTTCGATATCTACTGTTAAATCATTATTTCGCGTTACAGGTGCAAAGTTTATCTAATTAGTCACAAAGAAGCCTCATAACTGTCGCTAAGTTGCTGCCGTAGATTATTTCGCTTTAAATTCTCCCGACGCGTAAATTTCTAGAATGTTGCGCTAAATAAATCAACCAGTCCCCATCTCCGTTCCTCTGAAGTCAGATAACATCTGTTCCGATTAAACCGGAGAGATTAGTGTACACACACATCAGAACAATCCTCGTAAATAAATGGATTAAAGCCATGACTACAAAGAAATAAATAATTTAACAATGATCAATATAATATATTAATCTGAAGAAAGTAAAGAAACTGTTACATAAGATAAAGTTTCAACAACGTTATCTAATCTAACTAGCGAGCAAATATAATGTAGCTAAGAAAAATCATTGAAAACATTCGATGAATAAAATATCTTTGCAGTTACAGTAGCTAGCAGTAGCTTTGATCTAAACAATTTACTATATACAATCTGTCAACATCGTCGGGTTCGAAATTGGAGATTCAATATTCGTTATTAGAAAACTTAATTGGTGCGATGTCAACATATTCGGCAAGGCAAGGAGCACCACATTGCGCACTAAGCACCCGTGTGATTGAAATTCCCGCTTTCCATATCGTATAATCGCTATTTGCAATTCAATTATTATAGTAGGTAAGTAGTTATAGAGTTATATACCGAAACTAGTCCTAAGGGATAAACAATGACTTGATTTTCACAAGTTACTGTAATTTAATTTTGGAGAGACAAGATCTTAACATTGTTCCTAAATTAGGACAGGTTCATATATGCTAAATATAAGGTTAGGTTATATAATAGAAATATAAAATATAGATACAATTAATTAACCAGATTTCTTCTGTTACTTGTTTTTTTTTCATGTAACACAAAATTTAACCAACCATAAACAATTGGAATCAAACCCCCCAATTGAGTTATATTGGTTTAACTCTAGGAGCCGATGCGGATTATACGTCGATCTTTCTTTTTCAATCTTCGCTGTTTCGGCTGCGTTTTCTCAATTTACTCCCTGTTCGGTAAACGAACTCCAAAATTCTGAATCAGACTTGATTGAATCGCAGTCGCGCCCGCGGGAATGGAGTTATTTTCCAACCTATTTCGTGCCACGTCGCTGGTACGGTCGACATCTCGCTCAGCCCTGCACTCCTATGCTCACGTGCCGTGCCCTCTCTAGAAATTTCTTCCAGTTCATTTATTTATTTGTACACTGTTGTTGCACCCCTACTCTCATATTTGTCGATATACTTATTTATTGAGCGAGAAAATTTATCGCACACGTTAGCGAAAAAGTTTAACTTTAAGTCTTGTTTATATACTGAAAACTGTATCGTAAACGGAGACAATAAATAACTGCGGAATAGTATGTATACCTCTCGGTTAACTATTCCGCGGATATGCAAAGAGACCATTACTGCAATGCAGCAATGAAATCGTAAACCATTTTCTGGATTCCTGTATAGTTTTCTACAAGCGTAGCTACAACTCGAATTGTTTGCTAAAATAAAACCTTGTGATGCAGGAAATAGCGGATGACTTTATTTGGCTTGCACCTGGCAAGCTACGAAGTCTGCATACAATACAAGTGTGTTCGTAATAACTTTCTTTTACTGATACCGGTATGTAATAAGCGTTTGTGAGAAATCTTAATAAACCTCAGACGCTTGTGTGACGCACGAGTTCAGTGGAGCATAATCTGTAGTAATATAGGAGCTCATTTACGTTACTCGTCCAGTTGTTTCGATTCACGTTTCTCGGACAATGGGTGAGGTACAATGCGGCCTGAGCGTCATCAATCAAAGCCCCCACTAGCCCTCGCGCTGCCACCCTCGCACACGCTGATTTACCCTTACATTACAGGTAACGTCTACACAAATATAACCCCATCAGACCGACGCTTCGACCACGCAAGGGTCGGGGCTCGGACTACTGAAACTAAATGCGAACCAAACGAAAGCGTTTTGTTTACTGCTCTGCTTTTAGAAATTATTCGAAACGAATTTTACCTTTTCAATAACATTGACTACAGAAGTAAAATACCTTGATTATTATATAATTCAAATACACAATAAATTATATATTAATAAAGATTACGTAAATATATTCAGCATTCTCCAAGTAATGGCAATGAAATTAGAATTAAGTGGTAAAGCATCAGTGAAATGGACATTTACAAAACCAGACCGCAACAATGAAACAATGCGATGTCAAATGAAACTCCGGCAAGCATCCCCATGAGGTTTCTGCCGATGACAATGGGTAGTTTACATACTCACAGCTTTAACTATAGGCCAGCATCAATAAACAACCGCTAGCGTAAGCTTGTTGTTAAATCCTCATTTGTCTTTTTTCATTGCTGCTTATACAAAGTGCCTTTTTTAAAATATCACACAGGCTTTAAAATATTCACTACTGTTTCGATTCCCTAAACTACGATTTCGGATTAATAAGTAATATTTGTGGACTAATTTAAATGTGCTTTTGGATGCCAGTTTCTGGCGATTACACATTTATTTTATTATTATTGCTGTTCTTGTGCATTTATTTGAGTCTAAGAAAAAGCGAGAAGGTTTCCTGCTTTATTTTTTATTAATTTAATTACTTAGGTTTAACTGTATACTGTTATTTAGTTCTTACACTTCCCCGCACTTTACACATTTAAATAAAACTATTTTTAATTTAACTAAAGTTATTTGTAGCTTTCAGAAAATATACCCCTCCTGATGTGATCACATTATTTCTTCAGAGACCATTAGTCACAAGTTCGGCTGCGATATGAATCTTTGCGTAAGTTAGAATTCGGAGGCTTATTTCCATTACTAAGAGGTCGGTCAAATGTCTAATGGGGAGGATTGCGTGACTTGGTACTTTACTGCAGTGCTGCTAATAAAGTGTAGAAACAGTATCTAGAAATAGCTTTTTGTACTTTTTTATTATCCACTGATTTTAGGTGTAAATAATTTTTAAATCATGATATTTTTTGTAATCTATCCACGTCTGAAAATTTAAAAAACCATATGAGATTTCAAAACATGATACATGTTCTGAAACCTTATAATCTCAGTAGAAAATTTACCACTGCTGGATGAAACCCTTTCCCGAAAATGGAAAGGCTTTGCCATATTCTCCTCGCAGTAAAAGGCCATAATTCGGAAAACGTTTATGCTTGTTTTGTGGTCTGCGGGAGGTGATTACCTCTAGTGTCATTAGTCGCCTTTTACAACATCCTTAAGTGAGATGTTACCCTGACCCTAAAGGGTTGCCGCAATTCTACTTGTAAATATAATGTACAAATATAAATAAAATATGTTTTAATAAAAAAAAATACGTTTTGAAGTCATCTTCGTTGCAGAAATTTAAACTTTACTTAATTATTCTATAAATGTTAGCGCGATTATTCGAAACGTTAGCGCGATTCATTTCGGTACAGCGACATCTATAACTGAGACACAACCACGCGTGGCCGGGTCAGTTAGTCTATAATCTAAGATCACAGTGGTTTGTGTGTCTGTCTGTCCGCTCTTTTTCCATTGTATATGCGTTACCATAGCAACGCGTTAACCGCAAGTAGTTCGTCTACCGGACGCTAGAAGGCGCTAACGGAAAGATATTTAATAATAGAAAAAAATTTAAGAATATTGTCCACCCGTGCGAAGCCGGTACGGGCCGCTAGTTGTAATATAAATAACTTACTTTTTTATAATAACAGTATATAGCCTTCTGTTAAAGCTGACCTAGAATCGATACAGCAAAAAGATAGATAGAAACCTACCGATTTAAAATAAGTCATTTACTCACAAGATCAGGCTAAATTCATTTTCTAAATCTATTATTTGTTATGAATACGTTAGTCGGTCAATCACTCAACACTCTTTGATATTATCATAGAACTTCTGCTGTATAGATCAATCTACATCCGTAAACGTTGCCACAACGGTCCTAATCGACAGCTGACAGTGTCAACGAATGATTGCGGTTGGGGCGGCAACACTCGATACTAATCGATATCCTGACAACTTACAAATGTCATTACACCTCAAAAGCGGATGTGCACATTGTGATTTGTTGTAATATTTCGTTAGAATAACAATTTATATTATCTAGTGAAGCCTGCTATTAACTCAGATAAATAATTATTACTATTCTTGAATTACTACTGCTAGCTTTTAGCTTTCTTATGACAATGTTTAGTCATAAACGTCGTTCATACCGCAATAATAATCATAATAATAAGCAGTTTATCTTTCTATTTATATGCAACCTATAAAATAATAATAAACAGAAGTTGTGGCAGAATATAGACGCATGTTTTTTCTCAAAATTTTCCATAAATTTTGTAAGATCTATTGTGATCTATAGAGTCGTTCAATTATTAAAGCAATTCTAACTAAAAATAAATTTAAACGTGTGATTCAAATTGCGAAGAGGATAAGGAAGTATAAATTCCATTGTTAAGAATGCATTCTCGAATTCGTTATATTTCATTTAATATAGAACCAATTTTTAACATTTTCGTTTACTATGTAATTAACTTATGTCTTACAACATTTTGGCATAATATTCAGATTTTAATAATTTTAATTGTTATTATTCTTTGTTTCTTGTCTTTTTTCTGTATCTAATAGAGATAAGGTATATAGTAAGTTAACTATTTAAAAAAATATTTATTATACACCATATTTTGTTCTGACAAAGTATCATTATATTGTGCCGCATAATTACATTAGTAGTTCTTTATGATTCCCTAAGGTTATACATAATAGGCAAATGAATTGTGTATGCACGTACATACTTAACATTTTGTATAAAAAGTAAAACTACGGCTATAAATGGCTCAAATTTGCCAAGCACTTTCATTTATAAGCACTTTCTTTTAAAAATAAAAAAAGCTATAAGATGTGTTTTTACTTTTTACATTTTAATGCTTAAGGTAAAAGAACTTCTTGTATATTTATCTATCTATTATGAAAAACTTCTTGAACAACAGCTAGAATGTGAACGGTGACGTTATCATTTTCTAATTGATGCTACTTTATGGTCTGACCATTATTCTGGCTGGTAATGAAAAAGTATCTGGTTTAGATTATGATTAGAATTGCTGGCACATAACGGACATTAAAATTATTCACAAGAAGATAGAAAGACAAATGTACTAAATAATTCTAAATATTGTAAATTCTAATTCTGCATTACCCCTTATTTGAAAGAACATTCTTTTATGTTTGCTTTTATGCTTTGATTATATTTTCCTTCACTTCAAAATTAAATTAATATTGAAATTAAATCAATTGAATTGCATGATATAACCAACGTTTCATTAAATTCTTGTTTATAAAATCGATCGCATTTGCACCATTTTGTGAAAATAATATATTTTTTGAGTTATTAAAGATCCGTATCGAAACCACAACATATAACAAGAAACCAAGAAAATATACCAAAATATTTAATGGGAAAGGACTCTTGGTTTATGAAATTCTATAAACAATATCATCATGGTGGAAATTTTAAATTGTATACAAACTAATTATTGCTGTTCATTGAAAATTTACTTTCTTTCAGTGACAGTAAATGTCAATTAGGTACCTGAATCAATTTTGTTTTAAGCATTTAATGAAATGTCAACTTTATAAAAAGTATAAAAATACAAACCCCGTTTTTGTGCTATCTTCTTTCGTATCGAATATAAGTAGGTATTTACAACCGTTTTTTATTTCAAAACAAAAACTGTCCTAACAAAGTATATTGTTACCCGTAAAGTGTCCAATAACCGAGTTAGAAACAGACTCGGCCGCGGGGGCGTATGATTAGAAATCGATAACTGCGTCACATTTCGCCTTACCTAATGTTATTCGAGCCATTGTGATGTGACCATGTGTTATCTATTGTGCTATAATCCCGATTGGTGGGGATTACAGTATTTCCTCTGCAGCCAAGGGTTCGTTTTTATAAGCTTTTAACTAGTTAAACAGATGGTGACATTGTAGCTGAACGATTGTTCGGGATCAGTTGATTACAATTTGGAATGAAATTGTGATTTTGTACCAGTAAGCTCTAAAACTCATCTGCAGGCACATAGACCTACCCATAAATTCCATATATCATAAAAGTCCAACAGGATAATAAATTGTTTTAATTTTTATGATCAGTTAGATAATAATTCATGAAAACGGAGTAACTTCCATGTTTTAATATATTTTATATTTCTACACGTTGCTTGCGCCATCGTCATAGAAGAACTGAAGTTTTTTGTGAATGGTATTTATGTGCAGACGTTTCGGTCTACCCTCCTCCACAGTCTTTTATTATACTCGATACCACTGTCTATAAATTCGCTATTCACTTGAAACTATTCACGACACACGATGCTCACAGTATCAGATCGCCAAATGGCTCTTTTTGTGTTGTGTTATTTTTACACCAACGGACTACTGGATACGGATTCCAAATATTCGACAATTTAAACCCTTAAAGAAAAGTAATAATTCCGTTTTACTTAAAACTAATCCAACAGTATAAGTTCAATATTCTAAGGAAGTAACCACATCTATTCTGCTCTAATATTTTTTATTTGGATAATAAATGAATCAATCTGAATAATATTGTAGGAATAAAACCCGAAATTTTCTACGTGACCGCGACTTTTCAGCATTTAGCATAAATTCAGACGCATCGGACTCTGAATCAAGCTGAATAAGTGTTATTACTTCCTAAGGAAATATGATCATTAACCTTATTCATCTAGACGGCCGATAGCTTTTTTAAATAAAATATTAATAAATAATATTCAAAAAAATACTATTTGTACTGTACAACTGTGAAAATGTATTATTTCCTTATTAAGAGGTAAACAAATCGAAACTTATGTTAGTTTCAAATAATATCAATGATTTTAAATTTTAAATGAATATCAATGTTGAACTTTAAAACGGCTCATTTCCATAATCGTAGTTGTGTAGCCTAACGACTTAACCTAAGTTTTGTTAGTCTCGTGCATCGACATGATAATAAATAATTACAAAATCCCATACTAGACTGCAATTTCCAATAAATGTATTTGTTATCCTTTCGCAAGGGGCTTCGACAAATATATATTTTTGATAGCGCACTTATTATCATTTGCCTTGTAATATGATAACATTTAAAGAAGTATACGGCAGAGATTATCTCTGCAGAAGAGAATATTTTCGAAACTTTTTTCTGTTAAAACGTAAATGCCCAACGTTACATACGTTATATTACAGTATCTCTGTGCTGCAAGAAACACACAATAAGGTAGAACATTCATATAGTGGTTAAGTGTTAATGCAGTAAAACATGCTATGCATAACAAAGGCCCGTGCAGGCCTAATAGAATAGTATAAGTAAACTCGGCGTCAAAAAAATCGCACCTTATAAAAATCTTATTCAAAAATTCCTAAACCTTATATAGAGGATAGTGTTAGGTATCATTAGAAAGGTAACAAAAAGGAGCATCAAACAACAATTAAGTGCAATCTTTTTTTTAATTAAAATTATACAAAAAGCATAAAAATTTGAAAAATAATAAAAAATCTTAATTAAGTCCTAATTAATAATCGATAATTTACAAAAAAAATGTACAAAAAGTGTCTTAAAATTAACTCAAAATCTAGTGTTACCCCCCCTTGCCCTGATGACGGCTTCCATACGGTCCCTCATAGACCTCACCAACTTCAGGAGCTCTTCTTGAGGGATAAGACCCCATTCTTCAATCACCGCGGTTTGGAGTTCCTCTAGAGTCGAAGGAGCCGGATCCCGAGATCGAACCTTACGTTTAAGATGGTCCCAGAGGTGCTCTATCGGATTCAGATCAGGACTTCTCGCTGGCCACTGCATCACAGGAATTTGGGACCTCCGCAGGAAGTCGTTCACGATGGCTGCAGTGTGTGCGCGAGCGTTGTCGTGCATTAATGTGAACCCCTCGCCAAAAGATTCGGCAAAAGGGACCACATGCACATCCAGGATCTCTGTGATATAGCGGCGCGCAGTCAGCGACCCTTGTCCGCGAGCACCTCCGGTCCGGGAGACGCAGACCAGGTCGGTTTTGCCGGCAGCCGACATACCGCCCCAGAACATGCAGGATCCGCCTCCATATTCCACCGTCTCCTGGATGCAGGCTTGAGCGAAACGTTCACCCTGCCTCCGGTATACTCTTCTTCGTCGGTCGTTGCAGAAAAGACACACTCGTGTCTCGTCTGAGAAGAGAACAGCTCCCCACTGCTCAATGGTCCAATCGACGTGGTCGCGAGCAAACTGCAAGCGGGCTCGTCGGTGCGCTGCAGTCAATTTTGGACCTGTAGCAGCTCTGCGGGCTGCTATGTTCTTCTCCTTCAGTCTTCTTCTAACCGTGGATACACTCACGGTGCGTCTGCGAACTGCCTGGAGCTCCTGTTGCAGCTGAACAGCGTTTGAGAAGCGATTTCTCAAAGAGTACGACACAACGAACCGGTCGTCTCTTTCCGAAGTGCAGCGACGTCTACCGGACCCATGTCGCCGGATATAGCCACCGGTCTCTAAAAAGCGCTGGTAGACTCTACGAACCGAAAAACGGCTCAGATTCAGTTGCCGGGCGACATCACACTGCCGCACCCCTGCTTGCAGTAGTGCAACCACTTGAGCGGCCTCATCAGCTGTAGTGTCCATTTTCCAGATGTTCTTTCTTCAGTAAAATCAGTGCGTGTGTCCCCTTCAACGGTTTAATAGCGAATGACCCACATTGAACCCGTGTTGACCTCTTTATACCCACAAAGTTAGCGCAACTCGCGACTCTCCCGAGCAGCAAAATTTCCTTAGAATTTTTGTGACCCTTTATTTGTTGCTTTAGGTTTTATTTGATAATGAAAAATAATGTTTTTTTATTAAGTTAATTAAGTAACCTTTTAAATAAAATTATAATTAATACGACTGCATGTGCATATCCAGAGTTAATGCCATTTGAACGTGATTTTCTTAGAGGTGCGATTTTTTTGACGCCGAGTGTAGTTGCTTAGTTACGTCACATTAATTTTACTTCGCACTACCTGATCCTGACTTCTCAAACTATAGTGACCACTAGTCTAATGCCATCAATATAATTTAGAAATTCTTATATATTCTTGCAAAGTGAGGGGTTAGAGACAGTTTATGGTATAAACGAACTTATCCTAATTCGTCATTTGTAATTTTACAGTTGTATAATTTTACTACGGTGGTGTGCTACGAGCAATGAAACCATCATTATTTAAAATTAAATCTTTTGTTTTCCGATGCTAGTGTTTATATAGAATTTATCGAATCTAAAAGAGCTCAGTAAACATACTGACTAACGCCTAGCATAATCGATGATGAATCATCATGCACATGTGAGCTAGTAACATTGATAACCTTATGATTGTGATCGAGAAGTTATTGGTAATGATTCATTTGAAATATAAAATTAAGCTAAGTGCCATAAACACACACATACGTTCTTTTTAGATATAGAGTTTAAATTACGTTTATAACAAAATTTACACGTATAAGAACTGCCAAACCAAAATACTTTTCCACATAAGAATCAATGAATAATTTAAAAAACCTTATAACTGAACAGAATGGGTAACAGATTATAATTTGATATTTAATTCACAATTTTTAACTATCCTAAGACATGCCTAAATTTTATGTTAAATAAAGCGTTTACAAATTTGTTACTTAATTAAACGCGGCACAATTGATTAAATTTTATTAAAAACAAACTTGAGTTTTATAAATCTTAATATCAGAAGAATCTTAATATTGAAAGACTTGTATAAAATATACTACGCATTTATTTGGCAAAACTACAAAAACTGTAACATAAATAAAGTACTTAATAAATCTTGTGTCATATGTAACATAATAAGTACCCTACAATTATCTGTAGGATAAATGCGTCCATAAACTACGGACTCGCAACGGGAATAGTACAACGTCTTTGTTGCAACAGATTTATAGACCCAATTTCTAACTTATTAGTCACTTGTTCACTTAGGTTACGGATGCTGAAGTCGGAGTAAAATGTATTTGTTCGTAAGAATGAGACGAAAATATTATATTTTGACTTAAGGCAACATTAAGGAATATTTACCCCACCTTTAAAGATCATCAAGATCTCTATACTATCTTTAACGTCAAAAGGTTATTTTCTCGTCACCAAAGTAATGTTTCATCACTGACTCATAAAAACGACTAAGAATTTTTATGGCCGCCACCAAGCAACATTCATATTTGGGCGGCCAAAGCTCTTGCATAGTTTGGCGACACCATTACGGCATTCTGCACACGGGCGTGTAATAAATCTTTTTATGCGCCGCAATGTAGTCTGCATTGGGGTCTGCGCTTCCTACCGTTACTGGCCGCTACGGTCGAGAACTTTACCTAGGGTACTTAAAGTTAGTAAAATACTTGCAGCAAAAGGTTGATTAAGTGCTCTTTGATTTACAGCGGCAGTTCACCGCGATATGTTAGTTGTTTGCAACGAGCACATAACAAGTAGACAACGTGCTAACACAATTTAACAATAATTTATTAAATCTTTTGATATTAGACTTATCATAATTTAAAATCATCTACTGTTAGGATTAAGAATCTTTAAAAGATCTGAAAATTTTATGTTTGATTATTTTACTCGACAATTAGAAGAAGTATTTTTATTGAACAGTGTACTATAAAAAATGTAAGACTTAACTACGGTTGACAACCTATACATTCTTAAAACAAAATGACCTCTATTACAATGCGATAAGGTTCGTCCAAATCAAATGACAGCTACGCCGCGCCGCTGCTATTTTCTTCAACGTAAAATTTTGTGAAAATAACTTCTAGCACCAAATATCCAAGTCGTGAACTATAAATGTAAAGATCAAGTAATGATTTAATTCCAATAAGGTTAGTATTTCCGAGCCCATGTCCACTTATTCCAACAAGGCAATAAACGCAGCGTTTCAGATCCAATTCCATGATTCAATTAAATACAATTTTGTTTGTAAAATTGTCCCTGAACATGTGGAACTAAAAATCATAGGAATTTTAAATCATCATTAATTTCAATAGCAATATAAAGATATGCCTGTTAATAACAAGTTTATTGAAAATAGGTGAACTATAGAAAATTATTACAAGTAACCTATATGTCAACTCGTGCTCCTTATTTCAAAATTTTACTTCG
The DNA here is from genome assembly GCA_927399485.1 of Calamotropha paludella. Taxonomy (NCBI): domain Eukaryota; kingdom Metazoa; phylum Arthropoda; class Insecta; order Lepidoptera; family Crambidae; genus Calamotropha; species Calamotropha paludella. Next base: position 14,286,006 of record OV656813.1, on the reverse strand, counting down.
CAATTGATCGCATACCACGTGGCTTACGCTATTCTCTAGTGTTGTATATTAAATACCAGTTCGAAGGTTTCTTCTAAAGTACATATTAAAACTTACTAAATGTAGTTCTAAATCTTACAAATACATTTTCCATGACTTCTAAATATGTGAAATTGTTATTAATTTAAAAATGTCTAATATATTTCTACATCTCCTAAGACTTTATACACACAGCTGTACTACTCAACAATCAAATATACTTTCTATAACCTACAATACACACACAAAACTATACAATATACGGCAGCGGTCAATAACATCTATCTGACAAGCACCATTCGAAAACATTAGCATTTCTTACTAGTAGGAGATTGACAGAAACGCTCTAAGTTGAATAAAAGCTATAAAACCAATAATGATGACATATAAATGATAATTGGGAAGCTATAAAACGTCTGGATGGAGTGGCGGGGAGCGCCTTGCAAGCGTGTGTGCAAATGAACCAGCGCGTACGCAAGGACGCGGCCGCATTCCGCTACATCCGACGGCACACATACCACCTCGCCGCGCCGCTGCCTCTGTGTGCGTGCAGGGCTACCAACCTTCAAAAGGTATTTACCATTGTTGAAACAATGTAGATCACTAATTTAAAAACTTGCCATTTTAAGATATAATCAAAAGTAGTTAACAAGCATTATGCACAGTTATTAACTTAAAACTATCAATGCCATTTTTATCGTAGGATTTCTGGAATTTTACAACGGTGCTAGAAAGGCTGACTGGCTGTTACATTACTATACAATTTGTATCAGTTCGATGTTACTGAATTGTTATTTTCCATTAAACGTTCAGAAGAATAATCTAAGAAATCATTATCAACCCAACCCTATGTGAATCAACGTTAATACCAAGTACATGAGGCACTTTTGCTAGGGCATTAGCGCTTGTGAAATTCCTTATTACGATGCAGCGCACTGCAATCGCGAAATGTTCATGCGGTTTCCTACATAATGACTAACTGTCCTAGCTTTTGATTGGAATTCCGAATTCGTGAAATTGGAATTCGGTGAGGCGCACGGCCCCGCTCCTCTCCGGCACGTAGACAGGCTTCCAATACCGAGTATTATTAAAGAAAATTTTCTTTGGAAGTTAATCGAATTAAAAAAGTCTTAATTTACCGCTTCCTATCTTCGTTTCTATTGCGTGACATGCCCCAGAAGCGCCGAAATGTACCGAGCCATACGAACTCGAATATAAGAATTGTTCGAAATATCTGTGGGGTGGAAACTTTTTAATCACGCAGTGTGTAGCAGGCGCTAATCTAGCGACCGCCGCCCGCCGGAGCGGATCGCATACAAATGCGGCACGACCCAAGCAAAAACTGCTGAATAATACTCCCTCTGTTCACTAGTTTCATGCTCGTAATCATGCATACACTGACTCACGACACTACATTTTACAATCTCTACACAACGGGGCTAACTCACTTTTTACTTGCATCTATGTTGCGTTGCACAGACGGATACGTATCAGATCATGTTACTGGCATGTGCAAAGTACGTCACAAGTGCCGCTACATGTAAACTGATATCATTCTGAGGACACAAAGAATTAATACCAATATACTAAAAACTTACGTGGATTTAGTGTATGTATGTAATATGTAAAAAATATATAAGTTAACTTTGCACAACAATTTAAATAAACTCTATAAATTGCATTTTCATAAGATATAAGACGAAAATCTAGTTATGATAGCTATATTTTAGGGTAAGAGAGTTCTACGCAATAACTATCTAATTCCACGGTGTATGGCTAACTGAACAAAAAAATCAGAACAATACATTTTTTTTAACTTACCATATTGTTTTGTAATAGAATATTATTAAGATTTAACCTACTTCAAAATGCAAATATGCCAAGAATGACACTGATATTCAGCCTTCGCACTGACTTTACAATACATGCTATGTAGTTATAAATCTAACGCGTGATGATGCCATGCCACATCGAAAGATTTTATCATCGCTGTTGCAAATATACCGATTGTGTTACACTCAAGTGATCCTAAACTTGTTTTACTTGTGAGTCATTCATCTTTCTGTATGTTGCAAACATCTTAACATCTTTTCTCTTCACATCATAAGTAGAAAAATCTTTGATTTAATATTCCTGATCAAAGCCTTAGTTTTTAATATGTTTACAGCTTAAAAAGATTTCAGATCAGCTCAGAAACAATGATAAATAAAAAATACAAGCAATAGAACAACGAATATCATTAAATTACAATATGTAATTCCATTTTCGATATCTTACTCATTTGGTGAATTGTAATTGTATTTTTTGTATGTTAATCCCTGTTATTCTATTTAATATAAAAAACCGATTTATATCATCCAACGCCTGAATATAAGTCGTAGGCTGACTCACGAAGTTCATAGAATTCGACAAACAAATTTCGCTACGAATTCTGATCGGCTGATGTGACAAACTGCCCTCTGTCTGTCAGTCTAAAATAGCAAGAATTTCAAATATATGGCCGCCTATTTTCAGCATATAGAAAACTACATTTCAATTTATAGAGATCTTCTAGATCGCTGTAAAGATTTTTAGACCGATTTGGCAAATTTAATTTGATAGTCTGAGTAGGGCAATTTAGGAAGAATAGAAAAATTCTGGAAGAATACTTAAAAATGTTCTATGCTCTGTAATCATCACTTCCCGTTATTTAATTCTTTTGTAAGTAGGTCTAAGGTAAGGTCGTAGGTAGTCTTAAAGGTTTAATAGAGTATTTTTTATTTTATTTGTTCTATAATTCCGTTTAATTACATTCAGGATAAAATTACGGACAAAAATGTAACATTACGTGTTACTTTTGGAAAATACTGTCACCAAAGTTCTATATCATGATTTTGCTATAATAATATTTTTATTTGTTTATTTATTAATGCAAAACACATTGACTAATATAATCAAAACAAAGACAGTGTCTTACAAACCTTTTCCTTTAAATGTTATACATGTGATTCATATCGTTAAGTAAAATTACGTGAAAAACTGCCAAAAAGAACGAATTGTGAAAATTAGAATAAAGATGCGATAACACTTATGCTTCAGTCCGTTCTTAATGTACGTATCTCTTTATTTACATTAATACATAACATTATCAACATTATTGAAACACAGTGATTAATGCTACTATTGGCCTGAGGATAATGTCCTGGTTGTACAATAAGTAACCTGAATCCAGAACATACAAGAAAAACCCAATTAACCCTATTCTCTTCAAACTTCCTACATTAGATTCAAAGTAAGTCTTTATTGTAATATTTATAATAAAGATCATATATACCGAGACTTTAAACTCTGTAGATGCTTGATGCCCATTGAAAAGTTTACGACTTAAATTGTGACAGTCCTTAATAAAATTGAGCTCCACCATTTTGTAAATACCTTAAGTTTTATCAATAAAACTATTCACATAAATAATGATAATGACCTTCGTGCTATGATGCAATTAAATCTCCAACACTGTTTTATTAAAAACGAAAGAAACTACATATTAGATTATTGTCACTATATCAAAATGAAAGCTGTCAAACACTTGAGGTTAAATGGATAGTGTATAGAATAATGCCCGACATATGAGATAAAACAGAAGCATAAGAGTATAAAATACGTTGCCACTTGTTTCTACCAGTAAATCTTCACTTTGTTCAAGCTCACTTCTTCCAAGTGCGGCACTGGGATCGGTTTTACTGCTTCTTATTGGTTACCCCTTTAAAGTATCAACAAAGACTATACTACACTTTGTTCAAATAACCTCAGGCAGCGAATTTAAACAACAAATATAAAATGCCGGACTAAGGAGCCGCGAATATTTTGGACCAAAGAATTAAAAGTATTTCTTTATTTTGTTCCTGTCTAGCATTATAAATACGATAAGTATTTAGATACATAGAAGAAATTGGCTGGAAAATTTCATGATATTGCCAAGTCAGTCCGTACCAGATACGATTTAGACCAATACAATATATTTTATTTGACTTATCTGATTGCCTTCTATACTTTTAATGAACTACATCACTGTAGCCTTTTCAAATACTTACCTCTACTGAAAAGACTCCTGACTTTAAATTTATAAATTAGCATTTTATATACAAACTTTACAATACAAATATACTTTATTCTACATACAAATACAAATAAAGACAGTACAACAAGGAATTATAATAAAAACACCAAATAGTATACATAATGGGCGATCTTATCGCTTAAATGAATAAAAACAGTATCAGTCTAAAGTGAGAGATTTTTTTTTTGACAAAATATATTTTATGATATCACTCGAGCTTACATCGTTATTCAAAAATACGATCATCTTGGAAAAACTTTATCAGACGTTTGCATAAACTCACAGTACAAAGACATCAGACTAGTTGTGTCGAACCGAGCTTGATTTCCAGTCGTATCGAATTTACGTCCATCGAAGTTTGAATGGACAATAACTTTGTTAGTTCGAAGCGAATGCTTCTTCCGAGGAATTATATTACTAACCAGAACTCCTCTCATAAAGTTAGTTTCCTTTCCAGTATATGTCTTACTGCTACTATATACACTAAAATAAATAAAATGTTTTTTTTATACCGTTCCATTAAATGACGAATATCAATAAAAGTAGTGAACATCGGAAAAGGTATAAAGCCGTCGTAATTTCCGATATGTGCTAACTGGCATTTCCAGCTGAGCTTATTTTCTGTGGGCTTTTAGGGTTAGATTGTGTGGGTGTGCGGGGGGGTTATAGGAAGGGGGGTCAGCAACAAGCTGCCGGCGCCGCCTCACAGTCGCGACGCCGCGCCGTTGATCTCACTCAACATAAAACTAAATCTCCCTCTACAAGATAGCTCTTACCACCAGACGAGACAACAAGCCTACATCCTCTATTATTCGGCTCCTTAATCGCTCACGTTTTTGGCTGTTTTTAACATTTCGAGAAATAGTAGGTAACTATAAATCGCTAGCGCGGTGAGAAGTTGGAAAAAACAAAATAGTTGGGACTTTATAACTCATTTATGTTGTATTGTTCAAGAGACTCGCGTCTTCATAAATTATTTTAGCGTAACCTCAAATCTACAAACACAGTTTATAGTTTTACTTATAGATTTTTTATAGTTCTTTTTATCGGAAATTCTAGTCTGCCAGTAATGAGTCATGGATATATATATTTAAAAAATCTAGGCGATGCAAACGCTAAGCATAAAGCTATGCTGGCACCATATATCCGAGCGGAGCGTAATACCTAAACAAAAGAAAAAAAAATGTTTCGATGGGAATTTTTGCGAGTTTCATAATTCGGTCACAATCTGGTCCTAAACCTATTGATTCGATTGCACACAAAAAATATTAAAATCGGTTAAGAGCTCGGGAAGTTATGGCGTAACAGACATTGCGCCATTGAAGCTGATCCATGGGAGCTCCGCTCGCTCCGCTCCAATGAAATATCTTTGCATCATATTTGTTATATGTCTATCTGTCACCCTATCACCCATAACACAAACCTTACAGTGGTTAATTGGGCTAGATTAATTGGTGACAATATAAGAAATATTATAATATTATTATTATGAATTCTTATCAAGTTTATCAACTTCAAATGGATTACTTATTACTACGTTACTATGAGTAACATTCCTTGGAAAATATAAGGATGGCTAGAATTTCATTTCGCCGACATGGATTAACAAAGCGTCTCAAATTCCAAACGTATTTTGACGGTAGCACTACGCCGAGATAAATATTATTTAATCTATGTCATCGGCTGAGTAAATGATGGAATCGGACACCAAGACAACATGGTCATTACAGGCTCATATTTTACCCTTATTCCGTGATACCCACATTCCCACGCACAATAAGCGGATTGGCTGCTTATCTTCTTAGGACCATGCTCACCTATTTCTTAAAATAGCAAAAAATAAATAGTTATAAAGAATAAGGAATTTACTAAGAAAAAAACGACAACAAAGCTTTGATCCCTAGGCTTTCGTACACGGTTTTTCGAATTCCGTGACTCACATAATTAAGTCCGAAAATGGGGATCGTTGGGTGAAATTATACATTGTTATTGCTACTATAAATCTCATTTTCGGTGAACACGCCCGCTTGGAATAACAATTAGGTATATAACACCAGAAGAATTTCATATTGCATCGCATTTTTTTTTTATTTATACATATCAATTATCCTACAAATAAAAGGCCCGCAAAGAGATCATATGGATTTTATATTATTTTTAATTTTATTTATAATTATAATAATAAGTATGATACATACATACAATACAAAGCTAAGTTGCGAAATTCTGCTTCCTTAAATTAAGTTAACTGTGAATTACGTTTAATTCTTATTTAAACTTTGTCACGTTGTCCTCACATAAAGCGTTAACTAAAATTAGATTGTGCGCCAGACATTTAACATTCAACAAACTTTTTAACGGTTACGAAGGCAAAAGTAAAGCCCTAGAAAAGAATACAACTTTGCACAGCAGAATTTAGTAATTTATTTTTACAGACGTGACTACACAATACAATAATAAAGGTAAAGAAAGCTTATAATAATATAATAGGTAAAGCTTAAGAAGTAAGTATAAAAAGAAATCCTCAAAAGAATGAAAAAATTAAACTTTGAAAAATGTCGTGTCGCAATGGGTAAACTTACGAAAATTATCAACACTCGGTTTTTAATTACGTTTTTGTAGCAACATCTTATAATAACATCAACGCCTTATCCATGTCTCATCAAATCGATAGAAGTTTGCTCTCCTAAGGATCCGAATGAAAAAAATATGTTTTACAAGATTAATTAACTTGCAGAAACTAAACGCTCTTCACCGTTTTTACAAAATATGTTTAATTTAACGTTAACATTTACCCGGCATCTATCTCTACATTTTGATCATTGAAATAAACGACTAATGTATAACAATTTCTATATTTTAGTAAACGGCAACACACACATTAGCTTTAAGCCACTCAACCTTCGAAGCCAAACGATCCCGGGTTAGATACGTGAATCACGGGTATTTTTTGTATATGTATGTCTATAATCAATAACACAAGTCCTGTTGGTGCAAAAAAAATAACTAAAAGATACTTTAACTAAAATCGGTCAACGTTAACGAATTTCGGCAACTAAAAATACGCTACGTCATTCCTTTGCACACTAGATACCAATCTGCTGTAGACATATGTCTACGTCAATGTCGTGATCAGACAACTATTGCAACATCCTTACAGACAGATGTATCTTTGCATTTATGAAACAACGAAAGAGAACTGCAATAAAAAAAACGGAAATTACTTCTTCATCTTTTAAGATAAATAGTAAGTACTAAGAAATTGCTTAAATATCCTTTTACATAAATACTAAGTGATAATGTTATCTATGATGGAATCCGAAAAACAATCTCATTTAAAAATGTGATCTTATCAGTAATAAATGTAAGGATAGACCTACCTATAAAAAATTCAATGTATTGTGTTCCGTACTTAAAATTACTAACTATTTTCGAGTACCTACTTCTGTTGTAAGTTTATACTTAGTTTAAAAACTTTTGATTACACAAGAATCGTATAATTCGGCCTCTATCATTTCTTTTACTGTTGTTTACAACCTCTTGTACAATCGGTACCAGAATAAATCAGCAAGGATGTCTTTATTTTATTTACAATATAAAAAATATATTAATAAATAAGTATAAACAAATTAAAACTACTTGAAAAAAAAATATAGAAATAAATGACCCACAGCTGTCGAGCGTAATATCTGTGTTTATTATTTAATTACATATCATATTTATAAAAACACAATGACAAAGGCTCTTAAAAGATTTTTCTAATATTTCCCCACTAAACAACCTAAGTACGTAGGTAACTTTAGATGCAATAGTATACGGATAACGACATATTAGGTTCGAGTTCAACTTAAACGGATAGGTTCAACTTGTAATTCGATATCTCATCCACTTTGCCTTCCATTCACACACCATTATTGTGTCAACTAAACAAATGAGCACTTTAGTGAAAGTTCTTGCGGCGTGCGAAGATAATCATTTGAATGTGTCTACCATTCGAGGGATAATTTCGTAAACCGTTCGTTCTTACTCTCTTAGAAAAGTGTTTACTGTAAGTTACTTTGTGAATTTCTCAATAATTCTTTTAATTTTTAATTACCTAATTTAGTTTCCATTTTTGATAATAGATCAACAACATACTCTTAGTAAAAGATGTGTTTTTAAATTTATTGTTTATATTTTTTATTTCAGGCAATAAAACAATTAATACTTAAACAAAATTGGGAATGAAAGGAAAGCGCTCATATTGGGGATAGATTGTACCACAAGTCATTATTGTTACAACAAGCAAGAAGCATTATGAAAACAGTAATAAAAGATAATATATGTTTAAAAAGAAAAATTATATAGATCAGGTGTTAATATTTAACTTAAGTAATAACTTAGCACAATGAATTAGAATTTATTGAGTGATGAGATGACACAAGTGTATGGTTCTGTGGATATCATAATCCCCCATAGTATAAAACGTGAAGTAAAATTATTCCTGATTTAAAGTTGCTCAAACGAAGACAGAGACAGCATCATTTAAAGCCGCGAATAACTTACGACCACGTTATGTAGTAAGGGGGATAGTGTTTAAAAATCTAGAAGGCCATTGAAAAGATCTTTTATTGTGACGAATCGCATTTTTAAAACGCATAACTATGCAGAAGCAGAATGTGAATATTTTCCACGATACAATTATTTTTTATTATTATTATTAAAAAAATATATATTCGAAAATATTCAGTTTTTGTGTTTCCTAAATAAAGCTGAGCTTATTTAATCGTCTTTGTATATAAATACATTTAAAATCACCTTGCTAAATATTAAAATATTAACGCTGAGGAGAACAAGAGCATAGAGAATATTTCCGCTCGAATTAGTTAATGTTAAAGTTCATATTGTGCAAACAATACCTTCATTGTTCCATCAATACCGTCCATAACTTATGGATATAGCTTATTATTATGTGGAACTTAAGTCTAATTTTCTCGTTGATATAAGATTAACTCATTAGATGGACCTAAAGAAATTAAATGAGCGAGACAAAAATTCTCCCGATTTTTACATATGTATTTCTATTTACATCATACAAAATACATTTATTAACAAATCAATAACTCTCAGAGATACTTGTGATTATTATTTATCATACCCATATCATAATTTTATAATCCAATAGGATAACAGAACAAATAAAAGTTATGGAAGTTCTATTATATTAAAACTCAAATTCATTCTGTACTATACAATCACAATATTTAAAAAATATTTACTTTACTTTTGACGCACATTACTACTATATTGTTATTTGAGTGATACACCCGGGTGGGTACGTTGTGCGCCAATTCACATTCTTTAAATTTTATAATGCAAGGAAGAGTATATTGTAAGACTTACTACTCGGACACAAGATCAATTTAAAGAGTATCTCGTGCAGGCTGTACAAATAAGCAACTAGAGCACCTAATGTGAAGTAAAGTTTGAGTACCGATGGGAACTATGACTAACTCCTCGTTTTTATTATTTTTTCACTTATTTATGTACACAAGTTTTAAAGAAACGGGCAAGACGATTCCTTAAATTATTTATAAAATTTAAAAAATAAAGGTATAACAATACCTCGAATTTGCTTGAATGTTGGTTATTGCAATGTGCTTTGAAGAATTTAAAGAAATTGCAATACGAGTTTATGGAGAATCTTGTGTTTATGGAGAAGAAGTACAGACACGGACAAACAAACAGACGAACGGACATGGTACCATGGTTCGTTACCGTTCTGCTGTATCACCGGCGCTGTTCGGCGGTAGTGGGAGACGTTGGCATGCCAATGTGGGCGGGGGCGTTCGGTTTCTATTAATGACGTATGAATGTGATTAGCAAATATGCAAATCGCTGATTCGCTGTCAGCTGGAAACCAGTGTCATTCGAAACGTAACGATGCGAAAGACGTGGTAAACGTCTATTGTCATCGACATAAACCTTTTTTTGACCGGCTCAAGCCGGTTCCGATAAGTGTGAGGATTTCCTAAGGTTTTCTTGTTGACTGCTGAACAAGAAAAGATATAAAGTACGTTTTTTTAATATTAAAATAAAAAAGAAGAGTGATATTACGATATTTAGTGTCCGTTATTTATCCGGAAAACACGGGATAAAGGCCGCTAAGGTTTTGTTTATATATTAGGTGTTGATTGGTTATGATATATGTATAAAATTTTGTTGATTGTTAAGTAGTTTAGTAGTGTGTAGTAGTAGTATTTTGTTTACTAAAGGGTTTCTTAAGCATCTTCATTGCCAATACCTTTTCCCTACTCTCGAAACTCAGCTTGAAATCTGAGTATTGTATATGATATGGTGTAACACGTCTTGGTGTAATTAATTATTAAATGTCCAATGCAAATTGGATTACCCGTAAGAAGCATCTACTGCACAATTTATTGATACACAAATTCCAATTTATCTTTTCTTCTTTATTACAGAGTAGCGGCGGTTGTCGTTCAGCGAGCGGCGCAGGCGCGGGCGCGGTGACGGTCGCAAGCGCAGGCGCAGGCGCGGGCGCGGGCGCGTGCGCGGCGCGAATGGCGAGCGCAGGCGCTCAGTACCGCGGCGGCGCGCAGCAGTGGGCAGCGGCGTACGCGCCGCCGCCTTGCCGCTACCCGCCGCCGCAACCGCAGCCGTACGCGGCAGCGCCTAGTCCGTACACGCCGCACCAGGTATTTTCTTTTCTGACTTTTAACTGAACTTTTGATTGGTGTTCGTATAGATTTCTATAAATTATGTATTTGTTATATTCGTATGGGAAAAAGAAGGAATTTCAAAACACTGTTATAACAATATAAAACACCATGAGATCAAAATAAAATTCGAGCCACATATTGGCTGAAACTGATTTAGTTATTAAATTTTTCAACCTTCGGGTGTTTGATGCACAGTCAGGATCTAGTATTCCACCAATAAAGCCGTGGATCACTATGCTTCTTCTACGAATTCCTAATTGGGAAAGACTGCAATGTAAGCATTGCTATTGTTACATGACACTATAACTTACAGTTCATTATCCGTCGTGGCGTGTGTTAAGATTAGATATCAATCACATATCGTTGAGTCACCGGCGCCATCGTCAACATATCCTAATAGGGTCCATTTACGAGTCTTTTTACGAGCATCTACAACGTTAACTGCATCGTTGTAAGCCAAGCAACATCTTTCTCGAGTAAGTTGTAAAATTACCATTCTGCTAAACAATTTTCAGTGTTATAAATATCATTCTATCCGCACTCTGAGTAGAAGACTATTCCACGTGGAAACAAACTAAAGAATAAATCACTACTAAACTTTAAAGGTAAAGGCAACTCTACTCAGTGCTAATAAATTTTGCAAGAATTTAATATCTCCAAGCAGGTGGCGATTCAAGCAACGAGAACTTGTGAAAGTATTTGGTTACAAATGCCTCTTATTACCTACCTGCTGTGAAATTATTCCCTGATTTCGAATACAATACCACTGTTTACGTTTTTTTATAAATTTTTTGTTGAGTAGACGAAAAAAGTTGTTTAAATTGATCCACAGACGGCAGCAGAGAAGTTTATTTTTATTAAAGTACCCCTTTTTATTCTAGCGCGTGAATTGCATTTAAAATCGATTTAGTATAATGGTGGTCCTTTAAGTCCACGTGCTAATTTTGACATCGCTTAAATTCATTTTACATTAAAATCAACAGGTATTTGTAAAAATCTTTTTACACAGTAGTATTTAATAATCAAACGATGAGGTAATTAATATATTCTTTTTTTAAAGATTGTTTAAATGCGTACCTCTAACAGTGGGTTTCAAATTAATTTATTTTTTATTTAATTACATGATTAGAATATTAACTATTGTGGTGCATATTAACACAAGTAATAAAAATGAACTTGCCGGTTCAAGTTTGGACTTAAAAAACAGGAGGTTCATTCTTGGAGAAAGAAAAAAGCTTTATTTATTAAAGTTTCATAACATATAGTTAATTATCCATTGTATAAATTAAAAATAAATGTAAAAATGCATGTATGCTCATTTCCAAAGGTCATATACCTACAAAGTCAACGGCTATTTAATAGATCGCGATGCATGAAAGTTAATAATCATGAAAGTACGATAATACGAATCAATTGAACATAACACTAAATATTACACAACGTAACCTACAGCTATAAATGTTTTTTTAAATTGAACACCAAGCTCTGTGGAAGAGTGTGAGGTGGATCGTTAATTTCCCTAGTTTGTTGTTCATTTTAAACTTGTGTTTTATCTTATGAATGCGATAACAATATTTAAATATACTTATTTAAAGCAGATACTTTTTATTTTTGTTGTAATTAATGATTAATTTCTAGTAAAGAGATTTTTTTGTGGATTATGTACTGTGACGACGTATAATATTGTAAATGTCATTACTTATATTAAAGACTACGAGTTTCGTACGCCCGTTCATATTGTCATTTAAAAGACTTCCTGAATAGATGGAAGGTTTATGGTAAAATAAGTCGGCATATTCTGAAATGTCGGGCTTAAATCCTATTTAAGGCTTTTCTATAAAATTTTGGTTTTATAAAAAAACTTACGACTTAAAAAATACATACTTTGTGAAAATTATACACGAGTTGTGATATCTTTAATTACTATTTGTCCTAGAAGGTTATTTCGCTGTCTTACAAGTGTTCTACAGCTCTTTCCAGAAGTCTGGTAAATAGATCGATAGCCCCCCCTCTTTAAGGACGGCCCGGATAATTAACCGCAAGTCGCCTCGTTGACACTCCTCCATCAATTCCCGTCGACTCGTTACGCATTACACACAACAATATTTAATGATTAATGTTTGCCCTGAACACTTAAACACTGCGATCGTGATTTGCATAAAACTAGTTAATATACAAGTTTATTTGCGCTTCCGCTCGTCCTAAATGTTCAAGTTTAGGAAACAGCCACTTAATACACTATAATGCATTCTTCATTAGCGCTCAAATCCACATGTACGAGTATATGCTACGAGTGGTATATGCTAAATCTAATGCTGAATTATTTCTCACTTTCATAGATTTCTGTAAAGGAACACTGAAATTAAATGAAATTGAAATGTAAATAGCTTTATTCAAATGCACTTAAAATAAGTTATTTTAAATTGTTTTTCATATTACACATTTAGGACGTCTTATGACTTAAAAGAACTTTAACATACCTAAGTAACGATATTTATAATATTATAAATCGTCACTATACATAATCCACTAAAAACAATATTATTCCGTTATCACAATAATAGCAGTGTTGTGGTTCCATTACATCGTTAATTACAAAGTCAACAAGTATCTGTTTTAAATAAGTAAACTCAAACATTGCTATGTCACACAAAGGCTAAAAAAGACAAGTTTAATAAGCAATTTAATATTTTAAGTAAATTTTATATAGTTTTTACATTTTTGTTGTTTGTCATCCTGAAAGTATGAATGTGTAATGCTCCTGAAATCGACAAATAAATGTAAAAAAAGTGTATATTTAATATATTTTATACTGTAATATTATTTAACTCATATCGTATCAAAAGCAAATTAACTATTTAATTTAAATAGGGTATAATTTTTTTAACATATAATTTGCAATAGTTAAAGTTATTCGAAATCAAATTATTCAAAAGATATAAATAGTCACTTAACGAACATACGGCTATTTATTCTTCTTGGACATATGATGATTTCTTGTATAGGATGGCCTTATACAAAACAATGGAAAATGATATTTATGAGGTTATAGAAGATCAAATCGAATATTTTTTATCCTTTGTTTTTCTTATTCATGTTTAAAATATGATTGCGTGTAGTAGATAAATAGGTACTTTCTTTTTAATACTAATAGTAAATGTAGTTTTTTATCATTTTTTGTATTTTTAGTTCTCTTTATACCCAGAATTTACTAGTCGTGGATCACGTAGAAAAACTAACGTAAAGAATGTTTCCAGGGTTGAATGTTTCTCTTTCTTATTTATCGGATTCTTATCAGGCTTTTCTAACACGTAAGAGAAACGTAAGAAAGATGGAAGGAAGCGAATCGCATAAACGGGATTCTTTTTCAAATGTTGCCGATCTAAAAGAAAAAAACTGTTCACCGCTCGTCGGAGCGACCATGAGATAAATACAAGCTACGCGTCGTAATAAAACACGAACGTCGCGTCGCGACGCGTAGAGCTACATTTTATTTGAAAAAGCGATAAGGGCGGGAAATTCCTTTTACGAGATTCCTGTGGGGGGAGGGGTGCATGAGCTGCGAACATGCTCTTTGCGACATCTGGCTTGCGCTCCCGATTTGCTAAACTCTACGCAAATGTTTAGTCTGACATTTTGCCTTCAGCTATAAAGCTGCGTGCAAATGAAACAGTGAATCGTATACAGCAAATCAATATTCTTTTACAACACTCAGTTGATCAAATTGAGGCCTGCTCCTAGAACTCACAATCTGATTGATAATTAATTGTTTATAGTCAATGAAATGCATATGCATTTGGACAAAATCATTGATGAATTCGAATTTATATCGAATCTTATGAGCTCTACATCTAACGCACACAATCCTTTCAAGAATATAATATAATATAAAATATGAGTAATATATAATAATATATACCTATTACTCATATTTTTGGCAAAATTCTAGTAATAAAGGCAAAAATTCGGTACAAATGTAAATGTTCCCCTTACAAATAAACTCATGGCTCTTAGGAACATGACTTTTATATTCTCGTATTCGTTCATCAAATTTTCTTGTACGTTCTGAAGACGAATAAAGGTCAAGAATCAACGTCGCATAGATTAGTACTCGTTTATTAGATTAACACCGATTTCACAGATATGAAAGAAAAGTGACCCAAAAAGAGGCTCGAATTTTATATCAATTACCTGTATAGTAGGTACTTGTCATAGCATAACTTTTACAAGATATAAAAATATTACGAGATTTAGGTTCAATTTATTATTTTTGGATTAAAAATATGTAATTATTACCAAGTAATCATTTGTCACAAAATTGTTTTCTCCAAAGTTTTGTTTCTATAGTAAGTTCAATAAAATCAACAGGTACAGTGGTTTAGTTATGAACAAGTTTTATAATTATATTTTCACAATTTTCTATCCAGAAGGCGTAATAAGCTGGTTATTGTTATTGAGGACTTTATTGCCACGGATTACTTTTGTTAATGGCAGTCAATTTTGGTTCGAGTACAAATGATATCCGGTTTTTAAAAGCGTCAAGTGTACAAGTCCGTCCGCTCCGGTTTATTGGCTATTGGCAGACGGCAAGTGCGCCCTAAAATAAAGGAGCCTATAACATTTGTTGGCCGTTTGACTTCACTCAATCCGGACCAAGTTTCATACATTTATGAATGTTTTCGCTATTTCCTGCTGTTTGATTTGACTACGGAAATCCAACTTATACGTAGGTGAATATATTTGAAATGGATGTGACCTAAAATTTAATGCAACAGGCCATGCATCCAATAATTGACTTATTCAGCTTAATAACTATGCAATGAAAACATATAATCTATAATACCTAATACTTACATTCAAAAATAATTTTAACGAGTGTGACTCGAATTTTTTGAGACATTAAGTTTTTAACGAATACCTAAAAGGAGTTTATTTGCTTAGTAATCCTAACGGTTTCTTTTAAGAGACCATTTTTATGAGTTTCTGGGAAACATGAAGGATTTTAAAAAAATCTCGTTTTAATTTTTTAAACATTCATATGTGTGTTCCAGTCGTAGTCATTTGATCTGCGGCATCATTGATAAGATAGTAAACCCGGAAGGTTCATTGTCATTGTGTAAAATTCTATCCAATTGTTATTTATTGATTTTTTTATATATAGTAAACTGTAACTCGTTGTGGTACAGTGATATGGTGCATCTACAAAATATTTTTAACAGATTTTTATACCAGTCGCTTTTACTATGAATTCCTCTTTTGTCATAAACTTATCTAGTACTTACCTACCGCCAGAGTATTTAAACTCTTACGTTAGGCTCCTTTATATTCCATACTTTTCCTACCGACATTTTTAATTTATCTTAAAGAATGTTTCTTTTTCAGTCCTGTCATCGAAGTCTACTTCAGGTTCTTCCTTCTCTCATTCCCCGTCACTCAAATAATTTCCTCTTCTGCTAGTTTCCCGTTTCTTTCATACTGTTAGATTGTGGAATTGACTTCACACTGGATATCAGAAATAAGGCCGATGAAGTTTACAGTAATATCCTTTCTACAATATCGACACTACCAATCTTTATGTCGTTTATATTATAATGTGTATTGTATTCTTTCTCCTTTTCTTTAAATTTGCCTTTGGGTCATTGTTTTTCTAAACACTCTGTAATTCTTTTTGCATCCACTGTAAATCTATTTCAAAATTTGCAGAAACAAATAATAATAATAATATTTATTTCGGAACAGGTCCATATCATTTGTTAGTTACAATTATAAACTTAAAATGTTCGTGTTAGTAAAAATAAAACACGAAAAAGGAACAAACAGAACAGATTTATATATTGTTAAGGCAATGTAAATACTATTTTAATTTATAAAAGCCGATGAAAGAGAATTTTACCAACACCTTGTGCCGTGTATGTTAAAAATCATATCTAAGTAGATATCACAATTATAAAAAACTAAAATAAAATGAGTTCAATCTTTTTATTAAAAGAAGCTTTGTCAATAAATAAACCGTAAAACCTAGATAACACCAATGAAAGGAAAGAGAATATAAGATATTTTTTAAATTTTAAATAAAGAAAAAAATATAACAAGAATATTTTTTCTTTTATTAATTTAAGTATACATATTGTTATGTTTAAGTATATTCAATATTTTGTTTATAGAAATAAATTTGTAACCGATTTTAAATCTGAATAGTTATATAATTTGTTTACTGAATTCTGCCGAGGGCACTACCCGCCGCCCGGCAGCCGCTATGAGACTTGAGATAAACACGCGTGTTTTATTTGGACTCGTTGGTGTTCTCTCAAAACAATACTCCTTTTCTAGTTCGAAGCTCGTACTATAATAAATCATTGTGATTGAAACACTGGATAACCAACCAAAAGAACACAAATATACATCTCTTGAAAATTTGACATTTATTTCAATAATCTAAATACACCTAACTTATCTAAATAAACAATCATGGAACTTAAATCCTTGTAATAACTCTTCAAGAATATGAGTTTGTAATTCTTCCAATATCTAGAGCTTCTGGCATAGTATTTATGTATTGGAATAACTAACCAACAAAAATCCTTCTAAGTGGCAACTAAAAGGATGCTTAGTTTATTCACCTTCTAAGTTTGTTTCACTTTTTCACAGAATGATTGGGTATACCAGTCCCCAGTTTGTAGTACTAACATATATCTATGACCGTCTGATTAATGACCTAAATATGTCAGCTGTCAGGGCTGTCACAACTCTGCAGCTCGTTAGATTCATCGCGCCCTCTCCCGAAAGTGGCGGCCCTAAATAGAGGTTACTTTTTTGGAGAAGGGACGAAATGTTTTTTTATCGCAACCGACGACGACATAAGTGGCCGTCTCTAATTCACTAGCGTGTTATGGCCCAAACGGACTAATCCCTTCTTTTGGATGCGGAAAAAAGTAGCTTTTAACTTCGCACTCAACGTCTACGACGTCCAGCAAAAGCCCGAAATGGGGAATAATGCGAAGGTTATAATCGCACGCTCCTTTTGTCGTCGCCATTAAAAATACCTAGGTGGCACTATGCTCCTAACCTTCTTTTTCACGCGTACGCAGTACAGTCAAAGATTATGCTGATATATTTAAATGTATGCGCCGTGAGGCAAAATTTTTGTAAATGAAATTACCACATTTATTTTAGGAGCTTTCACGCCGACCGTATTATTTATATTTAAGAGATCCTTTTTCAATGTCGAGTCGAGTAATGGGGTCTGTATTTTTGTAGACCGCTCTGATTGTGTCCGTGGATGACCATGGATAAAGCAGGGTGCTTTCATTAAAATATCGATTTATAAATTCTATAAGCTCGACAAGGCTTATTGATTTAACGAGTATAATAGTTTACTTTTGTTGGATGAGGAAGGCACGTCACACATGGCGACCCTCGCTAACTCAGGGTGAAAGTATAAATAAACTAGGATTGCTGATATCTGTCATCCAAGGAATTACTTATATTTATTTCGGCTCCGGCGGAAGGTGAAGGACCCTAGCCCCTCGTGAACGCCGCGGAAATATGGGACGCCTAATATTTTGTGAGAATGTTTCATGGTGGGCTTAATGCCCGCGTCCGTGACACATACCGCTATATCTAATAGCCGATTGTTTTTACGATTATCGCTAAAGTAGTTACACCTTTGCCTTATTGTTCTGTCGTGTTTACATCGATACCCCTTGCGTTGTGTAGAAATATATAACAACTATTTTGTCATCGTAACTTGTTCAATATTGTTAAGTGTCGGGCCGGGTCAGATCCCACAGAAAAAGTCCCTTTTCATAAGCAAGGGCGAGTTTTTTTGTTGAATTATGTTAATGTTGGAGTGACGCAGGCCAGGCAGCTACCGATATTTAAATACGCCCAAACTCTGGCAAGCGATTTTTTTCTGGCAACGCTTGACCTGTCTATTTGTGAAAAATGGAAATCTATATCGTTCCTGAATTGTTGTCGTAATGTTAATAAACAATAATTTTATATATTTTGTTCAGTAAGCTTAATGTTACATTTTTATATCTAAAACAACTTTTACTAGAAAAAAAATCAACTTGTCTCAAATGTGAGATGAGACTCCAGCCCGTAACATCTAATAATCATGATCACAATATCTAATAAAGAAGTCTTTATAATAGAATTTTTCAAACAAATCTAATACAGCTGCCAGAAAAAAGGAATATAAAATACTAAGAAGCACAATTGGGAACGAGGTTACAAGTTCCAGCAACAATCGGCAATCAGCGGAAATAATAGAAAACTAAATGCGACGGGTAATTAATTTTGGCCGTCCATCAATTCAGCCCGCATTCCCCCAATTATCTTGTATCAATCAAATTAATCCCCTTATACCGTTCTCAGGAGTACTCCAGAATTTTTACTTACCTTTTAACGAGTATACTTAATATTTAAGAAGTTATTTTAATGGATCTTCTTTAATTAATTGAGATTTAAAACGCGTTGTAGAGCTCATAATCAGATCTTACGTAGAATGTTAAGTTGAAGATTGAATTCATATCATATTCTTATCTTATCACTATGATTAAAAGAAATATAAAATCCCCTTGAAATAGTTCAATGTGGGCCAAGGATATAACATTTTAGTACCTAATGAAATATGTTCCAAACTTATACGTCTGCTATATTATAGCCTGTTAATTCTACTACATTATAATTAAAGCCAAAGCACAAACAAAAAGCTATTCCAGTAATCACGAATTCTTTACAAATACTTGAAAAAAACGTGACGCTGAACGTGAAATTGATTCATCGATTTTGATTGAAACAGCGATAAAACAAATGGACTGCTTAATTTAAATAGATTGACAGGATTTATGTTTCATTCCATGAGCTTCGCTAGGACAGCTGTCCGTGGTTTACTCTTATGCCGCTCGGTACCTACTCTAAAATTGGAATTGCATCAGTTGGTCACTCATATTTTCAAGCTAGTTTACACCGATTTCATTCGTAATTAATGATCACGTCTACGTAAACGGTGCACGATGTCTGTGGGAATGTAGCTGTTTGATTATAGTCTTTATTGCGAGCGTGTTTAGAATGATTTAAGTAGTGGTAGGGAAGCATGTGGTTTGCATGCTGGTCATGTGACGTCAGTCGCGGCACGCACGCGCCGCGGTATCGAGCCGGGACCAACTGTTGAGTGCTGTCTCCCACCCTCTACGCCATGCTGTCGGCACAACCCCCTTCTTTCGCCCACCTACGCTCGTGACGTCATCCTCGACCGTCATTCGTACGGATGTGTGCGTCGTCGATATTATCGCATCGCTTCAATGTTGATAAACTCAGAAATTGCTTTCAAATAATCTTCCCTTTCGTATTCAGTATCAACTGTTGATATTGTATCGAATGTAGAATGACATATGCCTGTTTGAAATGTCAATTAAGATTTGATAAAGTACTACATATACACTGTAAAATTCACGCACAATTAATATACAAAATGGATAGCATATAAATACACAAGGTGTTAAGTAGATACTCCTAAGCTATGGGCTAAATACTTAAGACACCAGGGGTATTACTAAATTTTAACTGAACTTAGTTTCGAACACTTATGCCAGCTCATTGAAATGAGTAATTAACGCTTACGCAGTAA
The DNA here is from genome assembly GCA_927399485.1 of Calamotropha paludella. NCBI lineage: Eukaryota > Metazoa > Arthropoda > Insecta > Lepidoptera > Crambidae > Calamotropha > Calamotropha paludella. Next base: position 14,265,539 of record OV656813.1, on the reverse strand, counting down.
TAATTAAACAAGTATATTGAATTATACAGAATAATCCAATGCAAGTATCACTACAGAAGCACATTAAAAATATGACTATTTATAATTTGAAACGGACAATATTAACCTCATTATTATAAATTAAATTAACATGAAACTGACTGACATCCTTCATTAAGCTCTCCTTAAACGATCATAATTAAAACTCCCGACATTGTCTAAGAGCGCTTATAAGACTGTTACAACGCTTCGTTGCACTCTTGTTATCTAATTCCTAATTAGCTAGTGAAAAATTTAAAAGCATAATATTTATTGCATCAAAGAGCGCGAGTGAAATTCTCACCTTATGTGTACTAAGGTCGATGCAGTCGCTAAGCATAAATCTTCGCTAGCACCATACATAAAAGCGGAGCGTAATACTATATAAATAAAATAAAATTCAAAAATGGTTAGTAAATTTCAAAATTTCATAAAAATTAAAACTTTCGAAAAGCGCGCGCTTTTTGTTTCAATGGAAAATTCCATAGAGCTAATAATGTATTCCAAAATACATTATTAGCTCTAACTTCGTTATTTTTGCGTTTTTCAAAATTCTTTGTCACAATCTGACTCTAAACCTGTTGATTCGATTCCACACAAAAAATATTAAAATCGGTTAAGAACTCGGGAAGTTATGGCGTAACAGACATGGCGCCATTGAAGCTGATCCATGGGAGCTTCCTTCGCTTCGCTCGCTCCGCTCCAATAAAGCTTCAATTATCTATTAAAATAATTTGTCATATAAAATATGCGTTCCCATTTGGACACAACGCACTGTTACGCGAACAAAATCTATTGATACCGACCAAGAACTAACATTTCTTTCTCATAAGGAATACATAAAAATGTTGAATTAAAATGATCAATAGTAATATTTTCCAAAGGAAAATGACTAATCACCCTTTTAATATTAATTCTTATTTCACTCGTATTTTTTAATTAAAAGTGAATTTACCAATATTGTAGGGTCGGTAAATCTCCACTCCTTCGTTAAGATAAACCTCTTAATAGGTCTTAACTTAAAAGATTAATTTAGTAACAGCTTAATGTAATAATCTGATAGTCTTGTAATTCTAAGCAAGGCCGCAAATATTAAGGCAGCTTGATTTTTAAGATATGTTTGGCTTGAGAACAAAATTTTCTTATAGAAATACGTTCAAAAGACACGTTATGGCACGAAAACCGCAACAATTGTCATTGCAATTTCTGGAATTAGTTTCTAAATATTAAAGTCAGTCGGTTTTGTTGAAATTTTTACTTTTCTGCTGCTGTTTATGTTTACATTGAACTCGTTTGGTGGATTATTTTCCTCTATAGGTACTGGAAGAGATCCTTAATTCGTCAAACAAGTTGCTTGAACTAAGTTCATTAACGCTGCCTCTTGTCTATTAGACTCCTCATTATGTTAAATATCTAATACTTAGACTAGCAGAGCTAGTACTATGGGTGCTAAATGACATACCTATATTACCTAAATATTGATGACGGTTTGTTGCAACGGTAGCGATCCTGCCTTTGGCACCGATGGTCCTAGATTCGAGTCCTGAAAAGGGCAAATGTTAGTCTGATGAATACGAGCATTTGTACTTGAGTCACATGTATTAATACCATATATATTTCTATAAATATTACATATCTATGTATCATATATGTATGTATGTTTTTATTGTTTATGTTTTTATAAAAAATTAAATAGACGACTTTAACTCGAAAACAAATGCTTATGCTTCGAACTCGGGATCTTTGGGCGCTGAAAGTAGGGTCAGTATCATTATACCAACAGGCCAGTAAGATTATTATATTTTTTTATGTAGAATTAATAAAAATACTTATTGTAAAGCATCATAGATATTCGCTTATTAGGAATTCAATAATACTTCAACGGCGACGTAATAAGAAGATTAATTTAAAATAAATAACAAGTTGAGGGAAGGATATTTTTCGCTTCAACATTTCTCTGGGGCTTACGATCCGACTCTGACGAAATTACTGAAAAAAAAAACTCGTTTATTCATAAATCCTTACATGGAAAGTTTGTTCGGGCTTACGTCAAAAGTTCGGTTGTGCTCGCGACGAGGTGATTAGTCGTCGGGAAATGCCTTTCCGTCGATGGTGACACCTGTCGACTGCGAACCAAGCTGATTGGTGCCTCTTTTGAATTTCCTATTACAAAAACGTCGACGGAAAAATCTTTGGTAATGGTTTGTGTGATAAGCAACGTACTCGATTTTTTAGAATCATGCATATTCTATGTAGAACTGACAAAATTTTTAGGAATAAAACCAAAAATATGTTTACGAGTATACATATTTATAATTCGAGTTTGAACGAAGTTTCTGATATAAAAACTTCGAAACGTGAAACTTTCGTTTCGGCTCATTTAATATTTTTAAATGCTTTTTTAAGCAACATACTTAAAATATGTTTTTTTTTTTTAATGAAAAACAACATATCTTTGAACTTATGTGGTAAAATTATATTTCAAACAATATCTTAGAGCGTTCTAGTACTTAGTATACTAAGCTCGCAAATCTCTTTTGCTATAATTAGTTACCTATGCCGCATACTGAAGCCAGATTAATTAGCAATGAATATTTAAAACGGAGATATTCCAACATAACACAAAAAATACTCTTTCACAAGGTCCCAAAAAGAATTTTTAATAATTACATGCAAATAATCGTCGCTCTTGTTTACGTAAAAACCCGACGATTAACTGGACACACGCCACGTGCTTTTCCTATTTAAAACAGGTTCAGCTTTATTCGCATTAATATTTCTTCATGGGAGCTCATAAGTACGTGTCGACTGCTTAAAAGAACCAAATTTCACTTATAAATACTTCTGTAGAGGGGACCCGTCCATGTTTTCTAAATGATAAAATACCTTATAATTGATCATCTTATTGCGCTTACTTTATGATACTTTTACTTCAGATACTTTAACTTTTCTAAAAAATACTTTCCAACTTATGTACTGACTTACTTTGTTTACCTTTTAAATCTTTTATGTAACTGTTTATTTTGCTCAGTCACTTTATTACTTCTTCATCTGCTTTATCCTTCGGAAAGTAGGAGCAACCATGTGCGACATCGGCCTAACTCCTAACAAAAGATCATTAAATATCCGAAGTAATCATTTTATAATTCTCCCTCTCTTGTTTTTGGTATTTGTTAATGACATTGCTGCTTGTTTTCAACATTCTCGACTTCTTTGCTTCGCTGATGACATGAAGATCTTCAAAGCTATCTCATCTCCATCTGATATTGATGACCTTCAGTCTGACCTGCTTCGATTGGATGATTATTGTGCCCGAAATAAACTGGATTTGAATCCCTCGAAATGCTTAGTAGTTACTTTCTCAAGGAAGAGCTGCATTGCTCCTTCTCAATATTATTTGAGAAACCAGAATTTGCAAAGAAGTTCTGTTAATCGAGACTTGGGGATTCTACATGACTCCAAACTAGTCTTCGACGCTCATGTGGAGCATATTGTTAAAAAAGCTTATAGGGCATTAGGATTTGTCATGCGAAGCTCGACCAATTTTAAACAGATTAAAACTTTGAGGATCTTGTACTGTACATTTGTTAGGAGTATCTTGGAGTATGGGTCTGAAATCTGGAATCCACAATATTCCAAATATACCTTTCGCATTGAACGATTACAAATGAAATTTATAAAATTTTTGTGTTACCGTCTGAATATTTCCTATGATTCTAATAATTACTTAAATTTATGCTCACGATTTCACCTCCTTCCTTTAGTAAAAAGACGAGAGGTGACAGATGTAGCCTATCTACTTAAAATAATACAAAATAAAATTGACTCTCCTGAACTTCTTTCAAAATTGAATTTTAATATTCCGACTAGATCTGCTAGGCACTACACCCCCATTCGCGTTCCATTGGTCTCATCAAACTATCGCCAAAACTCTTTCCTGCTGCGTGCAAGCGAAAGTCTTAATGATTTGTGCAAATCTAAAAACTTTGATATCCACCACTCTGGTATAGCAACAGCGAGGCGCTTACTCTGTGGGGATTTCTTTGTGCAGTGAATTAAATGTTGTATACCTACTTTGTTACAATTAGTCTACTACTTTATATTATTAGAATTTAAGATTAAGTTTTTCATTTATGAATTTTAATTTGTCCACATTTATACATTTTTAAAATATGACCTATTATTAGCTTACTGTTTTTTATGTAAAACTGTGTATTCTGTATGTTCGCTGTTGGTCTTCCAAATATAAATAAATAAATAAATAAAATAATTATTGATAACATATTTCCGGTTGATGAAATCAATAAAAATTAATTTCCATTACTTTTAATATTTAGATACTATAATTGGTACTTAACGATAACTTAATATCTTCTATTATTTATAAAATAACCTAATCGTCAGACGTATTGCAAAGAAATCTATCTCCACAATATAGTCATAAAAGCCACGACGTGAACAATGCTTTGCAGGCCAGACAGTCTACCTACAGCTCAGACAATAAGCTATTAGTTCCGTGTCAGTGTCAAAGGGAAACTCCAATAAACATACAATTGGCCTCATAATCACCTAGACTGTTCACCAAACTGTTGTTTCAAAAAATTTCCCCAATAGTGTCTTAAGTAATTAAACAGCGTCACAACTAAAAGATTTCAGGATTTTTTGTATTTCACAAGATAACTGTGGAGCGACTTGACGTCAAAGTTTTGGTTTGTAGGCACGCAAGCAAACTTTTTTGGAAAGATATTGACCAACTTAGTGAATAGTTCAAAATTCCTGCAATGTAACAAGTTATATTGAGTAAATTGGACAAATGGTCTAGTATATTATCTTATTTATGTCTGTATAGTAGCCAAGTAAACTAAGAACTATATAATTATAATAACTATGAAACTAAACTAAAACATAATTTATCTTAAAGTAACCTAAAACAAAAAAATATATATATATAATATAACAACTAAAATATATTATAAAAAGGAGTCCCTTTAGGCAAGGTTCCGAAGATACTGGCAGCGTTCCCCCTTTGAATAGCTAAGCTAATTCTTTGTCCGAGGTAGCTGCCAGCTCTTCGGTCGCCTGTGATGACGACTAACCTTTTTGCTATTTCTTTAAAAAGTCTTATAGCGCTAGGACCCCACGGACCAAGGGTCTCGACACCGAATGGGACAAAATCATATTCGGAGCCTAGACCCCTGTATTTACAAGCTTTAGCTTTTTCAGCCGCTTCACCAGCCGCACCAGCTCTGTTGTTGGTTCCATGTAGATGGGAAGGGGCCAGCGTGTCTGAACAAGTTGCATCCCATACCAGCACCCGGCCCATCTTCCATGGAATCAAACTCATACCGTCCGGTCTCTTCCCATCGTCTCTTGCGATACCAGTCGGCTCAAGTAGACTAGGCACGTTGACGGTGGCAAGGGCCCGGCGTATGATATCGTTAAGTGCGGCATGTCTCGAGAAGCGGCCTGCACTTTTTTGGCATGACAGTCCGTGATGTCCTAGCTTGTCGACATCACTGCCACAGGGACATTTATGAGGAGCGCAGACCGGAACCCCAAGGCGTAGACAGGTTGCGATTCGGAGCGTGTCAGGCTCAAGAAATGTTCCAGTATTTGACGAAGGGTACGCGTGAAGCCAGTAGCCGGCCTCATGCGCACCCACGGCCAAAAGCCTAGCACGCGCCGAACCTGTACTACAGGTCAAGAGATTGCCAAAAGTCAATTTGCACTTTATGTCGTCCCAGCTCCTTTGTGAATTTGGAGAAACTGGAAAATTTTGACCTGGGCATGCAATTAAGAAAGCGTTTCTAGCTTCTTCCAAGCCAGCAATCTCAAAGTTTGAAGGGGATGCCCTTAAAATTTTACTTATGAGATTTGCTGAACTATGCACAGAAGATAGGAAGGCTGGTAAAGCGACACTGGAAATTTTGCGAATCCCTAAACCACCATAACGGATGGGTAGGGATGCTTGGGTCCAAGATTGCTCGTTCAGCTGCATATTAAGAATCGATTCTAGGCTAATTTTGATTAAGTCGTCTACTTGTGTCAAAAGATCTGGGTGATTCCAAAAGGAGCAGCAACGGAGCACATACGTAGATTTTGGGACGAAAAGACAGAATTTTAAGATGCAAAGTGCATAATGTGGACTAATTTCAAGGAGACGGTCAGCAGAATTTTGAAATTTAGCAATTGATTTATTAAAATATTCAGAAATAGATTCATCAAAAATTGGAGAACCTAAAAGGTAAAGGGAATTACTATTAACTATTTTAATATTTGGAGCTAAAATATTAAATTTTTGTTGTACGTCATTTAAATTTAAATCGCAATTATTTATAAAAAGTTCGCATTTGCTGAAATTAAGCTCCAAACCAATGGCTTCAAATTTATTTTTGATTAAAAAAAGATCCGAAAACACAGTATCCACATCACCTCCTAGGGTTCCATCGTCCAAATACCAAACGTTGAATTTAGAATTTAAATTTTTGATTATCGGATTTATAGCCAAACTAAATATTGCAGGCCCAAGGGGATCACCCTGTTGACAACCTACTTCAGAGGACAGTTCATTAGAACGATATAACAATTTTGTTGGGTCAGCGTAACTGAGAAGTAGATAATTGTATATTTATTATATATATATTATATGGCAAACAACTTATTTGTTGTTTGCCATCGTTTTTAATCGTAACAAAATCATTTCACTTGACTAGCGATAACTGGACATCTCCTTAATAATAATTTATGACGTGTTTCTTAACACTCGCGCACGAACTTAAACAAGTTGTTACACTAAATTACAATTTACAATGTTACACAAAATTCTGTGTTACACTTACTAAAAAACAGCCTTAATTTAGTTGTTTATTAATTCGTAGTTTCTAATGATTATTTTGTTTTTGAAAATCTCTTTATTAACTTGGCATGAATGCGGGGATCCTGGTATATTATATTACAGGCTTCAGCTTAGTTTCGGTGCTAGTCTCCTTACCAACAATGGTATCATAACTAAGACTGTATCTAGACATAAGATTTTATTTGAAATAAATATTATTGACTTCGTAGATTAGAGCTAGTAATTATGGGCTCACAAACCTCTAAGTTGCAGGTTGTTATGGGATGAGTGCAGTGTATGGATGGATATATTGCATAAACTTCCTAAATATATAATATATTTTAAAACAGTTTTACTTGTTGTATTAAATTGATAAACATTTTGAAATAAATATTTACATAGATAAATAAATAATAACATTTAATAGAAACGTGGGCGGTAGTAAATAGTTGTGATTTTTAGATAATTGAAATTTATCAATACTAAACTGATCAATAAACGCGTTTATTTTTATTTTTTTATATTAATCCTAACATTGCGACGCAGCAAGACGCGATTTCGGAGCCGCGTTCACGGAATTATCAGGAAAATTAAATATTTTTTTAGGTATTCATCATTAATACATCACAATACGGCACTTGATATAAATTCTATCGGTTCCGGTCTAATACTTATTTAAAGACATACTTAAGTCCTCTTAATTTATTTGTTATAATTGAGTAAAACAATAATAGGTGTAAATAGAACTTAAAAGAAAACTAAATCGCGTAATCTTCCTATCACTACGAAGATTTTTGTACTTCCATACCCTTTTTGTGGTTTTAAATGAAATCAAGTTAAAGTGGGCATTAATGACTCATGGATACAATATCGACTTTTGTTTAAAGAGATTTTTGCTGCATTAGGGTCTTTTATTTACAATGTTATATGTTATAATTTTTTGTTCACAGTGCATTTGCCAGTCTGTTAAAAATAAGTATATTCTGATGTCACATAAATGATGTTGGTGACCATGAGTCTTAGTCGCAGTTAACTGAAATTGGTTCAATTGTCTACGACGGACAGCTAGCCGCATCACCAGTTGTAGTACAAATAAAACTTTGGGTTACTGCGATCTTGTGCTTACTTTCGCGGACATTTAGATCTTTTATTATTAAGAATTTATGTACATTCATTTAAATCTATATAAGTCGTAACGCTACATTGTTAAACAAACGTCTTACAGAAGCACTTCAAACCATTTAATGTTCAGGGGAGGTCCTATAAAAACCGACATTGATATATTGTTCGTGATATGATGAAACGAACGATATTACCTTTGACATAACGACATAAGACGTAGTCTGTCCTACTCTAACATGTCAAATGTAGACTGATAAGGCATCATATGGACGACAAACGACATACGATAAATTGAATTTGATGGACTAAATAACTGATTGTCTGAAGAACAATCTGAAATTATTGTCAATTTACGACAAACGCAGCGACAAAACATTTAGGATCGTTCTGAAATATTTTTATAACATTTAGGAACCGGTAAAAAATTATTTAAGATATAAAGGTAGTTTGAACTCGAAAGTAGATGCTTGCATACAAAATAATGCACTGACGAAGTTGGGACCCTGCTGAAGCGAGTTTTCATCAATGCTTACTTTAAAACAGATCAGGAAGATTAACCAAGTCTTACGAAGTGACTTAACTTCTTCAAGTAGCAAGAGTACTCCTTCAAGTAGCAGCAGGGTGAAGACGAGACGTTTCAAATGGGTTCATTAAGCTATGTCCTGTTAACCTTTAGATATTTCTCTGCGTACTATACTAAAAATGTACACCTGGCAACTTATTCTTACTTCAAATCGGATAACATTAAATCATACCTCCTTAAAGTTTGTTTCAATTTACAATTTCCAAGACATGTACTTCACACAATATAAAGAACAAGTCTTAGACAAACATTAGAAAACGCACGTTTTTTTTAATGTTCTGATTTCGGAACAGTATCTTATACTTACTAACCTATTAGTATTTCTAGTAAGTTAAATTTTAGTTCTTACAAAATAAATTTTACTCGCAATATAAACTAAACTTAAACGTCTAACAGACAATGGAATTAAATAGCATTAAAATTACCCCCCCTGGATAGGTGCTCAGCGACAGATAGCTTGATGAGTTTCAGTGTCGTCGACACAGTGTTTATGGGTACAATATTTTAACTAAATGCAAATAACGACACATGTAGTGACTCTGCTTCAGTTCGCACTAATGACACGAATAAATCTACCCTTGCACGCATAATACTTGGAGCTTCTTGGAACAAATTATATTACAGGGTGGTTTAAATCGTTCAATTAAATACAAGCTAAGCATTCTTTACGAAAACTAAAGCAACATACGCACGTTGCGAAGTAATAAACACCAAATTGACAATTCTCTGTCTGTTCTTTTGGTAAAATCATGTTTGAAATGGAATCACTGAACATTCCAATTGTTAAGCATACATATACTCTAAATACACACGCAGTCAGTTGCTACGTACATTTTATTGCGTGTCGTACACGTTTTTTAATTAACTATAACTTATTTTTGGTAATTTTATTTGATTTTTGTAAATACACTTACATATAAGAGGCTAACAAAATCCTAGTAACTATAAGAGAATAAAATATTGTAACTTTCAACCTACATTTTGTATCAAGTTTGAATGTAAACGTAGTGAAAAACAAAACTTCAATAGCGAAATCATTTTTTCTACTTTCATAAACCGTGTTTATGAAATTTATGCTGCATAATTCTTATGTGTCAAAATGTTATCAATGACGAAAATGATACTTTTGCAAAGATAAATTAAAAGAGTGAAACTTCGTTACAAGTACTATATTTATAAACCATAGTCTATGATTGCTGTCGTTTACTTCTCTATGATTGCGGTACCGAAACAGTCGTTTGTGATTTTAGTCAAGCTAACCTTGTCATATAATAAATAATCACATATGCACGTAAATATTTAATTAGAATAAATAGGTGTTTCCTCTTATCAGCGGCCGACAGCACACAAGCAACAGCAACATAATCTGCTACGCTCTCAATTTCCTATATACTCGCGCTCAGGACTCGTTTGTCAGGCGGTCGGGACGCTCGTTAATCCGTCTAACTGTTCGGTCGTACGAATGTGACCATGCAGTACCCGCGCTGCGCTGTTGGCTTCCCAGTTCGTCAATAGGGTTGACAGTCTGATGCCTGTCGCAATTCTCAGCAAATTAATAGAAAGGCCATGAAACTTAAGATAATAGTTAATTAAATTCCAAACTTGGAATCAAAGCTGGCGGAATTATAGACCTTAATGTCATTTAATGCATTTAGAGTGCCAGGCAAATATCTTCTGAAAGCCTAGCCAGCCTTCCAAAAGGGACAAAGAGTCCCAGTCTTTTGGAACACTACTCCACTTATATTCAAGTTGGTTCTTGGATAACAGTATAGGTTGTCCTTATAACAAAAAATGTTAATCTCGGTTTTAGTAAAAAAGGAATATTTTTCTTGTTTGTTATTTAAGCTGTTAAATCAGCTAGATTTTTTATATCTAAAGGTATCCTGTATATTAGTTCGTGAGAAAATACTGTCTGGTATCCTTATGATCTATTAATACCAATATTTATCATCTTAAAACACTATTATAGCACTATCAAATCAAATTATTAAGGTATATCCAAAAATAAGACGTATAATAACGTACCGTTATTTGGAAAAATATTTCCAAAGGAAATATGGTGAAGAAATACAGACGAAATAGTTGATCTGATAAGTGACAGCCCTACCACAGCGTACCGTGTCGATTAGGGATGCGTGCTCTGCATCACCACGCACTCATTACACCTCTCCTCCCTATTCATTACCCGCTGGCTAAATAACTAATGGACGCCATCTTAACATGCCTCACGAACGACCTAAGCCTAGTTCAGACAGGCCTGACGATATCCAAGATAATCATATTGAACCAAAACAAAACGAATCATGAAAAAAGTCCGACATTTTTGGAAATTAGTTTCAGTTATCTACTTCATAAGTATTTATCGTCATTTATTTATTTATTTATTCATTTGGGATAATAAACAGCATTCACAATGCATATTAATAATATTATCTTAATTATTACAAAAAAAAACAGGTAATAGTGAAGCCCACACCATTATCCACAGGTTAATTTGTGAGACTCTTTAACCTAAACCTATTCTTGCAAAAAAATACAAAAAATCCAAATAACAAAAAGAAAATTAAACTAAATTAAACATAGATTAACCAGATTACATTTAAAGTTTGATTAATAAATATATAAATCAATTTGGTAGTGCAGCTAAAACTTCCAAAATATTTTTTCTGAATTTGTACTCCGAATCTGCGAATATGTCGAGATTTGCGAAAAGTTTGTTGTAGGTGTCAGTGAGCCGATGAAGAGGTGCGCGCGCACCGGCGTGCGTACGGCACCGCGGCACGTAGAACAGCCGAGGCACGCGCACCTCCCTTCTATATACACTGCGTGGGACTACGTAACTAAGATCATTGCACAAATCAATACAGTCGAATTTATTATTACATATTTTGTATAATGTCATAGCACTCAGGAGAATGCGCCTTTTTTCCAAGCTAAGCAAATTATATTCCTCCAGCTGACAAACATACGACTGATGAGTACCTCGGTATCTAAAGTTGACATATCGTAAGAATTTACGCTGAACATGTTCCAATGCCTCTATGTATCTCTGAAAAATGGGGTTCCAAATCTGCACGGCGTATTCCAATTGGGATCTGATAAGCGATTTATAAAGAAAAATAAGAGTTGCAGGGCGCCTAAAATCAATCGAAGATCTCATAATGAAGCCATACAGTCTGAGGGATTTATCTCTAATAGCATTGATGTGAAGATCTAGATGTAATTTAGTGTCCAATATAACTCCTAAATCACGAACTGATTGAACCGACGTTAGATTTACTCCCATCAAGCGGTAACTACTATCAATTATTTTCCTGTTTTTTGTGAACATTAATGCGACGCATTTAGAAAGATTCAGTTGTAATTTATTATTGATACAGTAGTTTGAGAGTCTGTTTAAGTCACACTGTAATAAGTCAACATCAGCCTGGCTTCGACAAGTTCTAAAAATTTTTAAATCATCAGCATACATAAGAAAATTCGAGTTCATAAAACAAGATTTGATGTCGTTTAAGAATATATTAAATAATAAAGGCCCCAATATTGATCCCTGTGGAACACCAGAGGATATGTTAACCAAGTCACATTTGTACCCATTGATAACGACCGTCTGAGATCTATTACTGACATAGGATAAAAACCATCTTAGCAAATTACCCCTTATTCCATTGAAAGCAATCTTTTGTAACAGTCATGTCAATTAGTTTTTAGTTAGCGAAAATGTCAACACCTTGATAGAAGAGAAAATTTAAATTGGTCCTTAAACACTTACCCGAAACGATTGACAAGAACTTCTTCATTTTCTTAATGTATTCTATAAATAAACGTCGCAGAAAAACATTAGTTGAAATAGTTGAATACTGAATTTCTGCAAATTGTCAAATACCGTTCTAGCGAGAGAAACATTTTTTTAAAGAGCTGTGGCTTTAGATACTATTCATGACTTCGATGCGTGTGTTTAAGCCATCTCTTAATATTCAGTCATTTATTTGCCTTATTAAATGATGATGAATGTTGATGAACGCTGATTAATTATTATAAATGATATAGATGAATGGATGATAAATAAATAATGAAATAACCCCTTTCCCTAATTCATTAAGGATGTGGGACTATATACTGAAATTTGCCCGTGGACTTCTTGAGAGAGTGTAAAAAGTCACCAAAAACACTAAAATTACTCTTCCCGCTCTCGCCAAAAACTCTGGCAATAGATAGATAATAGAGTAAGAATTACAGCGAATTAAATAGCTTTCTCCGTTTGTATGAATTAATTTAATCCTTTTTGATAACTTTTTTATTCAATGAAATGCATATTGCTTTATAAGTATCTGCTACCTAACATTATATTAACCAAAATAAAGCACGTTTCATATTTTTATGACTTCAAGTCTATGCGACTGTTATAATCTGTAAGCAACCGCTAATTCAGAAATTTGATACAGTTGTTAATCATAAACTAATAATTCAAAACAAAATAATTACGTTATTGATCAGATTTTTACTTTAATGGTTTTGTTTGAAAAATGACTTCTGGTAGGATTCGTACTTATAACATTTTTCGCTAACCAGACCCCACATCGAACCGCCAGGGTGTTTCCCACCTGACGAATTTCATCAACGTTATTTAATTTTGTCAAAGCACCATATGTGTTTATAATGAACTGTGTTATATCAGCCTATTTGAACAATCCTTACAGACATTCTAATTACGATAATATAGTACAAGTAAGTCAAATCCTCATCTGATGGAAGCCTTCCCCAAAACTTTGTGTTATGCCGTAATCTCTAAACTTGTCATCTTGCAGTAAAAAAAAACATATTTCGGAAAACACTTCTTCTCAGTTGCGGACTACAAGAGGTGTATGGTGATTGCCTCCAGCATTAAATGTCTTTTACGACACCCTTAAGTGTGAAGGGTTAGTGATTTGATGTGACTGATATCTTGGAGTATCTTCAACAATCATTTTTATTTTACCACCAACAGATTTTTATTTGACATAGTTAATTTAGAATACAATAGGGTACCTATAGTGGATCTCCAGATCTCTAGATTGCTTTTCACTCTTTCCGATAAATAACTTATCCGAAGCGTGCCCTCGCTGACGACACAAAGCCAATGTTCAATACGAAGTTCGCAGTTAATAATACTTATTGAAGACCGCTCACTATTTATTTTTCGCACCATCTTATATGGAAACACCGCGTTCCATTTACGCATATCTCCATAGGTATATAAAGCGTGATTTATGAATACTTTAATAATCACAGTCCTTTTTAATAAAAAACAATGGTTATGCCTTCGATTCATAGTAATTTCGTGCTCCTTCTTTGAATTAAACACTATTTACCAAATGCCTAATTATACGAGGGTGACCTGAATAGTTTCCGGAATCGGCAAGAGATGGCGTGCGAAACATAAATTTGGCATATTGTCGGGCAACCCTAATCTATTTTATGACAGCTGTCAAATTTTCAGACAGCTACTGTCGTTAGTTGTTGTTTACGAACGTGTTTTGTGTAGCAAATCGGGCGGTTTTGTAAAAATGGATAAAATCGAATTTCGAGCGGTGATAAAACACTTTTGGATAGCTGGGAAAACGGCCACGGAAATTCGCAATATTTTGCAGGAGGTTCATGGTGCATCTACTCCATCATTTTCCACCATCAGTTTCTGGGTCAGCGAGTTCAAACGTGGTCGCACAAGCACAAGTGACGAACCCCGCAGTGGCCGCCCAAAAACCGCTACCAACGATGAAATGGTCGACAAAGTTCATGATGTCGTATTAGCCGATCGTCGATTAAAGTTGAAAGAGATAGCAGAGACTATAGGCATCTCAGAAGAACGCGTTGGCTACATCTTGCATGAAATTTTGGGTATGAAAAAGCTTTCGGCGCGATGGGTACCGCGTTTGCTCACACCGGAGCAAAAGCGAAATCGAGTGACCATTTCCGAGGAGTGTCTGGCCATGATTGAACGAAATCCAAAGGATTTCTTCATGCGTTTCGTAACTGTGGATGAGACATGGATCCACCACTACATTCCGGAGACCAAGGTACAGTCCAAACAGTGGACTTTTAAGGGCGAATCGGCTCCGAAGAAGGCAAAGACCGTCCCATCGGCCGGAAAGGTCATGGCGACCATTTTTTGGGATTCCCGTGGAGTGATTCTCATCGACTATCTGGAGAAGGGAAGAACGATAACAGGGCAATACTACAGCGATTTATTGACCCGATTCGATGCAGTATTGAAGGAGAAACGGCCTCGTTTGCAGCGGAAGAAAGTGCTCTTTCACCACGATAATGCACCGGCTCATTCATCCCGCATCGTCGCGTCCAAATTGACTGAATTGCGCTACGAATTACTGCCTCATGCCCCATATTCACCAGATCTAGCCCCCAGCGACTTTTTCCTATTCCCAAACCTAAAAAAATCGCTGGCAGGAAACAGATTTGGCTCAAATGAGGAGGTCATCACCGCTACTGATGCTTATTTTGCAGCCCTTGAAACATCCTACTTTTCTGACGGCTTGAAGAGACTGGAGCACCGTTTGAAAAAGTGTATTGATCTTCGAGGAGACTATGTCGAAAAATAAAAATATAAAACCAGACAAATACCGTCTTCTTCTTGCCTATTCCGGAAACTTTTCAGGTTGCCCTCGTATTATTACATTCTGAGAGCATCCTGTAAAAATGACTCCTGGAAAGGGCCTATAAGTCATAATAAAATATAAATAAAATCATGTTAAACACATCGAATATGAATTCACTTCACTTCATCATTCAACGACTTCTGTGGTCGAATGGCTTGCACACCGATTTTTATGGTAACACCAGTCCAAAGTCCTGGTGTCAGGTTCGATCCCGACCAGGTCAATGTTGAAAATATTTTTTTCTATAAGCTCGAGTCTGAGTGAAAAATGTATTTGGTAACCAGACACTAGACGTATAGCGTAATGTAGGCTTTATTTTTGCAGTACACGGGTGCAACTATGGGCGGAGGTTGCGGAGCTACCGGAACACGGGTACCTACAGCAGCATCACCGGCGAATACAGCAAGCTCCTCTTCTTCTAACACCGGCTCGGCAGGAGGCACCCGATCAACAAGCTTGAGCACGGCTCCTCCACCGCCTGCTTCGTCAGCGTCGACTACGGGCGCCGGAGGAGAGCAACTCAGCCGCACCAACCTCTACATACGAGGACTTAACCAAAACACTACCGATAAAGACCTCGTCCAAATGTGCCAGATGTAAGTTTTACCTTGCTATGTTGACTTTTTCTCAGAAGGCCACGAGTTTTGTCTTTTAAAAGTATTTCTGGGGCAGTTTTTAGCACATTCGGAGGTAGAACAACTTAGCAATGGCCAATTACAGGATGAGTATTCAATACTAATCTCGAGCTCCTTTGTGTTTGGAAAGCACGATAAACCGTTAGCTCTGTAGTCGTTAGCACCCACCAATCTGCATAACGCTTGCAATATGCTGGATAATTAATAATGGTGATAATGTGGATGCGTTTAATTTGTTTACATTGACAACCTCCATGGTCGAATGGCTGGTTTTCATAGTAAAGCCACACCGAGGTCCCGGTTTAGATCCCCGGCCAGGAACTTTTCTATATTAACTCGGATCTGGCTGTTGTGTTACCGTAGTTGTTTCTGAATCCCATAACACAAGTGCTCTAGTTACTTAACTTGTGTTTAGCACAATGTATGTGATGTTGTTTACTACCTGCGAATGACAAAATATAGAATATCTGAATGAGTAATCGGCGCCGACGTCACACAATAATGAGAAGTTATCTAATACAATAACAAGAAAAATGTAATTCTGAAATACCTACTACAGAAACTAGATTTGAAAAAAGAAACGTTTTTTATAATGTATTATGAATTATATTTAAACACTTTCAAGGTTACCTGCTGCCTTTTCTTATGTTTTATGTTTAAAATAAGTTACACAAATTTCACATTATTTGTTTCATTACAACACTTTTATTACATAAAAATATTTTTTTATGTTTCCGTGTGTAAATAGTCTATAAATAAATATAACAGTGTTTTAAACGTGACAAGCCTAAACCTCCAAATTTTTTAAATATTATTTTCAATTTAAAAGTATTAGAATAAGTAACTATACAAAAAGATTTTCATAAAAAGAGAATTAACTTCTTTTCATTATTTAAATGTCGAAAACGTAGCATTACTAAACTCATCTTAAAAAATACACTACCAGCTAAGGTTCTTATAAATAATTATAGATCACGTTTAAATTTAAGATTTTAGTGTCTAAAAACATGTCATGCTTAGGGTGAATATCTTTTCGGCGATTTATAGGTTTACTTGGTTTTTGTTATAAAAACACACACAAAAAAGATCGGCCGTCTCATTCCCATACGATGTCAAAAATTCGCGTGTTCTATCTTACTACAAAGATTTCGTTGCAAAATAAGGTTCTACATTAAAATATACTTTTGTATTTCAGGTATGGCAACATAATTTCAACAAAAGCAATATTGGATAAAAATACGAATAAATGTAAAGGTAAACAACATTCACTGCCGCATTCCTCTTACACTATCATAGCGACCTAATTCCTATACTTCTAGTCAATTATATCTGTGCATAGTTTTTTCACGTATGTATAAGTATTCTTTAACTTATCTACTTATTGGAATAGATTTGCATCAGTAAAATTAATAGTAACAGAATTATTTAATACAGTATTAATATTTTCTAGAATACCATATACCTTCATTAAACTAACCCATCTATGGTGAGACTTTTTCCAATATATGCACGAACACTAGTTACTTACGTATATTTTGATTCATATTTATATGACATTCTCATTATCCAATTATGATATTATTTAACACGGTTGCGTGTTATTTTCAAGTAGATATCATCATCACATAAACGCACCAAAGCACAAAATATAAACTTAATTACTATCGCAATAAGGGAGATGCACAGTAATGTTTTGTGTCTTTATATCACAATATATAAGATATTTAATTTAATTCACGTTCCCATCACGCTTAAGTGTAAGCAATAAAATCGTCATCACTAGTTCCATCTTCGGATGTATGCATAGTGTTATCTTTGAAATATTAGCTACCTTATATCCAGCATGAATCATCAAATATACGAAAACAAGATTGGCCTAAGGTAACCCATAACTATAATCTATATTCACTTTTGTTCCTACAGGTTACGGTTTTGTAGATTTTGAAACGATCGCGTCGGCGGAGGCTGCTGTAAAAGGATTACAAGCCAAAGGTGTTCAGGCCCAGATGGCTAAAGTGGGTATCTGGTTCCTGCGTAGACTGAACCGTGTACGTTGTGCATGCAAGTAATACTATTATGACTAACCGCCTGCTCCCGGACCGCTCTCTAATCCACTTGTCTTCCACTAACAACCATTTCACAATCCTGATACATATCTTTAAATATGTCCTACATTGCGTTTTTTTTGTAATTTATGCCAAAAATGATCCCTCCTTCCATTAATGAGTCCGACAAGAACTCCGCGACTTTTCACACGTTGGAGAACCTAGATATCATAATTAATACATATCAATCTGTTTTGATTAGCAACGGAACTTTCCTTTTGCATCGGATATCGATTTCTACCATAATTAAAAACCTTTCAGTGGAAACGAGCAATATTCTTCTAAAACATTTTATAAGAAGCGGACTCCTCTTCAATTGAACCGATTCCTTTCCAATAATCCAATCCAACGTTCCCTCTACCCTTACTTATAGCTTTAGTATTTTACCCTATTATCTATCGATAAAACGCTGTAACCTATTTGAGCAATTAAAGGTAAAACAGTGTTCTCTATCTATTATATTACATTTGCTAGATATATGAAATATATGCATAATCATAGCATCAACATCCCGCCCTATACTGAATGAGGTGAAGTTTCTAGTGCGAGTCTTACAACCCCATAATCCATGTTTGTTTAATTCAATAGTTGTGTTACTAGATTAAATAGGATGTGTTTAGAACATCGACGTAAATGGGCGATAGCGATTCGAAACATTGCAGTGGCCACTGTCACGGCACGTGATCATTCATTTCTCTGTTAATTTTGGACACGAGTGATAATTGGTATGTCAGCTTAATCTAACCTAACGTTGACACTAATGTGTTGTAAGTATTCACTCCCCTCAGTGGTGCTCAGTCAATGCAAATAAACGCTTGTTTACCTCTACTTCGAACATTGTTTCGTTAATTCTGTACTATTGTCGTTGCTTCAGCGTTATAACAATGTATATCGCTATTGGGCTCGGGTATTTCTATGCTTTCGATATTAACTTAGTGTGTATGCGACTATAATTAGCTTAATATTCTCTATGCTGTATATGCCCATCTCGTTGGTAACACCTACCTAATATATTTTAGTTATATTAGATAAATCTGCTGATTTACGTCAGAGCTGGCTTCAGTGTCTAGATAATCTATGCGGGCTTAAAGCTAATTGTGACATCTTGGAAAAACTTTCAATTCACTATACACATTTTTGCTTTTTTTATTATAACATTAGCAAGAAGCAACAGCACTCGTATTCGTCTACTAACATTTTCAAAATATCTTTATTACAATTATTGTGATTGTTATCAATTTCAATTTCAACTTACCTGTCAGACAATTAATAGTTTATTGCCTAATTATAAATAATAATGCCATAAATATATTGTAAGTTTATTATCAATAATGTAATACAAACCTTGTTTCATTTCAATAATAGGGCTGATTATAATTTACGATTTAAAAATATACTCATTGCGTTTACGCTTAAACAGCGTAAACAATCAAAACCAAAGCTCTTTGATTCCAAAACATTTTTAAACAATTCCTTAACAAATATTTTGCTCTGTGCTTGCGGCAGAATCTCAGCTTCAAAATCTTGGAATTTTAATTTGTATCTCAAGACTAACTTGATATAGCTTTACATTCCCTAGTTTAAACACCCCTCCTAGTGAATTTAAAGCTATTAGTATTAGTTAGCTACGTAGTATAGTTTCTCATCTCCCATTAATGGGTTTTGCAGCAACAAGAGCAGGACCCAACCAACTTGTATATGGCGAACCTGCCGCCGCACTTTAAGGAGAACGATGTGGATCAGCTGTTGGCTAAGTTTGGCCAGGTAGTCTCCACAAGGATCCTCCGCGACACCCATGGGCATAGCAAGGGTGTAGGTTTCGCGCGGATGGAATCGAGAGAGAAGTGCGAGCAAATCATTCAGGTAGTTTATATTTAAAATGGTACACAATCTGCTGGGACTGGTTAATCGAAAAGAAGAAGTTTCCATTCACTCAGAAACAGGAATAGTACACGCTCTTTTCAAAGCAATACACATATTATCTAAGTGAGATAAAAAGAAAACAAAACTAGCGCTCTATGGTAAAATTACATGTAGTACAGTCGTCAGCACATCTTGGAACTTTCACTCATTCTTCTATTCGATTACAGAACATTTCATTTTGGAGTGTATATGTTTTGTGTTTATGTACTGTCGACATGAATGAAATGGAAGCCGATAAAACACACATTAACAGTACACTAAGTCCACACCAGTTAAATCACTTGTTCCCCATATTTTTCTAAGTTTTCCAGATCATTGCTTTCTGTAGAAAACTGTAGATATTTATACTTTTACCTTTTTTGATGAATTTACAATCAAAAAATCGGCTGTAGTACCATATCAACATTGAAACGAAATCGTAATGAAACTGATGGGAATTGCAGAAAGTGTAATTGTATTCTAGCTAATCTTTATTTTTCTAATGCATTTTAATTTACAGATGTTTAACGGGAATCCAATTCCTGGTGCCAAGGAGCCTCTGTTAGTGAAATTCGCTGATGGTGGCAATAAGAAAAAGGCTCTGTATAACAAGCAAAACGACAATAACGGCAGAGCGTGGAGGGACAACACCGAATCCATCACGCAGGTACCATCTGAAATATTATTCTCATCACGGCGATTTCACATGAATGATTTGAGCACAGGAAACTATAACGAGTATTGATGAATCAAAAGGTGCGCATATCTCGTTTGTCGATGTTAAACGAGCACGTGGTTAATGTGCATGACAAGTAAAATTGCCTTCTTTCTATTCTAACAATCATAGAGATACCAATAACTGATCTGGACATCTTACAGGCGATGGGTGTAAGCGGCGTGTACGCGAGTGGCGTCGGGGGTGCGGGCGCGGGCGCAGACTGCGCTGGTGTGTACCGTGGCGGCGCCGGTGTATACGGGGTGGCAGCGTTCCACCATCACCCGCTACAGCATCACCACCATCACGCGGCGCACCCGGCCGCCTGGCTGCCAGCGTACGCCGCGCTCATACCACCCGCGCACCCTGCCCACGCGGCGCACCCGGCCCACCCCGCGCACCCCGCGCACATACCCATCGACTCTGTGCCTAGCCAATACGTGAGTATGAAATTTAAATGAAATACATTCATTCGCTTTCCACATCAAGCAGTGCAATCGACGATCTATTACTACACGGCGCTTTTGCATATATACTTCAACACTATGTCCAGCCGATACGTAGGTAAGTGTGAACATTTGTTACGTAACAGTTGCGCGTGTTTTCGTTAAGGAGCTCAACAGTCGCTGCTCATGAGACTACTAAATGGCTAGCCAATACAAGAGTAATAAACATGTCTGCTTCCATCACACCGCAGTAATCTGACCGATAACTAAATTTTATTTTCTACATCGCGTACACGTACGAGTTACACACCAGTTGCCCGTGCATCCTCATCTTTTTATCTAGTCTACGTGAGTAATGAGTGTATTTTCTAAATTGTCAGTAGCTACACTTTCATAAGACACTAATTTTGAATACTTAGTGAGTTTCGACCTAGCACCGGATGGGTGATTAAAATGTAAGCTCTTTCGTGCCTCGGAAGGTGCGGTAACTTATTGGCCTCAGTTGCTGCAGTCTTTAGCACCCACATATCAAGAATAGGCCGATCACTATTACGAAATTCATCATTTATGATATTTGATTTAATTATTCATATATTATTAAAAATGCGCATTATTCGATCTGTCTTTTTAATAAATGCAAGTGTTAGGCAAACCCCATTACACATAGGTACCTGAAGAGAAATGAAGACTTTACAAAGGTGCGAGTAGTCAGCTAATCTCAATTCACATTTTGACAACAGATTAAAATAAAAACCTTTAAAATCACTACTAAAGAAATTATATAGGACATTGGACAAGCCTTATTATAAAGATTTAAGCATACGGCCTATTGGAAATAACGACAAACATTCAGTCAAACAAATCAAAACAAGAAATGACTGATGTTTTCCGTTTTCCAGGTAAACTGGGACAGCATAAGGCCGGATAGCGAATTATACGTGAGTGCTAATGTTTTTTAACAGCAACCGAACGCTCGTACCTGCCAATCCTGTTGCTTCCACTCACAATATATGAACGCTCCCCGCTTTTCTGAAACGCTGGAACCTTGCACAAGCTCATATGTTTCTCGCACTTTTTAGTTAAAAAAGCGAGATAATTATGAGTTTTAAATTTGCCCAATGCTTGTCCTATCAATGTTTTATGTATCCGCTTTAGGTGTCATATTAAGATTTTCTTACTGCAATGAAATGTATAATATTGCTATTAATCAATTAAGTTGATTAACCGAATTAGAATAATCGAGCAATATTCACGAAATTAAAAATCGCTTCATTTTCTGGAATATTATGATGCCGTAGTTCTCTTTGCTTTGATACAATTCGTGAATAGTGTTCAGCAGCTATATAACGGAACTAAGCATTTACTCAAGTTACAAACAAGTACGAGGCACTCGTGTTATTTTTTGCCCCATATCGCTAGTGTAGTGAAAGCTAAGTCACAACGTGTGTGTTTCAGTACTTCACGTCGCACCCGTACCAGTACTTCACGGGGCCGACTCCACCGATCATCCAGATGCCCATGGAAAGCGAGCACGCGTCCACCGCCGCGTCACCCGACGAGGCCTACCAAACGTACCCGCCTCCCAAGTAGACCATAAGCCACGTCGTTAATCAAGCTGTAAAAGAGCCAAAAATCAAAGCAACTGTGACTTTTTACAATGTTAATTTGTTTTAGTTTTAATTTGCGACCGTGACAGACTTCATCGAAAGCTCCGCGCGCACGCGTCACGGTCTTGGTCAATCCTGATGCTTGGTTTACACCTGTTTGTTTCTGAGGGCTGCCCGCCCTCACGGCTTTAGCTGGACGTTTGATTCGCTGTGATGCTTTGATGAGGTCTTTTAACGGTTCGAGGAGAGGATTTGATGTATAGATATAGCTGCAATTTTAAATGTGTTTTTACATTATAATTTTATTATTGTTTTATGAAAAATTTTAAATTTAAGATTTTAGGCGCAGTTTTGATCATGTTAACAAGATTATTTAAGATAGTTAGGTATTTATTTTAGCATAGTTTAATTTCATGATTGAAATTTAAAATTTTTACATGTACCCTAAACGGGGAACGTTAATTTTTTATTATTTCATTCAGTGTCATATTTTAAAACGGTAGGATCGGATCCGGATAATCGGATTATGGAAATTTAAACAACCGAACAGAATAAAAACGTGCAATCCTAACAATCAGATGTATAAATGTTTTGAAGTGGCTATTGTTTTATAATTATTTTATAATGAAACCAATAAAGTTTTATTTTACCTGGTAAAATTTTGTCAGGAGGTAAAGGAAAGCAATATCTGATGAGGAAGGATATAAGTATAAGTGGAAAAGGTCATATCATGTGGAATCAAAGTTTATACTTACTAACAAATTTGTAAAGAGTGACGACTTATGTGTGTAACGGTTAGAAAGGGTGGGTACACCAAATAGCTCTTGTATGATTAATATTATGGCGAAGGTTTAGAATCTTCATTAAAATTAGGTATTTTAAAAATACATTCAAAAGAGAAGCTCTTATTGTCATGTTGTAGTTGAACATCAATGCAAAAGAAAAATTAATAAGAACAATAATGATGCTCCGAGCCTCAAAATTCGGAGTGGGTATATCCTCTGACCGTCACTTTGTGGACGGCCGGAAGTTTATGTTGTATGTTTGTGTATGTTTAACATGTGTTTGGCATGGTGCTTTAGTCATTTTATTTCAAAGATGGTACTATACCTGTACAGTATTATCTACCATATTACAGTCATAGTTCATACCGGCGCAGTCTTCCATGGATCGCTTGTACCTAAATTGTCATTAATGCGAAATTAATAAACATTAATGACCCAGTAATCTTGTGCCTGAACAACTCGGCCGCTAGAGTCGCCTTACATCTTCGATGACGTTAGAGCCTTATATTACAATACGTTTCATATGTCTACCCTATCATCACAATTAGTTATCTATAGATGATTTATTGTATATTTTATCACAATAGATATTAAACTGAAAACTTTCTTAGACGTCGTTGCCAAACCCCAAAACAGACTGAACTTATGTATACTGTAACTTCCGAATATTTCTCGACCCGCGTTTTGACTCGACCTGCTTGGAAAGCATGTGCGCTAGCGACTCCCGAGTATCGTCCGCGCTTCCGGCACGCCAGTGCTGGTAATATGGCAACATTTAGCAATAAGCAGTTGTATGTAAAGTCTATTTATACATTTTACGACTCTATACAAATTTTTGTACGTTAAAACTCATGTTTGAATACGTGAATAATGAAGTGATCCTTTTTTGAGAATCATGTACTGAATCAACTGTAGTTGTTATTTTGTAGGCGGTCGGCACATTCCACTAGAAAGAAAACTTCAAACAAAAATTCCACGATTGATTTCCACATTATGAAATGTAATGGATTTGAAATCCAAAGTGTAACACCGTTTTGGTGTGAATGAGCACTTTTTGTACCATCACGTAGGTTTTGGGTACACTTTATGACTTTATATAAAATTTGATATTTTTATATTGAATATATATAAATTATACATGGATATGTATACATGTATATACATTGTTGATGGGTACGAGTAAAAGCCTACTATATCGCAACTGTTTAATTCTATTTTGGCACGTCAAGAGTTTCATCAGAACCAAAGTATACAAATCATTAAAGTCAAGTAAGAAGTAGGAAAATATATATACAACTCAGGGACTGAAGACTAGTTAAATGTTTGATATATTAACTGTATTTTAACTGACGATTAAGCGGTAACCACTTTGTTCAAAACCTGTGAACCGACTTTGTGTAATACTATACAGGAACTGAGACTAGCTAACGGCAGGTTTTGAATGAAAAAACGTAGATTTTGGAAAAAGTAGAACTGTATTCGTTTCCTTATATTATTTTTATGATTAAGAAGGCTGAAGTTGTACTGTTTCGTATCTGAATTATTTTTGGGATGTAGATAATGTAGCACGTGAAACGTGTCTCGTTTACGTTACGATTACTGCTGACGACCCGCGTAGAGGCACGTAACCAGTACTTAACTGTCGACAGAATACAGAGCGCTGCTCGCGGCCCTTCGCGCCTTTAGATGCCTGCCTGAATGCGATAGCCAACTGAAACACGCAACCGGTTCGATATTGAAACACCTCACAAAAGCAAATCAAAGTGAGATTTTTATTAGTATTACTTTTCATCGATGTACTAAACCATAATACTCCGTAGATCAGTATTATACGTGTATAATTTCTGATCAAGCCAAATTTATTGAACTGACTAAGAAACCGCCTTTACTTCTTGTGAAAAAATATAATAACCTCGAAGTGCAATGTAGTACCGAGCGTCGCCTGGTACTTAGTTAAGTAATATGATCGTTTAGTGTTCGACGTACACTGTGGCTTCCTGTAAAAGCAGTCTTCCGATAGATATTTCCGCTAAACTTGCATTTAAATTTGGTGTTAACGTGAGGTAAACAAATCGTTTAACTACATGGATGTACTATGTTTTCCAATTGGTCATCGTCGTATATTCGGTGTTTTCCCGTTTACGTTCCTTCTAGACTACGTTAGTTTCATTCCACAATGCAAAATCGTTGTTCCCTTAAAGTGTAATGCAAATAATTAGAATAGTCATACCGATGTTGTGTAAAGAGACTAGTAGCGTAGCGTGGCACGGTCCTGTGTAGAGAATCACGTCAGAGGCAAATGTATTTAAGCACCAAATTATTTTTCTAACGCTTTCCTTCCATTGAAGCAATAAAATTAATTTGATGGTAGTGCCTTCAGCTTCCTTTAAAGTAATAAACAGATGAATACAATATAGCAGTTGCATGTGCTTTACACAATATTTTTACAGGTAATAAAAAACTTACCGTATTCATACACGTAGTGATAATGTAAAAACTATGTTTAAAATATTTTATAACAACAAGATAATGTGGCTGTCTAATCGTTGCATTTTTCACACATGATGTAAAAAATTGAAATCGAGAAAACTTAGATGTTCCTAGTTAACTCACTTAACATTCTTGAAATGTGTGATAAAGATACTATGAGATTACGAACGAAGATTTGTTATATAGTGAGAGCTATAACGACAGAAACGAGCACAAATGATGCGCATTGGGGAACCAGTTCTCAAAAAACCAAATCTATGATTCAAATAAAATCATGTCGATAAATATAATTGAAGAGTTAAGTAAATGTTTTTAAAATTAAGTCGTATGTTATAAGTGAACGCTCGACTTGTTTTGCATCAGTGAATAGTAACGCTATAGGGACGACGTCGATATGATGGCTAGTTATACTCTAGGCTTAATTATAGATAGGTTAGAATAGCAAACAATGTTTCGACGCTAAGATAGATAGTATAGAGCCCTAGTTTAATACATTAGTGCGGCGGCGCGGCGCGTGAGTGCGCGGGGGCGGCTCTAGGGTAGTTTCCTTTGTTAGTTTATTAAATAATTTAATTTGAATGGACTGAAGCCGGGCCGCACGCTCACGCGCGCCACCGCGTAGCATAAGGAGGATCTAAGGATTAGTGAACACATTCTTGGGATAAGTTTCAGTTGAACAAGTTTGCTTTCACCTCTTTTGTTATGTAGTTGGTTAAGTGTAAAGAAAGAAAAACTAATGAAAAAAATCTGTCGGAAGTGTCGATACGAATGTATTTGTCCAATGTGTATTAGTGTGGTGTTCTACCCAGCAGACTAGTCTAGACAGTCGAATAGTTTAGATAAAAATTTAGTTAGGTAGTCTAGAAATACGAAATGCAAAATAAAACTTCATAAAATGTAAAAAAAAATGAAATGAAATTGTTGGTAAGAAAGAATATTTTTAAGGGACATGTTGCTTCGTTGTGTTATAGTGTGAGGTTTGGCATAACTATGATAATAGTGTAAAAGCATTTCTCGCAGAGAAAAGACATAGAGGAAAGTTATGTATCTATTTTGTTACAAAGTGTTTGCAAGTTTCTATATTGTGCTATGAGCATTTTATGTGACCCGCATTATTTATAGTTATGCTGAATGGAAAACTAAAATAATATATGAATAAATCAAAATGGTACTAAGAAGCATGTTTTATTATGACAAGTCATGTTCCTTTGCATTGAACATATTTTGTAAGAGCAAATGATTGAAATAAAACAAGCGAAACCAAATCTAGTACATTATTTCATTGGTAGATGATCACACGGAAAGTACCTTATCGACTTTAATGGGAGAAACAGAGCCACGACAAACGAGGAGATTCTTAACAGAGAGCGCCCTTCAATAAGTAGCGTGAATGCAGTTTTTAAATTTTTGTTAAAAATAAACTTTACTGTTGTGAATAATGAACTTGTAACTGTGCTGTGAATTATTTAGTAATTTCAAGCTATTTCAAAAATGTGGGTGCGGGATATTATTGAAAAACAAGGAAATAGTATTAAAACTAATTTATTACAACTATTTAACATCTTTACCCAGAGATATACTCCCAAAAACATACTTTTGATATATATTGCTATCAAAATGAAATTTGTGAAAACTGTAAAATTTCATCAAAATTTCATTACAAAAGTTTCCTTAATAGTCAACTAAGGTGCATTTACTTTTGAGATTTAACTAATCACATACGATCTTACATTAAGCACTTTAAGCACATTAAGCACTTTCGTAGACTATTACACTGATTCACATAAAACTGAAAGGTCATCTTTAAATAATTTATTTTCTTTTATTTTTTTATAGTTCTTTTTAGCGAATCTGACACCTAGGCTTTACAAATAGGTTCACAATGGCCTATACACAGTAATAGAAATTGAACACTATTGGATTTTACCAAAGGTCTTTTTTGAATGATTTTAATTATGCTATTTGCTAATAGTTTTTTTTTAAGAATACGGCTCTTAGGATTCACATATAGACTCTAATTTCCTTTTATGTATCCATTTTCAACAACTGAGTATAGTGTGAGCAAACCATGTATTTAATAAATACATGGCTTACGCATTACTGGTAGCATTCTTCGCTTTGAATATCCTCAAAGTGTTGTCGCATGATCCGCTGACGAGGAGTGAAGGATTTGTCCAATCACAGCACAGAACTTTGTCTTCGTGACCGCTCAGATCGTACAATGGTGTACGTGGACTGAAAATAGATACAATACCATTTAAAACCAGAATATTTCTGTATAAACACAATGACAACACACAGCAAACATCCCTCTGAAATAAGCAGTATTAGTTAAAAAATATTAACATATCACCAACTCGAACAAGTGCAGGATTATACTGACAACATTTATAAATAATAATCACATTTCTTACATTCACACACGATTAGCCTAGCCCAAAGCAAGCACTGTAAGGCTATTGTTAGGGATACTAGGTTAAGAGATAGACACATATTATAATGTATAGACATGTCGAGTCATACATGTCTCTACAAATACTCGCATTCATCACACAAACATCTGCCCCTCTGGGACTCGAACCTCCAAATCACCTGAAGCAGAATCTCCTTAAGAAACATTTGGAAACGATCAACGGGTCTGTCAAAAAATTGGTAGGTCAAGAGTTTGTGATTTCGAGTTTTGCCTGACCCATGAGACAAGTTGAATTATTTTTAGTAAAAACAAATTTTAGATATAAATCAATAATTTGATCTTTATCGTTTGAGTCAAAGATTTGAATAGTCATAAATATGTTGCCAACGTTTTAAGACTAACCTTCTTGTCTCCCAAAGCTTTACTTGTCCATCATATCCTGCAGACAAGAATAGCGTGTCGCGTGTTTTCGACCAGCGTACAGACTGAACCCAACCTGTGTGGGATGTGAATGTGGTTTTCACAATACTTTCTGGAAAAACAAACATAATATTTTAACGCATACCTATAAAGAACAAGGTAATAGAACAATAAATATAACAAATTACAAAAATGATTATGTATGTCATTGTTATAATGGGACAGCTCAGCCACCCTTTGCTATTTATAGTTCTGGATTTCTCCATCTAAATATTCACTTTTTCAGAACCAATACTATTAAAAAATGCTATCTATAACCATTGCTTATCATACAACAAAATATACCTGTGGATCGAGGATCATACAGTCGAATATATCTATCTGCAGAAGATGTGATGAGGCTATTGTTTAATGGAGACCAATCCACATCAAATAACGCCTTATTTGCTAAAACAAAAAGGTAATGAAATTCAATTAATCAATTAATTGACAAATCCGAATGGTTATTATTAAAATATATAATTCCTGACTGGAGCAATGGAAACGTACCAGCTATTTCTTGTTTGATACCGCCCAGCTCACAGTCCCATAACTTTAACAAGTGGTCCCACCCACTTGAAATCACTGTGTTAAAATCCATCCATTGCACAGCAGATACTGCCTCACGGTGTCCCTTGAGAGTTATCAATGGGCTCTGTGGGAAAAAAAACTATTATTTAGATAAGTTATGATAAATAGTGCCATGATGCTTAATCAACCATCAAATTGAAACTAATCAAACTATACTGAACATAAACCTTCCCCGTAGATTGACACAATCAGTGGCTCTGAACTGTTTGCATCCATGGGCTTCTTGAAACTGTCACCTAGTGGGATATCTAGCCACGAGTCAGCAGCATTACCTCCAAAACAGCAGCTTACCCAATGCCAGTGAGTTACTAACAAATAACATAACTTCCTAGTGAAAGTGGACAATATACTTTATAGCAAGCTAATAAATTTATCACGCAACTCACTCTTGTACTTCTATGATCTGGTTTACTTCTTTTCTTTGCTGGAACATTTTCTTCATCTGATAAACCTGTCAAAATGGGAAAGATTGAAACATAAATTTCAAGGAACATTATTATATATAATTCAGTATTTATTTTAAATTGTCATCTTTAGACCGAGTAAAATTACTCTAGTTGATACACACAAGTAGAATCGGTAATGTATATGTAGCAAACATAGATATTGCATAGATTTAGTCTTACGTGAATAAAATATTCAAAAAATCTTATATATGAATGAAGGGGAGATAAGATAAACTCAAATTTACTAGTGTCAGATACCTTATTTAAACATTTATTTAAGCCATTCATCTCTTTTGGTGTTACACCACAAATGTAACACCTAGGTACTGTAGATAAATCGCTAAGAGCAGAACAAACTTTACCATCAACCATAGTTAACTGTACAGTGTGTAAGATTTTAATTTTGCGACCATTAATAACAACTAAAGTGGGTACTAACTGATCAATTTAACTTTTGAAATAAGTTTCTTCTTGTAAAGGAAGTTTCCTTTGATTCTTTAGTAAATTGAAAACGAATTGGTCGGCACCACCTAGTAGAGGAAGGGCGTGGATTTTTCCAAATAATTGATTCATCAGAGGTGTTTTATTTACAAATGATACCACTTCGAGTGCACAAAATTAAAGGTTCCATGTATGTTATTGCAATTTATTTATACCTGGGGATGGAAGGGTTATTTGACTACCCTCTAACGATAGATGACGATATAATTTGGCCATCGACATTTCAGCCCTATGATCTATGATGGGACCACTGTGCATTGGTAATATCTGAAAAACTTTTGTTGCAGATTTCTTTAAGTGAAGTAAAAAATTTGCAAGTGAAGTTAATAATCACATGAGCAGTCATACTGTTACTGATAGCTTGGCTAATATAAGATCATTACTTGTGCTCCAGAGACAAATATTAGTATCCCAACTGCCAGTAGCAAACCGAAGAGCATCTGCTGACACTGCCAAGCATTCAACACCCTTGTCATGACTACGGCAAGTCACCACGCAGTCTACTGAATTATTCCTCACATTCCATACCCACAACATTGCTGACTGATCATGGGAGCCACTGAAAATGATTTTCAAATTCATATTAACTATAAAACAAAGTGTTTCAGTCATCATACAATACTTTAAAATAAAACAATCAAATTTATTTTTAAATAAAATGTTACTTGGTATTCATAAAAACTAATAATTCTATAATAAAATTAACAAACTTAATAATTATGGGGCGTCATCAAAAGATTAGCCTATGATTAATTACTTTATTTAACATAAAAATTAACATACCTTACAAATACTCCTTGGTCTTCATTGAAACTGACCCATGAGATAGCTTTCACCGGTGATGTATGTCCTGGTATGGCTAACTTGTGTTGACCTTTGGTGCTCCAAATATGAATACTGTTATCATAACTGCCGGACAATATCCTAATAAAAAATTAACAAAATATATTTAACATTTGTTTTGCTTATGTTTTGGTATTGCCATAAACAATTTATCAAACATATATAATTTATAATGCAATTTCAATTCAAGGTGGCCCTCGCCCTTCAGTTGATATGTCAGCTTTGAACCAAGCAGATGGAGTTCGAAACACATCTATGTACTAGGAATGTGGATTCACTCATTGCATGAGAATTAAACTTATTAAATTTATTAGATTAGGAGAAATATAGTAAACACTTTAGATTATGCAACACCATAACAGGGTGGGTGAGGGCAGGGAGGGGGAGGGATATTTCCCCCCTCAACATGGCAAAGTGTGGAGAAGCATACTTTTTGAAAAAGAGAAAGAAAATCTACCCATTTACTTTAGTTTCTACTTTCTCAAAGTGAGAAAAAGCTACATAAAATTGTTAAGACTGAAGGCGGGGGGAAGGAGACCTTATTTTCATTTGATATAATTTTCATATTTTCCTACTAAATTTCAGCCTAATTTCTATAATGAATAAGTATATATCAGAAAACATTATACTGTTATAACCTTGTCTAACCCAAATGATTCATCAACAATAGAGGGGATGTGGAGATCAAAATTGCAAAATGTACTTATAATGGTTTTATGAATTATTTTTATTTAGCACACACAAATAAGTGTTGCCGTGGGTTGTTTTATATCTTTAATTGCTTACCAATATTTGTTGGCTTGTACAGCTGATACCCAATCATCATGCATTAAACAATCCTGTGGTGATGGTGCAGGAAACCTTTCAATATACTCAATATCAAGTGTCTCTTCGGTGGACACCTGTTTTTCTTGCAGATGTTCTGCGAGTGAAGAACATAAAAGTTCCCCACATACTAAGAAATCAAAATCTACTGACTTTTGGAAAGTGACATTGTTTTCTTTTAATAAAGCATTCACAAGGGTGTTCAGGTCAGAAGATTGCACATTATTGTCGATAGCATATGGAGTGTCTGGTACAGCATATCTGCAAAGAATTAAACTCTTGGTGAAAAAAAAATATGGCCATGTGGTCATTATTGCTATAATATTGTAGCATTACAACCATGCTGCTGTCCCTGTAAATTAAGACAGAGGCGGGTACTTACTGCTCTTGTTTAGTGACAAAACGGACTTGCAGCTGGACTTCAGCTATTTCTTTCGACATTTTATCACATAAACACACTATTTTCTTATATAAAATAACAGAATTTTATAAACAAATAAAACACCATACACCGCTTCTTAACCACGACTTAAATGTCAAGTCAATACTGAAAATCAACTGTCAACGTCAAAATTGACAGACCCCTATTCCAAAACTTTTTTTTCTATGTAATTTTAAGACCTGGTAACATAGACTTTTAAGTCATAACTTATTTCGAAAAAGTACTATATTTACTGAAAATTTCTCGTGTACTTCTTGAGAGAGAGAGAAAAGACACCATCCATTGTTTTGTTTCACTTGCAAACACTCATGCATATATAGAAACACTCAATGGTTAATAACCCACCATTATTACACACTAATATCAACCACAACACAAATTTTAACAAAAAAAAAACAAGACCATCATAGTGACGCTTCCCGCTCCCGCCAAAAAAGTCTATTCCAAAAACTGATATTTTTTGCAATAATTACTATATGTTAAAAATAATAGGAAAAGAACGTCAGCTTAAAATATACACCTATAATAAACTATTTTAAGAGCTGCAGTAAAGTTGTTAAACATAACATAACTTATAAGCGTTTCACCTCTACAAATCGCACCTTTAATACTATAGGGGCACAATTCGAAAAAGATGATTGTTGGAAAAACACCTTTAAAGACTTTTGAGCCCCTGTATTGTCACAAAATCGGTCATAAGTAAATTAAACTATTGAAAGCAAAATCATAAAACATCATAAGAGCATGTTCACTAAGCATGAAATATTTATCGCATATTAAATTTATCCTAGTACTAGTTTATTTTACTAATTTACTTATGACTGATTTTGTGACAATACAGAGGCTTAAAAATCTTTAAAGGTGTTTTTCCAACAATCATCTTTTTCGAATTGTGCCCCTATAGTATTAAAGGTGCGAAATGTTACTATAACCACAATTTTTACAGGTAAATAGAGGCTTTAACATTTATAATAAACAAACCACTGCACGCGCGACGTTGCCTAACTTAGATCGGATCAACGACATCGGATGTCCGACGCACATAGGAGTATTTACCCAAAAAACCTGGTCAAAAGTCGAAAACGGAAAGTACGATAAAACTTGTCGCAACCATCTCTTTTTGACAGCCAAATAACCGCTTTATAACACTGTACTCCTCGCGCGCCCTTCACTTCTCAGGAGGCAGTTCACAGGTAGTCGAAACTTAGTCGTCACCTCGTGCGGTCTATTGTTTTCTTGACGCTCTCATTTTTTCTACAAATTGCACATGCAATTTTAGTTATTTTCGTGTTAAGTTGGTGAAAAAAACAATATGGATACGGAAGGTGAAGGTATTTATCTTTGTTATAATTGCATTACAATAAATTTATCTCCATATCAAATATTTTTTATGAATTATTAAAAATAGATATATAAAAAATAAGGCAATATTGTTAAAATTTCTTAAACAAAGGCGTTTTTGTTTATGTTCCGGGCATGTCCGAGCTGTAGTGTATTATTTTCTATAAAGTATAGGTCATTCCTAATAGAATCACAGAAAAAAATATACCGCTTTATTCCGCCATTTTGTTTGCCAGATATTTAAATGCAGCTATATTAAATTTGGTTTTCTATGTGATTTGTAATAAATGATCTTTTATCTACAGGTTCCACTGATGCTTGTAAGAATATCACTAAGAAGCAGTTACATGAGTTCATCAGACAATGTCCGAATAAGAAAATAGATTCAAAACTGTTATTTTTGGAAAAAAAGGTAGCCTAAGTGTCCCGATAGGAAAGTTAGCCAGTTACAACATTATTTAAGTTATTTCAAGAGTGAATTTAAGCAAAAATGGGCAGCTGCAAGTTATAAGCGTTCATGCTTATAACTTGCAGCAAATCCGGTCAGCCGAGGAAAAGAGAATTGTAAAAGAGAAAAAGGAGGAGATCCAAAAGCATTTCGTGAAGAAATGGGACTTTTGGTAGATATACCACAAGCAGATTTTGGAAACACTAACGATGGCAACACTTCCCAAAGATTATTTCTGATCCGGAAGCTGCTGCCCGAATTACAGGCATAGACTGTACATTAATATACAAATTTAAAGTAATCCTGAAAACCCTTTATAGTTTATAGGGTTAGTTTATAGGCTACATGATTGACACAATAAAGTTCAAAACCTATGCTACCCTGTACGTACAGCTGTAAGGGTGGCATCCGATGTTACCCACTATACATAAAATCTTAATGCATGGAGATACAGTCATTGCACATATAATACTGCCAATTGGGTTGCTGTCGGAAGAGGCTGCTGAAGCCCGTAACAAGCATTTCAAACTCTATAGGCTAAATTTTCACCAAAATTTGATAGAGTAAAATGCAATAAAGATATATTAAACCAATTGTTACTTACCTCCGATCTATTGTTAAGTAGCAACCAAAACCAACCTCCTAATAAAAGTAAACCACTCTGTCCGGATACTATAAATCTTCTACTTAAAGTGGGCAATAAATAAATCGAATGCAGTGACGTTGAACAGATGATGAAAACAACGAATCTGATTTTGATGAATAATTATCGTAGGGTTAAGTCTGTTACTTGTGATAATCACAAGTCAAACATAATCACAAATAAAACAATCATTTAGAAACAGTATTCGGTTGTTAATTTATTCAGCTCCACAGAAAATATTGCACATAATAATTATGGCCAGGTTTTTTGAGTAAATACTCCACTGTGCGACGTTGCAAAATTCCAATGCGCACACGCGTGATGTTGCCATATTTATACTTGGCACAACATAACTTGTGAGAACAAAAGAAAATAATAGCGGAAATGCGGAACACTTCCCGCTTATAGGAATGTACTAGATTTTGTCTCTTTCTGATTCTGGACTCTACTTAATACGACTATTTCGGCACACATTAACAGACTTTGATTTGGCTTTACTGTATTGGATGATTGGATATTTGAAGTTGGTGATATATACTTGGTAAATTTCTTGTTCATATTTTTATTAAATTTCCTTTAAATTAGATTTTCCCAATGTAGAATATTTTCTTGTATTGTTATGTAAATGTTATTGTTTTACTAAAGAGGTTGTTTGATGCAATCACAATAAAGTAGTTATAATTTCAAATGCTACTGAAGAAGCTTAACATCTCAGAACAATAACTAAAGCTATAGAAGGAGCGCTAAAATAAAAACTGTATAACAGCTCTCGTATTCACTTAAAGTAATCTAACATACATGGGTAAGAGCGAAATAGACAACAATTGTAAGGTTTTATTTTCACGTCATTGTCACAAACTCTCAAAGTACAAATGTCAAATGGTTGTAATTTGGTTGTAATTTATTCTACCAAATTAAAAGTACGTCTTTGATGAACGTTGTTTCTGAAGTAAGACCAAATTCAATGCGGTCGTATTACAGTGGCCGTACAGCTTTGTGAGCGGCTAGCGTGAAATTATATTATTTTATAAGTAAGTTCGTGATAAAATAACAGGAAAGTGTGCATATAGTTGCTTCAGACATCTTAGAGTCCGCGTGCAGGATAGCTTGTGTTGTTCCAGACTGCAAGTCTCATACATCACGAAAAGAAAATACGGATAAGGTGTTATCATTTCATCGGTGAGTTTTGTTTCTAAATTCTCATATTTTGACAATATAACAACGGTATATTCAGAAAATTGTAGTCAATTAATATTACAAATAGATTTCTCCATGAGTTTTGGTTTAAATTGTCTTATTTTCATGCCTTCTGTTTTGTATATGATAGTATGATAGTGATGTGTTTTTTGTTGTCGATGTCAACATTTTGGCGTTTGTCAAAGTTGGCGTCAGTGTATCGTTTCTGAAGGTGATACTTTGAAGGTGATAAAATAAATTTGGATGAATAACAAACATTTTGTATATTATTGATCTTTTCCCAGTACTTTCTAGACAGAGTAGTATATAAAAATAATAAGTAAATTTGTATAAAATAATAGTTGGTTAATTAAATTTAAATAACCGACTAATTTTCTTTTAAAATTTTTCTTCTTTTTTAATGTATACCTATAAAAAATATAATGTTGAATGCAGTGTTCACCAATGTACTGCTAGAGGTCTAACTTAAAATAGAAACATGTAGGCTAATATGATATACCTATACAAGATGCAATTTTTTAACTGTACCTACCTGGTTTCTCTAGATACTGAAGACAGCAAATCTAATAAATAAATTGGTTCTGGTCCAAAATTCTACCCATGAATACTGCATTAAAAATGTTCATATTGCAGATTCTACACGTGTTTATTATGACACATTACCGTCCGTTCTAGTATCATTGATATACCAACAGCATAAAAAAAAGTTTAAATGTTTTTATTTTTATCGATAGCCATATTGATGCCGTACATCACTGACGTAAGGGAAACTATACCTTATAAATTACGAAACAAAATCTGTATACTTATTTCTTTCTTACACATTTACAACTGTATAAGTCAAAATAGTACGAACTAACGTATTGTGTTGTTATTTTAGCACGGCTTCTATAGCTTTAGTTATTGATCTGAGCCTAACATACAGGACGCTTTTTTAATTGGTTTAATTGACTTAACTATATTTAACGATTGGAATTAGTTTTTCTGGTAATCTTTTACTGATTTTTATTTTTTAGCTTTAAACTGATAAATTATTAATTACTGTGTTTATGTGATTGTTATGGAAACCTGTAAAGTCCTACTCGAGCGTTTTGTATGTATGGCCAATATGGGCGCTTAACACTTATAATAAGAATAATGTCGTAAGAGTCAACCACCATAAGACACCTTTTCCCGTGGATAGTCACATATTACCTATAGTTTTAATTTGGCGAATAACTCCGAAACGTGACGCTTTAAGATATCATGTTGCATAACATTTTTTGTTTGTATAAATGTCCTCCATCTAAATTTCTTTTCTAAACTTTCGTTGTGCACCGCGATTTTGAAAAAAAAAACAAAATGGCGGCGACATTAGGGCCACCCTCCATACAAAAATCTTCAAACCCCTTTACCCACAAAACAGGTTCACGACCAAAGTAGCTACTTTGACCGAAGACAGCGAAAGAGGTATACAGTGAATCAATAAATATAAAAAATGGAATTTTCCATGGGAAATTTCGCTACTGCTTGCTCCAGTGATTTTTTAAGAGACTAGTTGTCGCCGGGTCGTTAAGAGCCGGTCATGTCCTCTAAAACTGACCAAAATTTGTAGTCTAAAGGGTTAAAGTCTGGGCAGTGCCGTCTTAAGTCTATTCTGCGCCGGGGTGCAGGGCCTGCGCCCTCATTTTCGGCGTTTAGTTCAATGAAATGTCTAAATATCCAGCGTTCAGCAGGCGCTCCAGGCGCTTAGCGCCCGGGTGCACTGCACCCCTTGCACCCCCGGGTAAAGACGGCCCTGGGTCTCGGCTAGCTGAGAGCCAATCTTCAGCTCTTATAAAGTCCGGAACGTTGGTTTCGAGCCAGGCTTGGGTAATTAGTGCCTTGTAACCAGGTGTAAAGTCATGCTGGAAAATCCACGATACATTTTTCAAAAGTGTATTGCTGAGAGGTTTGCTGTCTGGATACATTTTGGCTAATGTTTTCACTGCTTTTCAATAATGTAGCTTTGTGGCGGCTTGATTTGAAAATTTCAAAATTTTTTCATCGGTAAAGAGGATATTTCTGTGCCTTTCACCTGCGTATCGTGACAGAAGGCATTGTGATCGATCTACTCTCTTTAATTGTAAAGATTGATTTATTGCATGTGCTGTATATCGACGATAAGCACCGAGCTTCAGGTCTTGTTTTATAATATGCGAGTCCTAACGGGAATTTTCATTTTTCGCGATAGAATTTTTCATAATATACATAACAAATATGAATTTTTAGAATTTTTAAATTGTAAATCAAATTTTTATTTTATCTACACGGACGGGTCTAAAAGTAACT
Organism: Calamotropha paludella; assembly: GCA_927399485.1. Taxonomy (NCBI): domain Eukaryota; kingdom Metazoa; phylum Arthropoda; class Insecta; order Lepidoptera; family Crambidae; genus Calamotropha; species Calamotropha paludella. The sequence continues at coordinate 14,227,184 of OV656813.1, read as the reverse complement.
ATTTTGTCAATGCAGCTTATTATGATCCACAACTTAAATTAAAAAAATAGTTTCAAGTTAGAAATCAATACCAGTATATTTACGGCAGAGTTATGCTATACTTACTGCTTTAAGACATGTAGATAATGTATTTAATGTATTAATAGTTACAGACTCAAAGAGTGTTTTATCAGCTTTATGCAGTGTTAATTATATATTTAAACTTAACTATATTATATATGAAATACGTAATGTTTTACTAATTTTATGTGAATCCAAACATGTTGAGTTCGTATGGGTTCCCTCACACAGTGGCATGTGTGAGGGAACCTATACGAACCTGTGGATATGGCGACTCGGCGTAACCATGATGAGGACCACACTGAAATTATGAAAGTTTCATTAACGAATTACTACCACACGTTTGACTGCATTTTACGAAGAATGGGGAAAGAATATTGGGCCATTACTACTGAGGTCAAAGGAAAGTGGTATGCAGAGATACAAAAGAGCTTACCATCAAAACCCTGGTATAATACTTTTAAATATCACGGTAGAAAGTTCATCACAGTTATAAATCGCTTGCGATTTGGACATTGCTAGGTTCCAGCACATCTACACAGAATTAAAATTGCTGTTAACGACCAGTGTAACCTCTGTTCCCGACCAAATGCGGATATAAATCGTATAGTGTTTGAATGTGCAGCGTTCGGATCAGACCGTTTATTATTTGTCACGTAAAAACGTTTAAAACGTAGTGATTCCTTGCTCGGTGATTTGTCAGTGAAGTTAATGACATCGTACGTCAAAACCTAATTGTTCCCCGCCGCGCCGCGTTCAGGATCTTCTAGCAGATGGACGTTTTTATTTGCCATTATATAAATAAATTGTAAATACTGTCGGCAAAATCTAGATATTAAGTTTGTAAATTAGTTTAATTATTTTATCATTTAACTTTTAATATTTCGACTGAAGGACTTTGTATCCATGGTCATGAAAAAATTAATAAAAAAAATAAAAAAAGAACAATAATGTATAACATAGAAATGCCAAAAACACGCCAATTTTGTGAGGTTATATTCAAACTGTTGTGAAGTTTCGGTGTCTACATTACTTTGATTTTATTTGACATGTAAAGTAATAAAATGGGTGTAAAAACATTGAACGATAGTAGTGTGGATGTCAAATACATATTCCATAGAAAAGCTGGTAGGAGTATTATTGAACGGCGTCCTGTATTTTCACCTGATGCAGAGTAAGTTACAAATTTCATGTTGAATTTAGTATAATTTTATACTTTGATACTCATAAAAATTTACTCTTATTTCATTATTTATTTTATTTACACTTGTTGGTCATTGGTTCCCGAGTCATGGTTATCAATACAATTTTTGATGTAGCAATTAATATGTTTGTTGTTTAGCACGGATTTAGTGCATAGTCTGGACCAAAAAAATGTGGTATCTTTTAATTCTATTTCTAACTACCATTATCATTTGTTACTACCATTGGGTTGGATTTAGTATCGCTATTTATATGCATTATATTTATTTATATCCCTTTTTATAAAATATACTAATGTTTAAAAAAAATTATCTATCATTCATAACATTTCCATAAAGCAAATATTTTTTTCAGGTCTATAGCAATAATTGTTGAAAACGTAGTTAGAGTATATAATATTCAGACAGGAGATTGTGCCCGAACTCTTGAAACTGAAAATAATGTGAATGAACTGATTGGCATTGAATTCCCAAGTGATGAAGACTACAACTTGTATGCATGTTCAAAGAATGGATGTATTACAACTTGGACTTGGGAAAATGGTGCAGTACTCAGGGAAACGGTAAGAAAACTTTTATTAAATTATAATAAATACATTTTATTGAACTCCTTTTGTAGAGAAATTTGGTAAGCAAAAAGATAAAATAACAGTAATCATGACCTTAACTTTGAACCAGTTAAGGTCATGATTAGTATTACAATCAACAAAAAAAATTCTCTGTGTATGAGGAAGCTATACAAAATATGGAGTTACTTAGAGTAGAGTAACTTATTTGCTAGAAACATAAGTTACATAGTTGTTCAGGCACAGTTTACATTGGTTATTATGTTTTGATGGTTAACCTGTTTGCTGCTGAGAACTCACGACACACATTTTCAGCAGCAACAGACTTAAATGACATTTAAAATTATGATATGTTGAATATATAGCTAAACAATTAGATTGTGGAAAAAAGTAAAGAGGTAATCCCCATTACATAATCATAATAAATGGAGATATTATTTGTTACATTATAATCTAAAGAAAATATAATTTTTTTATTTAATTTTCAGAATCTTGCAATTCCAAAATCATCAACTGTGGTGTCATTTAATTTAATTGACAGCAAAGAATGTTTCATTACTGCTGCAGAACATCGCTCCAAAAACAATTTTTTACATCTTGGTACTTATTCAACGAAAACTGGAGAACTACTGCAAGAATTCACTGAAACTAAAGCTATTAGTACCAGATTAGTCACGGTAACCCTTGGTTGGCACAATGGTGATAGATTTGCTGCCATAGCTAATGGAACAAAATGTATTTTTTTAGTAAATATCAACAAACCTCACATAAAAGGACAGTAAGTATTGAATTAAAAGTAGTATGTTACTTATGGTTGTGAGTTTGAATTTCCTTAGTGGCAAATGATTCATATTCATATTTTTATTGCAAGCCACATGTTTTAGTACAGGTATACAAAGGTACTTAGATCTAGAGTTGCATGTGACACCCTGTAAGGGCGTAGCAATATAAACCTAGAGAAAAAATTTTTGGAATAAATTAATAGCAATCAATAATAATCCAAACAATAATAAATAAAACTTTTCTTTTAAATAATTATAACTCAACATAAAAATAAAGATTAATACCATTCCCTTAAATTTTAGTCCATAATTTCATTATATTTTTCACAAATTATTATCGTTAAAGAATTCCAATATATTATAATAGCTTTCCTTAACCCATATACGAGGACACCTAAATAAGTGCAAAAAAGTATTCGTAAAAGTATTAGCAAAAGGCAATGCTAATACTTTGTGCGTCAAAAAATAATGTTTTGGAGTTTTCCATACTGCATAAGCCCAGCAGCCCCAATTGAGGACGCCGTTTTTTTTTTTCTATTAAAAAATTTTTTTTTTTGTATTTTTTGTCATTTTGGTTTTAGAGTATAAGTTTCTACCAAATAATAAAGAAATTACTACTCTTTCACTGAGAAGTTTTATTTGGGTGTAGATGGGTTAATGAGAAAATGCTTAAATTTTTTATCAAAAGTCGCATATTTTTCAAATTCTTTAAATTTATTGGGGATGTGATTATAAATTTTTATTAGCATACAGTGTGGCGAGTCTGTGACTATTTTTAACCTGGTGAAAGGAAGTTTTAATTTATTTTGGTAGCATTCATTTCTCCTCTTTAGGGTAATAGGTGAGAACAATTCTAAATGTTTTTTTACAAACCTACAGGCTTCAAAAATACATAAACATGTAACGGTTAATACATTTAATGATTTTAGTATAATAAGCATGTGTATGAAAGTGATAAAATGTTATGTGTTGGATACTAAGGCCTCAAATTGACATGCTTTGTTTGTATGCATTGCAGTGTGTGAAATAAATAATTTCTTATACTACACATAGATATGTAATATACATAGAAATTTAAATAAATATTCATGACACAGGTACAAAGCTGGTATACACTATCATGCAATTCGTATTGAAGGCATACTTTGATGATATTAATAGTCACTCCCCATTCATCTTGTTTTTATCATTTGTCTTTTGGCCAATGAATAATAATTATCTATTTTAATTTGAATATTATATGATTGAATTACATAAAAATGCAGTATTTTTTATTAGTGGTTACAGGGATATTACACTCAAAGTTGTTTCCCTTTCAGAATACTTAATTTCAACAAATTCCGCGTACTCTCAATAGCAGCACATAGCAAAGATAATGCTATAGCCATATCAGACACCTTAGGACGAGTTACTGTGATTAGAGGCAACTTGTTTGATTACACCAAAATTGCCAGAGAGGTGATGCACTGGCACCATGTGCCACCAATGGCTGTATGTTTCTCAGTCCATGGTGAGTTTGTTATAATAAGGGATTTGAGCCAATATTATTTTATGATTTAAGATTTTGGAGCAATGTCCACTATAGATCTACATACAATTACTACTTACAAGTAGATCTATAGATAAGATAAGAAACAATTTTACTAATTTTGGTGTTATTTTAAAACAAAACTTATTTAATAATTACTTTTTACTGTGATTTGTAAGTATTTTCATACCAATAAAAAAGTAGGTACTTAATATGACGGGACCGCTTTTCTGTACAAAATCTGTGACAAAATTGAGCCAGACACATGGTTTTTGTAAAGATGTTATACTTTTCAAAAAAGAAGTATTCTTAATTTTTTTCCCCATTAATATTATTATGTTTTTTATTTGCAAAAACTTCTTAGTTATTTCCAAATATTTGGTTAAATGTAATTTTAAATGATTACAATTGAAACAAGAAAATGATAAAAAATAACCACATCAAGGCTGATATATATATAGAGTACTTTTGGGATAGTAAATATAGGAATAAGAATAATAAATATATAGGGTTCATTATATTAAAAATTGACTTGAAATTATAAAAAATATGGATGACGCACAGAAAGGGGGAAAAAGCCTTAGTGTAAAAATTAGGATAGGTGAATCCATCAAAAATATTGTCGGCTATCCACAACTACTTTACCATCCTTATTATAGCTAAGTGTTATTCTCTGATTTTTGTAATTCAAATTCTTCATCTCATTTTGTAGTTAAATTTTAGTAATTTAATTTCTCGTTTTTGTAAACAATCTTGTTAATAATAACAATTAATCAAAAACAGTGAGATGTATATTAATTATCAATCATAGGATAGTAGTTGTTAGACAGAACTAAAAAACGTAATTAAAAACAATTCTTTAGCTAATGACAGTGAGAGATGACCCGATGGCTGTGTATCTGCGTTGCTCCACAAACAAGCATGCAAACTTGTCCTAAGTTACTCCAGCCGACTGATAGCTGCGGCGGAATATAAAGTAGATTTAGTAAGACTTTTTATCTTAAATTACAATTATATGTATTGTAATTATCCCTCTTAATTTTATTCACCAGGTAATTATCTCTACTCTGGTGGAATGGAAAAAGTATTGGTCAAATGGACAACTGGTAATGTCGCAAATAAAGCTAATGAGAAGATGTTTATTCCTCGCCTGCCAGGAATGATTCGATATATTACAGTGAAAAATACTTATATTGCAATTACACTAACCAATAACTGTAAGTATAAAGCTTACTAGAAATAATGAAACTTCTCTAGGAGCCAGGCGGGATTTTTATTGAGCTTGTGACGTCTTGACAGACCCATTGAATTTTTCCACGGGTTTCTTCAATAGCTCTTTAGATATCAGCGCTTATCAGAGCTAACTCCTTATTATTACCACGTTTTTCTTATCTCACTTTTCTTATTTGTTTGTCTGTCCGGGCAAAATCTTGCAACTTAAATTTGAGGCACTTTCCGATAAGCTAGAAAGCTGAAACTTTCGGGATAGTTCAGAACCCGATGACAATGCACTCTAAAGCAACTTTCAACTTTCCAGATGCACTTTCAGGTCCACTTTCGGCAACTTTCACTTTTGTATGGGGCTTATCCGATTGTTGCGTAAACACATGGTTACTTCGTTGAGTTAATAATTAAAAACAATAAAATAATTATACTAGATTTAAAAAATCTAAAAATCCCATGTTTTTCAATGTCCTAAAAAGAATAAAATAACCCTGCGGGGCAAAGCGAGGGGCCACTCAAAACGTGGGGGCGCATCTTTACAATAATCGGCATCAATGCATGTCATTCATCTCTTTAAAATCTCCTCTTAGTAATATGCGCCCCCACGTTTTGAGTGGCTCCTCGCTTTGCCCCGCAGGGTTATTTTATTCTTTTTAGGACATTGAAAAACGTGGGATTTTTAGATTTTTTAAATCTAGTATAATTTTTATATAGCTACATACCTGCAATATCGAACTTTTACCATTATTACTATGTTTGGTTATACAAAAACTATTAATTGAAATCATAAATAACAAAAACTAAAAATCTGTAAGTATAATTATCATTAGTAACATTAATTAAAATATTTCCAACTGTAAAAGTAAATCATACGCCAATTATTATCACAAGTGTATTTGTGTATTGGTATTTACATATATGCATATTGATGGCATTTACAATAAGTTTAAAATTAAAATAAGTAATTTAAATTGAATAAATAATTAAATTTAAATCTTGATGCGGACGCGATTCACGATGATATTTAATTTTTTTAATGTTTAAAGATTTCCTTTCCCTATTCTCACCGTATGTGTATAGTTTTATACATCCAGAAACATTCAAACTCGATCGCGTTAAGATAAGATAAGTCAATAGTGGAGCGCCGTCTCTAACAATGTTGTATAAAATAATCTGATTACGTGGTTTAGTAACAAAAATCCCACTAGGTATATAGTACGGGAGTAACCAGGCGAAGACATATAGGCACTCATTTCATTTTGCTTGTTTTCTAGCTGTCGTGATTGCAAATTCACAAATGCGTGTAGTGTCGACAATCTTGGAATGCGGAGGGCTTTCGCCGGTAGCTCGCGCAGTTGGAACCTCTTTGCTGTACCACAAGACTTTAGGCGCGCTACTTATGGGCGGTCGCACCGGTCATCTACAACTCTTCTCCACAACTACAGATAAAGTGCTATATAATGTAAGATAGCCTTTGTTTCCATTGTCAGTAATAGAAAACAGTAAAAATAAACAAACAGCAAATAGAAAAAGACAGACAGACTATTTATCAACATGTTATCACATTACTAAAGATTTGATTCTTTCATGCATAAAAGTCAACAAAATTATATGACTGTAATATTTTTCATTCACGCTTCAACTTTAATTGAAATTTCAGATAGATATTACGGGATTAAACAGTATTCCTTCAACGCGTCATAACTTATTGCCACTGGAGACGGAGGTGACTTCCGCTGCTATCAGCGGTAATGGATTGTGGTTAGTCACTTCCGAGTACAGAAACGATGGTCTAATATACCCTGAAGAAATACTGAAATTCTGGAACCTACACAATAAAGGCGCTTCTCCATTCAAACTAAACACATGCATCAACCTCTCGCACGGCGGGTGCCATGTTATTTCTTTAGATCTTAACTTTAAAGGCGAATTTTGCGTATCTGCCGGTGCCGACCAGAAGTTTCGGATATGGAAAAGGGAAAACAGCAAATCTGCCAAAAAAGTCTCTTGGATGTGCCTAACGGCATGTTACTATTCTTCGGGGAATGCCCAGTTTATGTCGAGTATTGCCCTAAATAAATTTAAAATCGGAGAAGGTTTACAATCGGCAAATGCCGAAGAAATGCCATATTTAACTGAAAGTAATGGAAAACGTGACATTATTACAAAGATTTTCGACATTCATAAAGAACAATTTTTGTTTGATTCCAAAATGTTTGACACTTCCTTCAAGATGAATGGAGAATTTGACATGGGAGGCGTGGCGATATCGCAGGATGGTTCGCTTATCGCCGCTTGGTTCGGCTGCAAGTTGACTTTATGGGATTCGCATTTATGTAGCCTACGGACTACGTTGTCTCATCCCGCTTTACGTCCTAAAGGGGTTCATGTAAAATTCGGAAATCATGATGCAGCTCATTATGTAAGTATTCCCAGTAACTTGTCATAAAGTAACGCTGACTGTTCACCTATTTACCTCACTATTATAATAATAAGTGGGTATATACCAGACTTACAAATTGGCGACACCGTTATATAGTGGATATACCAAAGAGTCCCACTAAGCGTTTTGGTTTCAATTTTATGATACTTACCGCTAAGGAGTGGAACTCTGCCTGAGTCTGTGTTTCCTGACAAATACAATCTAGGGGTCTTCAAGTCACGAGTGAATAGGTATCTTCTAGGCAAGCGCGTCACATCCTAGATCGCATCGACGCTTATCGTCAGGCGAGATAGTGGTCAAGCGCATGCCTATTTTCTATATATAAAAAATATAAAAATAGTGAGGTATGCTTTATGTATGTAGCATTATAACTACCTCAGATACCTACTTAAGTTTCATCCTTTATTTAATGGTTTTAACATGGTCTTTTTGTTTTTCAATCGATAACATCTCTCTGTATCTACTGTGGCTTTTTGTTACAGATGTATGTTGTCTTTTTTATGTACCTATATTTACTTTGTGATGTTAGCAATAAAGAATTTTAATTTCTTTCTACATATTTCCGTTGGGTTAAATAATATATATTGAGATGATCGAAAAGTATATGTAGAGATTAAAAAAGTAAATTTATAAAAAAAAAAGTTTATTCAATTAATTTTGTAAACAGAACTCAAATCGTTTTTAAAAGCTTTTTTCAACTTAAATTTTAACGGATAGAGTCCTATAAAAATATCGGCATTTTGCGGTAAAATGTTCAATAAATATATTCGTTTAATTGTATTGTATAATAATTTAAATATTATAGACAATAATTTTTACTTTCAGTTGGTTTGTACTACCGAGCAATGCATTGCAGTGTGGAGTCTTCTATCACTAACTGTGAAATGGTTGGTCCAAATAAACCCTACGTACCTCGCAGCCGACCCATTCTCTAATAAAATGGCAGTCATTACGTCCAACAATGACAGTGAGACATATATTACATTATATACAGTTTTCACATGTTTTCTAAATCAGTTACGATTCCTTATCAAAAAATAAAAGACACGAGTTGCTTTGAAAAATCTCTATGAGTCTCTATTAGCATAAATATTGGATAAGAACTAGATTGGTTTCAAAAGCCTAAAAACCTTTTTTTATTTTAGTTTTCGTGTTCAACCCGCACAATTCGTCGCCTATATTATCTCGAAAACGCTTGCTCAATCCGAATTCGGGCGTTTTCAAACTATGTACTTTCGGAGCTGCTACTGATGATGACGATGTTAGACTGTACATCATGAGGAATAATTCTGTAAGTATGTTTAAGGGTTCTCATGGTCTACCAGAGTACAGAGGTGTATAAAAAAATTGCAGTGGTATACTTATTACTTAATATAATAAGGAAAATTAATTTGGAGTCCTAAAGGAACAAAGCACATACACTTTTAGTATCGTCACAGAGAATCATGCCTATATAAGCGATGAAACATGCTGTAGTTGACAAGAACTTGCAGAGCTAAAGAATTTTAATATTTTAAAGAATTTACATGGTGGGATGGTACATGGTGGATTTAGGAAACCCCATAAATACGCTTGGTGCAGCAAGCATGTCTAAGCTGTTGCATGGAAACAACACACTGTGCAATGACCGTCGATTAAATCAGAAACTAATTGCAGCGATAAAAGCTGCATCTCGTAAACTCAGAATGCTGAATGCGGCAAATGCTGTACACAATACGCATTAATTCATTTTATTTATACGCGGTAGTTCATTTAGGTATTTATACGGAACTTGGTTTAGAACTGTTTTAGATCTGATTTTGCCCTTTATAAACTCTATCTTTGTGTTACCTACTCCAACTTAAATCAAAAGCTGAATCCAGATCAACCCAGTTCTAATATTAACTCTTCATCTAAATTCCTGTAAATGTAGCTTATTTTGGTTGCACCATTATAGCAGTGAATGTAGTATCTAAATCGTGCAATTCCAATGCAGTTGTTAAATAGCAATAAAGCACCGACATAATCTCTATTTTTATACCGTCCTATGTTCTAGCATTGATTCGTTATTCTACTCACTTTAAACATATCCCTTACACTCTCCTGTGCTCAAAGCCGAATTCCAATCTAATACCACTATGACCTTGTTGCTTCTGTTGTTATTTATATTGCTCTACCACCTCACGATGCAGCATCGCGACATTCTCAATTTTACCGATCTATACCGAAAACCTGCGTGCCTGAGTGATTTATAAGTCAATAATGAGCCTAATACTACTCAAAACCTCTACTCGTTGATGCAGTAATTAGTCAATAAAAGAGAAATTAATTTGGTCGATATACCGACTTATTTCAGAGAAATCACTTTTTTCTTTTTATCGTTGCTTTATTAAATCAAATAATCTGATTTATGGTATGTATAGAAAAAATGTAGCATCTATATGTTTAATCATAAACATAAAAAAAAATAAGTTTCTCAAGTGAATGCAAACTATTTTTGATGTATGTACAATTACCAAAGTCTAATCATTAAAGTGGCAATATTATAACTTTATAGGAAATATACTGCTTGGAACCAGAACATAAAAAAGATGGCCATCTCGAGGTGATGACTCGTCGTGTTCTCCCGACCTCCAACTTTAGTACGTTGTTAGCTGAACAGAAGTATTCAGAAGTCCAGCCTGTAGTACCTCTGGACACCCAATCATTCGACGAGACTTCCACAGGGTACGACGCGTTATTGCAGGTGAGACATACGAAAATATTATTGAAAATGAATATAGTTTTTAATATATAGGTATCAATATCTTAAAATTCTAAAATATATTCCTAATTTGTAATATCAATTTAAATACCGTATAAAGGAAGTACAGAACTTTACGCATGTAAACATGTGGTATGACAATATATTTATAATTGCGTTATCGATCCAATAAAAAGAATCAGTGCAAATGTACCTATATATTTAGTAAAGTTTAACAAAAACAATTAAACTGTCTATCAATCTTCAATATCTCATGAATCTATAATCTAAGATCACAGTGGTTTGTGTGTCTCTCCGCTTTTTTTCCATTGTATCAATAACGTTACCATAGCAACGCGTTAACCGCAAGTAGTTCGTCTTCCGGACGCTAGATGGCGCTAACGGAAAAATATTTAATAATAGAAAAAATTTAAAGAATTTTGTCTACCCGTGCGAAGCCGGAACGGGCGGCGCTAGTTGAATATATCATCATTAGAAAGTTGTTGACTGGCATGTTCACTTGACTGGTAAAGAAAACAATAACAAATTGCCATAGTTTTAGCGATCCTTAGTTGAAAACGAGATGGTGGCAAATAGAAATGCCTCCAGTGTCGACATAAGCTTTAATTGTTTTTGCCACTAGCAACTGTATTAGGTTTCATAACAGACATAGAATTAAAGCAGATTTATTATAGTTCCAGACCGATAAAACAAGTGGTTTATAAATTATGTACATACAAGATAACATTTTAAAATATTAGTTTAACAATCAGGTATGGATACGGTTACCAACTCTAGTTTCTCGCATTTGTATAATTTTATAATACGATCTAATAAGTTTTTATTTGGAATGCCTTTATTTAATTTTCAAATAAATTAAAAGTTAAATTTATTGTTTTCAGTTTTTATCCGCATCTCCACATATGGTACCGCCGATGAGTTTGCTTTGTACATCGTTTCTACAGAGCAAATCTGGACAGCAGCAACCAGAAGAATCCGCAGATTCTGAAGATCCGCCTATGGAGATAGACTCTGATTCAGAAAACGAACACGAAGAAAGTCCAAAACTCAACGGACCATTTGCCCCGAAAGTTACACAGTTTTGGACTCCTAATTATGACGGAATCAAAGAAAAAAAACTGAAGAAAATTAACAAAGAACCATTTTTAGACTTACAATCGACAGACACTTTATTTAACTCGTAGTTAATAAAAGGTAAAAACTCACAAGTTGTTTTTGTATAGAGCATACAATATGTATCTTAATATTTTGATTTCAATCATATTTAAAAAGTATAATCTTTGTAGTCCTCTTAATGCAAATATCCAACTACGCTGTTTCTACACATAAAACTACTTAGTTATTAATTTTGTCCAGTATTAGAAATATAATGTAGTATGGTTTGATTAGACAACACACAAGACATTTGATTGAAGGTAACCTCTTCTTTATCATCACGTCTTTACAACTGATTACATGTGCAAATATTTTATATCAACTTAGCAATAAATGCACTTAAGGAGTTTTAGTTTACTATCCAACATTATCAGTCACATAATCAAAGTCGCTACACTATGGAATTATTAAATAAGACCGAAGTTGAAGAAATTATAAATCAACTTGGCTATACAAAACCATTGAATTGGACAATAACAGAATTCAATAATACAATAGTGGGATATCTAGGTGATCATTTAACATTGTCAGTAGAAGTTCTCGATAGTGAAACGACAAAGAAACAAATCAAGTTCTTTGTAAAATGTATGCCCAGGTTTGACGAATGGAAAGCGAGATATTTAAAAGAGTTAAATTTTTTCACAAAGGAATATATAATGCTGAATGATCTTTTCAGAAAATTTGAACAAGGTGAGTTTAACTTGTCGTCTTTTTATTAACTTATATGACCTTTTTATTTATCTTAAGTTCTAAAATCTAATGTAATGACTCAAATCTTTTGTAGGACCTTATAAGTGGCGCCCGATTTGTTTGTTTGTCAAGGCAGACCTTTTCGTTTTCGAAGACGTTACAAATTTAGGATATAAAATGCCAGATAACCGAAATTGCCTTGCACTAAATGAATTAGAAGCGTGTATTGTAACACTTGCTAAGTTTCATTCCCAATCTTACATCTTTGAAGAAAAACAAAGCAAAGAACTGGACAAACCTTATAGACTCTGGGACGAATACAGTGAATCTCTGAAAGAACCTGAGAGAGGCTACAATTGGAGAAATACGGGAAAAAACGCAGTAATAGACTTCTTAAAAGAATATTCGAAACACAAATTCAACCCGAAATTCAGGAATAACGTCGAATCAGTTGTTAATGTACTATATGATGAAGCATTATCGCTCATGAAGCCAAGTTCGAAATATAGAAACGTCGTAGTGCATCGTGATCTTTGGACTAATAACATACTCCTTAAGAAGGAAAGTGATGGGAGTGTTCATGCAATTTTTGTGGATTTCCAAACTGTTATTTATTGCTCACCTATGCTGGATTTCTCATCTCTCATCTATTTTAATACAACAAGAGACGTAAGAGAAAGTAATATTAATGAATTAATAGATCTTTACTATGAAACATTGCGCAAAGAACTTGCAGCATCAAATATTAATATTGATACAATAATGAACAGGTCAACTTTAGAACAATGTTATAAAGACAGTATTCCGTTTGCATTAGTTCAAGCGTCACTAATAGTGCCCATTGTGACTATGGACGGGGCTACACGAGAGAAAATATTCTGCGACCCTGAAAGTTCACGTAGGATAAATGAAGTGTCACGTAGCACTGAATTGATTGAGACTGCGATGCAAGATGACCATTATCGTAACCGTGTAACTGACCTATTCGAAGAGATTACTAACCGTTATATACTTGTGTCGTTATAATGGTGTAAGATAACGGGCATAATGTACACTATAAAAATAAACCGTTGTATTTTTAAAAAAGTTTCGTAAAAATATTTATAAAACCGGTATACTATCTTTACCCTTATAATAAAGTTATAATTCTTTTGTACGTATGTCACTTAACCCCTTAAACAGTTGGACGGATTTGTAAATTTTGTGTGTCTTTGTGTGGGTCACTAGGTAGTAGTCTAAATACACATACTACTTATAGGTAGATAAATATGGGAGGAACCAATAAAAAAAAATAGTTTTATTAGGATATAATTAATAACAAGTGTATTAATTTGTCTATACTCTTAAATGTTAGGCGTAAAGTAACATGTCAAGTACCTCATTAATGGCCGCCGATAACATAAATAGTAAGGAAGTTCAGAATAACTCTTCTGTATATTCTATATATCTTTAAAATAATATATTTTTAAATAAAACAACTTATTTAGGGCTTTTTGCACATAATTTATATTTAAACCTGATGTTTCGACTCCTTTACTGGAGCCGTGATCACAGGATGACTGAGGCAATGGTCGTTATATATTTATTGAAATGGAAGTTCAAACAAATGCTCGCCACTACTTTCACAATATTTTAATTGGGCACGTCCCTAACTGTTAAAATTTTAAATAAATCAAAATTGTTTTATTTTGCTTTATATATAAGTAATTATTAAATTATTACTAATTTTACAGTTAAACAAATTAACAATTTTAACAGTTAGAAACGTGCCCGATTAAAATATTTTGAAGGCAGTAGAATATATATGAGGACCATTGCCTTAACGTCTCAACATACGTGACGTGTTTTTTCTCTTGCCGGATGGAACGGGACGATTGTTGCATGCAAAAACATAACAACAAAATATACGTACAGGGAGGAAACACGGACAGGACGGGACGGCACGAAAAAATCGTTGACGGTGAATATTGCTCCATCCTGCACGCTCCGTGCCCAACCCCTTCCGAGATCCCGCCGCGTATGCGCATCACCTTCCCTGACGCTGCGCTGTAGTGTTGTTGTTTTATTTCGCGCGCAATTTCTCCATGATGCCATCATGAATGACGAAAAACCTATTGAATTTGTTTCCTTGCACCCAGCCCTATACAACTTCGGGAATCCTTAATACAAAGATACTAAGTAGAAAGAGGTAGAGGATAATAGATTGCAGTGATTATCGTCTTATTTAATTATAATAAACAATGGTTATTTCATAAAAGTAATGTCTTTTCATTTAACTGATTTCTGGTACCTGGAGAGAAAACAGCTAAAAAATATATGTATGTAGGAATAATATGGCCCGGTGAAGTCTAGAAGTGAAAAATAGGTATAAAATTATCTTTAATTATCTAACAGTTCCTTATAAAAGATTGGCCATCCTTCTCTCTTTATTGCCACCTAAGATTAACCGTCTTCTTTTTTTTTTGTTTAGGATCATTATCATCTAATGCAATCTATGGCAATCATTGCTAATTCTTCAGTAGAAATATTAAACATATTGGGCTAAAATTTGGTCTTTTTTAATATCGTTGTCGTGTTGTTAACATTGTTATGTTATTAATATTTGGCTAAGCGTTATAAAACGAAGAAAAAATGTAGCTGCTTGCTACAGCTAGACTTTTTCTTCGTTTTATAACGCGGCTTCTTCACGTGAGATGTGTTTAGTAGCTGGGTGACACAATAAGAAAAAATCTACCGTCCACCAAAAATGACTGAGGCCAGAAAAATTAAATAATTCTATAGATAGACGTTTTCCTTGCGCATCGCATAACTAACTCGCATAGCTAGTGGAAAAAGTGATTCGCTGCACTTAATATTACTAAAATAAAACTTATTTAATCCAAAATGACTTTCTATCTTTATCGTTAGTATTTAGTATTTTAAATATCGACTAAACATGCGAAGACGTTGCCTATTTCTTAATTTTAAATAAGTATTCTTATATACATACTGTCTACGGCCTTTTGTGTTTAAAAGGCAGCTTAAGGTAACATCACGTGCATGACTGCGGGATTTAATGTACAAACAAAGTCCTGATAAGGTTCATCTACTTGAATTCTATTCAAACAAGTACTCATAAACGGGTGTGGTAACAATTATGTGAATTACATTAGTTTCTAACAAGTTGTAATAGACATTTTTGTGCATCTCCATTGAAATGGAAGTTCAAACAAATGCTCGCTATTTAAACTATATTAGCAAAGAAGACGTGGATTTGATTGTAAAAAAAGTTGGCTTTAGAAATGAAGTGATTTCCGTTGATGACTATACCGTGGACCGTGCTAGTACCAAAATGTTGGGATTTCTCTCGGACTATTGGAAAGTTAAAATATACATATCATCGGAAAACTTTGAAAAGAAAGTTTTGCATTTCTTCGTTAAGTCGGTGTCCAAAACAAATGCAGCCAAAGCCAATTTAGTAAAGGAAATGAATCTATTCAAGAAAGAAACATTTTTCTACTCCGTTTTAAAAGAGAGAATGGAAGTGTGTGGTAAGTACAGTTCAGCTTCAGATAGTGCTTTATTTAAGAATTTCTTATGGCGAGTTTGTGTTTGTGTCTCATCCTCGTATTTAAAAAAGAACGATTCACTAAATAAATAATTTTAATTCTTGTGTCCAATCAGCGACCAACCTATTGTATTATTATGTTCGTTTCGTTGATTAAATTCAAAACTGGAAATGCATGTAAGAAAGTATAATTTAGAAAATAATATTATTTAGAAAATATTTGAAAATGCAAGGAAGATCCAACCAAAACTATGACATTTCTTACGAGCCGACACCCATCGGCCAGGTACAGTGAAACTTTTAATTTTGATTTTTTTTTTAGGTTTAAAGCCTTGGAGTGCTAAATTCGTAACATCATTAAATGAAGCAATAGTACTTGAGGATTTGAATGCTCTGAATTACAAGAGCTGCGATAAATTCCGGCGTTTTGACACACCGCACACGCTGCGTGCATTGGAGACTTTAGCCAGATTCCACGCATGTTCTATTATACTGGAGGACAGAAAAAGTAAAGTTCTAGGACGACCTTACATTATATATAACGAATTTGAACAGTTTTTAGACAGAGGTGGTTACAAAGAAAACGATATCTGGTTCCAACAATGCCTAACTGGCGCTCTAGAAGCTGTCAAGGTTTATTCGAATTATGTATCTGAAAATAATTTCCAAATTATTGAAAGGGCGTGGCACGGTGTTTGGAGTTCTGCTTTAGCTTTAAGTGACTTTTCAACTAAATACAAAAATGTTATATGTCATCGCGATTTGTGGAATAACAATATTTTATTCCACTATGATGAAGTGGATGAATGCTTTCTACCCGATGATTGCGTGTTAGTAGATTTCCAAGCCGTTCGATGCCAACCGCCTGCTGGTGACGTTATGGTTCTTTTATACTGTAACTTAGACCCAGCATTTAGAGAGCAAAATATAGGCATGTTTTTAAGCCACTACTACAAGGAGCTAAAAATAATTCTTGCTAGTTATGACATTGTAATAGATAACTTAATGACTGAAAAAGAGTTCCTCGAGTCAGCTGAAGAACAAAGACTTTGGGGCCTTATAATATGTGCATGTTTGATTCCTCAATTTTGGATAGATGAGGATTTAATGACAGATTTTTTTACGGACACTGCTCAATTTGAAGAAATAATGTCAAGAGACAAAGGTGCTTTTATTAAAAGTATAATGGAAATCAATACAGATTACAGAGAAAGGGTTTTAGAAATATTTGATGAGATAGTTGAAAAATATTGCCTTCGTGACACAGATTAACAGTTGTGCGTGCAGGGTCCAACTACGACATTAATTTTATTGTGTGCGATAACAATCACTGTTCGAATTATAAATACAACACGATATTTTCCCAAGCTGTTGTTATAAATTTAACTTATCTTCTCCATTATTTGTTTTTGATTAATTGTATTCGCCTCTTTACCGAGTTTGAATCTTTTGTAACTCCAGTCAGCATTTGGCGAAAATTTGTTATCTTCAAGTTTCCGCATCCCGTACTTTTTATACCAATGGTCATCATTTCTCCTGCTGTACATACTACAGAATGGTCGTATCAGCAAAATGTAAAGAAGCTCTACGAAGCTTAAAATGCTGGCTCCTAGGAACAAGCCTCCTGTTCCTCCAGTCGAAACTAGAAAAATAAAACCATTTTTAATACATTAGAAAATACTTCAAATCTTTATCATAATTTCTCAGCAAGTTATTTGCAAAATGCATTTTATTCTTTTATAAATTTTGATAATATTCAGAAAATAAAAACAACGAATATATTACACAGGGGAATGCGACAACCGTTGCACGTAGGATATCATAAAATTCAAATGTGGCTCTGACCAACTATGATATCATATCGCAGGGAAAGTTAGCTAACTTAGATGACACCTAAATTTTGAACTGTAATTTAATAAGAAATCTTCGACGACCGTTTGGTACAACGGTAGTTTTAACGTTTCGTAGCGATTCAATTCCCGAAAGGGGCAAATGTGTGATAAATACGAGCATTTATATCTGAGTCGTGGGTACTTATATAAGCAAACGAAATGTTAAGGTTTCATTATTATGTAGGTACAAGTTAATTTTAAGGAGTTTGAAGTATATGACAACCTACCCCTGGTCACATACATGTCTCACCACAAATTAACATCGAATGTTTACAGTAATAAAAAAGTGCTTACGTAAATTAAATACGACCGTTTGGTAGAACGGTAGCGATCCTACCTTTCGCACCGATGGTCCTGGGTTCGAGTCCCCGAAGGGGCAAGTATTTGTACCTGAATCGTCGGTATTTACATATATAAATATTACATATCTATGTATCATATATGTGTATCTATCCGTTAGCCTAATATCCATAACACAAGCCTACAGTGCTTTGGGCTAGGCTAATTGGTGTGAATATAAGAAATATATTATTATTATTATATTCTCAATTAACTATGCATAATTGACACACTGCTACATACCAACTAGGTCCAAAACTCCACGTACCACATTCCTTTTATACCTTTCACTAGGTAACATCGCAAGACCAATTTCTACCATGGCGAAAGACTCAGAAGTGATACTTTTGAAATCCTTCACGGTTGTTATTTCCGCTTCTGTACAGGAGGGTAGGCAATTGCAATATAACCCAGAACGTGAAGACCATTCAGCTTTTAGAACCTTATTAATAATAGAAGGTTATTGTTATAACATCGGTATAAGTTTTCTTAACACATAATAGCAAAGACATCACGTGTCAGATGGTTCGAAGTTTAAGAGATATGGCGACCCCTACCCTAAAAGACATAAACTTACAGAGAGAATATTGACGTGGTGGTTTAAACAGATGATGCCGCTAATGTTGCATTTCATGTGATCCGGAACATTGGGCATAAAGAAGTTGGTGCAATTGCATAAACGAAGCTGGGCGTTCTTCCTGCACTGCACCGTACAGGCTGTATAGGAGTAATGCCGATAAACGTCCAAGAAATTTTCATCAGTATAGCGACATTTCCGCTTGTCGGGTTTTATCATTTTAGCGCCGACATCATTTTCAATGTTGCGAATCGTTATTAAACGTCTGGAAATTCATTAAAACAGTTTTATAATATATAGTTCATTATATACCATGACTTAAATTTTTCAAATAAAGTTGTCGTTTACTATGGTTTAACCTGTCAGATTTTGGCAATGCTTTACACTTGATAATTAACTGATAATTTTTAATTAATTAATTGATAATTAACTTGATAACACTTATTTTGATGCCATAATGTCATTAAATATTTAGATATTAGGCACCAACATGTAGCGAGTTTTTTTTTTCAAAGAAAACAGTTTTTGAATGAAGATTAACTATGCGTACAGTTGATAGCACGTCAATCTATACATTTTAAATATTCTTATTACAATGACATAATGCAGGGTCCAGCGTAGGTACTTATATACGTATTTATTTATTTTACTTCACCCAAGAGGTCTTAATTCACCCTTAATTAAACATATACTACAAGTGATTTAGAGCAAGTATTAGTTTTATTGTTCTTCCACGTTGTCCAAAAATCGCACCTTTTAAAACACTTCTTCAAACAACTTTACATTTTATTGGGAACCGATGATGAGGGTAATTTTGGGATTAAAATTAAAGTAACGAAATAAGTACCCAAATACAATGCAATATTGTTATCAAAACAACAAAAATTCTTAATTATGACTCTAGTTAATAACAGATTAATGATATTTAGTTGTTACACTTCTGTGTATATTACATATTTTAATAAAACAACTTTAAACGGATACTTGCGCATACTTTATTTATATTTAATCATGACATTTTGACTCCTTATAAAGTGCCCTGATCACGACTCAAGTAACCCTTAAAAACTTGTTTTATTTAAACAGATTAATACAAAAAACAAGTAGTTGTTTAAACCAGCCTAAAAGTTAGCTATTACCCTAATGACTACTTCCATACGCTCTTTCGGGGATCTTACCTGGTTGCACCAGTATTAAATTCCTATTTCTCCGCGTTATTTATTTGTATGTTATTGTAATTTTGATTAGTTAGGTCGACACTCCTAGCCTCAACTCTATTTATTCCATTTCCCTTTCACACATACCTTGTCTAGCATATGGAAGAGCGAATCGACCGCGCCATCTATTGGTGGACGCGCGCGTGGGTGTGTGCGCGCGAGCGGAGTTCCGCAATATTAAATTGAATCCCCCCCCCCCTTATTCACCTCATAGTCTAAATTTATACTTTTTCAGATTTTTTCCTATAAATCGACAAATAATTGACAGATTTCTGCGCAAGGGGTATTTTTGGGATCTGGGTAAGAAGCCAAGTCCATAGACACCATAAAGTGCAATATTGCACCATCGGGTGCCCATATTAGGCAACCTCAGGTGAAACATATTTTTCGACTTCTTTAGACTTTTTCCTATAAATCGACGAATAATACAGATTGTTATGCCTAGGGGTATTTTTGGGATCTGGACAAGAAGCAAAGTCCATGGACACCATAAAGTGCAATATTGGACCATCGAAACATAGACTATAGGGTGAATAAGGGGGAAGGGGAGGAGGTTTGAGGTTCCGTTTAAGGTCAAATCGACTGTTTAGTTTAGCATATGTTTTTTTGTATTCTTGTGAAAAATAAAATATGTCAATAACGAGCCTTAGCTACCCTCCTCCTCTATTGATCGAAATCTCAAAGAAATAGTTACCTTTGATTCATTTCAGGCCCAACAGACAATACATCGGAGCTCATGGTCGTTAAAGTAGGTACTTCTTCTTCATTGAGCACGTATATATTGGCAGTCACAAGGACATCGAACTTAATAGTACCTGGACCAGTTGTCCTGTTACTGATCATTGGCAATTTTGGAGGGTGTTTTTCACTGCAAACATTCAAATAGTATATTGAATTTAATTCTTACACTTTCGCATTGTTCGTTCAATGAAAAGAAACCATTTTAATGGATAACTAAACCCTTTTTTATTTAATTTTTACGTTTAGTTTACAGGAGCCATGTTCACAGGATGATTAAGGTAGTAGTCGTCACAATTCTGAGTTCAAAATTAAAAATAATAAAATAAATTTTATTTTTGTATATATAAAAGGCAAGCAATAGGACTACCGAGCTGATTCTGTAAATACTCTTAGGTTGCAGCACCCGCAATAGGAAAAAGTTGGTGCCACGAAGCCATGTATTCATCAAAACTAAAACTGCTTTGAACAGTAATTGTATGTTTGCGTATGGCATTAATACAGATTGCTACGTAAGTAGGTAGATATAGAAAAAGTTTAGTCGGCGGGACTAAAGCGAATCACATAACATAACTGAACATTTTCCTGCATCGTTCACATGTTCTGAGGCGAAATTTACTTAATAAATGACGTCCCATCAAAAAAGTATGTGAAACACATACATACAGGAAACCCGCAGCAATGACCTAATCCTTGAAAAATAAAGCGAATAAAGTTTCTCTGAAACTCTCAGAAACCTTCTTGAAACAATCAAACATGTTTTATCCTAGCTTTATTCTAACACTCTTTGAATTGTTAAAAAATTCATCAAACCGAATTTTCCCATTTTCTCAAATTTAGTCTGAAATTATCAGAAAGTTTCAAATTTACAAAAATTTTTTCTTCCGATTTACTCTTCTTCTTCCCGAAACTTTCTAAAAAAACATGTTTCAAATTTGAGAAAGAATATGAATATTTCATATCATTATAAGAAAATTTCTGATTTTTTCGGAGTAAATCAGAAATTATATCTGAAAAATATTTCCACACGGGTATACTTCATTTTCTTTATAAATGGTTTATTCATTCAATTATTTGATAATTATTCAATCTAAATAAATGTTTAATAATAATAACCCCTAACGCTCTAATGGAACGCAGGTATTTCGGGTCTCAAGAAATAGATTTCGTTTCGGTATTGCTTTAGCTATATTGATATTTGGTACGGTTTGCGTCTGTATCAATCGCTGCTGTACTGAATGCTTTTAAACCGTTACATCTAGATACGTTTTAGCTATGCTGTGCATTTTACTTCTCGCACGTAGATGTCACTTAAATGAATCATCTTCATAATTACCGGTAATAAATGTAGTGAAGTGCTAGTATGTAGGTACCTATTTACATTTTTCTTCTTACTTGAAAGAAATATATAAAAAAAGTCTATTCAGAAATGAACTGATATAAGTATTACCATTTCGTAGTTATAATAAATACTGTATGCACAATCATATTTATGCTGAAACGGTACTAAAGTAATATTTTTAAAACAGAATTAAAGATAACAACAACTAATTGTGAGGGTTATATTAGGGGTTAAAGTATGAAATTGCCGATTTGTACTGAAAATCTATATTGTTTATTTTTTAAATTTTTAACAAATTTATTTAATCAAAATAGTTGCCATTATT
Source organism: Calamotropha paludella (assembly GCA_927399485.1). Lineage (NCBI taxonomy): Eukaryota > Metazoa > Arthropoda > Insecta > Lepidoptera > Crambidae > Calamotropha > Calamotropha paludella. Next base: position 14,204,814 of record OV656813.1, on the reverse strand, counting down.
ATCTATACATTGCTGCCATCTAATGGGAAGGTCATTAATGCCTTTGCGATAGAATTCCGACGATCTAGACTGCACAAACTGTGTGAAAGCATTTTGTACTGCCTCCTGGGAAGAAAACTTCTTGTCACGTAGATAATTGTCCAAATCACGAAAAAAATGGTAGTCCGTTGGAGCAAGGTCTGGTGAATACGGAGGATGACGAATGGTTTCTAACTGCAGTTCCTGAAGGGTCAAAATGGTTTCTCGTGCTGTGTGAGGTCTCGCGTTGTCGTGGAGCAATAATGGTGAAGATCGATTCATGAGTCGGGGCTGTTTTACTGCTAGTTTTGTCAACATGGTTCGGAGTTCGGCACAATAGACATCTGCCGTTATTGCTTGACCAGATCGGAGAAAACTATAGTGAATAACACCATGCTGAGACCACCAAACAGTTACCATTACCTTTTTATTGGTAAGTTTTGCTTTAGGACACTGTTGTGGCATTTGACCTGGGGTCAGCCATTGCATTTTTCTTTTCCGGTTATCATAAAGAATCCACTTTTCATCACATGTTACAATTCGATCCAATATTCCTTCATTTCTGTACCGGTTCAACAAGGCAACACAAGTTTCAACACGCGTTTCTTTCTGCAGATCAGTCAAATCATGAGGCACCCATTTTTCGTATTTTTTTATTTTATTGATTTGACGCAAGTGAGTCAATATTGTGGGTAAGGTAACGTTAAACCATGCCGCTAATTCCTGGGTACTTTGACTAGGATCGGCTTCCACTATCTCTCTTAATTCATCGTTATTTACCTGTGTGGGCGGTCTTCCTCGTGGCTCGTTCTTTAAGTCGAAATTTCCATCACGAAAGCGTTTAAACCAAAATCGCACGGTGCGTTCATTAGTAGACCCCTCTCCAAACGCAGCATTGATATTGCGGGCTGTTTCTGCCGCGTTAGTTCCGCGTCGGAACTCGTATTCAAAAATAACTCGAATTTTCGCAGTATCCATCTTTCTTGTCTAAATTGAATAACAAAAACAATTGAAAGTCGATATTCAAATGTTTTACATTTTTTAAAAAAAGAACATCATAGAAACCATTTAAAAAAAGTTTCATTCGAAAACCTCAAACCATGAAGATTCTATGTCAATTCAAAGAACCTATTGCAATAAAACGGCAATTTCATACTTTAACCCCTATTATTAAGGGTTGAAGAGACAATATTATGGTTCATTAATCAACGAGACAAAAAAACCGAATCGCACACGTCGTGCACACCAGTGTACAGTAGCCAGACATTTTATCAAAAATCGACTTTTAGGATCTTTTGTTCCGTAACTTGACCTCTAGAAAATAATGGCGCTACTGTGTTCTTAGTTTTCGTATGTCTATAGTCTCCGGCAAATAAGTTGAACATGATTTTGAAATCACGTGACATGCGCAGTAGCAGTTTAGGTACATTATTCACTACTGCGCATGTCACGTGATTTCAAAATCATGTTCAACTTATTTGCCGGGGACAATACATGGGCTTTGGTATAAAAAAACAAAATAAGGTACTTTATTGTCGTCACGCTAAAAGTTTAGGCTTAACTTGTGCTATACTTAAAAATGTGTTATTAGCAACATTACTGAAACCAAACTAAATTTCTTATGCTGCTATCCAACAGATGAACTTTCATTTTAGTTTTAAAATTACTATACTCGTATGTCGCGACTAACAACACATTTTAATTACATAACTAAAGATGCCAATGGAAAGTTGCGATCAAATGATAAAGATAGAAAATTATGATGATTCTTACATTCCTTGAATAGTGTTTATAGCAAGGCAAACGCCGACTTCGGTCTGCATCGGTCTGAAGTAGTCACAACAGGAGAAAGCTTCACCATTCCAGGAACAGTTTGTCATCGTATTAATACAACTACTGCGAACCTAGTATAGATTTAATAATGTTTAAATATCAACAATATTTCATATAATGATAATTGAAAATGAGAAACTAAAAACAAGTCAATTCACGATCAATTAAATAAACCTCAAATAATTAATTATCTTAACCGATTATATCAACCCAAAGTTGTAAAATGTAGAATTCAATATCAATTTCTACTATCGTCGTTGATGATGATGTTGATGTTTTTCCGTACCTACGTATCGTTTTAATAAGCTTTGATACATTTCGATATAAACTTTATTTGACTGAGTACTTACCAAATTTGCATAATAATTCAGATTGCTTGAAAAACATTCAGGTAACGGATTCTCTAAGCCGCAAAATTCTGACGTGTAATATGTAATGCCTTTGAAAAACGCAAGCTCTTTTAAAACCTCTTCCATGTTGAAATCGTGATCTGTTCCCCATAAACTAAAATAATATTTAACATTACACCTAAGAGATTTCCTGTTGTTTGAGACATAGAAAAAACGAACTATTTTGAGTGACACTATGACTAGAATGTATTACGATTTGTTGAAAAACTCTTTCATTTCATTTCCATCCAAAAATCATATTACTTATTTTGGAACATGTTTTTAATCAATATATGGCTTGACTTTTGAAAATGTGTTATTCTTTTTGTTGTACAAATTCTTCCTTGATAGAAAAAACAACATATCAAATGTATTGTCTAATTTAAAGTACTGTTGAGCACATAAAGGGAGCAAAACGATGACAAAGAAAAAACCTACAAACATGATTGTTATTTCCAACATTCTTTAAAAATGCAACAATAAATGAAATAATTATTCGTTTCTGGGAATAAAAACCACGTCCTTTTATAACTATCAGGAGCTCCTTACGTACCCATCTGATATTTCTTCAATACGTTTGGTGTTGTCGTTCTCGCATACTGCCACCGATGGAAATTGTGTATTCCAATCCTTGTAAGTTGTTTCCACGACGAAAGATATAGGATGATTTAGAAAAGCGTCATACTGGGCAACTATCAGTAGAAACGAACCATACCAAGATAAACCAACAAATATCAACCAAAAAAATCTGAAATACAAGTTGTTGTTGAATATTAACGATATATCAAACGCATTATAAATTTCACCTTTAACCCCTCGTGGTAAGTAAATGTTTGTATTGTGGAGTGGACCCACGTCCGCAGTACATAGGCGAGATTCGAATTCAAACTCAAGTAAACTACTCAACCGGCCACCTTAAGTTATTAAATTGCAATGGGTGGTTACTATACGAAACACACTTACACATGAATTGTCATTGTTTTCACACATTTTTTATCTCTTCCGTGTTCTCAGTGTCAGTTCGTAGTCTCGTGTAAATAATATTTTACGAAACAATTGCAACTTTAACTAGACCATAGAGACAACCTAGCTTAGCTATAGTTTATGTAATTTGAACAAATCGTTTAACCCTTTCAAAGCAAATTGACAAGACCGCGCAATCATGTTAGCAAAGGTTCTTACCGACGCCATTTTAAATAAGCATTAAAATGCCCTGTACGAATAGGTTTGATAGCTTATAAGATAAGATAAGATATATTTATTTGCTTGAATATGGTTACATAATGATCCTAATAACTATTTTCCAACATATTCTATCGTCATGCCGATGTGCAAATATTTAATTTTGAGTTTAATTTTAAACAATAAGAAAAAAATTGTAAGCAATAATTTCATAATAAACAAGGCATATTTAAAAACATGTCAATAAATCGAAAGCAATGAGACAGATTACAATTACCCGACCTTAAATTAATAACAAGGAGAAAAATAATTAGGAAAATGTTTAAAAAAAATGTCAATTAATTAAAAAAAAAATAAAAAAAAAATACAACATTAAATAAAATCATATTAAAATCTATCATTGAGAAAGTCAGCTATTTTATAATACATTTTGTCCATTAGTAAATTAAATAAGCTAGATTTCAACTTAAAAAATGTCAATATCTTTAAGTCATTAGGTAGCTTATTGAATATGCGAATCGCCATACAGTGCACATTTTTGGAGTAAAGCTGTAATCTTTGCACTGGTATACAAATATTTTCACCATTTCACATTTCGTCAATCATTATACCTAAGAATTTAGTTTCCTTCACATTTTCAACTTTATTATTCTCATACTTAATATTAATATATGTGTTTGACCTATTATGCGTTTTAAAATTAATACTTTTTGTTTTAGTCAAATTTACTTTTAAGTTATTTTTTTTAAGCCACTCCACAATTTTTATTAAGTTATTATTAGCGATAGATTCTATTTCTTCTTTATTTCTATCGTTTATCAGAATTGTTGTATCGTCTGCAAATAGAATACATTTTTGGTCTGTCACATTTGGTAAATCGTTGATAAACAGCAAAAACAGTAACGGTCCCAGAACACTTCCTTGAGGAACACCACATCAATTGTACTCATATGTAGATTTATAAGATTTTTTGGTGTTTCCGAAAGTTTTCGATATTTCTACACACTGTTGCCTATCAAGCAGGTAGCTATCTATCCAAGACAGGGCTGTGCCTCTTATGCCATATTTTTCAAGCTTAGCCAATAGTAACCTATGAGGAACAAAATCAAATGCTTTACTCATATCCAGAAAGATAGCAGTGGTGAGTATCCTATTATTTAAGCTTTGAGTCACTTCCTTAATTAAATGGTAGCAGGCAAGAGTAGTAGAGCAATTTTTTCGAAAACCAAACTGTTCGCCTTTTAGAAGCTGTTGTGAGGATACAAATGAAAATATTTTATCATACACAACCTTTTCCAGAATTTTTGAGAATACAGATATAAGCGTGATAGGTCTATAGTTGGCCATATCTGAATGCGAACCGTTTTTATACATTGGTTGATTATTTAAGCATTGAGGGAAAATGTCCATTCGTTAACGATAGATTAACTATATGTGTCAAGGGTAGAACTATAAATTTAGCAATTTTTTTAGTTATGTCAGTAGCCATATTGTCAAAACCAGTACAGTTAGTATTTTTCAGTCCCTTAATTATTTTATAAATGTCGTTTTCATTTATAGGTGTTAGGTAAATACTATTTGTGTGTGATTTTATGCCAATTATTACATCCTTTATGTCCTTTTCATTATTTAAATTACAGTTGTTCGTCAAGTCAATAAAATAGTTGTTAAATGCATTACATATTTCATGAGGATTCGATATGATTTTACCATCTAAATTTATTTCTTTTAGGTCATTTTTTGTATCTCTATTTTGTACATGTCTTTTTACTATGTCCCAAGAAGTTTTACAGACATTTTTAGATCTAGATATGTAATGCGTGTTAGTTATTTTTTGGGCTTTTAATATACATTTTTTATAAATTCTGGTGTAAGTTTTGTATTTTATTTTAATAAAAGATTTACCAGATGAAGCTAATCTATATTTAAGATAGAGCTTTCTCTTATGTATGGAACATTTTTTAATACCTTTACTTAGCCATTTATTTTTCATTGGCTTACTCGTTTTTTTTACTTTTATAATTGGGAAGCATAAGTTAAAAAATAAAATTATATGTTCGTGAAAACAGCTGAACGCTTTGTCTACATCTTGTTCTTCTAGTACATCTGTAAAAGATAGACGTGACATACAGCCTAAGAACTTTTCCATGTTATCTTTACACATATCATGCTTATACTCAAACCAACAACTCAGTGTCTTTGAGTAGTTATGATGATTACACATTTCAAATGTTAGACTTTGAGCAGTTTCGTGGTCAGATAAACAAAGGCAATGTATTCCCGGTCTGGTAACGGTGTCTAAGTTACTTGCAATCAAATCAAGATACGCTTTTTTACGCGTAGGTTGTTTTATGTGATTTACAATGTTATAATTATTTAATATGCTGGTTAACTCGTCACTATTTTGATTTTTTTTAACCATGTCAATGTTCCAATCGCCGCAAAGCACAATTTTTTTGTTTTGTTTCTTGTTATACTTCTTAGAAGGGATTTCAATTGTTCAAAAAATAATTCTACTTTTGAGGATGGAGTTCTATATATATATGCAAATAATAATTAATTGAAACCGAGTAATTTCTACCGCGCAACACTCGAATACAAAAAGCACTGACTGTGGAATATCTATTGTTTTGTAATCTAAATAACGTTTTAGCAGAATACAGGTTCCGCCTCTACGCTCATTTCTACAATATGAGGCTCCCAAGTTGTAACCGTTAATTATAAGATTTTTGTAACCAGTTATGTAACCAGTGCCGGATTAAGATCGCCTGGGGCCTCTAGGCACTTTATGTTTGGGGGCCCCCTTATACAATGTGTCCCGTCACCAGTGTCGGAGCCTTTAATGGGGTGAAATATAGCATTTTTTATCGACAAATTGCCCCTCAAATTTTGTGGAATACTCATTTCTTGAGTGAATAAATACAAAATCAGAAAATATCTTTTAAATAAAAATTTAATATTTACATTTTTTTTTATATTTTAACATTTTGGGGGCCCTTCTACACCGGGGCCCCTAGGCACGTGGCTAGTGTGCCTAGGGGGTAATCCGCCACTGTATGTAACTTATACTACAGTAGTTCGATAGCGCAGTAGTTGGAGCTTTCGGCCTGCGATTGCTCATGTCTTGGTGCATCGGAAGTCACTTTGATTCTGGTCATAATAATAGTTATGTGTAATAAATGACCCATGTTGCTGAATGATGACGACTGCAGGCGCTGCAGTGCTGCATATTTACACACCGGCTCTACCTAGTGGATTAATGCCCATTTCTCTCTACGTTATTTTCAGCTGTTAGGAAAACATTCCTAACATTAATATTAATAAATACAATATTTAATATAAGCTCTCTTGCCTTTAAGTTGTAAACTATACAACTATACTAACATATTTGTTTACTACGATCCATAGTTTACATTTTCTAGCATCATCTCTGCTTTCAAATTATAATATTATCTCACCTTTCAGTCCAGTGTCGATTATTGTCAGCAATAAACCTAAACCCATGTATAGAAGTCGTTTCAGGTAAACTCCTTATACCATTCCACCATATTACTAAAGATTGCTTATAACTCTCGCCAGACATGGCTTGGCTATAGTTCACAAAGCGACAACTAAAAGAACACCATTTCAATACTTTTTTTAAACAAGTAGCTATTTCAAGTAGCCTACGTAACTCGTGCTTTGAGACGATTAAACATAATACAAACCGAATTATAATAACACCAGTAATAACAACCCATAATAGAGATTGTAATCTTATTGAAATCGGCACAGGTGTCTGATTTTCTGTACTGATTGCTTCACATTACAAGTATTATTTGAGTGAATGTACACGCGTTTCAATATAGCTATACTGACATATGGTGGCGGGATTTCAAACCTTAATTACATGTTATATTATTTATTTTGAAGTGGACCTTAAAGTTCCCATGCGTAATTTTATTGATCTTATTATCGAAATAACTCATTTAAAAACATGTTAGATGACTTTAACGAAAAAAAAAAGCACTAAAATATTTTTTTACAATAAAAGTGTCATGTTTTTTGTGTTGGAAAAGAATCCAACGTCTTTCTGGTAACTGAACTAAATCGCGCAATTCTGCTAAGCGATTAGGCTGTATACGTCGTGATCATATTTCATTAACACGATCAACTTTTTTGCTTTAACAAAACGCCATATTGTATTATATTGATAAAGTAATATATTGTAATAAATTTGTACAACTTTCCGAAAATACCGGTATTCTGAAAAATATCAAAGTCGGTATGGACAGATGTTTGTGTGATGAATGATTAAACGACCCTTACAGTACTAGAGGGCTAGTTGACGTGGAAGTTAAAAAATATTGTTATTATAAAAACAAAAAAATGTCATCATAAGCGGAATCCGAACCCATAAGCATCCCTAAGTGTTGTACTTCAAAGTCATACCTAAAACATTATTTATAGAGTTAGGATGTTGCTGATATTGCGGTGTGGTATGTAAATGGTTTCTCAAGACAAAATTACAAAACATTTATTACGTAATCGCAACGCGCACTAACCGTTTATGGAAATAAACTATTTAGTGCTTCAGTTCCCTCCGATCTAATGATAATCGGCTTTTTCGAGTTTAGACGCAGATGTATTTCTATGTTCCGAGCACGGAACTAATCAAAACTTCATTTGGTCACTTTTTGTATAAAAAAAACCATTCTGAATGACTATATATGTCAAAAAAAACTCCAATGTGAGCTACTGTTTATTTATTTTGACATCACTTTATAAACATAATGAGTCAACGACTCTTAATCAAAGACAGCAGATTAAAGGGAAGTACAAATAACGATAATTTATTTCTTAAAAGCATAAAATTTGTTTTGTACATGTGTGCTTTGTGTTAATTCGTTCCAATAAATTGGTCTGTATCTGGGGGCTTCCTCGAAGTGTGTAGAAGTAGGCTGGCCATTTACCGCGCAGGCCTTTTGTTTTTTACTCCTTATTTCTCGAAGTAACTTCACGGTAAAGAAGTAGATGAACTCCAGCACGGACACGAAACTAAATCCAGTCACGAAACCGCACGTGGAACCGATGTTACCTAATAAACATATAGGATATTATATCAGAGAGGATTTAGGTCGTTTTCTTCTATTTGACTAATTTTATTTAGCAATAATTGAACTTAAAGGTCTCCAATATCGTCGTGTTAGTTATTTAATATATATATTTTTTTATATTAGAACCTTATTTAAAAAAAACACGTCAGTTCCATTGAAACCAAATATAATAATTACAATACATGTGCATATTATTGAAACCTTAGTATTTATATAAAACAACTAGGTTATATGTACAGCTAGTGGCGACTGTCGTAATTTTGGATTACTATTGAATAATTAACTATTGGACCTGTCAACAGAAAGCAAATATCAGTAGCCCTATCTTTTTCTGGGAATATGTTATTGAATTCGGCCGTATGAGTCATACACTTACGTACCTAGTCGCCGTCGTAACTGGCGCTTGTTAAGGCACCTAAAGCTGCGAATTGACGGTCAGTTTTTCGCATCAGTTGAACTGACGTCAATCCAAAATTTGATCGTAAGTGTCGAATCATCACTCCAGAGTTTTAACTGACGACGCGCCACGATTTCCGTGATTATCATAAATCCAACTCGGCGCGTCGCGCCAAACTGATCGTGAGTACATGATCGTCAATCCAACACAAACAGGTAGTACACTTCCTAACAGCCCGGCCGATTGAAAACTGAAGAGCTGGAGTGACGCCAGTGAATGCGGAAATTGAGTTGGCCTAAATAAAACCATTTGGAGTGACGCCACAGTTTTACCAAAAACTGATCGTCAATGCCCACTATAATAAGCGGCCACGTGCGATACCGCCGATATGTTTTAATGGTGTAGCGCTAAAAGTGGTGCACAAGTTCGGGATCGTTAGGGATGATATGGGGGATGATGATGACATAGAAAGGGAATGCAAGGCGTTGGTGGTGAGATGTAATATGCTCGTCTGCGGATCGATGTACTGCAAACGTAAAAGTAACTTGTTGAAATATTTTATCAGTCATTTTATAAAGATGGTCTGTGGGTGCCATAACCACAACGAGCCTATAACGTCCTGCATGTAAAGTATAACAACGCTTTCGAGATGCTGTTGGGGTTGCCGTGGTGCTGTAGTGCATCTAAGATGTTTGCAGATACACAGATGGGTTCCATGCGATTATGCGCAAAAAAGTTAATAGTGGCAATAGCATCCTGAAAGTGGTTGAAGACAGAACTCAAAGGCAGTGGATCGAAATAGCAACGGGGCTAAGAATTTTACATTACTGTGGAAAAGCATAATTTAACAATACTAACATAGGATAATTATAATACGCATGTAAAAAACAACAACGCCTCCGAGCGTTCAGGCGTAGTTTTTTTTAGTTTTTAGTTATATAAATACGGCATTGTGTATGTAAAAAACTATATTAACATAGGTATAAGAAAAATTGTTACTAACACTTTATAAATGAATTTATTATTCTTATGAACTTGCTGTTAAATAAACCTCTTTAGGAGTCAAATATTAGAAGTAAGCTGCACTCAACTTTAACATTGCTTACAACAAAAACACTTACTTATCAAGTCGAACCACTGCATGATAACATTCTGACCGTAGCAATCGGCTACCTCACGACCATAACGAATTTGCACAATTGAAGTGGCAGTAAGATTTGCGCCTCGTCTGCAAAACGTATCAGATTCGACAAACGTAATATAACATAGTATCATTATTTGGGGTACCTATCGTAATGATAATTTCAACTGTCATAAAGTCGCTTGGCAATATAATCATTAGGCATAAATTGATACACATTGCAGGTTAGGTTAGGTTAGATATAATTTTATTCATTACCAGCAGGCTATATCAAATTATGCCTTTTAACATAATGCCTTTCAAAATTATTACAAATAGTATTATGCCTATAATAAGAGGCAACATTATTTAACTTCTTAATTTTGGGGAAGCGACACGAGCATATTTGTCTATGTGATATGCAAAACCAAGTACATTCTTATTTAAAAAAAATAACTGAGTTTCCCTTTGTAACTCAGTTATTTCCAGATTGTATTATAATTATTGAATATTGAAATTACAGTATGGATGCACGCACTATTTATTTAAGAATGAAAAAGAATCGTATCTTTTTAATGGATTTTAGAGAATATGGTTTATAAAATTGTACACTTTATAATTTCAAAGGTACTGCCAACCTACAGTCGACGACATACAGCTGTCGATTATACCTTTATTAATCAATAATGTTGTGCATTTCTTTCTAGATTCTGGTGGATATTCCCCATGTTCGTGCGTGAACGACTTTCGAACCGAAAGTTTTCATATTTTTTTCCATTACTCTTAGTAAAATAAGGAACAGGTAACAATACCAATAATTCATTGATCGCAACTCTAACAACTATACGAAATACACGGAACTTTTTTTATCGAAAAATGCTTTTCTTTGTCACGCAATTACGTCAAAACTACCGAATCTATCGGTATGGGACCATGGCTAATCGACGAGGGAAATCTGTAGATGGTTTTAGGCTACTTATTTATTGGATTTTAACTCTTTGCCTTTTTTTCGATTTACTTTTATAAATTTATTCCCGAAATTATTTTATTCATTGGTTGCTATGGTAACTGTTTTAGTCCTAAATAACCAATTCTTTGACATCAAAACAAGAACGTGAAAAGTTTATTCAGAACACTGAAGATGTCAGTCTAATAATTATGCGTAGAAACTTTGTTTTTATGCTCACTAGCCGTCACCCTCCCGCTTAGCTGAAAGTGATATTTTGCAAAAAAAAAAACTGAAAAAAACGAATGACGTTGACGAATGACAATCTATTCATTTATTCAACAAAACATATACCAATGAATAGAAACAATTATTAGCCCAACGAAGGGGGCGGGTGACGGCTAGTAAAGGGATAAAACCTAATGACTCCAACGACACTTTCGTGTCAGCTGTATTGACTTTATCAAGTTTGTTCTATTTTTAACAGTTGATATCAATTTACTACAGTCAAGTCAACAACAAGTTACTATCAAGTAAATACTTAATATTCACAACGTTTTCAGTTATATTTAAAGCAATTGACAAACAGAAACAAAAAAGCAAAATTAATAACCGAGGTCGAGGACTTGTTTGTTAGTTCCATGACAACCTCCACAGTGACAAAGTTTGTTTAGTGTTAAGTGGATACTCTTTACGATACCACTGTCATTTGCTAAAATTTTTAACAAAAAATGTCACCATTAATGATAATTGAGACAATTTGATTATTATTCTTTTTCTTTATTCTCATAAATAATTTAATATGGCTAGTGCGAACAAGAAGTCGGGACTTACTACCGCTGATTTCGAAGTGTTTGGAAAAGTTCAAGGTGTGTACTTCAGAAAACATACACAAAAGAAAGCCATCGAACTTGGATTGAAAGGATGGGTGATGAATACGGCGCAAGGTACAGTAATTGGGCAACTGCAAGGTCCCGCTTTTGCTATTGACACTATGAAGGTTTGGCTTCAAACAGTGGGAAGTCCCAAGTCAAGGATCGAGAAAGCCGCTTTTCGAAATGAAGGCCCTATCAACAACTGCGCTTTTAGAACTTTTGAGATTCGACGATAGAAAGACTTCTTTTCTTCACAACTTTTTATACTTTTAATATATTTCCATATAATAAAAAGTTTTGGGTTTTTCTTTATATTTCTTTACCATATCTCTTTGATTAGGAAGAGACAATGGCTATTTATAGCAACAGCCGATTTAAAGTATCGCGTAATTTAGAATTAAAAACCCTTAAAATTATTTTAAATCATGCTTTGTATTTAGGGATATGTTATGCAAGGATGTATTCGAAAGGTTGTCCAATACTAATTTTGATGATTCCGATTTCACAAATAATCGAAAAAAATTAATTACTGTGAAGTATTGTAGATATATATTGTACCAATAAATTTGCAGTTATTGGTACCTACAATACTATTAAAAAAACTTACAGCCACGCATCTCTATCAGAATCGGGATCCAAATTGAGTACTTCAGGGTATATATTAACGTTGTAGAAATAATAGTTATATGTTGTTTTGGAACAAGTGGGGTGGCACATGGGACAGTATAGACCGCCGCCCACCAAGTCTAGTTCAAGCTCAGGTGGTGGATCTGAACTGTGCGTGTTGGGACGCACTGTGATAGACTGAGCTGAAACATTATAAAATTAATTAATCACCGAATGAAGAACAAAAAATCTTTTAATTGGTATGAAGTACAAACATATCTTTGTGTAAGATAGAGCTGATTGCCTTAGTACTATAACCAAGGCAATGGAATAATGTAATTTATATGCATTTATGTCAACAGTTGTAAAAATGTATGTCTGTGTAAAACTGATTGAGAACTAATAACTTTATTGTAATAAAAACGTGCCCGAGGCCCGAGGAGACCGAGGGCCTACCATGATCTCATAGCACGATGCAAGTTAGATTGTGAAAATGAAAAACCGATATACCCAGTCTATAGTGGCGTCTCTTTTCAGCAGCTCAACTTGAATCGCTATAAGACATGATGGTAGGGCCTCTGGTTTTTAATATTCTCCCTATCTCAATCAATTCTAAACCGGGTCTACCTTTGGTCCCTTATTATAATAATAAGAATAAGGTTCTAACAAAGTAAAATTTTTGATCAATAATAATTAAGACTACATTTAAAAAGGTAAGTAGGTATGAAGCTGTTATATCCTTATAAAAAAGGCTATCTATTTTAATTTTGAGTACTAGGTACTATAGCAGGCATTACAGCATTATAGCAGGTCTCTGAAGTTATCATAGACGTATATGATTGAATATGTACATTCAACAATACATCAACCTGAAAATTTTCCATATTTGATTTTCATCTAAAAATTCAACACAATTGACAGTTTGTGGTAGGTTGACGTCTTGCAGTCCGTACTTGGGTCGTTCTACTTTTTTACCGACAATGGTCTGTCCTTCGTCTTATTATGGCATCTCGTTGGAGTATTGATAATTGCGGTTTTTTAATTCGGTTCGAATAGACGTTCATATTTTTCTTATCTATTAATATTATGTAATATTTCATTTTCTCCAACCAACATATTTTTTCGTTTGTTTTCCGTAGAACGCCGTGACAGAGTGGTAAACCGAAATGTGGTCGCGACAGAAAAAGGCCACTCTGTCATAAGATTTTTTAAAAAACCAACATTAAAAAAGAATTATTATTTGCCGCAAAGGAATCTTTAATTAGTCCTAATGAAAACACAGATGCAATTTCTTTTAAATTCCACACAGAAACCACAATTATGGATAGTTAAAAAACCAAAAAAACAGAAAAACGTCGTTTCACTGTCGGTTAAAAAGAAGAACGACCCACTTACAAGATGTCATTACTCACCGTAGTAAGTCCTCAAGCAAAACATATCAGTCAAATCACAAGTTCTCGAGTTAGCCAGTTTTGGTACATTAAATGGGGTGCAGTTACATTTTTCTAAGAGAAACAACATGCGGCATTTAAGCATGCAGTCGCTGTGTGTGTAGAAAGGCAGATACGAAGACTCATCATAAAATAAACACTTCCTAAGTTCGACCGGTACATGCTGAATGTCCCTCGAAGCCTCTGTGAAACTGGCCGTCACTAACACCGTCATCTGAAATTGTTTTAATGCTTACAAAGTAAATCTATGGTTTAGAAGAATGAAAGTAAGGTTGGCAGTTCGAACTTATGCTGATTACTTACTTTTGTGCAACCCTATACCAATACCTTATGAGTATATTTTAACAACTAACAAATATATTACTTATTCATGGGACTGCTACCTTTACTATTCATTAAGAATGGAAGTAGAGTATAGCTAGCAAAGCGAATCAATGTAATTAATTTCCTATGATAACAATCAGTCCAGTGCCATCCCTAGTACCTACTGATCGACAATTTGTGTTACAAAATTTTAGGAAACATTTATATATACTTTTGGTTTATTTATTCTCTATTGCGTCAAATGCAACAAAGGCGAAATTAATACCTAGCGGCATGCTCTACAAGTCAATCGGTGAAGTTAAGAATATATTAATTTACTTACTTCCACGAAGTTTGCGCCAATGAGCGTATGAAAATTTTGATCGATGGCGACTTCAAAAATAGGAAAAGAACCACTCACTCAAGGTGGAAAAGAATGGCTAAAAGAGATGATCCGCGGCATTAAAGGCGTTGGAAAAGGCAACAGAGAAAAAACTTACGTGGTGAGCTGCGAGTGTGCACATTTATCTCATTACATCCGTAAACTTGGTAAGGATCGATGTCTCAAAGTGTCCCGGTCAAAAACCAGATTGGTACACACTCAAGAGCTTGTTAAAGATAACGAATGAAGACAATTTTTTATGAACTTTTGGAGAAGAAAAATTTTGGAAATGATAACTTACATCCATGACTACTTTAATCGAACTAGTTAATAAAACAATGGTCCGCCTGATTACCCTCTATATTTATTAAGCCCTTACCCTAATTTTAGAAGTGTAGACCAGTAGATTTATCGAAAGTATTGTGCAATATGTACATTTCGAGATGTCTAACCGAGCTAAATTTAAAAATTTTAAAGCACAATTTGTACATGTGAAAATGCGTTTTCACGTTTCACTGGGTTTTTACCCAAAAGGGCAAACAAAAACAAGATTGACTTAGCCAGTTTATCGGAGAAGAAAATATCATTTTTACCACTCTTAAATTTACCCAAATAATTTTGTAGAAAATAAATTGATAAATAGCTAAATAATTAACATACTTATTATACATCATACACTTAAATTAGACAAGTATGAAAAAGAAAGAGTAATTGAAAATGCAATACTTAGCACTTAAAAACACATTTGTAACGTGTGGCATAAGGACGCAAATAGATAGGTTCTTTGACGGTACCCATAATTACACGGGCTATGTTCTCCGCCTATTTTGTTTTTAAACTATACTTTATTAAACACGCACGTGCAATACCCTTAAGCATTTACACGTGTGTAAGAAGATCGTACTCCTGCACGAGAGAACCTAATTATTAAGCAATAAGGAGGCGGTGTGCCCTGTGAGATCCAGCAGAGTATAATTACACCAACTCTTTAAATTTGAATATGTTGTAAAAGACAATTAATGATAGTGAAGGTAATCACCGTACACCGTACACACCGTACACCGTACACACCACAAAATGGGCAGCAGCTTTTCTCTGATTCTGGCATTTTATTGCGAATAATTCCAACACGTTTGAAACGTGGCGATTATGGCAACACCCCCCAATTTTGGTAAGCCGCTGTCTAACAACTCACGCCATTCGGCTGAGATGATGAAAAATAGTTGTACGTTTAAATCGTTGCCACTGTCATGATCGGTCGTCACACAAACTGTTACGCTCACGCTTTACCTGTACACTGGGATTTATCATTTGCATTGAAAAACTTCCACTCGGAGAATCGGGAAAATCGTAGGCATCAGAGAATTGTAACTGCAAAATATAATGTTTGTTAATGAATGATAATTAGAATTACCGATTGTTTAATTATTGTAAAAGTATCACATTCGATGTTGGTAGTAGCTACATAGAACACAAAGAGGACGGATAAATTCAATGGGTCTGTCAAGGTTTTAATATCTTAATTAGAAGAGCCCGCCTCTGGGTGCGAGAGGTTGTGGGTTAACCAATTCGTTGCGGATGACACGTCTGGCGTGCCATCACTTTCTTTTGCGTGTGGCGCTAGCCACTGGAGCCGTGTTATTTTTAAATCGATGATTACTCCTTCAAATTAAGTTTAAGGAAATCTACCCCACAATAAAACTATCTCATTTTTCACGTAAATCAAGCTCGTAGCCTTCGTTTCTGGTAATTGTATGTAGCAACGAATCGGTTAAGTCCCGTCTGACTCCTGACACAAGGTGATTTCTATAGCCAAAATTCTTTAAGTATAAAAAATTCAGCGAAATATATGCTTAAGTGATTTAAAGCTTAATAACAAAAGAAAATTACAATAAAATTCAAGGGGACCTTTATTGGTCACCAACCTGTGCGCCTAGTAGGGGTACGTTGTAGTAAAAATCATCGTTCTCTTCCAATCTTAACAGAATTTTTAAACCTTGATCATAGTCAAAAGATGATTTATTCCCATATTGGTACATATTAATACTGCGTCCTGATATTTGTTTTCTAAAATTGAAAACGTAGCATATTCAGCCTGGACTCTTTTGGTAAAAATATAAAGTAAATGTCTTTTATTAATCTTATTCAAATACAACAGAAAACTCCATGGTACTTACTCAACAAAGTATACGTCCGATTCTCTCAAGTAATTAAATGTACAGCAGTATCCATTCATTGTGAGGCGGAAATCGAATAAGTCCACACACTTTAGTGGTATATCGTTCCAAGAGCATCGCACCATCAAATCTTGACAGCGGGGCGTTAACTATAAAGATCGAATATATCATTCATATATGAGCAAGTTACAATATTTTTTTTACCTCACACGCTCGAAAAAGTTGGTTTGTCATTCGATTTCTGCGTGGAAAATTGTGTTTATCCGCGAGCGTGTAAAAGTGGTTAAAATTAGAACCTTTCTATTCAAAGAAAAATACACATGGTACGTTCGTATTCGTCATTATAGTCTTTATAAATTACATTTTCCCACGTTTTTCTTAGGTCGCTTCTTGTTTGTTTGCTTGTCTGTCATCTTGTCTGTCCGGTTGGAATCTTGTATCTCAATTTTGAGGCACTTCCCGTCCACCTAGCGAGTTGAAACTTTCAGGG
Organism: Calamotropha paludella; assembly: GCA_927399485.1. NCBI lineage: Eukaryota > Metazoa > Arthropoda > Insecta > Lepidoptera > Crambidae > Calamotropha > Calamotropha paludella. The sequence continues at coordinate 14,187,549 of OV656813.1, read as the reverse complement.
TAGCTCAGAACCCGATGACAATGCATGCTTAAACAACTTTCAACTTTCTAGGTGCACTTTCAGGTCAACTTTCGGCAACTTTCACTATTGTATGGGGCTTATCCGATTGTTGCGTAACACTTGGTTACTTCGTTGAGGTAATAATTAAAAAGAATAAAATAATAATACTAGATTTAAAAATCTAAAAGTCCCACGTTTTGAGTGGCGCCTCACTTGGCCCCGCCGGGTTATTTTATTCTTTTTTGGTCACTGAAAAACGTGGGATTTTTAGATTTTTAAATCTAGTATTATTTCCTTATTTAAAATAATACTATAATTATGGTATTCATAGACAGTTGACATTGTAATTGATTTTAAAGATTAGTAATTGTAGCAATTTTATTTGAATTTTTTAATAAAAATAACAATTTACCATTTTATTTAAGCTGTTTTTCTTTCACCTAAAAACTTTCCTCGCTGTAGTGAGGTAAAAAACGTGTGAACGTTGTATGTTTTTAAAGTTTTTATCGTCCAAAATCTTTACAAACCCTCGCTACGCTTAGGACTCGCTACGCTGGTGGCTTAATCTTAGAATCCTTCCCTCAGGTTTCAATAGAGGTAAAAGATATCATCTTTCCGGGTTTGCATAACAAATAGCTGTTTTTTGTAAACTAGGCTTTTATGTTATTTATCAAGAAAAGAAATAGAGTTCAGTCTCTGTTTAGGATCTAGAATCAGAGACAAGGTGCAGATCAGAAACACGCGTGCTGAAACTCGATGGGCTTGTGTCCAATTTTTGTGTATTTAATTTATTTCACTATCTGTCTCTCACACTTCGTAAAAAGACTCTCCCGGTCTCACTCAAACTAGAATGTTAACGTTACGGCCTTAAAGCAAACCATGGGTGTGTTTATCTAGTGTTAGAATAATTTTTAAGTGCGTAAGAAATATTTGTTTGTTTTTGGAAAAGAAATATTGTCCACAATTGAAGAAATTATCTGACAAATCTTACACCATTTTGGAATTCTTATCAAATGCGCCAACTTTTGCAGTTACTTGCCAAACTCGCATAGTACATTTTACCTACAGCTTGTTAAAGCTTTGCGAAAAATTAATTTTGAATATTTAATATAGATAAAAATGGCATATTCTTCTTATCTGGAACAGCTGGCTCTAAATTTAAGATTAGAGTATACAGAAACATTATTCAGGATTACAAAACAAAAGAAAATATTTAGAAAAGTCAAGATTTGTAGCAACAAGAGTGAAAAAACCCTCACAGGGTGTAAATTTTATCGATTTTTTAATGCTAGATTTTTAAAAAATATCTGACCTAGGTTTTTTATATTTTTCTGGTAACTTATTGAATTAGTCTATCACCCGCTTTCGGCTTGACGTCGGCTTCTGGGACACCCTGTATATCGTAAAAAAACAGCCGGAAATGGGACCGATTTTTTTATAGTAAACGTTAAAAAAACAAACGAGTACATTTAGCCAGCGCATTATATTAAACCACTAAGATTTGTAAATATACCTATACTTATACCGATACCTGTACATATAACTATAGGAATATATTTATTGTTATAGAAATATACTCATACAAATATACATTTATAAGTAATAAAAAATGTAAGTATAAATATAAAACATATAGTATATAACATATAGTGTCGTTCACACTTAATATACTTTGAGTTCATAATTGTAACAAGGCAGTGCCATCGCTTCAATCGAAATACCACACAAACCACTAGTCCTCTCCTTCTCTACGTACTGGACGCATGGACGAGAAATATGTCGAAAATATCGGTTAAAATGTTGACAAAAAGCTATTGCTATCTTAAAGTTTGCAGACAAAAATCCACGGCTAAGTAAAACTACTCTTTTGACATAAGAAGTCGGCTTCTAAGCCCAACCATGTTAGAGACGATTGACGACAAATGACTCAATTACGAGAAAACTGGTCGACAAAAAATGTCGTGTTGCGTATTCTAGGCGGGCTGAGTATATGGATTTAATTTCAACTCGATACCTCCAAGTATTTCCAAGATAAAGGGTCTTGACAGACAGAGAGACGGACGGACAACAAAGCGATCCTATAAGGGTTCCAATTTATCCGCTTGAGGTATCCGTACCTAAAATAGTAGTTTATGAAACTGGTACATAATGAGGGGTATTATACAACGAGTGAAGCGAGTTTTTTAAAAGCATCACACGAGTGCAGTTTCAGACACTATTTTATTTAATCTCATACATTGAATATATCAAATAATTTGATTGATACAGTTTATTTATTGGTTTTTGTAAGTGTTAACATTTGTAACGTTGTATATGTCTTTACTGGTAGTAGATTAAGACTGACTGCTGTCGCAGTCTCTAAAATGTCGGGCGGCGTTAAATTTTCTTCACTTTCACTATCAGACATTTTAATAAACGATAATAATTATCCAGCGAAACACAACAACGAATTGCAAGGAAACGTATTATGGCGCCAAAATTCCCGGTATCACCGCGCATACGCCAAAGCGCGCAGCCACAGATAAAAAATGAAGTAGTGCTATACGAATAGGCGCAGTATTGTATCAAAGGTCTGTAATCGTAACGTAATGAAAAAAAAAATTATTATGACATTATTTTGTTAGAAAAATAGTGTTATAATATTTTTTTTTTGAATTTCATTTCGATATACTATTTGTAAAGTTCGTCAATATAAACTCCTTTTGAGTTTTATATTTTAAATTTTACGTTGTGAGAGTAGATAAAATATTTTTATTATAGTTCGTATTTTTAGGGTTCCGACCCTAAAAATGACTTCTATAATAAAAGTATTTCGGGATATTAAATTAATGAGTATTATTAAAAAATTGAGTGTCAAAATAAAAATATTTCGGTTCAATTAGATTTTAAGGTTAGTGTTGCGAAATATAGTGAAGAACGATTATAATACAAAGTGCAGATGATATGATATTTTAATATGTTAATCTATTTAGTGTTATTTTCTTGCGCAATCAATATACTGCATAACGATTGCAGCTTCGTCTAAATAAGTTGCGTAACGCAGTTCTTGTGATCATCGCAACAAAGTATAGTGTCGTATTGCATTAAACTCACGGTCCTCAACAGATCATTGACTTGATAATGACCCAGAGCTTCATGAATTTCTATCGCTGAATTGTTGCTGGTCATCATTTGAGAATCGTATAACTGTCCCAACCCAAAAAGCAACGACATCAATTCTTCTTTGGTGTATTTCTTATTGCGCTCTTCTTTTATTCTATAAATCGATAACAAAATAAAAAAAAGAATACATTAAAATGGCAGGTAATATTATGTCCGCTATAAATTTATCTTCGATCGATGTTAAGACATAATTAGTATTTTTATCAACTTTTTAATTCAACTGAGTTTTTTCAAAATATTTTGAAAATTCGCTTCCAACTCCATCAAAGTAAAAGTGAAATAAAGTATTGAATAAAAATTGCTTTTACTCATATGACCTCTACCGTGTTGTGTTAAAGAATTGTCATGTATAAGAGATAATCAATAAAATGTAATTATATTTTTTTAGTGTAAACGTCGGCAAACTAAAGGTATATTAAAATACATTAAATTGTCAAAACCTATTCCTGAAAAACATACTTCTATTACAAAAATCGTATTTCCTTTATAAAAATAATACACTTTAATACATACAAAATTTTCACCATTTCCTCAACAGCTCGCTTGCTTATTCTATTATTGGAACATATTCCAACCGCAGGAAAAATGATGTTGCCAACAGATTTACCCTCTGGCATTTGTGTTGTGACTAAGGGAGCAAAGTAATATTTGTGAAATGTAAGCCACACCAGCGTCACGGAAACTACCAAAGCGCCAATCAGGGTAAACTTCCAGATAATTCTGAAAGACAATTATGAGAAACCTCCTATAGTCGGCAACCTTAATTATCATGAGATAATTATGTAACAACATATTTGCAGAGATGTGAGTGCAAAACCTAATACTTTTGCCGTGATATAAGAGCATGTATTCTGATGTAACGCACCTACATTGAAAAGCAGTGGTAATAGCGATAAACAAGTCTAAGCCATCGTACCAAACAAGTTCACGAATTCGTAATACGTAAGTAATGAGTGGTTGACCATTTCGTACTTACCTTTCAAGAAACGGCGTGCTCTCGTTAACGAGATGTTTTAGACCACATATAGATGACTGCGTGCAGTATTCTTTGCTGATTGTTCTTAAGCTACCAATTAATATGTTTAAACTTGTTTGCTTTGGTTTTCTTTGGTATTTTTTGTAGTTATAATAACGAGAATTGTTATTATTCATATCTACTAATATTCAGGAGAGCCACAGTAAATAGATCATACATATGGGATCGTGCTCCGAATCGATTCTGATTCAGAAATGTGGCATAGGCAAGTAAATGACAGTTGTTAAATATTCAATTTGAGATACGATCAAACATTGACTTGGCGGTATTTAATTGCTATGATTGATCACTTCTTCTCGTGTATTATTCTGAATTCTTTGTTATTAATAACTAAAATAAATATATAGTTTTATTACCTATACATTCGTGTAGTTTATAATGCAAATGAAAATAAACGTAATTCAGTTTATATGAATCTTATTTTGTTAGAATATGTTTGTTAATAGAAAGTGCTGGTCTGTGTGGAAAAGTAGTATATACTAAAATTTTAACCTTGTAACCGATCTTTATCAGTTATCTCCCCCGATTCCCAAATTAATCCCCGAAAACTAAAACATACAACATATTTTCTAATAAAGACAAAGTGAATATGTTCATATGGGTAGGGTAGAATTCATAAACTATGATAGCATCCATCTATAAAAAAAAAATTGGAATGGAAAATATTTTCTTTGTCTAACATTAAATAACCCTCCTTTATTTGTCATGTAGAGACATTTCTTCTTATCAAATTTCATTATTTATAGTTAAGTAAAAGTACCATAAATGATTTAAGTTAAAACAATTAATTGACCGTATTTTTTTGATTGATTAATTCCGTTGATTCAGCGAACCGTCAATCTTTGTATTGCTGCAATAATAAATAAGCGTTCCTGAGATAAAGGATCTTGACAGAGACGGACTGACAACGAAGTGCTGTGCTACTAAATACGGGATTATTTCACCTTGTAAGATACGGAACGCTAAACTGGAGAAAAATTGTTTAATTATGCTAATTCATTAGATATCTTCTACGTAGAATAGAAATACGAGAAAACAATTATCATGCCTATATCGGAAATTATTTTATATATTATTTTACATAACATAGGTAAAAGTCTAAAACAGGGGTCGGCAACCGTCGGCCCGTGGACCATCTCGGTGCGGCCCGCAATCCTGAGATCCGCAAGAAAAAATACCGAAGCAAAAGACCGTATAAATCCACTAGGAGGAGGAGGATTTATACAGCCATGCTGGTGGGCCATGATGAGAGTATTCTTGAAAGCTCGCTCCCAGACAGGGTAGTAAAAAATGTACCTATTTCATTTCTCAAGAACTGTTTATCAAGACTGTGATATTATGTATTGTTTCTACCGAAAATAAATATTTGTTCTATTCAATTTCAAATGACAAATTTATCGCTTATCCGTGGTACGTGGCCGTCGATGGTGGCTCCTTTGAGACAATAGATGGCGGCACTCTTTGATCAGACCCAGGTCTGCGGCGGCGGAAAAATTCAAAGCGACCGGCTTTAATTAGAATCGCAGCCACGCACGACTCTCGCCTCATCCCGTTGTTGAAATTGGCCGGAAAATCACCTCTCATCAAGTTGCCAGCTATGTGTTTCGTTTCACCTTTCTTCCCTTCGTTGATCTCACGACGTATGAGGTAAGTACGTTGTATGCACTCGCGAACAATTTGTCATATTTCACTTACTACTTGTTTATTTGAACCTTCTGATTGATGGTTAAATATTCAAAAGAGTCAAAAGGGGTCAAAAGAATATTTCTGTAGTAAAGGAATATAACCTCAAACGACATTACGACACTGAGCACAAAGCTAAATTTGACTGTCTTGAAGCAGCATTACGAAAAAGGAAAATTACCACTTTGAAATCGCCGTTATAAAATCAACAAAACTATTTAAGCTTGTGGCAGACATCAGGCGAATGTTCGTGCCAGCTATAGGGTAGCAAAGTGAATTAGTAAAAATGTGTCTTAGCTATCGTAGAAGAAATATGCCCAGAGCAGAAAAAGAAGTTTGAAAGTCTTATTCTCTCTGCTAGAACTCGGGTGCTAAGGAGGAGGGTCAATAAGGCGGGATTTCGGCCCTTTTCATGTTTGACCTAAAAATTCCAAAAAAAAATTTTTATCTACTATATGGACTAACAAATAGATTCGACCCCAAACGGAACCACCATCTGCAGGAGAGGATTTAATTTACCATTTGGAAAAGCCCTAGATTCATTGCAATTAAGCTGAGAAAAGTTAATAAGTGTTACTTCCGATGGAGGCAAGAACATGAGCGAGCAAAACAAAGGTGTTGTTGGGAGAATAATCAGCAAAGTAAAAGAATGTAGATCTACTGTGCTATTGATTTTTCACTGTATTGTCCATCAAGAGGCATTGTGCTCAAAAGTGGATGTTACAGTTTCAATTTTATAAGAAGAAATAGGCTCACACACCGTTAGTTCCAAAAGTTTTTGAAAAATCTGGAAGCTGATCATGTCAAAGTGGTTACTACTGTGACGTGAAGTGGCTCAGTCGAGGTTCCGTTTTGGAACGGTTTTTCGATTTCAGGAAATAAATTGGCAACTTCATGTAGAATTGGAAACTTAATGAAAGGAAAGCCAGTCGAAGAGTTTACCAACAACCAGTGGATTATCGATCTTGGTTTATTGACTGATTTGACTATGGAACTGAATCACCTCAACAAACGCTTGCAGGGCAAATGCAAATTGATTTGCGATATGTATTCAGATTTAAAGTCATTTGAGATAAAACTGAAACTGTTTATGAAGCATATTGATGAAAGAAAGCTTGATCATTTTCCTAATTGCAAGAAAGTCATGGAAGAAGCTGGAGATAATTTTGAGTGGCAAAATATTAAAATGAGAAACGTGTTAACATAACTACAAATTTTGTAAATCCATTCACCGACTTTAAAAAAAACCCTTAACATGAAAATTTTCCAAATACTAATTTTCCGATACTGCGCTTGTCAGCGACTAAATTGAAAGCAGGCGTAAAAAACTTGCAAGTCAAATGCAGCCGCAAAAATCTTACTTGTTCTTATTTTATGTTGGTATAGTAATTCACTTGTCTGTACATATTAAAACGTACGGCCCGCACTAATACTGGGCAACACTTTTGGCCCTCCTATAGCAAAACGTTGCCGACCTCTGGTCTAAAGTATTTCCCATTCGCCTTTCTATGAGCAAAACTATGTAAGTGGGTTGTATCGGCAGCGCAGTGGAAAGGCGAGCTGAGCACATGACCGATTGCAACACCAGTTGCAACAAGCTGACCATCTTCGCAACACCCACCTTCACTCACACCGCGTACTTTTGCTGTATGTATTAAATAAATCCGGTAAACCAACCTTCAAGCAACGACCACTTTAATAGATAGGTGAAGTATATACGTGTAACTATAAATATTTTACTACTTCTGCATCATCACAGTTTGAACCGCTTGAGTTTTCCCGTCGTAATAGGCGTTCTTATGATCAAAGTCTCGTTTATTTATATTAATTTTTATTTGCTATTTAGTTATGTTAACGCTAAGTCAACTTATTAAATAAAATCCGACTAAAAGTAGCACACATAATACTAGTTATGATACTTTCATAACTTTCTGTAGGTATCAAATTTCGCGGTATCTATGAGTTGTTACACCAGACGTTGTTACTCATGGTTAACTGGAATAATGAAACCATTTGGTGCAACATTAGCGATCCTCCCATTTGCACCGACCAGAACAGTTCCTGCGTTCGAATCCTGGAAGGGGCAGATGTTTGTGTGATGAATACGAGCATTTGTACCTAAGTCATGCGTATTTATATATTTCTATAAATATTACACATCTATGCATGTGTATTGTGTATCCGTTGACATATCCATAACACAAATCTTATAGTGCTTACTTTAAGCTAGGCTTATTGGTGTGTATGTAAAAAAAATATTATTATTGTTGTAATGGTCGATATTTTTTGTTGAAGTCTTTGTGCTTACTTAAAACGACTAGAAAAACTATAAAATACTAGAAAAAATCGATTTTTTTTCTAGTATTTTTCTGTTATAATAATTTATCTTATAAGATCGCATTGAAAATGCATAAAATATATAAAAATTATAAAATTAAAACGACTTCATTAAGACCATTGATAATTATTAAATAAATTCGATATTTATTCACAGCATAAATAAACAAGAAATAAACAGATGTAATATTTTTGTATGTACTTCTTTGATATCTCTATAATTTTTATTTACTAAAATGTAAATTCACTATAGAATCAAAACATCCGTTTGCCTCATTTTTTATCTTAAGCAATTCCATAATAATCTTGAGGCAGACTGGTGGCGTTGCGTAATGATTTGAGACTAGTTTTGCTTATTGTACATGATGTTGCACTTTTGCCCGCGGAAATCACATATCTTTCATAGAAATAATCTCTTATTAATCCACCCAGGATAATGAAATAAACAGACTTCATACGTAAGTTACAATAATCTATACATATAAATAAAATTGGAGTGTCTGTTTTTAATATTGAAATACCCGTTTTTTACTACATGCATATGAATATATATACGGCACATACACCAAAATAACATTTTTTTTTTTTAATTTTTGTCTGTCTGTCTGTCTGTTTGTTCCGGCTAATCTCTGAAACGGCTGGACCGATTTTGATGGGACTTTTATTGGCAGGTAGCTGATGTAATAAGGAGTAACTTAGGCTACTTTTATTTTAAAAAATAAAGTTGCAATATTCCACGCGGACGAAGTCGCGGGCGGCCGCTAGTTGAATAATAAAAATTGTGAAAGTATTATAACCGGGAGCGTCCAAGAATATGTTTTTATTAACAACTAGCTGGCCCAGCCACACGTTGCCGTGGCTCAGTTATTATAATTTGCAATATATTTTTTATTAACAATCAGCAATAGCCCTCCCGCGCGATACGCAGCCTTTGTGGTATGCAACATTACTTTATTTTTCTAAAATAAAATATTTTTTCTAAAATAAAAGTAGCCTAAGTTACTCCTTAGTACATCAGCTACCTGCTAATAAAAGTCCCGTCGAAATTGGTCCAGCCATTTCAAAGATTAGCCGGAACAAACGGACAGACAGACAGACAGACAGACAAAAATGTAAAAAAATGTTATTTTGGTGTACGTACCGTATAAATATTCATATGCATGTAGTAAAAAACGGTTATTTCAATATTACAAACAGACACTCCAATTTTATATGTATAGATGAAAAATTGTTAATATTGTGCATTGATCAATTTGCTTTTTAATTTATCAATTTTTTTTTCTCATATTAATAATTTTGTAAGTTTCTCTATAATTCAATCCAACGATTCCTCAGGTATTAAACTTTTCGATCAATTACAAAGTAGATACACAATACCTATTTCTATTTTATGGTACGATCAAAAACACTTATTAAGTGCTCAAACCGAAATAGAATTACAATATACAGATATCAAAGATACACTCTCTTTCCTAAGCTGTACTCATCCATACGTTAAGTTATCGAATGACAGTATTAACAATCACGTGGGGCTCGCGCAACCTGCGCGTAATCTACATGATAAAACAATAAAATTATACTAAACAAGAAATTTCTAATCCAAATCTAAAATATCTCGGCGCCTTTTGGACCATTACGTATTCTAGACTTACACAGACATTAACTTAGTTAATCATGCTTTATTAAAAATGTAGTATGGATAATCTTCAGAAAAACATCGTTTTTAAAAGAATAAATATGAAAATGATGCGTGCTGTTTTTATGCATAAAAAATGGAGCTTTCAAACCGTTCTATGTTATGTAAAGTTTGTCGAAACTTAACTGGTACAATTATTTCGAGAAAAAAACCTCTTTTGTATCTCAAAGATAAGCGGTTACACATATTTCCAATCTTTAATTAAATCTCTAACAAAATATTTGATGCAAAGCATTCATTTATAGAACAATTACAAAACAATTTGATGTACGATATAAATAAATGAATGCACAAAGGAGTTTATGGTATAATATTTTAGTAACCTCAAATTAAGGTATATCCTAACCAAATGAATTAATTACATTTACTAAGGCAAAAAAGGATACCTACCTATTACTATAAGTAGATAGAAAAATAAATATGCTACTCTTCACTTCCCAGTGCCTTACTAAAGTCAAAACGCTTATGGCGACTAAAAAAAGCATAGACGGAATTGTGGCATTTTGATGGTCTAAAGAATTGGTGCAATTCCGGATAGGTGGTGGCACCGACCGCTCTCTTTGCTTCGTACGCAGCATACAACAGTCGCTAAATTAACCGCATCCGCGCATGTCATTCTTTTAATTAAATGTTACCTGTGTTTGTGAACAATAAACAATCAAATGATTTGTGTGGTTTCTTCTAATAAATTGTTTTGTTTCAACAGTGCTTTTTTAGGATTGCCTTTGTGTACAATACAAAGTGAGTCTTTATTTATAATATATGAATTTCATCTGGAATCTTAAAAAAGTGAACTTCAAAATCTCTTTTGAATGTAAAGTCGCTTTACTAACTACCTACCTATTATAAAATCTTTTTGAATGATCTGCGTTTTCTGAGGTTCACGTTTTCTTCTTACTTGTAAAATATAGAAAAAAAAATAAAAACACCATAAAATAAACATACACCTGAAATAGGTAGGCTTTGTTGTTTTTTTTAAGGCGACGAGTGTTAAGGAGTTAAACAAAAGCTCACAGGAAAAAAAGAATCTTTTTTTTCATGTATTGGCTCACCGCTGTTATGCATAATTTCCATCACAATAAGTGTTCCAATTACTGAACAGACCAATATTCAATTTCTTTAAAGACACTGGAATTTATAAAATATTTAGAGATTAAATAATGCAAAGCTTTTATCTTTGTACTAAAGAGAAATTATCTGATTTTTGCGTTAATTATTTTTAAAGTTATTTGGCAAATGTAAAATATTACTTACATGTCATAAAATATCATAATACACATAACTACGTTATACATACTTATTTACGTATATTCACTTAACAACAACATTTGTTTTTTCGGTGATGGCACTGATTGAATAGGTGATATTATATTTTACTACAGGGTGGGCCATGAATTAGTTAACAATTTAAAAAATCATATAAAAAAAACCATTTGATATATTTTTTAAATTGTTTATTGATAAGAAAGTTAATGATTTGGAATTTATTTTTTAAAAATAACATTATCTAAATGACCACCGTTTCGATTTTTGCACTCTTCTAAGCGAGCACCGAAGTTTTCGAATACTCGCCGACAAAGAGACCGCGTGATTGCCGACATTTCCTCGCTAATTTTTTCCTTTAATTCACCTAGTGTTTTTGGTTTTTGGATGTAAACACGACTCTTCAAATAACCCCATAAAAAGAAGTCTGCTGGGGTTAAATCCGGACTCCTGGGTGGCCATGGGATGTCGCCTCGTCTGGAAATCAGCTTTTCCGGAAACATTTCTTTGACCACCGGCAGGGACTCGTTAGATGTGTGATAAGTGGCTCCATCTTGCTGAAACCATGTGTTACTATTGTAGCCAGCAAATTCCAGTAGCTTCGGTGCCAAGAACTCCCGTAACATTTTCACATACTCAGCAGAATTCACAGTAACCGAACGGCCGCGAGAGTCTTCGAAAAAGTAGGGCCCAATGATTCCTTTTGCTGAAATTGCAGCCCATACCGTAACCTTGGGAGAATGAAGTGGCCTCTCGTGTTTAGATTTGGGATTTTCGCTGCTCCAATATCTGCAATTCTGTTAATTTACGTATCCGTTTAGATGGAAATGCGCTTCGTCGGAAAATAAGAGGTTGTCAAAATTATTGAATCGATCTAACATTGTTTCGGCATACGACTTGCGCAAATTTAAATCATTAGGTTTTAATTCCTGCACTAACTGGATCTTATATGGATGTAAATTCAAATCTAATTTCAAAATTCGGCGCAGTGATGTACGGGATAATCCTAATTCAGCCGAACGTTTGCGCGTCGATAAATGTGGATCACGTCGAACTGATGCGGAAACTCGCTGCACGTTCTCTTCGCTCCGAGAAGTCCGTGGGCCGCCGGTTTGCTTCACGTTTAGTGTAGATCCCGTCTCTTCGAACTTCTTAACCCATTTCTTTATTAATGGAGCACTCGGACACTGATTTAAATCGTGTAAATCGTATTCAACGCGAAATAAGCGTCTCACAGTAATGAGCGAACTGTTGTTTAGATAAAATTGTTTCACACAATAAGCGCGCTGCGGCCCCGTGAAGTGATCCATTGCGACTAAATTTCCGAGAAGCGAGCTAGTGGTCAGTTCCCTCCCCGCTCCCCGCGCGGCTTGTATTAGCGCGGGATGTTAGGTTTAAATGTTAACGAATTCTTGGCCCACCCTGTATATTTGTTTAACTTTTAAAATGATGATGGGATTGAGTTTCATCAAATTTAGATTTTTGTTCATAATCTTAAAAGAAGGTATACTCCTTGTATACTCACATAGTTTTTCGTTTCTCTGTATATATCGACATATTTTCTCTTGAACTAGAGGAGATATCACGTTGAAATTAACATCATATGCTTAAAGCCTAGCCTTGGTTATACAAACAAATAAAAAACTTTAAAAAAAATACACACATTTCTGGCCAATATTTTAACAATCACAATTTTAATAAACAATGCAATTAAAACCTGCAAAGTATTTCTCGTAAACCTAAAATCAAGCATTATGAATATTCGAAAATCGTTCATTTAAAGAAAATTTACCGTAGGCAGGAATCACATATCTTTAACTTTCGGTTACATGCCTAAGCCAATGGGCTATGGAAGTACAGTAGAACGCCGATTATCCGAACGCCGATTAACCGAATCGCCAGTTAGCTGAATTGGTCCTAAGCGTAATATAAAAATTAAAACCAAGTAAGTTTTGTTTTGCTTTGTTGTAACAAGTTGGAACTCTCTGGAGTTTAGATATATTTCAACTGTTATGGTCTAAAGCTAGAGGCAAGACACTACATGTTACTTACTCTAATCGAGATGTTCAAGTGAGCGTTATTGTAGAACTGTATTTGTTAAATTTAATAAAGTTTCTTTTTTCTTTATTACCAGTCTATGTCCGATTATCCGAATCGACCCCTGTCCCAATTAATTCGAATAATCGGCGTTCTATTGTATTAAGTACACCGTCTATAATAGTCATTGCTTACACCAACTTACGAGCAATTTTGTTTCATTGAAAGATGCAATGTACTTTTTCCATTTGAGGTATTTGTCTTCTTCTGTGCAAATTCATGTCATAATATTTTATATTTTCAAGCAATTAACTGATAGAAATTATATCGAAAGAATTTTAATATCTATCATTTCATTTCTCCTAACAGTTGCGGGATTTAGAAAAGTGAAAATTGGTCGTTGTGTTGCAATAAATTCAGTTATATGTAAAAGATCGAACATGGGCGCCGGAAGGGTTGATAATTGAGATAAGTTATGTGTTAAAGCAAACAAGAATCACATCACAAATACCAAATGTTTTTGAAACTTTTAACAAACTCGGGAAAACCTATGATTTATTTCACAGTCAAATTCAGAATTATTCCCAAAAGTTTTTCATGTAAGTAAATTATGTTTTTTTTTATTTCTTTAGTAATCAGCAATTTCTTGAATTTAGTTATTTTAAAGGAAATTCACTTTCCATATTTAAAGTTAGGTATACTTAAATATATGTAGTGTTTTACCCGTAGCTAGTTATACCTAATCTTGACATCACTTATCTCTGTGTCCTCCTATGTCGTCCTGTCTTGTTCATAGAGAAATATGTTTAAATTTACATGATCGATTCAATAAGCTCTACTGTTGTGTAAGGAGTCTCAAACATTAATCTCAAACAGTATGCCCTTGTACCCTAACTTTACATGCATACATATTTCGTCAGCCAGGGAGGTTTACAAATATGAACACTCGAGAATATTGACCAATAAAATAATGTTTGTGAGCTTGGATTTGAAAGTAAAGTTTATATACTCTCGCGACCTTGGCCATTGTGCGAACACGCCACAGTTTCCATCAGAATGCACGTGGTTACCATCACTGCGCCATAAGCTTGAGAACCAAATTACTATAACTATAGAGCCAAAAAGCAAAAGCGCAAATCATGCTTCTCTTATGTAAGTTTCAAAGAATTACTGTGTGTGGGGTAACAACAAAGTTAAATCATTTTTAAATTACACTTTAAGTGTTGAATTTAGTAAGATGCGTTTCTTCATATACATATGGCAAGGTACAATTGTATTAAAGAAAAAAAACAAAATATAAACCGTTTAGTTCTTACACTTCCGCGTACATTACACATTTGAATAAAACACTTTTTTACGGATTATTGCGAATATTTTATTTTACTTTGTATTTAACTTGATGGACGTTTCGACTCCTTTACAGGAGCCATGCTCACAGGATGATACAGTGTTTTAAGTTTAAGTTTTATTCAAATAAAAAAAATTGTTTTACTCAAATATATAAACCATTGTTTATGGTATGTTCGTGATATTGTTCAATCTCATATTAAAAGCCAAATATCTTAATATACTTATGAGTTATGTGTTAAAAATTGGGTACGGGAATAGGGTTCATTTAAAATGCCATAATTAACCACCGAAATGAAAACGCATACCGATAGGTGGTGATTAAAAGTTTTGTAATATCACCTGCTGGTCTAAATTGATACCGAAATTAAATTGTAATATCAACCTTAATGATAAAACTATTCACCGAAACTTATATTACTGAACAAAATTAGAAGTTTTACTATTTCGGTTGACCGTTCACACCATCGAAACAACCGAAATGATAAAAATTCTCATTTAGGTCTATGAAAAGCACTACAAGCAAACTCATTATTACAGGCCGATATTACAAAATTAATCTGGCTTATTGGAAAACGTCACACATATATACGGAAATAAAAGTAAATTTGTTCCGTTACTCCGATATTTACCTTATACTTACCTTTTTATCGGGAACGCAGGCAAATAAGGGCATATATTCTACGATAAGTACTTAAGCAGCACTAGTACTTCAGTTTCAAGCGCCTCAGGGGAAATGAAATGAAAATGAAATTAAATGAATTGAAAATTCATGAAGATATTCTTGATAAAATTTTAAGTCACCGAAATTAAAGGTCTTTCTGGGGCAAATGCATTTTTACTGAGCGTTTATTAAACTGGGTAAATTTTATGACACATTTACTTAGTCATAATAATTTAACAATTCATCATTTACAATACAATTTTCCTATCTACATAACTATCTATATCCCTATCTAAATAACCAATAGTTTAAAGTAATTGTGATGATAATTGTTATATATGGGAAATGACACTGAAAAACGTTGTTGTATTTACAACTAATAAAATGAAGAAATCGGGGTTTAAACAAAGTTTTTTCCCTAATTAACTGGAATCCTGATTATGACGTATGTATTGCCTCGTTCAGTAACCTACTACTACCACTTGTGCCTATAAAAATATGACAACTGTAGTAACGTTCTGCACTATAGATTTCATTCATGCTCCGTAATTTTTTCTGTTGGGAAATTCATTAAAATATAGTAGTCCTACTGGAGAAAGAAAGGCAAAATTACTGTCAGAGATACTTAACAATGTTCATGACTAGTCGTAATCATTTCGTGGTGTACCTATGATCACAAAAATGTAACCCTGGCTAATTATCAAGAAAATCGTACCTTACCTATTATTTACATTTAATGTTAGTTAAATATGAGGCGCCTAGCGTTATATTCACTTAACAATTTTAGACTCATTACTCTCCATTACCTGGGGATCAACAAAATCCAGCAATATAGACCCGGATAGCTCGATTGGTTTGCCTTGCTTGATCTACGAGGATTCATGTCTATGTGCCTTTTCAGCGATTTTTTTCAGTGGCCGTTTTTTTATTGGCGGAACCTTTGTTGCTATAGATATTTTTGTCTACTAACCGACTCGAGAAACGATGTCTCTCGAACTTGAATTCACATAAATATCTCACAAAAGAAGGCTCGAATTGACTAATTTTGGTCATAATATCCTCCTAAATAGCAGACATTACAACAATAGGCGATCTTGCGGTATGCGATTTTTTGCATAAGGTAATTATGTCAAGTTCAAATAACAGTACATTACCATACAGAGTTAGAGTACCCTTGACTGATTATGTAAGATGAGGCATCGTTTATTATAACTTCTAATAATAGAACCGTACATCAGTATGCATGGCGAAGAAACATTATGCAAGTCCAACTTTGAACTGTCGAAAATGATTGCTCTAAACCATTAAGTATGTAAATATTTGCTCTTTTACAAATATTGTATGAATGGATAAATTAATGAATAAGTATTTATTTTGCATTCTGTAACAATAACAAATAAAGAAAAAGCACAACTTAGATAATTGTAGACTTATTTTTTCAGTATCAAAAAAGTCTCCGGCTCAGCACAAGTCAAGGACTGATTTTCAGATCTTAATATGAGCAAACGACATACCAAACGAAGTATAAAACCAGTTTTATTTAAAAGGATATTTCCTAAATAATAATAAGTTAGTGACATGTCAGTTGTATCACATAATAATTAAATAAAAAAAATTAAAACACGTTCATTATGTTTAATAACGTTCAATCAGTTAAATAAATATCTAAATATAATTATTACATCAAAAAACTGTTTTCATTTAGATAAAAAAATTAACATAACTAAAAAACATACATAAATTAGCTGATTTGGAATTACGTTTAGAGAAGCCTAAATATATTTAAATAAAATCGGATAAACGACACGTTCATTCTTGTTTTTTATATTTAATCTTGAAATTTTGAATCCTTATTCTGATAAATCTAAAACTGTCTCAAAAATCGTTGTTTCTGTAACGAGGGATGACTATCTTCCAGGAAGAACCACATGTATTACAAGCTGATTATATTGCGCCGAGGTTTGCTTTATTTTATATGACATCAAAGAGCAGGCTAGAAATGCGAAGATTGCATCGTCCTTTCATTTTGAAACAGTGTTACATAAGTGCTTGTAGGAATGTCAAAACAAAATCTGGAGCATGCATTCTGTACAAGTTGCAACTTTATTTTTTGTTCTTTCGAGTCAGCGAGTTTCAAACGCAAGGTAGCATTAGTTTAGAAAGAACAAGTAATTCATGTTTCAAGTTTACACGTACAGTGTTTTGTCGCAGCAATTAAAATGTAATTTTGGTTTAGACAAAAGAAAATAATACAATCTTTGTATATTGATTATTAATAAGACTGAGGTATAAACTAACTTAAATTTCAATACAAATTTTATATAAAATATACATAAACCTTTCAATTTGTTATTTACGTGTTTTCACGGATTAAAGAACAGCAATTGGTAAAAACCTTATATAATTAACCCTATATGATTAAAAATTGGTTACTGCTAAAATGCAAACGGAAATACAAAAAAAATAAATGAAATTGGCTGTTTACTGTGGTTATATACACTTACGAATGGCAAAGTGGGAATGCGCAAGTCTTCACTCAAACTCAAAAAACTCAAACACAAAAGTAATTTATCCAGATTAGCTTTTGAATGCTAAGAAGCCACGCAGTATCGGCACAAACTTAAAAGTTCTAACTTTAGTGGCTACTTTGCTTTAAATAAAAAAACACTGGTAAGTAGACCTAATTAATACGGTTTTAAATGGGTATCAATTCTTGTTTATACTTTTATCCTGACAACACCTACAGTAATTCAAACAACTCTATTCGAATTAATTGCAAATCTCATCATTTAATATCTTTTTATTTGGTTTAGTATCTTAAGAAAAATTTAATGATTAGTCATCACTAAAGAACTAGAAAAAAAAATCTTAGAAAATTGATCGAAAAAATTATTCCATCAACTCACAAGATAAACACAGAATAAAAATATAATCTGTAATTTGTTGCGAGAATCTACTAATGTAAAATGACCAAATTCTGGGTGAATTCCTAGAAGGATTAGAGAAGAGGAAAGAAGCCTACCCTCACAATCTATCTTCCGTTTGTGAGATTAAACTTGAGAATCAAACAGAGCTGTGCCATTAATCCAGGTGACAATAGTTCGTCCCGTGGTACGATGATATCACTAAAGCAATATAAAAATTTATTGATAAAAGAAATATGTTTCTTCAGCAGTTATTGAAAATGAGAGCGCTGTTCCTACTTCTGTCATTGGGCACTTTGGTGAGATGCCTCCCTCCACATCCTGCAGTGGTTGCGGTTCGTCAAGAAGAAGAAAGGTTACCACCTCATTTGCGAAGCCCAGCACTTCGCAACCCTCACCTTCAGAAGATCCTGCCGCTTACAAGCCTTCTTCATAAAGGAGAAAACCTGGTACTTAAAATACAAAAATACATTCCAAAGTTGATCTAACAGATATAAGACCGCCCCAGTTTATTTAAGACAGGTTGGTAATAAACGTGCGTCACTCTTTAAGGTCCCGACTCAGTGTTACGAAATATTAATGTGATTCGGAACAGTTGCCCGGTGTTAAGTGTATCATATCATCTCGACCGACGCACGGTGGATTCTGTGGATCCGGTGGACTAGGGACAGGTTGACCATAATTATATAAAGAAGGTTTTTGACATTTAACAAAAAATGTTTCCCTGAAATAAATGTACTGGCTATGGCCTGAGCTGCCATCAAAGCCCCACTTACATAGAAGAGTAAATTCTGTCTCCAATATTACTTGCAAAACATCAGTGTTTTTACAGCAAGCAAGCGACTAGCAGTATGGTCGAGCAAATTTTGAAGCGGTACTCGCGCAACACTTTTACTTACTTCAATATTTTCAGGATAACATTCGCGTTTGGTGTCTTGTACACGTTTCTACGAAGGAATAATATGTGGCGCATAGCTACGTACTACGTTCGGGGATTCGGTTGTGTGATATATTTCACTTCCTTTGCTTTGTCAAACTGACTTTCACTTCGAAGAGTTCGAAGTTTCATTTGAGCAGCATAAAGTAGTTCATCAGCAGAAGTAAATGCACGTATAATTCCAGTTCTCCTACGTTTACTGCGCTCACTAGACTCAGCAAAGTCCTTCGCCAGCCTACCTTACCTGGGCTGACCTTTTTCTTAACATGAATTTTGAAAATGCAGAATCTATCTAACCAAAACAAATTATTTTGAAATAATTTTATTCTGTCACTGTTCGACGGGGACCACATAGCCTTGAAATGTTTTGATAAATATGTCACTTTGTTTCGAAAATGCAATTTCGTATTTTTTTTATTGGGGGATTTTGCCCTAGCAATTATTGGTTTCTGGTAACTCATGACATATATATGTGTAAGTCACCCGTTGTAACCCGTTTTGATAATTAGTTGTTTGTTATTATTAAAACGGGTTACATTTATATGTTTTAAATACTACGTACCTTCATCACCACTCATGATTTTTTTTTAAACTATACGTTCTTAGTTTTACAGAAATATTTGTGTAAAGTTTGAACTAAACTGTGTTATCTATACATATAAATAAAATTGGAGTGTCTGTTTGTAATATTGAAAAAAACTTTTTTTTCTACATGTTTATGAAAATATATACGGTACATACACCAAAATAACATTTTTTACAATTTTTGTCTGTCTGTCTGTTTGTTCCGGCTAATCTCTGAAACGGCTGGACCGATTTTGACGGGATTTTTATTGGCAGGTAGCTGATGTAATAAGGAGTAACTTAGGCTACTTTTATTTTAGAAAAATGGATTTTTGGTAAAAAAATATATTGTAAATTATAATAACTGAGCCACGGCAACGTGTGGCCGGGTCAGCTAGTTTACAATAAACAAGGAAAACAGAAAGTAGGCAACCTTTGACGTGACATATAGATAATACTAGACGACTGATTCTGCTGAGTTCACTAAAAACTAATGTAATATACCTTCAATTTATGAAATCGATGAAAAATAATCATCTAGCGATATTTTCAAAAAAATGTATTTTTGGCCAAGCTGTCCTTAGTACAGGATCCACGTGCGACGCAACGACGAATGGAACAACGCGAGTGAATGAGAGAGAAACGGAATGCGCTCACAGCGCTGAGTTACTTAAGACACGTGTCTGAAATACTGTTTTTTATTTTTAATATGTAAAAATGAGTGTACATACTTGTACATAATATGAACTGATTTTTTAATATGCCAGCTACATATTGGTAATAAATAATGCTAGCTGTCAGACTTAAGCTAAAGGAAATAAGAATTTATCTTTTCTTATATCTATTTATTGCATATTATAGTTTTGTAACGATGTTGATATATAAACAAATCTCAGGCAAATATCACGTCTTATACAAATTTCAGTGTGAAAGAAACTCTTTGATAGGTAGGTACTCTCATTTTGATGAAACGATGTTCCACATGAAACGTATCACTGATCCGGAACTTCGTACTGTTCCAAATGCAAATGTTCCAATCTGTTTATGGATACATTTTTGCCACGAATAGTTGGTACAACTGTTGCTATCCTGCCTTATGCATTAACAATTTGGAAACCATTTGCATTAACAAATTTGCAGTTTGGAAACCTGCTGGCATATGTTTATGTACTGAAACTAGTAAGCTCCCTATTCATGGTTGTTATATACTTATATGTATTCTAACTGTTATTTAGTATCTACAGGCTTAGCTTAATTTAGATATTATGTTAGTTATCTAAAATAATAAGAATATTAGAAAATGTGTTGTTATTTTGCTGTGTGGTGTCTGGCAGAACAGAATAGCGGCAAGCCTTCCACATTTAAGAATGTCGTAAAAACCAACTAATGATATTAGAGATAATCACCTTAAACTTCTCTTTCATACTGCTATCTCCATTCCGCCTACCAAGTGTGGTGATAACGGCAATAATTTTCATTTTAAGAATGGGAGCAGCGGACGCCTTTGGTGTGATGTGTCATGATAAATATTATAATTACTGTTATTATTCTTTTGTTGTTCTTGGTCAGTGGAACTCTTGTTTTTGCTGGTAAAACGCCTTTTCTGTCGGGCTAAAGAGTTTAAATACTCCCAGAACTGACATAAAAACATCAAAGTTCTTATTTAGACTATTTTGGTAAATGCCGAAAGTCATTGATTAGACCATGAATACCACTAATAGCTAGTGGATGATCGTGCTTTAACTAACCATATATTATAGTAATATTGTTTGGACCCATTGTTAACTTAAAAATACAGTTCCTGCTGGTTTTAAATACTGGATCTAAGTTCTGCCCCTTATCAAGATGGTTACGGATCTCATTTTCAAATGGCTTTCGCTTTAATTTTCTTCTCTAACCTTGTATTATAGTAGTTTAAAAAAATACTTATCATCAGGTGTTTCAACGTGAAGCAGATGACGTGTCCCGACAGGAAATCTACAACATCTTGACACACGCCGGATTACTCCCTCGTCGCCCAGGCTACTACAAGCCTAGCAGATACCGCCAACGCCGTCCGCCACACCGCCAAAATGACCTTTTCAACGAGAACTTATACGATTTTTTGCATAATCCCGATCTGCTGCAACATTTATGAACGAGAATAGCCATAAAACGATTTATCAAAAGCCCTACTTGCTTTATATATAAAACTCCACTTTTGCTAAAAAAAAGTTAAATCGATTGATATTAATGGAAATACTTCTACTAGACTATTTTTCTGTATAAGTAATTTCAAATAACAACCATTGTCTGTTTTTTTTTTCAATTATATTAGGTATATTATTCGTCCCAGCTCCTCTGTATATAATCATCTCAGTACATAAAGCGCGTGTATGCAAATTGTTTTGAACTAAGTAATACATTCATAATAACCTTAGATCCTTATTAAATTAAATATCAGTTTATTCACCTTCATTCTCGCTTGCCAGTGCATCTCCATTAATTCCAGAGAGCAGTTTGGTAAGCCCTTACCAAATACGTACATTTATCCAGTTGCCTGTAATGATACGCCTATTAAGGTGATCTGGGGGCACGGCAGTGCCCCCGCCAAGTCAAGTAAAAAAGCGGCACGGACGTACCATCCTTTTCTCGAAGCAATTCAGGCCATTTTCGACCCCCTGTAACTTCGTAGTGGATAAAACTAGAAGACTGAATTTTCAGTAACCATGCAGGCATTGTAAAGACACGGTATATTTCAAATTTCATTCAATTTGAACTAGTAGTTTAAGAATTATAACGGGTCAAATTTCTTAAATTTGTCACTCACTGACTCACCGATCATCAAAATTCTAAGACACTTCTAGCAGACCTAGAAGCTTCAAATTTGGAATATAAATAGTGTTTGGTGTATGAATCAAGGAAAAACTAAAAAAACCTACAAAAATAAGAAAAGTTCATAAGTCAGAGAGAGGGCTTTAAGAAAATTCGTTGCTGGTAGATACATGAGAGAGAGAGAGAGAGAGAAACATTTATTGACCAACACAAAATAGATTTTACAAATAAAAGTTCAGGTATGGAAGCATAACAGGTCAATCAGGTCCCCGCCTCAGCTTACATACCTATATACAATATACAATACGATACATACATATATACAATAAGTAGAAGGTACCGAAAAGGAAAAAAGTAGACTGTCTACAAAATACAAAAAGAATGAGATCCCATAAAAAACAATACTTGTCAAAAAAACCAAGTCTCGCAACTCAGTTGTTCTACGGTAAAAAGTTGTGAGATCCATGTAATACCAAGTCGGTTATTAATTTATTCTGTCCCTACTTAATATTGATATGCGTCACTATAAGATGCTGTTAATTATCACGTAACAACTTAATGCTTCGAGTACGGAGATTCCAGACACAATTGATTTTCAATTGTTATGGACCACGATCGTGGTCTTAGGGACTGGACGTATTAAGACAGAAATTCGCTTAAGTAGGGACAGAATAAATTAATAACCGACTTGGTATTACATGGATCTCACAACTTTTTACCGTAGAAGAACTGAGTTGCGAGACTTGGTTTTTTTGACAAGTATTGTTTTTTATGGGATTAATTTTATTTGCAGATACTCTCAGTCTATTATCCATACTATATTCAATTGTGTTATTAGTTATTATAAACATTATAACCAAACAATTAATTGCGGTTGCCAAAAATAATGATGTTTTCAATTATGATTTTAACACCAATTCAAGGAATGACGACTCACCAAATGGAATATAATAAATAATTAACACCTAGGGTTTGAAACCGTGGTGGTTTTGGCCGTGTTTGTTTTCGCCAGAGTAGGTTAGAATCAACCCTACACATAGGGTGTCATAAAAAGTGTCTTAATGATACTGTGAGTAATCACAAACATCTCTTGTGGGCCATAAAATGGGCAGCATTGTTTTCCGAACTATGGCCTTTTACTACGATCTCGAACGTGGATACTATGGCAAAAGTCTCTATTTTTATGGAAGCCTTTCGTCGAGTAGTGGGCATCTTTCGACTGAGAAGACGAAGTTTTGAAAACAAGTTAATACGTGTAAATAATGTTGATTTTTTATTATGTATGTATGTACAAAGAGGAAAATCCTCAACAAGGAATGTGCAATAAATTTTGTTAATTTAAATAATTTTATACGACTTTAATCTAAAATAAATAAATGTAAATGAAGTGTAAATATATTAGAATTAAGGAATTAAAGGTTTCGTTGTTATGTAAAAAAAATTATATCCAAAAAATATTTGTTATATTGCTGTCAGAGGTTTGAGTGTAACTTTAAAACATTTAGAACTTTTTTTTGTATTGTTAAGGTTCTATTATATAAATAAACTACAACTTAAGCGCAATAGTATTATCTGCACATTTTAACACCCACGTTTATGTCCCCCAGATTGTAGAGCAGCAATCTACTATTTAATGTTATTGTAATATGACAATACTTAATGTAATCAAATAAAACACTTCCATGTAACATTTTAGAAAAGCATTTTACAAATCATACCTAGCAGTGTATTCGTACGATTTTTTTACAGAAAAGGATAAGACTTAGTAACAAAATGTTAACTATAGTACCTACGAAGTTTATTGACACAAAACTTCTATTTACATTAGAACAAGTTTAATGGTACAGACAGTAAGGTAAGACTTAAACACCCGTCTGTCTTACGTGAAAAGAAGAGGTTTATAATAAAAACAAATAATACCTAAAGTTTGTATGAGTTCTACAGTTCTATATTATAATTATTATAATCAAAAATTTTAAAAACGATCTGTTACAAAACAAACAATAAAGTGATTGTATAATAAAAAAATCTTTAAATGGTCTTTCAACCTTCACCATCACACAAACTATCGCTGTATAATCATGTTATTGCACAATTATTTGTCATTATCGTATAAAAAATTCACAACATTTGCGCAACTCAACGAATTTAAAAAAAATTTTATTGAAGTTGTTATCTTCTGTCAGTCGCGAATACAAAGTTGTACCGAAAAGTGAAATATTTTTTGCTATTTACAATGCCACATATTTGCATGATATTGCTAAAGGATTATTGTGCAAACTGCTCTTTAGCTGGTTTACGTTTTATCGTCGATGACACGAAACATTGGGTCGAAAGGTAAATAACAAATTAAATACCATCGCGTCGCCATTTTATTAATTTAATCCAAACATAAAACAAAAGTTTCAATTTGTGTAATAAAACATTTAAGGGACTTTGCGGAAACAATGTGATTAGTGTTAAGCATTTACTGAGTTTCAGAAATATTGGAACAAAAGAGGAACAGTTCTCTATTCGATGGCACTAGGTAAAATAATATATAAAAGGTATGCAGACGCGAAATATTAAAAAAAGTTAACTAATTTTAAGCTTAATGTAGGCTAGCGTTGTTTCATCAATGAGAGGAACATCCTCGCGTATTCGAAAGAAACATTTTTACAAATGTTTGGGCAATCGATTAAGATGAAACAGCCATTTAGTTTTATAATTTTTATATTTTATGCATTTTTTCAATGCTATATTATAAGATAAATTATTATAATAGAAAAATACACACTGTTTTATCCATTTAGGGGTTGAATTTCGCAAAATACCGTCTTAGTGAGCACTTAGGTGCTAAAAGGAACTCCCATGCAAAATAGACCCCTAGCACTTGTAGTGCAGATTTTTTCGGTTTTGTGTAGATTTCTATTTAAAATGTTTATTTTAATATTTTTTCCTAACCAATAGGCCAGAAGCTATAATTAAAGCTACAGAAGCACTTTCTACTAGCCATACGATTTACTGCAGCGACAATTAATTAACTAATCGTAGGTTCAAAACTATCGTTTTTTGGGTTTCGCACCCAAAGGATAAAAACGGGACCCTATTACTAAGACTTCGCTGTATGTCTATCCGTCTGTCTGTCACCAGGCTATATCTCAAGAACCGCGATAGCTAGACAGTTGAAATTTTCACAAATTTTATATTTCTTTTGCCGCTATAACAACAAATACTACAAATTAAATAAAATATATATTTAAAAGGTGCTCCCATACAATAAAACGCGATTTTTTGCCGTTTTTGCTCGATATCAATAATGGCAACCTACCTGTTGCCACTTGAAATATTCACAAAATACTCAGTTGTATTTTTACTTTAATAATAAATTAAAATAAAATAAATATTCAAGGGGGCTCCCATACAACAAACGTGATTTTTTTACTTAAGTAAAGTGTACGGAACCCTTCGTGCGCGAGTTCAACTAGCCCTTGGCCGGTTTTTCTATACTTATCACACAAAGCTTCAACATTTTCCCACAAGAAAATAATTTCCAAAAAAAGGAAAATTGGATATTGCTTTTAAGAGCAAAATATCCTACGTCATAGAGTACACTAAAACATCCTCTTTAAACCCAAAAATATTGGTCAGGCTTTGAGATTCAATTTGAATTGAATTACTGAAAATAAATTTCGCGTTATGTCATTTATCACATCGTATTTCTAAGTAGAGAGAGCCGAAGATCGAGCTTAATGTCGTGCCTTGGGAGAGGTCTAGGTATAGCAGTGGACTGTGATGATAATGATGGTGTTACTTCTAGGTAGTTGATTGAATAATCGAACTAGTGATACCATAATATTAGAATGAAAAAGATCAGATTTTTTTACATATCTTTGACTCTAAAAATATTGCCTCGAATTTTCGAGTATAACTTGGTTAACCTACCAGGTTGCCCCTTCATTAAATTTAATGTCTTTGCTATAAAAATAAAATACAATTCAACAACTTTTCTGTGGGCTCTATGGCGTAATAGAATTAACGTAATCCTCACTTTTGCATTCACTCTGTACTTAATAAGCTATTTAGGCTATATTAAACATAGCTTGAAGAATGATTTGTATAAAACCAAGCTAACGAAATGAGTGTCGTGTGATAAGATATTTTTTTTTTTTGAAAATATTCTACTAAACGCTCTATTGCTCGTCATATGGGTTTAGTAATTCCTTAGAATCATTTTTCTTCATTAGTATTTAAAGGGTGACAGATGTTTGGGTGTTTTGGGTTTTTCAAGAAGAATTTCTCATCACTTAGACACTCACTTCGTGAGTTTGTGTTTTTAGAGGAGGCGTACTTTAACGTACCACATTTCGCCAGATGTTTTTGGGTGGTCCTCGTCGTACTTTCATGGTGCGGATCAACGATGCTGATCATCACTGCATGGGACGCCTTCGTTTTCCACCCTATTAGTTTTGGTTTAGACACCACCTACATCGATTGGAACACCGAAATGCCAGCTGTTGCCATTTGCGAGTGGGACAATCCAGTCAATCTGAATGATTATATCGATACGTTAGTATTTTTTTAATTTCTTCTCACTACTTTACTTAAGCAATGCAGTTAACTGAACTGAGGCCCTACCATCACGTCTTATAGCGATTCAAGTTTAGCTGTTAGAAAGAGATGCCACTATAGACCGCGTATAGCGGTGTCTCACTTTGACAATCGAACTTGAATCGCGCTAAAAGATGATAGTAGGCCCTCAGCTGGTGAAATGTATTTTCTCAACAATACAGTTGTAAATAAAACTATCATTTAATTTCGGTTAATATAGAATAATATGATACGGTTTCATCTGAAATGAAGTGAAACAACATAAGATACGACATATGTATGGAGATGTTGATAAATATAAAATAAATAAATAAAAAAACATAACTCATATTTTTCAAAACTATAGGGGCATTATATCACTGTTACTAAGTTGAAATTGAACATGACGAATATATATATATATATATATATATATATCATTTAAACTTGTCTTTTTGTTCCTGTGTTAAGAGACCAATAAGAAACACTACAACTAATTTATATTTTTAAATAATATTCTAATTAACTGATAGTTAAGGGATATTGCTAAAGAACTGTCCTTAACATGTAAATTAATTTCGCACTAGCCCGTAAGGTTCAAATATTCGTTTATTAATTATTCTGTGTTTATTATAATCCTAAAAACTTGCGTGAATCTTTAAAACGTATAATATTTGACTGCACGTTTCTGTTCCACAAGAGAAATGTTCCGTGAGCATTGTTTTTTTTAAAGCTTAAAATAATAGATTTAATTTGACTTATCTAATATCTATATAATTACAGATATACGATTTAATTTCAGACATTGGCCAATGGACCACAATCTTGACATAGAAGATACTTTACGGGAAATTCTTTTTTTTCGAGGCTTTTGCGATAATTTAGTAGCACATTGTCACAAAGTGGAGACGCCCGATCCCAACTGCCCGCTCTCTAATTATAGCTACTACACTTCACTCCTGCGCAGAAAGTGTCCTGAAATCATAACGAGTTGTAGCTATAATGACAAACCCTTCGACTGTTGCGAATTTTTCCAACCCATAAATACAGACACTGGACCTTGTTTTATCTTGAATTCCATTCAGATTAAGTAAGTTACTATTCTTATTTTCCATAATTCTTTTATGAGTGAGAGATATTTACTTGGGTCCACATCATTTTATTGTAAACAGGGTGCTAGGAAATTCCGAATTTTCTTATAGCTGTAAACTCACAGCTAACAAGCATCACTTTCTTTTATTTGTTTATTATTAGGGACACCAGTATTTATTCACACCGAATGGCTTGATAAATTAGCTTATATAACTTAGCGGCACGTAACTCCACCGCTAAACGAAACGTGGAGACAAATCAGTAGAAAAGCACTACAAATCAGTAGTTTAATTAGGTACTTAATTAATAGTAGCAAATAATGTTAATTAAATTATTTTAATGTAATGTCAAATCGTAAGTCTAGCGGTGAACAAAATGTGGAGGTTAGCTGGTATTTGGGTACTTTACTGTCACGCACGCAAATATTACTTTAATAAATAATAGGTTAGTTCGTTAATGTTCAAGTGTATCAGAGTTCTGTTGTCAAATTAAAAATTATTTATTTTCTCAACAATAGATAGGTTGGTGTGTAATATAAAAATAAAACATAAAATCAGACAGTTATAGTGCTTGTAAGAGACAGGAGCCTACACTAGGCATTAACTAAATCTGCTGCTTGAAAGAATGGACTTCCCTCTTGGCGATATTGTTTTATTTTGCGTAAGTATTCGATAGGTTGCAAACGTATATTTGAAGTTTCAATCAGCACTTTTCGGTTGTTTTCAGCACCGAAACCCTAAACTCTGAATTATTCGTCGAAAAATTCGTTCTGAGCATTTGAAATTTATATCTTCCTCTAGCTTCTAAACATTGATAAAACAACACTTTAGAACGCGACTGTACACTGGAAGTGTGCGGGGCATCGTATCAGTACGGGAGACTAGAGAGCCAATCGGTGCAACGCATGCCCGCCCTGCACCCTGTATCCCCCAAGACATGTTATTTTTTACTTCTGCGCAATAACGGCCAGCGCTTGAGTTTCGCGCCGCGACTTGTAGCAAGTTCTCGAAATATTAAAGGGGGACACAACATGTAATGAACGAACGAACCGAAAAACCAAATAAAAATTAACGAATATATAAAATATACTACACTCGCGAGCAACCAAATCGACTCAACCTGTAATCGCGCATATAAATGTACTGTTTTCCGAGAATTTAACATCCTATAAAAATTATACATTTTTTAAAAGCGTGACTTTTCAGCTTTAAATTAGTTAATGTCAAAAGTGAGAAATTTAAAAAAATGTAACAACAAATTATACTAAAACATTTAAGTATGAAATTGTCACAATCGTGCTATTTATTTTAGAAACCCAAAGTCATATCAGATGGTGACAAATAGGACACAAAAGCGAGCAGTGATCAAATTTCATAGCATTGCGCAGTCTATGGTAAGTTTTAATAAGTTATTAAAATGTGTAGTTATTATTTTATAAAATATCTCGGTGCGTTTACAATAAATGTCATCACCTTTCTTCCTTCGGGCATCCAGACGCACTGCGGGCTACCACCCTTAAGCGCTACTTGACATCTTTTATAATACGCACAGCAAAGGAGTGGAACTCCCTCCCTGTGTCTGTATTTCCGAGTGCATGTAACCCGTCCGTCTTCAAAGCCAGGGTAAACAGGCACCTTCTGAGTTAGTTCGCTTCTTCGTAAGTCTTGTTTTGGCGCTCGGGATGGATTGGCATCATGAGAGAACCCTTTCATGATCAAAAAAAATTTTTAAGCACAAAACTGACCTATATGTAATTAAATAAAGTTCGTTCAATGTATGTACTTTGAAAGTCTTAACCACCTTTTTAACGTGTTTATCATTTTATAGATGTATACCTTAGGACATGAAGAAATTCCGACTTTGACAACTTCTAAGACTTCTACTCTCAGGTTGCAAATTGGATACAATTACAGGTAAAAACAAGACACTTCAGTACTCACTTTATATTTAACTTAAAAAAAAATATACTGTGATTGTCTATGAGCGAAAGAAATATTTCACACCCAAAGAAGTGAAGTATCGGAATTATACATATGTATATTACTTTCCTTACATATAAAATTGGCGTTTTGTCGCACCGACCACTTTGATCTGTAATATCTCCCCTCTGGTTAAGTAATAAAATAAATTCAAAATAAATCCATTTAACTGTTACATTTGAGTTTCGAAACCATTCAATAATATATTTTTTCCTGGTTAGTTTTTTTTGGTGTCGCTCACATCGCACAATGTATAACATGAAATATTGTTGAATTTACGACTACGAAATATAGCTCGGCATCAATGATGTCTATGCCAGTGGTGTCGCAAAAGAAAACACGGTACGTTTATGTTCTGGAAATTTCGACCCTCAGAATAAGCCCCGTAGACTAAAGTGAATATTGAAGAATTAAAGGCGGATCCATCGCAAACCAAATCAGAGTTAGCTGCAGGCTTTGGTGCGGGTGATAAATTTGTTTTTCGTACCACTTGCTCAAAAAAGTGACATTCTATGCCACAAAAAGCGAACATAACAATAGTCATTTTTAATCTGTTAAAAACAGGGAAAGAAAACTGTACTTAATTTCATTCATCCTCTAGGGGGAGAATGTGATTTAAATTTGGAATACTTACCGAAATTTATACTGAACTACATCTGTGTTTGTATATAAAGCATTACACATCCTTTTGAAAAAGGAATACGCATTTATTATGCAGTTATGATTATTAAATAAAATTACGAAAACCGACGAGGCCGCATGAGCTTGATGCCTTTGCTTTTCTCAATGGCGAATAAAACCATATTAACAAGAATATAAAACTTAATCCATCAGAGCCACAACCATTAACTTCCGGCATCTTAACTTCGTCCGTAACTCACGATGCACCACCACCACTATCTCCGACGTATACTATCTACAATGAAACGCAAATTCCTCAGACGCAAGAACAGAGAAATACTCAAATTAACTCATCAACAATAAATGTACCAAACAAAAATGTAACTCTCTCTATCAATAAATAATTGGACCAACAATGTTTCGAATGTTAACTTGTACTTTTAATTGTCATTATTTTTAATAAATGCTTATATCATATTATTATTGTGTTAATTTTTTCGCAAATGGTACGAAAATTAGACTATTTTCCTCGGTGATAAAGCTGTCTTAGTCTTTGGTAATCTTAAATCCCTCGCTACACTCAGGACTCGTCTTAAATCCCTCGCATCGCTCGTGATTTAAGTTTTTAACACCATCGCTACGCTCGGGAGTTAACCTAGAGTTTGTTACGTTCGCGATTTAAATCGTCACCCGCGACAGAAGACAATGCTTTATCCCCTTGGTCAAGGGCGTCGCCAAGGGGGGCAGGGAGGGGCAGCTGCCCCCCCCTAGAGATTCTAAAAAAGTTGCCAAATATAATGCAACCAAAGTCCTAAGTCTTTGAGTTGATTTGCTTGAAGTTCAAGCCTTGAACACTTAAATTCCGTACGTCGAAACTCGAATGAATTCACCAATTCCACTCCTAATATTCCGTACGCCGCTCAACTACGCTCTGTCTGCTCTACTCTATCGTTGAAGCGGGGGAGGGGGAGTGGGGAAGCAACATGTAAACTCGGATCGCTCAATATGTAGAGAATCTGAGAGAATGAGAAAAGTATGAATTGTAGTAGATTGAAAAATACTTGATGAGTAGGTACCTTAAGTAAATCAAACCAGCAAACAAGCGTCGTCTGCTGCATTACATTGCTCAACCGACACAATAATGAAGGGATTTTAAATCGATATTCCTCGTATACAAAACGCCAATTTCATATGTAAGGACCTAATATTATGACAATTTGTAACACAGTCCTAAAATATCTGAAACCTATTTTAATATTTATAATAGGTTTTCGTATATTGCCTTCTTCCAGGCCCGGATTTAGGGGCGGGCAGGCGGGGCTAATGCCCTGGGGCCTCCACTAGAGAGGGGCCCCTACAATAGAGATAGAAAATAACAAATATTTACTGGTCAGATCACGTGTTTTTAGTCTATAAAACTTATTGGATTTGCTTCTTCATTATTACAGCCGTCATATAACTGTGAGAAACATCGAGAACGATCCTTTGCTCGTGGAGACGACAATCGAGCAGCGAGGTTGCCGATTTTATACGGAGAATGAGGGAAACCTGTATCCGTTTTACTCATATAGCAATTGTATTGTTCAGTGTCGCAAAAAAGCCCAAATGGAGACTTGCCAATGCAACGATCACTTCATGCCTGGCACAGGTGAGTACCCATCTTACTAAAGCGTACAAAATTCAACAGAATATTAAATTACAGATTGTTTCTATTGCCGATCTTCGTGGGCGAGTGGTTTGAAGACCAGTTTTTATGGTAAAGCCACTCCGTAGTACCAGGTTTGATCCCCGGCCAGGGCAATCTAGAAAACTATTTTCTCTATATTGGCTCGGATCTGGCAGGGTGTAGTAGTGCCATAGTTGTTTCTGGATTCACAACACAATTGCTTTAACTACGCTAGTAGCTACTACTGTAGGTACTATTCAACTTAGATTTTAATAATATATGTGATGCTGTCTAATATTTATTTATATTTATTAGGGAACATGCTGAAACTTGATTATAATTATAGTTATAACATATTATATTTTACATTACTGACTAGTATAGGTCTACTAGTAAGCGTGTAAAATACCCGCACGTCATTAAAAACTATGATCTATGCCGTGATAAAATTAAGTTCACATCATTAAAGTTAGTTACATTTACGTACATTCACATACATACGAACATATGCTACGAAGGAAATTAAATTCGCCGTATTTTATATCTTATAGAAATATTGCATTGTGAATGCAAAACATAAAATAAAGGACAATACGCATACCAAAACAAACAGCTCTTTCTTTCTTCTTTTTTATTCTTACCTATTATAGGTTTAAATTGTGATTGAAAAAAATCACTAAATAGTACAGAAATTTGCTAAGTTATTTTTTGAAATGAAAATGAAGAAAGACAGATTTCAATTGCCAGATTTTTAAATTTGCTTGCCTTCGTATATTGTTGTCAGATTTTATTTGGCTGATAGACAGTTTCTGTTTTACTATGATATAATTTTAACGCTTGTGTAAAAATACAACACAACCAATCCAACGGAAACCAACTTGAAAATCAAACCTTGACATTGACTGTCTTTTAACGAGAATAGAAAGACGGAAGACGGGAAAAGATTGTACAATAGTGCAATTAGTTGCCGAACAGTTACCTAATAGGAAGATGTTATTTAACGGCAAGAATGAAAGAAGCTTGTTCGTACCAACTGTCAACAGAACCAATTCTTATAATTATTGACGCTCTAAATTTTGTCCATTAGTCTACGAGAACTAGTTTGCAAGCACTCAAAATGCTATTCCATCAGCAGTAAGGCCGGACACGAGTTGAAAAATGATTTATTGAAAGTCAAAGAATGAATGAATTCTTTGCTTGAGTGGCAAATACATGCAAAGATTGTCTAGCAGAAAGCTTTGAGCGATAAGATCGCGCTTTGTAAAACTATTTTAAGTTTTCTTTTGTTCTGTTATTTCCTCAGCATAGTGTCACAAATAAAGTGTTTTATACATGACACAATCATTATAAAAATGTATTGGTCTAAAATAAAAATAAATTAATTTAATTTAGGCAGATTAATATCAAAATAAGAAATCTGAAAAGTAGATAAAAATATAACCTATATTTTTTTTTCAGTTGAACAAGAACGTTGCAATATATCGGGGTTGGTCTGTCTTAACTCAAATAGAGACTACCTAACTGTGCTCAAACCGTTCTGGGGTAAGACGCCGGGTCTGACATGTGGCTGTCTACCTTCCTGCAACGAAAAAGAGATCACTATTGTCAGAGATGTCCGTCGAGTGTGAGTCTCATTTTCTAAGGGATCATTTTCGTTACAAAGTAACGCAAATATGTTTTAAACTTAATAAGATTTCTTTATATTTTTGCTTATAAGTATGACGACATTTGGTGCATCAAAAGCAACCCTGCCTTTCGCATCGATAATTCTGACACAGATGTTAGTTTGATGATTACAAGAATGTATACCTGAGTTATGGGTGTTATATGTATTTCTTGACATATTATATATCTATTTATCTAATTCATATGTCTATCCGTCACCCTAGTATCCATAGCACAAGCCTTATAGTGTTTTCTTTGGGTTATGCTAATTGGTGATAATGTTAGCAATATTATTGTAATAATATTTCTGTAAAAAAGAACCACGCCTCCGAGCCCTCAAGTGGCATTCGAATCAAAGACCTTTCGCTATTCGGGCGAGTGCTCTGACCGCTGAGCTACCGAGATGTTGGCAGACGCGTCGAAGTTTACAAACGTATTTCAACTTCTACTATGAGCTAGTATCGTTCCACCAATCTTGAAAGTTAACTAACTTCAACATATTTGATAGAATCAGGCGTTACTTGGCGGAAGTCCATATCCATTAGTAAAATAAAAAATATGTAGCTTACTTCCGCAAAACTCAAGCAGTGTGCATCGAAGCAAATAAATGCAGAAACCGCAGACACTGGCACATTCACCTACTACTCTACACTTGTTTCGCCCCCACACGGAGCATTATCAGGAGCTGATATACTATGCTAATAAATTCAACATCGAAACAGGCGTATTTTATATCTTATAGAAATATGGCATTGTGAATGCAAATAAAATAAAATTAAATACAATATTGTAGTTTTTTTTTTTTTGTTATCTGGCTTTTTCCGTTTCTCACAGAAATTTCGATAATGTCCTGTAGTGAGAGATACACGGAGTACTGCGTTAAAAATATCCAAGGAATTGGTTAACTTTCGATGGCTACTTTCTTTCTTGAGTAAACTATAAAAAGTCAACTCAACAAAGTGTGTTAAATGCTCAATTGATCTATTTGTTTTTTTTTTGTATTTTTTAAACAAGTTAACATGACCAAATTAAATATAATTTAAAAAAAAATAATAAGATTTTTTTTTTTTTTTTGCCTGTAAAGTCGGTTTTACGGGCGAAGATTTTACGTGACAACGTCTTTTTCTCGGTAGAATATTTATTGATATGAATATAATTAAATTGCACAATGCGCGCGGCAGACCGATCATAGTTGAGTGGGAGAGAGACGCAAGGCATTCGGCGGGCCTCTCTCTCGTTCGGTGACTCATCGTAACGTTACCGAGCGTTACACTTTTTCATAAGTGACTCCCAGCCGCAACCTAATTTAAGACGTTGTCACGTCAAAATAGGTACCCACATTCTTTGTATATTTCTGTTTTCTTTCTGTTATGTGCGAAAATTGTATTAGTATTTATTATAAATTGTAGTATTCTTTTCATACAATGAACAATTTTTATGTTCGTCATATTTACATAGAAACATAAATGTTATGTAAAATAAAAATATAGTAATAATATCAATGATAATCTTCATCGTTTTTTGGGATCCTAGTTACCTTTGCCAAATGTAAATCGAGTTGATTGTGGATGCTGTTTTGTGCATTGATGCATTTTTTTATCAATATCAAATACATGTTTCATATTGAGGAATGGTTGTCTAAAAACGTCGTAAATGTCATTGTCTGACTGTTTGCTGTTTTTTATCTTAACAGTTTGTAATGTTTCAGACAAAAGAAACAAAAGTTTTCTGATGTGGAATTACTAATGGCGTATCTCCCTACCGAACGATTTAAAAGAAACGTGGTCAGAAGCCGTCTCGATTTAGTTGGTAAGACTTATTTGTTAAAAAAACTTATTACTTAATTATAGCATTGCGAACCCCTTACACCATACTTAGTCAGACCTTGATAAAATATTGTCATAGAGGACGTGCCCTTCCCAGGAATATTGGGAACATATTCCTTGCAATGTGACAGGAAATATTCCCATAAAACGTAAATTACACACTAGGAAATGGTTGTGCGAGCGATTCAAAATTATACTAGATTTAAAAAATCTAAAAATCCCACGTTTTTCAATGTCCTATAAAGAATAAAATAACCCTGCGGGGCAAAGCGAGGGGCCACTCAAAACGTGGGGGCGCATATTACTAAGAGGAGATTTTAAAGAGATGAATGATATGCATTGATGCCGATTATTGTAAAGATGCGCCCCCACGTTTTGAGTGGCCCCTCGCTTTGCCCCGCAGGGTTATTTTATTCTTTTTAGGACATTGAAAAACGTGGGATTTTTAGATTTTTTAAATCTAGTATAATTATTTTATTCTTTTTAATTATTAACTCAACGAAGTAACCATGTGTTACGCAACAATCGGATAAGCCCCATACAAAAGTGAAAGTTGCCGAAAGTGGACCTGAAAGTGCATCTGGAAAGTTGAAAGTTGCTTTAGAGTGCATGCATTGTCATCGGGTTCTGAACTATCCTGAAAGTTTCAGCTTTCTAGCTTATCGGAAAGTGCCTCAAATTTAAGTTGCAAGATTTTGCCCGGACAGACAAACAAATAAGAAAAGTGAGATAAGAAAAACGTGGTAAAATTAATGGACTGTATTGCGGTATGAGAAAATTTATGTCGACTACAAATATGAGAGGAAGATGAAGGGGGCACGATACCTTGACCGCCACGTGGTGTGTGATGCTGGAGGCTGCACATGAGGTCACCGTCACATAATGCTATAGTTTGTTGTAGGGGTTTGCTATCCTACTTATATTACTACTTCTACGGCCACTTGTTCAATTTAAAATTGCAAAACTCCGAAAGCGGTCATCAGTCGGTAAGTATTTTAATGTTGTGACATTCAAATAGTGCACTGCAGTCAGTGCAAGCGGATCCGACGGATCATTAGAAATTCCCAAAAAAAAATTTACATTTATAACACAAGACTACAGAACTAAACTTGGACTAGGCTAATTGGGGTAAATGTAGGAATTATTATTATAGTTTTTAATAATTATTTTATTATTCATTTTTACTTTATAATGCTGACGTTATATGTCATCAAAGTTTTTCTACACGTATTTTTATTTTACCACATCCATAGTCGCGGGCAATAAGCAAAATATGGATTTTATTGAATCTAGGTATCGTAATCAATTTGATAGTGCCAACAACATGAAGTTAAATTTATATGTTTCGCCTATTTCAATATATTACTGCTAGATTTTAATGTGTAAAAACTTATCTCCGGATTCTGGCGGAACTCGAACCCAAAATCCCCTCGCTATCCTGGCGAGTGCTTCTTCAATTATGTTTAAATATTATTTTATTTATTTTCAGTATCGGTGGGAGGAGCAGCTGGACTCTTTGTTGGAGCCAGTGTGCTAAGTTTCGTCGAGTTCATAATCTTCTTTACAGTTCGCTTGGGAAGCACCTTAAAGATAATAAGAGAAAAACGCAAATTGAAACGAGTTATTTATATCGATCCCAAGACCATTGATATACTTGGTCCTCCAGATATGGACATCAATGTAGACCTAGAACGAACAGCCTACCCGACCAGCGGAGTGAAGTCATTAATACCCATTGATAAAACTATTCAAAAGCCTAGCTATAAAAATAACATTCCAGTAAATAAACATAAGTTACTAATACCTACTAATAGAAAATTCTAAATTCTCAACATTCACAACTTTTCTTTTTTTGTTTACTTGAGTATAGAGACCATTATGAACTTATACTCTTATAATATAAGTAATAGCTTGATGTGAATGTAAGAAATGATATGTAGATATGTATTTTTTATTCAAAAATATCTATAATGTTATTTTTGAATAAAAATTACATATCTACATATCATTCAGGTTCAGAATAACATTTAATATTTGTAAACATAAATTAAGCCAAGAAGTGCATAACTAAAAGATATTATGGTAATAGTTTAATGAGTCGCATTGTGGGTAGATAACATCGATATAAAAGCTGAATAAACATTGTTAAAATTAAAAATTATAGGAATATCTCACTAAGAGGTGTGCTAAACCTTTGGCGCAATAAAATGGAATACATTAATTACTAGAAATACGCAAAACTACTGGAACAGCAGAGAATGGAGTATACGGCATCCAATCCATTCGGGAAGTGGCCCAGTTTCTTCGACAGGAATCCGCACGTTAGGGCTGATGCAATGCTTCAATTTTTCTCTGTTAACAACTAAATATTACCTTGTGATCTCTATGACAATGCACATAAAACCGGTTTCAAGTACAATCCAACTCATATTACAATGGGTACACCCACGCTATTGCTGCAACTCGTGTTGATACACAGACAATAATCACTGAAACGTCTTCACAGACTCGAGGTTCGGATGTTGATTTTATATAGAGGACATGAAATAGAAAGACATAAGTAGATATATAATAGACGATGATCAAAATTTTTAAGCTTTAATGGGATCAAGATGTCTAATCTTAATAGCTTTCTAGTTAATTGAATCGAAACTTCCTAAATATTGTGCTCCAAAACTTGTGTAATATTTATATGAAATAACAGAATATTTGCTTGTTTACTTAGAATAACAACATTCGAAGCTTATTTAATAAAAATCTATCTTATAAACAAGCCAATATGAGCATATTTACTCTTATAACATCGCAGAAATTTGTGTCGTCGATTATGTGACTTTGCCAACCCTGACCAGAAAATCAAAAGTTGATAATCTACCCTGTTACCGCTTGTTTCATGCCACAAATCTATCAGATAATCTAACAACCTTCAAAATGAATGTTCATGCATATGCCTTAAAAAATTTAAAGCGTTACTTGTCATTCCCAACAACTCTCATTACCGTGTGTATATGTAGTTTTACTATTTGTGTGTTTTCATATCTAATTCGCAATTTTATGAAAGGAAAAGACATAAAATGAACTATTTATTTCATTATTTTTTTAATAATTCATAATATCTCATAGTAAAAAATATTTAACGAGGTAAGGTAATTCATAAATAAAATATTAAAATAAGCGTTTGTATGTTATTTATGATTCCGATATAAGTTTTTATTAAAATTATTATTTGCAATACTTATTATTCTTACATATTATTATAAGTACTTAAAAATTCTACCGTTTCCATTTCTTTTAAATGCATATAGTAAACATAACATTGTCATTAATGTTTATAAGTAATAAACCTAAAACTTAACGTTGATATTCTTACATTTATTGTTGATTTACACACCAATATTATATCGACCTACTTAATAATACTTACTCTTTATAATTGCTAAGAAATATTAATCCAAATTAAGGTCCCTTTTAATTTTACACAACGTTTTAAATATCAGAAACAGATTTTCATAACATTATCTAATGTAAAAAAGGGTATCACTGATCCTGTTGATGACAAGACCATACTGATTTGGTGATTTTCAACTCTTAAATCAATAAACAAAAACATGGCGCCACACACCAACGAAATATCTAATGTTGTCTGGTTTTAACAAGACAGATAAGTCACAATATGTAAAATCTTTCAAGGACAAATGACAGTCAATTAAATATTCAATAAAAAATAAGTCGGTTAGGTTTACAGGCTCTAGCCAAGATATCAAGTGCGCCTCATGAGGAGCCATCGATTGCAATGACCGTGCAGTTGCAGTCGCCGGTACCTCATGCAGTGCCACTGGGGGATCTGTTGCATACGCCGGAGTGCTTCCAACTGAAAACAATATACTTCAGTAAATTTTTTAACAAGGCGATAACAAGTGACGGTTTAATTACTCTACGTCTCCGATATGACAATTATAATCTGATTAATCCGCGACCACATGTACCATATTAAAATAAAAACTAACCTTAATACGTTACAAAAGTTTAGCAATAAAAAAACTTATCTATTATAAAATATTTGGTCTGGTGGTCTACGTGATGTT
The DNA here is from genome assembly GCA_927399485.1 of Calamotropha paludella. NCBI lineage: Eukaryota > Metazoa > Arthropoda > Insecta > Lepidoptera > Crambidae > Calamotropha > Calamotropha paludella. The sequence continues at coordinate 14,147,582 of OV656813.1, read as the reverse complement.
AGACGTCATCCTGACGATTCACTATTCTATATGACTATCAAACGTATTGATTCATAAAAAATGCGAAGCTTTGAGTTCGATTAATAAATATCTTGAATATATTTAATAGAAGGCATCTTATTTGTTTTTCGTGACAAACATGAATTATAATAATTGAAATCGCATTTGAATTATAAGCTTTAATCACCTGTCAGATTCTATACTGTTTCACTAGTAACACCTTTTTCAAATCGAGAAGGCCTTGACCATAAGAAATGTTTGCGCGTGTGGCTGTAACTATTGCATTTAAGTTACAAAAGGCAGTTGTATAATAAATCAAATAAATATTATTGAGCATGTAGTGAAAGGTAGTTGTTATTGATACAAACTATTAACTGTGACGTTTGCATGACTATTCCATATACGGTGAATATTGTTTCATGCTAAAACACAGGATACCCATATAAATATTAAACGTGTGTGCCTATGTTACTCTAAATCTTTACATCGATTGAAGTTAACTTATTCATTCGCTTATTAAAATTACGAATTGCTCATATTACAAATTCATCAATTAAATTGTATTGTTATAACACTAGTATCCGTAAAATCAATTGCCTACACCATTAAATAATTATGCTAAATACGTAACAAACATTAATCATTACTGTATATTAAATAGTTTGAGTTGAGTAGTTGAACTTTTAAGTAATCTTTTTAAGAAGTGCGTACATATATCATTAATCATGATAAAACCGAGAAATAACTAACGAAAAATACTCACATAATCTATGTTACCGCCCCGAAATGGAAAAGCTTCACAAATAACAACAAAACAAAAAACGATCGCGAACAAAATACAAACACTCCTCATTTTCATAAGTAAAAAAAATAAGTAAAATTTTTGGTTATCCCGTAGCGTGCGAACGTCGAGACAGGTCAAAGCTTTCATGAGTTATGCCTGGATGGAGAGATATTCCTCTCATTTATATGAGAATGACCGCCTACGCGCTTTCTTCCCAGTAATGATCACAATGAGGCCATGTGGTAAAGGTGCACCATGTAGAATTTTTCATAAAATATCCTATACGCGAAAAATTGCAACAACATCAACAATATCCTATTCATCACTTATAGAAATGAAACACTCCGCTTTCCGACCAAATACATTCTATTTTTATTTTTATATAACTCGTACCTGTCGACTTCGTTTGAGCCGTTTTCTCTAATGGTACTTTAAACCATGTGACGTATTTTGGACGTTTACAAAAGTCCAAAATGCTCGAGAACTCTCGAGAAATTAGACGAGACGAAAAAAACAGAATGCCCGCATATAACACGTTACAAGTTGAATCGAAACACCGTAATATTATAAACATAATAATTTATGAATATAAGACAGCATTTTAGTTTAATATGGTAAGAAAACGTTCATTTGGTTAAACAAGTTTTATACTTATCTCAAAAATTATGTTACTAGCAGTTTTGTTGATTAAATTTTACCAATTTTTTTTTTATATATCAATGATTTGGGAACTGGTAGGGACCCAATAATTATAAAAAAGGTAAGTACTACCCTACTTTTTACTTTTTATATAGACCAGCAGAGCATAGTTCATGTAATTCATTGTTTGTTGTTGATTTGTATTAAGTGCATTTTAGAGCAACTAAAAATTTTTGTTTAAATTATTCTCATCTATCTGTCTGATAAGCACGAATTTAAAAAATAACACCGCCGATTATTAAATTTTTAAAATTTCTGGTACTAAAGAAAACCTGGTGGAAAATTCTCGGGCCTGGAGAAATAAAAAGAGTCGAGAAACCCTAGGCACTGCTTCGATAGGTAGATAGTTAGTTTCCACCTTATTTGTTTTTCTTAGGGGTGATCAATGAGAAGCTATTTATTTGCAAGTAACATAAACTATTTATTAATTCTCTAATATTATTATACAAAATATACCAAGACGAAGGCGGAGAGAGAGATAGGGTGAGTTTTTATCGTCCCTGTTACAGTACCTACATTCAAAAATAAGAAAGATGTAAAGGTATAATGATTAATTTTGCCAACAACGTAGGTACAGAAAAAAACCCAATTATATTAGCAATATACCTGTTGTGTTGCAGTGAAAATGATTATATTAAAGTATTTCACACAATAGTTGCGATTCAGTGTCATTTTTTAAATACTCAATTTTATGTTCTGGTAAATACGTGTCATGAATCACCACTTAACATTGACGCCAACATCCTTACAATTCCTAATTAAACCATTATCGCTGTGCATATATAAAGGTATAACTCGGGATTTAAATTAATACTGATGCTACTCGGTCGCTTCGATATAATCTCTTTCATCAGAAGTGATAAAGAGCACAATAGGTTTGTCTTAGCTGCGACGCTTTTGTAGTCACGTCTTTATGCTTGGTATCGTAAATAAGTATATTTACATTCTTCCATTGTGATATGTCTCCATAGAGTATCCCAATCATTTTTTAAATGGACACATAGATATTTATTATCCCCTCAAACGGCAGGTCCCACTAGAGAACGCTGGTATCCGTTTTGCTGTTTGCAGGACAAGTACCTAAGCTTCCAAAAGACCATACAGATTTAGATTTGTTACGATGTGACACAACGTTATTTAATAATCAGCATTACCAATATTGCCAACACAGTAGGTAATAGGATAGTGCCACAAAGAGAAAAATATGGATATTTCATTACATATATTCACCTTTTGATTTAATTCATTATCACAATGTCGATTGTATTAAAATAACGGAATGTAATTGTTTTCACGTTTAATGAATACCATTTCCGACTCAAGCAGGAATAGAATAAAAGTATGTGTATATTGCTTTAAACTTTTATGTCCATGTACATTAGTATTAATGGAAACGGAATTATAATAATGTATTTTATTTTTGAAGCTCCGATATTTCATGACCTATGCCGAGATGCATGCCCCATCGTCACAGAAGAACTTCCGTTTGTAGGGTTTCCTACTTTACAAGAAATATATGGTTCACCTAGGAGAATAAATGACCGATTACCGCTGTGGATGTTGTTTAAGGGTTTCAAAAGCATTCGCTTTCCAGCACTGGTTTCCCACAAATGATATATAGTAAGTACTTCATACTACACCTAAGAGGAATGTAGATAATTTCATTAACTTTATATAAAAATTAAGGCGAAATATTCTCGCTTTTCCGTTACATAAAATCATAATAATTATTTTATTGTGATTTACTTCTAAACTGCTCAGGAAGTAAATTCTCAGGGACTGATCGGGCAACATTTTTTAGTTCTGACGGTATCGTTATAAAAAAGTAGTTATTATCAATAGTACATCATTGACATCTTGGTTAATTAATTAAGTATCTACTGCCGTTAATGCTTGCCCTCCCGGATATATGTGTAACAAAAAGAGAAATTATATAAACCACTTGGTTTTATCTGCATAGATTGAATGAATTGCGCGATAATTTTTGGTAGAATTTTTCATTTAAGTTCGTTTAGGTTACTGCCAAACTAGCACAAACTAGTTGCAAGCGCCAGAGCATGCAGTGCATACCTAATGCAGCTGCTTTGCAGCCAAAGGGGCACAACGTTTTCAAGTCTCTACAATCACTTTTATTTCGTACTTACTGCAGGTATCAAACCACACTAATAGTTATTTGTTTAGAGATCCGTATAACTCCATGAAAACCCTAAAATACGATGATCGTTTGTAGCTGTTTTTATATTTTGCGCACTTTTAATTGTTTAACACTTACTATGTCTTACCATGTTTTCAGAAGGCCTTTCAAAATAATTCAAACTTATAGTAAACAACAAAATAAACAAGAATTGGCATCTGTCCATCTACGAGGGAAATACATGGAGAATTACACTGGCCGAACGAAAAAAATAAAAATTATGTAAAATAGAAGATTCAACTCCACAACCAAACTGGTCTAAAATAAACTGCATTGTTAAAGGAAACAATATTATGTCGTAAGAAATTGCTGACAAGCAGTTGACAGAAATGTTAGATTGTTCGACAACAGAACAAGACGCCACAGAACTATTAGCAGCGCTCCTGAAAAAAAAACATGCAAGAGACTAGATCCGAAAAACTGTAAATACAAGTAAATAATGACATATTCTTATATCTTACGCAGTTCTCAAGAGTACAGCAGTGGCAATAGAAACTTTTTATCAGCTTTAAGCTTAAACATACATGTTTTATCTCTCTTTCCACGTTTTTCTCAGGTCGCTTTCTTGTTTGTCTGTCTGTCTGTCTGTCTGTCTGTGCAGTTGGATTCTTGCAACTCAATTTTGAGGCACTTCCCGGCCACCTAGCGAGCTGAAATTTTTGAAGCAAGTCAGAACCCGATGACAATGCATCCTAAAACAACTTTTAACTTTCTACGGCCACTTTCAGGCCAAATTTTGCGAAATTTCGCTTTCATACGAAAAAAGTCATAGCGACTCATGGTTTGCTGTGATTAATTAATAATTTTGAGTTATTAGCACAGTGATTTGTGATTACGCTCATGGCTATCGCTAAATTGCATACTTTCTGAAACTTTGCTCAATTAAATTTACTTCACAACCACACCTCTAGATGGCGCAACATTTAACAGACAAACAAATACGCAAGAAAATTAAAAAGAATAAAATAATAATACTAGATTTAAAAATCTAAAAATCCCACGTTTTTTAGTAACCAAAAAAGAATAAAATAACCCGGCGGGGCCAAGCGAGGGGCCACTCAAAACGTGGTGGCGCATCTTTACAAATACTCTCAACATCTATGCATAACGTACATCTCATTACATCTCCATAAGTAATATGCGCCCCCACTTTTGATGCGCCCCTCGCTTGGCCCCGCCGGGTTATTTTATTCTTTTTTGGTTACTGAAAAACGTGGGATTTTTAGATTTTTAAATCTAGTATTATTATTAAAGCTATAAACGGCAAATGGGATGTAAAATGAACTCTTATAAAGCCTAGAGTTGTATTTGGTTCAGTTTCTGCTACCCCTAGCCCCATATTTACAGCTATGAGCAGTTACGGAAGCAATAGTAGAACTTAAAACCGCTTTCTGAACCCCTAAAGCGCCACTGTACAGCAAAAAGTTGCAAAATAGGCTGCTATTTTCACTAGGGTGCATACTTAAATTAATATCCAAAATGAAATCTTATAACGATAGTGAAGATCTTATAATGTCGCCTCCAAAAAAGATGCGCAGTTATTGAAAACTTGCTTCCTGAAGTCTGGAAGTAAATAAATTATGATTTCATCCCAGGGAATTGTGGGGAAAGTGCACCGTCATTTCATCTGGATCGGAACATTAATAAATTGAACTTATTATTACAAAGTTCTCATTAAAAATAAATTCTTATTTAGTTAAATATTTATTAAATATTTAGCATTTTACATAGTTTTCAAGTATAATGAACGGCTTTCATTATTCTCTGTTCTAGGCCAGATTATATATGGTTAGCTTAGTACGCAACTATTACTGCACCTGGGGCGTGAAATAGCAAAAGGCTGATTTGAAAAAAGACACCATAAATAAACAATGGCCCTTTTATTTTATGAAAGTTGTCAGAAACTATTCAAAGTGAAATAACTATCAATTACATACCTAGGATTATCACAAGGAAATCATGGGTACTAATTTTTTAATTTAACAGTTTTTAACAAACGTCATAAAATAAAAAATATTTCATAATTTATTTTAAATCAACTAGATCAACCAAAATTCAATATTGAACAACAATTTGCCCAATAAAATCTGTATGAAAAAACTTGACAAATTTCTAACTTGAGGGTTTATGAAAATATAACAACATACTCTATTCCAAAAAACGATACGCTTGGTCATAAAATATCGACATAACTATCACATGGTCGCACTAAGCGTTTTGGTTTCAATTTTATGATACGTACCGCTAAGGAGTGGAACTCTTTGCCTGAGTCTGTGTTTCCTGACAAATACAATTTGGGGGTCTTCAAGTCACAAGTGAAAAGGTATCTTCTAGGCAAGCGCGTCACATCCTAGATCGCATCGACGCTTACCATCAGGCGAGATAGTGGTCAAGCGCATGCCTATTTTCTATAAAAAAAAATAATAAAAAAAGAACATGGTCGAAATGTTCACAGTTGAAAAGCCGATCGTCATGATTATCATGATTAATGCCATGAAAAAACTTACATTTACGATCGTTACACTTTAACGACATTTAATATGCAAGTTCTTAACCAGTAGTTTCTAGAGCACAGTTTCCGTATTAACGCAGCCTTAGCCCCCAATTAGTCTGTTTGTCTGAAACTCAATGCGAATGACACAACACTTCCGCGAACTGTAGTAGATCATTGAGTCAAATACTAATTGGATTACAGCTCATACTCTTTTACTATGTTACACTCATATTTTATCCATTAACCAGAGTGTGTTTAAGTTTTTTTAATCATTATTTTGGGGCCATGACGTAGTTTGACCGTACGAGGAATGTAAACAGTTGTGATGAAATTGTCAAAAGAGTAAGAACTTAGCCCGGTAAGGCTAGGAGATGATTTTTTGTTAAATATTTTTCATTTAAAATAATTCCTCTTTATTCTCAAATCATTAGAATATAAAATTCAGTAAAAATATATTTCGTTTCTTATAAATATTAACGAAGGTATATAACGGATACGAACCTTCCATAAATTCAGAAGAATGGAACAGAGTACATCACTCCGGTTGTGTAACTGTTGCAAACTGTCTGGAAGGATGATTGCTACTTTGTCTACTATAAGATAACACAAGATCGAATGATGGCGTGTAAATATCTACACTGGATATAATAGGGTGGTGACAAGACTAAAGATAAGGAGGAACAAATTGTCAACATTATAATGTTTTTTTCCCATTTAATTAAATTCAAAAAATAATTCAAGCACTGGATTTAAATTTGGTTTGATCACAATAATTTGATTACGAGCGGTCCACTGTAAGAAACTCAAAAGGATTTGTTAATTATCACCATGCCTATAAATTATACAGGTGTCCCAAAAATAGTCAAGCAGAAGTCCAAAAGTGGAGCATCACCATCAAGTGGAGAATCAGTGGGCTTTAGTAATCATCTCCATATAAGTTCCGCAATTTCGTAACCTTAGAGCTTAGATGCTTCTTATTTTCTAAATTAAATTTCACCAATCCTTGCGCTTAATAAAATTCTAAATTTACAAAATTTCCTTCAGCGATTTATAAAAAAGTCACAACAGACATTTAAAATGCTATCAGTTATTTGCTTTGTAAAGTTGATAAAGTATCTAAAGCATAACACGAGCAGTGTTGCAGAATACCAACTTTTTTCTGATTGATAAATTTTGTCACGTGATGTTGACTAATTTGACGTCGCTGCTTCTAAATATAGCCTCATTTTATTGTTAACAGCCGTTGGATACTCAGAACAATAATAATTAGTTATTGTTCTGAGGTTGGATACGAGTAGTAGCTCATATATTAATTTGGGAATAATTAATTAAATATTAAGTTTTCTTTGTATAATTTTATATGGCATCGTCAAGAAGAGATTGTGCGAATGATTTTTGTTACATTTGCGGAGAGTATATGTTCAAAGAAAACGGTTAAAATTTGACGGCGTTCGTAATTGAGGCTTACAAAAGTTACTTTGATCATCCGTTGAAAATAAAAGATAAAACTGGGGTTCCACAAGAGATATGCAAAACGTGTGTCGAGTTTCTACGTTACATACGATACGAAACAGCCATAATCTGAAATGATCCCGTGATCACCATGGTGACTGTTATAACCAATGTGTGTGTTATTTTGTATGGTGAATATAATCGGTATTTATCGAAAAAATCGAGGCAAATGGGAATACCCTTGTATACGATCGGCATATAGACGTGTTTTGGGCCGTAAATGGCACCTGAACCTCAAACTGATGATTTACAAGATCAGTGCTTTACAAGACATCCCATGCATGTTGAGACGAAAACTGAGAGTAGTGATAATGACTTTGATTGCGACTTGGAAACACCTTAGCCATTTAACCAAGTTGAAACGACCTTATCAGAGATCTGGGATTGTCAAAGTCTGCTTCAAATATTTTGGCTTATTGTTTAGCTTGTACAAATGTTTTTTGGGAAAGTAACAAAGTCCTGACTATTCTCAACACGTCGACCAACTGATGAGCCACCTTGTAACATGAGAATCAAGTTGCACTGACTTCACAACCACTTGGACTATTTTTCCGCCAATCTTGGGGATCTTAGTGAAGAACAGGGCAAGCGATTTCACCAACATCTTCGGACAATAGAAGAACGTTACCAGGGCTACTGGAGCGCACACATGATGGTTGACTTGTAATATTCGTCTAATATGTATAGTGTTTTTTTAATAAAAAGACCCTTGCCTCATAATTTTCAAACTAGAGCTGATACAGAATTTTCAAAAACAGATTTGTAATCGTATTATAAGATAGCATAGAAAAAAATGCAAAATAAAAATATAAAAAATAAAATTGTAAACGTCATCAAAAGTTGAACTAATATCACGTAACATAACATAACCCAATCATCAGACGTGCAGAGTAATTACTAATTAGTCTAAAAAGCTTTTTGTAAGATAAGTGAGATGATATAAAACAAAATAATTATTGTTTCTTTTGTTTGATCTAATAAAACAAACAAATGTTATGTGTATTATATTATGTTTTTATAAAAGTTTTCGAAATACGATTCTGTAATTTTTTTGTTTCTTCGTAATGTCTTAATTTCGTTCGTTATTCTGATATGATTCTTATTCTTTGTCATAAACATTTTTTTTAGTTTGTCGAAGAAATCAATCATTTCAAGACAAAGGAACATGGTGGCCGTTGTACTGTCAACCTTTGCTAATACATGCCTATATGATATATCTAGTCTATCAAGGTGATAGCGAAACGAAACCGTTAAGTAAGAAGCCTTAGAATTTAATACAAAGGTAGAATGTATGAGGTAACAACAATTTTGGTCACCACTTTTATATACTTACTGTCATTTGTCCATAGCTTTGCACGCATAGTGTCGTGAAGTCAACCTAATCAATTACGCACAAGTATTCATTTAATTGATATAAAAAGTATTTTAAATATAAGAAATCTTTATCCAAAAAACTGATACCTCCATTCAAACATTAATTAAAGCGGTTAATTGATATCTGAAATTCCAGAATCCCTGAAACACGATATTATTAATTTATGATTAGTAGATACTACTAAAGATGATTAGATAAATAGTGGTAATTAAAAAAAATACTCTATTACTAAATTTCACCGTTCGATAGCCCTTCTCATAAATTAAATATCCAAAAACTGAAAAGCGCCATTATTTATTTGTGTTTTTTCCCCCGTCTCCATAAATATTAATATTTCACAAAATTATTTTATGAAATAAATATTAATACCAAATTTCAACTTTCTAGGCTTATTAGTTTTGGCTATGCGTTAATGATCAAAGAGGTTAAGTAATTTTATAAACATGTATAGATTTGTTTTCAAGACTATGTTGTTTCTTGTCGAACTCAAGAGAACCTTGTTAACACGGCACATTTTTTTAAATTCATGCACGTCCTGCTACTATGCCAGGATCATTAGAGAACATTTTCATTAAAGTATTGGAGACTAACGGATCGGTAAAATTGGGGCAAATAGCTAAAAAAAGGTAATTTGTAAAAAAATATATAGTAAAAATTATTACAAAAAAAAATCTGCAGACATAAAAATCTACCAAATAAAAGCTTCAAGGATAACATTACAATAAAAGAACATAAACACTTTTACTACAATTTTATTCCCATCAATTTACTTGGAAATACTAATAACTATTGCCCTACGAAAGATCTTTTCTGAAATGTCTTTCGAAAAAAATATAAAAAGCAATCGAACTAAATCGTAGCCGCTACGAAAGAGTTCGTAACAGTGTAGATGCTGCGCGCGTACTTGCTTAGTTATTTTTTATTTTAAGGAGAGTAAAGCTATGTTATGTAGCATACTTGTCAATAAATACAAACATAATCAAATCACTAAACTTCTCCAATATCTGTCGAATAAAATGTTTTAAAATATTTGATTGGCTTTGTTCTTAAATATTTTTATCATATAAATCTGGCTCTGTTATAGATTTTAAACTTTGATAATATGTTTGCACATGAATCCTGATTTTTGTCGATATCATTGTTATAATATCGTTTCACACTAAAGTGGCTACCCTAGTCTACAAGTATCGATCAGGAACCGAACAAAAGGGACGCCGGCATATCGCTACGCTGCTTCGGTTTGTCGCATAAACATGAAATTCGACCTTAGGTACCAGTGAACGAGTAATATTTAACAATCACACACAGTTTAGATCTATTTCTAATGGTAAACATCTCTTCATTTTCATCAGTTTTCGAAATCGAGTTCAGTGATGAAACATTTAAAGTAATGTGTTCTTTATTCTTTAGTCTGAAGAGCAATATCATAGTGACCTTATATTATATACTGTAACCATGGTATGTATACTTACTTATTAAATGTGTCATAATTAAATTATTTATTGCCTTTTAATGATACACTTGAACAATGGTGATGTAATCATAAATTATAATAAAAATGTAACAACATAAAAACATTAATGATATCGAATACCATATAAATAAAATGTATTTTAATTGTTCCCAAAACAAGGAATGATTTCAGTTCCATATATCATCTTTACAGCATCTACCACTTGCTTTTATGGCTATGTAATTTTCTGAAAAATGATCTTTTACATCAAAGACTAAAATGTATTCAACATGTAATAACAGTAGTCATTACTATTATTAAGGAGCACTCGACACTCGTCAGTCGGAGATTTTTCTCAAATCGCACATTTTCTTTTAACAGAATTACGTTTTAATGGTATATTCACAATTTATTTAAATCAACGATGTTATTTAAATTCTTTTATATTTGTTGTTTTCAGTAATACCAATTGATTATCGACGATTTTCTTCAGCACAATGAGTGGAACTCTTAGTGCGCTGGGCAGCGGCGAGGCTTGCGGTGCGCGCTGGATGCTTGGCGCGCTGCTGCTCGCGCCACTAGCTGCTGCAAACTCAAGCTACTGCGCTGTACCTGCAGTAATCTTGCTAGGCGTCTTTATTACTACAGCAAGTGAGTTAACTGAATTAATCCAAGCAGAATAAACAGCTTAATAATTCACACGTCGCCGTCGTCAACAACTTACAGTATAACCCAGAGGCCGATTAGATATTGAGAGCGCCCTAAGCAAGCCTCTCATCGAACGACGCCTCTCTAGCGGCCATAGACTAAAAATTACAACTAGCTACTTAAGAAAACATAGCTTACTATGACTTTGAACAAGTGTCGCGATAAAAAAATTACAACATTAATAACTTTCATTTTTACATAGAAGTGTGCTTTTCAGTGCCCATTATAAATAAAAATTGTGTAGTTTACACTTATAACATCAACTCTTAAATTGCCCATTATTAGCACTAAATTAAAACGATAACGGTAGAAATTAAAACTCATTATGGTTTTGGTAAATAATACATAACAGTAAATGTTGTCTCTTGTAAAATTTACGATTACAGACTTTTTGCTTGGTAATCTAAATGTATATCGCTCGATATTAAAGTTTTTTACGGTCTTATCAAACAATAAGTAACCGCCTCTTGCCTCACGCGACGTCGTTGGAATTTGGTTTAGAAGTGAGAAGTAAAAACACATTTTCGTGCCCGGTAAGTAATAGTTTTTAATAAAAATGTAATAACGGACAATTTGGCATGGGATGGGAGACATTACCCTGGCGTCGGGCGGAGATTTTACCCAGGGTTATCTCTCCCGTCGTTTCTGCCGCAATAATTTTTTTTTTTTTTTTTAGATAATTATCCAAAATAGCCTTAAAATTAAAAAAAAAGAAAAAACTGTAAAGAAATGCTTTACGGGACAGCGATAAAGTCTATTAAAGGTGTTGTTTTGCATATGGATTTTGACAAAAACTTTAATTTTTGTTTTGCTGACAACATACAATGTTTCCTACGTTAGACTGATTTGTAATACCTACACTATAAAGATTTAACTACACTCGGCGTCAAAAAAAACGCACCTCCGGAAAAATAACTTTAAAGTGTTATTAACCTTTAAAAACGCGCATGTACCCTACTTATATTGGTGTCATTTAAAAGCTTAATAAATAAACTTAAATTTAAAACCAATTTCATTTAATTAAAAGAAAGCTAGATACCACAAATGTCACATAAGAAAAGGAAAACAATTTTTGCTTCCGGAAAGGGTCACTAGTTGAGCTATATTTTAAGGGTCAACACAGAATTTCAGGAGGTCATTTGACATTTGACATTGGAGGACTTTTGATAAGAAAAACAAGCTTGAAGATGGATACAACTGCTGTTGAAGCCGCCCAAGCGATTACACTGCTGCAATCGGGGATGCGACAGTGTGATGTCGCTCGGCAATTGAATCTGAGCCGTTTTTCGGTTCGCGGAGTATACCAGTGGGTTCTGGAGAACGGTGGCTACGTCCGGAGACATGGTTCTGGTAGATGTCGCTGCACATCAGAGAGAGATGATCGATTCATCGTGTCAACATCCCTGAGAAATCGGGTCTCCAATGCTGTTGAGGTAGAGCAGCAGCTCCGGGCTGCTCGCAGAACGTCTGTAAACGTTTCCACGATTAGAAGAAGACTAAAGGAGAAGAAGATAGCAGCTCGTAGAGCTGCTACGGGTCCAAAATTGACTGCAGCGCATCGAGAATCCCGCCTACAGTTTTCTCGCGAACATCTTAATTGGACACTTGACCAATGGAGAGCTGTTCTCTTCTCGGACGAGACGAGAGTGTGTCATTTCTGCAACGGCAGGCGCAGAAGAGTGTACAGAAGGCAGGGGGAGCGGTATGCAACAAGCTTGCATTCAGGAAACAGTAGAATATGGGAGTGGTTCCTGTATGTTCTGCGGCGGTATGTCAGCCGACGGAAAAACCGAACTTGTTTGCGTCTTACAGGCTCGAAGTGCTCGCGGGCAAGGGTCATTGACTGCTCACCGATACATCAGAGAGATCCTGGAAGAGCATATGGTCTCCTATGCCGGTTTTGTAGGCGAGGGGTTCACATTAATGCACGATAACGCTCGCGCTCACACTGCAGGTGTTGTGCGCGACTACCTTCAAGAGGTTGGCATCTCTGTAATACAGTAGCCAGCGAGAAGTCCAGACCTGTACCCGATAGAGCACCTCTGGGACCATTTAAAACGCAAGGTTTGAGCTCGTGATTCTTCTCCCAAGACTCTCCCGGAGCTTGAAGAGGCGGTAATTGAAGAATGGGCTAGTATCCCCCAAGAAGAGATCCTGAAATTGGTAAGGTCTATGAAAGACCGTATGGAGGCGGTCATCAGGGCAAGGGGGGGTAACACTAGGTTTTAGGTTAGCTTTAAGTAACATTCCGTATGATTTTTGCTTATGTTATCTGTTTTTAAAAGAGGCTTAATTAAGGATTTTTATTATTGTTTTGCTAACTTAATTTTTTTGAACCGATTTTGAACATGTATTGCTTTATTTTTGGATACTCCAATTTAATTACTATTAAATTATACCCATAATTACCGTTATCATTGATAACAATCAAAGAAAATAGTCCGTAAAGTAATTTTATTCAATGGTGCAATTTTTTTGACGTCAAGTGTATAAAAGATAGAATAGGGTCAGACAATTGTTTTTGCTATAAGCTACCTAAGTTACCTTAGATTTTTCTCCGTGTTGATGAGATAATGTTAAAAGTTAAGATATTGTTGTAGACACACTGAAATCATTTTTATAGTTGTGGTTGTGAAAATTGTAATCGATTTTTTGCTGTATATAAAAAGATTTTTTTTGTTAAAAAGGGTTTTTCATTATAAATTTATAAACAGTCACTATTGTAAAAGTTACTATATTAAGTAATATATGTGATACTAGTTAATTCCTCACTTATGTATCTCAAAGACACTAAAAGTACCTTCCTCGTGTTTTTATTTACTATGTAATAATACTATGTGCCATATTTTAAAAATTAAATTTCTTTATAAAATATTTTGAAACCCGGGTAAAGGCTCCCTTCTTGTAAGCAGGTGGGAGATATTACCCGAATTTCAAAAATCGTTAATTACTTATAAACTATTAATGATGTATCAAACTTTATTAAGAGAAAATATAGCTAAATAATGCAGCTTTAGATACAATTTATAGGAAGATTTTTGAGCATTTTAGTGGAAGGCGGTTATCCTCGGGAGAGTACCCGGGAGGACTCCCCCTACTTTAAAAAAATATTTAAGATAAAAATATGAAACTCATTATTTTCAACACATTTCTATATTTTCTACAGTATCAAATATACAATTTATTATTATTGTTTTATTTTAAATTAAATTTATATAAATATATTTTTTTAATGTTTTTTCCTAGATAATATTAAATTATTAACTGATGCAAGTTCAAACAACGCTTGGTTCTTCTATATTTTATTGCGTTTAGATACTCTTCAAATACCACAATCACACTTTTACTATCACAATCAAGTTACGTACAATAATACATCCTGCCTTGTATCGACGGCTTTAAGGATAGCGATCCAATGGAAACGGAAACGTGAATAAGTATAAGGAACAGCGTTGTAGAAATAATCAAGAAAGCAGAGTACGCTACATATGCTGGCCTTTTTTTTTTACTTGGAGAAAATGCATGACGCATACTTCCGCTGTTGGGACCGCGGCGGAAGTTATGTGGGACTCTCCACTGCAGGCCTGTCTGACGATATAAGCTCGTCAGATTGGTGCGCAGGGTCCTACCCACTAAAAACTCCAAGATGTCCCTCTGGTCACCTTGGTGGCACTGGACTGTCGTACAACAGGTCATCTTCTGATGACGAGTATCTCGACAGTGCAGTGGCACCGGATGGGGTCACGGGAAACCTCGCGGACACTACCGCGGCCCCATCCGTGGAGGTCCGCCCTAGTATTATGTAGCGTCCCGGGATATTCCGGACGCTCCGAGTCGACGGAGGCCTGTGCAGTGCAAGTGGCGGGCCTCACAAGCCCGGCACCCGCTGGCCTCCGCGGGTGGAGATGGGGTTTCCGAAACCAACCCCAAATCCACCACTATCGAGTGGGAGAAGACGGTCGAACTCACGCTGCCTTCGTCCTCTCCTGCGCCTGCGGCAGGGGTCTGCTAGAGGATCGTCCTCTCTCACCCTTTCCGCAGCCTCCTTCGTGGTCATCACTTCGTCACAGTATAGTGCGACTACCTCCCACGCGATCTCGCTATCCAGCATCTTATGGATGACGCTTGGAAGCGAGATGTCCCGGCCAATTGCAGCTGTTAGGATTTGGCGCTGTGCCGTCCAGGCAGGGCATATCTCTAACGTATGCTGCGCCGTGTCTTCTTCTGCTCCGCATTCGATGCAGTCTGGTGCTGCTTCTCGTCTCGCAATCTGGAATAGGTATTTCCGAAAGCAGCCATGTCCTTATAGAATCTGCGTCAGATGGAAACTGAGTTTGCCGTCGTTTCGGCCTTGCCAGCGCTCCAGCACAGGACCTAAGGCTTCAAGTGTCCGTCTGGCCAGACTTCCAGCTACCTTTTGCTCTTCTATCATCGCCGTCCATTGCTGCATAGCAGTTTGTTCGGCCCTTCTTCGTACAGCGACCAGCTCCGCCACCGCTGGATTTTCCCCGTTTTCTCTCGTGGCATGACGCCTCTAATAGTCTTCTAGGAGCACCAGGCCTCCAACTCCCAGGGGGATATATGCTGACCTGTGTCAAGAGACACTGCTCTTCCTCAAAATAGATAGCAATTGTAATTTTAAATAAAAAGCAAGATTACAATAAAGTAATCTATACTTATATGTTTTATGTGATAGCATATATGTATATGCATATATGTATTTATGTCAATGTGTTTGTGCGCGCTTTTATATTGTGAGTAGGTGCATAGGTACGAAAGTGGGTCAGAAATGACCCAATTATTTTTCAAAAATTTCGAGCGTGCTCCCCTTACCTACTAACCTCACTCCCTAGCCACGTGCCTACTTTGCATTAGGGATAATTATGCCATTGGTATAACCTTATTTAGGCAGTTGTATTTTCACATTTTTTTTTTTTATTTATATTTAGGAACAAACAGTTACATTACAATCGACTTTTGTGTGTTATCTATTTAGTTATTCTCCGGCTAGAGATTTACCTTTCTAAAATTCAACCAAGAACCATAAAATTTTACGATCCTAAAAGACATGCACACAATCCAATAACTTCGTTGAGTCCTCCCATCCGCACGGTGTGAATTGCCCAATGGCAATATTATGTAACTGCTTTAATAATTACGTTATCAAAATCTTCACTGACTCATTTCCCAAGCTCAAGCTTGGTTACCGACTTGGAAAGGTAAATTAATGTTTCATTACAATACAATACACAATACTTCATGTTTTTGAGAATTTTATATTAGCTTTAATGCGATAATAACTTACTACTTAGCTAAGAAATTATGCTTGTGCTGGAATTATATAATGTAAAAGTGTACACAAACACTAATGAACCATTAATAAATAAACTTATAAATCTTAATATATATAAATGACGTGTCACGTTGTTTGTCCGCGATGGACTCCTAAACTACTTAACCGATTTTGATCAAACTTCGTAACTATCTGTTATTCGATCTAACTTAAAAGATAGGATAGGTTTTATTTTATTTATAACACAGCAACGCGTGGCCGAGTCAGCTAGTAAGATTATATGATTAAAACGTCATAGGAAGAATTCAGATTGTTCGGTGTTAAAGACTGGATAATATACAGTCGGGACCAACGGCTTAATGTACCTATAGCAACACCAAGAGCTTGCACTAATATTTGTTACCCACCCAATGACCAGCTCTAGTCAAAATTGCATATCTTCCGTAATACCACACACTTCCATAATAATATTACGCCTTCCTAACCTAACCTAATCTTCAATTAACAATACGCCTTTAGAATGTCCATTTCAGATTGAAAACTTCAAACTGCTAAGCCAATTAACCAATTTACCATTTTAGTTTAGCTGTTTTTCTTGCACCTAAAAATTTTCCTCGCTGTAATGAGGTAAATTTTTGTGTGTTTAACTCGGCAGCAAAGTTTTTAGCATCGCGTACCTTTGAAACCCTCGCTACGCTTAGGTTTCAATAGAGGTTACTCGTGGCCAAAACTCAACTTTGCAGCCTTGCATAACAAATAACTATTGTTTTCACAGCACTCACATGTAAGGATTTAAAAAAGCTGTCTGAGATTCTTCCACCGCCAAAAACATCAAGAGGTCGACGGGAGCGCAATCTGCAGTCTTTTGCCGACTTCATGGCTATGTGGATGGCATTCCTATCACACTTAGTCGCAGTTGCTGTCTGTGCGCGCATACTGAGTGCTACGGCCGACCACGTGACTAATGGGAGGACCAGGCGCTGGCTCTTTGGATATGAGACCAGAGCCTTAGGGGAACCCTGGCCAGACGTTCTGGGCGTAACTGTTGTGATGGTCGTCTGCGCTATGTTCATGTGTGGCTTAGAAGTAAGTAAAAAAATAAATAATGACATTGAGGGTACTGACTTAATTTTTATGATAAAGTTCGCCAGAAGTTGTGTTTTGCACAAAGGATATGCTTCGTGCTGATAGGCGTGGGATTAAAGATTTATAAACTTTACTGTGAGTGAATAGATCATTAAAAACTAGTTGTGCATTTATTGTAATCGTAACTTTAAATTTCGAATAAAACGTAATCTTCCAAATTAAATCAACCTAACCTTATATAGTTATCAGAATATTAAATAGTGTAGTAATTTCATATATTATTAATTTAAACATTAAATGCGTCATTAGCTACACAATTCATCAAATAATTAAGCATGTTATATTTAACTACCAGAAGATATTCATATAAAATTTTTTTTCAGGAAAGTATAATGTTCACATTTATGCTACTTGTACTGTTGTACATATTCAGTCAATTCTTTGCAATAGTTGGACTTATGAATTTGGATATATCTAATATTAATATGCCTATTCCAATTACTATATACGAGGTGAGCTTCCATTTATTTACCTATACTTTTTGCAATATAAACTCTCAGAAACCTTAATTAAAAATAATTACACCAGAATTTGCAATACATCAATCGCATGTCATTTTGAATAAATAATGAAAAGAGACAATGTACATTATAGGCATCGAGTTATATGTACTACGTACTAGAGAAGCCATCCTCAACAAAACCATTGCTCCACTGTTGAAATATTTAAGGCAAAAGTTTGCCGCAGCGCTGAAACAATAACTATGTCAACTAAACAAAGATTTAAGCAAGTAGCGCTGAATCGCTTCTAGTGTCAGTTTTCTCGCGTCGACAAGGTCATAAGCGCCGTGTATTTCCTTGCGCTTACGCGTTTCGTCCAACATAGAGCGATCACATAGCTCAGTTATTAATATTGTATTACAGAATGGACAGTTTTGTGCCTACCAAACGTCACTAGAATTCATGTAATTTTTTATTGTGAGTTAAATTTAAAATACGTTAATAAAATTTGTAATACACGTTTATTTATGATGGATTATAAATTTTTACCCAGGTTCACACTTCGATTCGAATCCTCGTATTAATAGCTCCGCTCGGTACACAAAAACGCTCGTTATACAAAACAAAGAAATCAAGAGTAAATATATTTAATTTCCTTTAAACAAAATAAGTTTAGTGAGTTTTTGCCGTTTGCTTGTATAATCATTTGTTATCTTTGCCTCGTGGTGCATTCGAATAGTTGTGTATTTATTTATTATTGCACGTATCAAATGAACCCTGTGATTAAAAGTAGATGGTTGAACAAGTGAATGATCAAGCAAACAAGCTATTACGTCTTTCTCGACGAAAAGTTTCAATGCTTTAGTTGTAATATAGTTGTAATCGTATTTCGATAAACACGTTATGTTTTTGTAAGCTGCTTATCCTCATCCTTAAAGTACAATGAACATATGTATGTATGAGGAGTAGGAAGCCATGTTTCTTCATTCCGATTATTTTGAACATATTTGATCCACGTTTCTCTTTTCTCATGACCCGGCCTTAAAAACCTTTCAAAACAAGTTAAAAACATTATTTAAGTGAAAGTTTGCTTATTGTTCATACATTATACACAATAATAAATACTACTCTTTCTACAAAAAAAATCTATAAACTGAAAAAAAAATAAACGTAGGTATAAATGTATATTTAGCAACTGTCTTTTCTGTTTTCATTACTCTATGATTTGTATTGCAAAATGGCGTCGTTGACAACTTGACGTCGTAAAGTACCAAAAAATATTTAATCAACGTTTTTTAATCATTTTTATTTTTACTTACCGATGAAATGTTAAACCATCACTTTTTTTAGATGTTCTAGAGTGTTTAGAGCAGTTTTTAAGAACGCAACCAGGCATTTTGTGCAACTTATTAATGCGAGCAGAACAAAGCAAAAGACATGTGTTGCGGACGGGCTATGGACACTCACTGGACGGTTGCGGTACAGCGTACCGCAAAGCGTTGCGTAAAATCATGCTATGGACCGTCTTCTCTAGTACGTAGTACATTATAACTCGATGATTATAGGTTCTAACATATGTGTATATCTATCTGACATGTTGTAACATATTATCTGATATATGTCCGCAAAAACTTACAAATATTATAAAACTTTTTTTCAGCTTTTCGTAGCAGGGTCACCCGTATCTTACACTTTCAGTGTAGTTTTGCCTCCTAAGGAAAATGGATCAGTGAAAAAAAACATACTACTCCGAATTGTTTTGCCTATGATCGTCCTAGCAGGGCTATGTTTCCTATACGCTAATATGTTGAAAAGGTAAGATTATTAAGACAATTTTAATGCTTACACTATTAAAAGTCAATTTTTATCAAAATCGGTAAACCATGCAGGTAGATATTCTACACTTCCGTGTTAATAGAAACCCGAAGGAAACTCTTTAGGGTTTTATTCATATAGACGCAGAGAAGAATAAATTTTATTCACAGGAGAAAACTGTACCCCAGTATAGGGTACATTGAAATGTTTATGACATTATAGCAGCAATACGCATACAAAGAAAATCAAATTTCATATCGCACATTCTCACGAGTGCAGAGGGACTAGCTAAAAAACAAATTTTCTATTCCTTTAAACGCTAATATAACTTCCATGTTTAAAATTATTAGTAAATTCAAAGATTGTATGTCATAAGCATAAGCATATCAATTGAGGCTTTTTGGCGGGAGCTCGAAGCGTCACTTTAATGGTTTTAGTTTTCTTGTTAAATTTTGTGTTGTGGTTGATATTAGTATGTAATAATGGTGGGTTATTAACCACTGAGTATTTCTGAATATGCATGTGTGTTGGCAAGTGAAACAAAACAGTGGAAGGTGTCTTTTCGCGCTCTCTCAAGAAGGTCACGAAGAGGTTTCTTTAAAACCCCACTTCTTTACTGAAACCTAAGAAATTACTCAAGAACTGGCAATTATACATACTTGACACTGGCTAAATGCACAAATCGTGCAAGCCACAAATAAAGAAAAAAAAGCATATCAATTAAATTCAATATTTTTGATTGAGATAAGTTTGTAATATGTAACTCAATCCCACAATGGTAATTTTTAACTCGAAAGTTATCGTTAGCGTTCAAATTATTCAAAGGATTGCCACTTGTCAAAAGAGTCTACCTATTTAATCTAAGATGTGCTGAAAGCAAACTTGTACTTTTAACATACTAAAAAAAAACTCGTGTGTCGTACCGGTCAAGTACTGACTTAAACAATTAAAATACAATGAATAATAAATAAAAATGAATTGCTACTGCTACCAAACTAGTGTTAAATATAATTTTATGTTAAATTTATTACGAGCAAAAGAAATCTAATAAAAATAAAACTTTTTTTTAAAGGATTAGCCTTTGATTATATACCTGTATATAATCATGTACAGTTCTTCTAAAATATCCCTGATGTACCTATCAGCAGTCATATACCCTCCCTCACCATCACTGACTCCGTACAAGCTCCGAAAGTTATCCGTCCCTACACCATAACTGAGCCGCTCCCATATGCCACTATATTTACAAAATTAGTCTGAATGTTATCCTATGCGTCTCCATATTCTCTGCCTTCCATCGATCTGGTTTAAGAGCACTCTACACTCATCAGTGAAAATTACCCGCCTCCATTAGTTTGTGTCTCAAAAACAATGTTCTGTTGTTAATGATGGTATCTCTCGAGT
This sequence comes from Calamotropha paludella, assembly GCA_927399485.1. Lineage (NCBI taxonomy): Eukaryota > Metazoa > Arthropoda > Insecta > Lepidoptera > Crambidae > Calamotropha > Calamotropha paludella. The sequence goes on along the minus strand of OV656813.1, from coordinate 14,126,265 downwards.
TTTGGTGCTTTGGCCGGTACATACGAGCCTACGCCCACTTCTTCAAATCTTCTGCTCACTCGCACTACTCGCACGACTTCAAGTTTATTTCGAACCTGCACAGCCGTTACCCGCGTGTTCCTGCGAGCTCGAAATTGTGGAAAACGGTCATCACTCCCCGAAGTGCACCTTTTTCTGCCTTTGCCTCTACTCCTCACAAGAGAATGAGTCAACCAGTACCGCCGAATACTACGATGAATCGTTGAAATTGATTGCTACAATCTGGTGGCAATAGATATGTAGGTATTCCTTTACAGACTGAGCTCGAATGACTAACAAATGAGTATTAGCGGTAAACAGAAACAAACCGATGACAAAAATGGCTTTCGCTTTATGTTCTATATTTAAATTAAAGTTCTTAATAAAAACGTAACAAAACTGGCTTATTTATGAAATATTATGAAAAATAATGTTTATTTTGTGTTCCGCTAATTATGCCGGTGTGTGTATAATATTCCAACATACGGTTATTCTATTCTTCAATGTTCTTTCATCGACACATAATAAGTAATTCATATACATTTCAGCAACAGAATTGACGCAGCACTCCCAGTGACAACTCTTCTGGAGGCCAGATCTGCCGGTTGGGTGTGCCCAATGCTAGCAGCTGTTACAGTTGCTGGCGTATGCCTCGCTTTAACTGAGCTCTGCCCGTTACTCTTTTCTGTACTGGTAGCGCTAGCATCTCCTGAATGGAAAGTTCTCACGAGGTCAATGACCTACGAGAGCACCACGACTGGCAGCCCTGTTTTGGCGGTATTTACTGCTGGTTAGTGAAATTAGATTAGCGTTAAAACTTCAATATTAGATAAGACAATATGAAATATAAAATGCTTTTTATTCAACATGAGCATTTATAATTGATTCATTAAAAGTCTAGAAATATGTCATGATTTATGTTCTAAATTGGGAGACCAGATATAGAACAGAAGTCGTAAAAAACTCGGCAAGTTCCGTTTTCTGTCCATTTAAATACGTGTTACAGATTTTCTTGATTTTAGGAAACTTTTCTGACCTGACTAAAGATGCTATGAAAGAAAATACTTTATTTTTTTATTCGCAGTGCAGTTATTAAAGCTCTACTTCCGTTACCTCCATGCACTTTTGTATTTAAAATAATTGTCGATTCTGTAATAGCATTTGTTAATAAGTATTATTTTTTAATTTTTAAAATTTCCCTAAGGGATGTTCAGTGACATAGTGTGACCATATTATAAAATTTAAAACCTACATCTATAAAAAAAAAGGATTTCTGTTTTTTGCACTCTGTAACTTGGAACAGCATATTTCTTTTATTTCTGTTAAACTCACTTTCCACTCTTTTTAGAAAAAGTGCTATAATATTCTGTATATATTTGATATTTTGATATAATATCATAAAAATATATTGGGAAGACACATCTTGGGGTGGTTGGGATCTACATCCCAGCGGTCCACTCTGGGCAATGGCATCACGAACTAACTCGACCGAGTTAGACCATCACGGACCCGTGGTGAAGGCTGATGATCCCGGCGGCGGTGGTAGGCTCAGCAAGAGGCCGCCTGGCTCGCGACCACCATCCTGCCGTAATTCGTCGCCAAGCAACTTTGCTATGTTTCGCCGGAGGGCGGGAGTACCAGTGCCAATGGGGGTCGTAAGGAATAAAATAGCGACCCGAATTACAATTGCAGAATTGCAGCCTACCCGAACGGAAGTAAATATTTCTGGTCCCTATCGAACTCAGTCGAAGCTAATTTCTGCCGTCCTATGTTACCGCCTTTGCTGGAACCTAACGGGTCACTGGCTCATTCTGCAACTGAAAAAGCAAGTTTATTTGCCTCTCTGTTTGCGAGCAGTTCCAGTCTAGACACCAGCTCTCAACAACTACCAAACATACATCGCTGTGTTTCTTCGATGTTGGAGATCACAATTCACAATAATATATAATAGGTCCGTTGAGTTCTAATGGCATACCAGCAAGAATACTGAGGTATTGTACGCCTGAGTTTTCTCATGTGCTAAGACGCTTGTGTCGCCTCTCTCTCAAGACAAAAACCATACGCAAATGCTGGAAGCTTGCCAATGTGTAGCCAGTACCTAAAGAAGATAGTCATGCCGAACCATGACACTACAGACCGATCGCCATCACTTCCATATTCTGTAGGTTATGGAAAGAGTGCTAAACTGTAAGTTGCTCTCATACCTAGTAGACAATGATCTCCTCAGTGACCGTCGATATGGCTTTCGCCGACGACGTTCAACTGGAGATCTTGCAGCCTCCAACTTCGTGTCATGGAGTTGCCCTCAGACCTCAACTTCGGCACCAGTCGAAGTCGAAGGCTCAAACTGCAGCTAAAAAGCTGGGCATCGTAAATTAGGTCAATTTTGTGCCCAATAACCGTATAAAAATATAAAAAGGAAATAAAAAAATAGTACAAGAATACATAAACTTACATAATAATAAATAAATAATATGTTAATATACAATTCACACAAATATACCTATGTAATGACTAAAGATAGTGTTCACGTCTAAAAGCCAATTTTATAGGAGCTTTTATATTGAAAGGTAAAAAAGAGTTCCAAAGTCGAATGTAGAGAGCGTGAAAGATTTGTAGATTATTTGTGCATTCGATATATCGTTTATATAATACGTACTAATAGTAATATTTTTTATCTTCAGGCAGCTTAGCGGCAATCTTAGCGTTCGCTTGCCCATTATCTCATATGATAACGCTGATGAACGCAAGCCACCTACTTAGCATTGCAATGCAGGCGTTCCATTTTATGGTCATGAGATGTGTCCCAACAGCAGAACAAAAAGAAGCCGGAAGTAAATATACTTTGAACTATCAAATAACATTGATAGTTGAGATAGATGTTTTATTTCCTTTTGTAAATTTGCAGATATAGAATATAAAAGACTGGGGACAGAAGGTACATCGCGTCCCACAAAACCAACTGGCGCAAAGACTAAACAGAGTTTATGGTTCATTTCATCAGCGATACGACATACGAAAACTTTAGAAAGCATAAAATCAAAAATCACAAGCAAAGGTAAGGAATTAATGAGGACCATCACCAATGAGAACCTTAGGGGAAGTAAAATAGTGAACGTAAGTGAGATCAAATAGAAAAGAAATAGCATCTCTTATTTTCTAACAATAGTTTACGTAATCAATCACTTCAAAATTCTTAAATTATTTTAATTCAAAGATGCAATTTGTCAAGTTTTGCAGACTAGCTCTATGGACACTAGTTATATAGGAAATTCAAATATTACTAAACGATGGTCTAATGCCTGTGTTGAATTCGAAATCTAGCCATTTTGTTAAGTACATATGTATAAAAAAAATTGTCTGCAGAAACCGAAGAACGTGAGTGCCTTCTCCTTGACGAGTACGCAGGGTGCCCAAATGAAGATATAGACAACGGAGTAAGCTGCAGCAGTGGTACTAGAGATGTAACTACCGTTGAAATAGAAGATGTGGTCTCTGACATAGAGGCTAGCGAGCCTGAAATATCGTCAGGTGATGATTCAACTGATATCGACGCCGTGGTGAAAGAGTACAGAGACAGGATACAAGTAAGCAGTCTATAGAAAGTACATACTAAAATTTCTTTAAAAAAAAAAACAAACTTTACGTATAATAGGTGAAAATAAATTCTTCTATCATGTTGATAGATTTCGCAACCCAATTAAAAACTTGTTTAGAAGTTTGTTTGCATTTTATGGATATACAATTTTAGACGAAACACCAGCAACGTCAATAGAACGAAAATCAAACTTTTTTAACACTTCCCACTCTTACGAGAATTTTGAACAGTTTTAATTTTAATTATGGAGTTTTGAAAATTTTCTTCGGCATTGATAAGCCCTTTTACGACCTCACACGATTCACTCACAATTTTTATTACAACAGAGTCGTTTTCTTTAAATTTGTTTTTCGTGATTTCACTTTACTTACATTATGTATAATCTCGTAGCTTATACGTATGTGAGCCTTTGTACGTTGAGAACGTATATATCTTTGTGTTGATAGCTATAAAATTGAAAATTAATATGCATTTAACACGTAGTAGATATATTGCATTTCCTAATCGCGATATTCTAGAAGCTATTGAGGACAGGATAATAGTTATTAAGGGGCACTGGCTTAAAATGGAGGCCAATAATTTTAAAGTCGCCTGTTCAAGGTATTTCGATGAGAGAAATAAAACTCCAACTTCTTCTTGAGTAGCAAAATAAGGATAATTGTTTAAAAATAATTGTTTTTTACAAAACTTAAAATTAGTTTTCTAAAAAATATTAATTCACACTTACATACAATTTTATACAAAAAACGTCAAATATTGATTACCCTTGAAAATTAATTACAAAACACGAAAGCAATGAAAAACTAGAATTATAAACCAATTAGAGAGCGTGTCTATCCAGAGGTTGAGCCGAGGGTAGTTGTAGAAGGGCGCGTAATCGTAATCGTAGTTGAGCACGCACAAGGGCACGGACCCATTGCCTTAGTTATCCTGTGATCACGGCTCCTGTAAAGTAGTTGAAACGTCAGGATTAAATATAAACTAAATTATGCGCAAAATCTATAAAAATGTTGTTTTATTCAAATCATGATTACCGTTTCTAAAGGATTCTTTACCATTGACATTCTACAAACCCGACAATTCCGCTACTCCTTCATGTTCTGATTAACTACATAGGTACTACCTATCGAATGTTGTATGTATGTGTAAAATTATAAATAAATAATGTTGTAAAATTATAAATAAATGTATATAAATAAGTAAATAAATAAATAAATGTTGTAAAAAAATAGAGCAATTCTGCGATTTGGATTTAGCACACCAAAATCCTTCGGGAAGGTATACTAAGGTGTCTGGAAAAGAAACTTTAATAAATTTTGTTGGCTTGTGTATTTTTACTAGAAAAAAATCAACTTGTATCAGGAGTTGAGCGGATTGTGGGTTGGAATTAAATTATGTTTACATAACAAAAAAATATAATAATTTAATACTGTAATTTTATTTAAGGTAGTCACAGCCACTCCTGAAGCAAGCACCCCCTCTCCGCCGAGTGTGCGAGGGGCACGGTGGGCCGCCGCAGGAGCCATCATTCAACTAATAGCAAACGTATTGATTGCCATTGCATTCTGTAACGACAACATCAGAGTACCTATGTTTGCTACTGGTATCTCGGGTGAGTGGCACATTTCCGCCTAAAGCTTGATTTTCTTCAGGTAATTTCAGTCTATTAAACTCTCTATCTCCGGGACGTGGCCTTCCCTATGGTTAATAACACCAAAGGAAGAATAAAGCCCGAACTAAGAGCTTCACGTGGTTAGTTCCGAAGCACGTAGGTGGTCCTAACGAAAGTCACCTTCATAACATTAAGCTTAAAGCGCTAACCACTGCGTCATTGTCGGGATTAACATTCTATTTTAGCAAATTAGGTATCATTAGAAGCATCTTTATGGTTACAGGGTATGTCACGTCACATATAGCGCCACAACTGCATATAGACCCCTAATAAAAAAATATTTTTTGTTTAAATGAATTGAGTTTCAAATGAAATAGTTTAATAAACTCTTTTCAAATATATATTTACACTACTAACTCTATCGAGTCTCTTTACCCGAGGAATATGTTAAAGAACACGAAGTCTAAATCTTAATACACTTATAATGACAGCAGCTTACCTCTCTACAAGATATATAAAAAAGTATAAAAACTAAAAATCGACTGAGGAAAAAATAAACATTAAGAAAACTAAAACCCCACTGTGGCAAAAACAAACTACGACTTGATAAACAAGTTAAGAAATCATAACTGAATTAAAATCGTTTCTTAATGAAATGAAGCGATAGGTGGCGTTCTGCTTTTACCATAGTGGGGATTTGATATTTTTGTATTTTACCTTAGTCGGGTTTAACGTTTTTATATTTTTACTTTCATTTGCTATGTACCTGTGTAAAATTGTGACGTCACGTAATTAGTGTAGATAAATGTATTTGAATCAGTTCTTGACTGTAACCTTAATCAAGAAGAGCTCGATAGCTCAATGACGCAGCGGTTAGCACGTTCAGCCTAGAATTGCGAAAGTTATCAACATTCGCAAGCGCTGATCATCGGATGGGTGACCAAAAAATATATCGCAACTTTAGGTTAAGCCGTTCGTCCCGAATGTTTCTGCAGTCGTTAGCACCAACCAATACGCACTGGGTGCCGCGTGTTAGTTTATATCCATCTCTCTACGGTAATTTAAACCGTAGAAAATTATGGTGCAGTCGGGGTAATATTAACAGGCTGATGATGATAACCTTCAACACAGGAAATAAATAAGGACTTTTTCCATTTTCCAGTTTGGATTTGCGGTACCTTTATAAGTAGCTGGCAGCCAGCACACAATCTTGCTGTGAGGAAGGCGCAAGCTGTGCATGGCCCCGTGACGTTGATAGCAGCCATGTTGTTTCTAACACCCCTTTTACTCGATTCCTGGCCGGCTATCACACTCTTTGCCGCAGCAGGTAAAATGAATGCACATTTTATTTTATTTAATTAATTGATTACAAAACTGCATAAGTTATCGCATTTATGATGACCGTTATTTTATAATTTATGATACTTCTCTGTTTGAAGAAGCATATTTGCTTGCTTGATAGTCACCAAAAATTATGGCTCAATTTGGTTTCTATATGCAGATCTAACATTTTAGAACGAAAACTAGAACAAAAAATATTGATAACTTAATTTTTACTATATTTTTGATTCAAGAATTTAGACGAGAAATTCAAGATGATATATGAGAAATTCTTCCAATATCATTAGTCGACTTTTACGACACCCTTACGTGTAAAGGGTGTTATTGTACTTAACCGGATACTAAACGCCAGATGAAGAAGGTTATTATAATATAGTAATCTATTCTATCGGCAAAACTGAAACAGTCAATATCTATGACGAATTTGTTACCAGGAGTTGTTATTTACGCTCGTTGTGAGCGCTGGTGCGGCGACTTAGCAGTGCAACAAGCCAGGAGCGTGGTAGAAAGACGTAAGCTGCGACCAATGGCCGCTACCGTACCTCTGACTGGCGCTCACCTTGCCCATATTGACACCGTTTACATCGCCAGGTGAGTACTTACCTTCGTCCTGATTTTAAATCCTGTTTTATGGTTGAACCAAATTACAAAAAGAGATAACAATTGCTTAGATAAAACTCTTATCCTCCTTGGGGATATTATGTTATCATATTTTTTAACTTTCTTAAGTTAAAAAATATTAGGTAGATGGAAATACCTTTAATTTAAGTATATAAACAAAAAAGGAAACTTATGCATATCTGAGACCCTAGTATGAGTATATGCATCAAAACTATCCGACTGTTCATGTAAAATATTTTACTACCACAGCACCTTTAACGGTAATTTTTAAGAACTGCTAATAAACATTAATAGTTACGACTCTTGAGCTCGACATGGAGTTTCAATTTAATTTTTTTTTTATTTAATTAGAAGGCTGTTCGTAGAAAGACTGGTCAAACTGGTCTTCAAATCAAAATAGTAGTGACAATGGAACTAACAGTCATAAAAAAAGGTATGCTTTCCTTACCAACGTTTGGGCTACTTACCCCAATTCTGCAACTTTAAGTACACTCGTTTAAAAAAAGACTGATTCGTTTTAATACTGCACACCCTTTAATTTCTCTTACAGATGACATGAAGATGACTCGGACACGAGTCTTGATAATTTAATAGACGCAGATGACGAAGATCCGGAACCCGAAGACGAATGACAATCAAGCCAAGCCATAGTCATTATCACATAGTCGCTTACATCACAACACCAAATTAGATAATACTTACCATATCAGAAACTGAATTATGAGAAGAACAGTGCATATTTAGGCAAAACGGAATTAAAAAAAGCAATTATAATTAATTAACAATACGATGAATCGATTCCAAAATTTACGGTGAATAACGTGGTTCAGAATAAAAAAAGTGGCAATGGTTATCACTAAACTATGTATGGAAAGTACCTAATTATAAAAACTTAAAGTATGTTTTCTTTGAACTAAACTCAAATTAGGCTTAGGTATTATACATACTGCATTATAGCATACATATATGTATATCTCTTGCCATAGAAGTGTCTGAGATAATAAAACTGGAAAGTCGTGAATAAGTTATTAAAATTAGTAAATTAACAGACATTGTTTATAAAAACACAGCTTTTGCGTCGGTATTATTACAATAAATTAACACTTAGGTATTCTATAAATACTGAACGTAAATAAGTTGTGGTGAACGGGAATACTGATCAGGGTGTTATAGATCTGTTAGCGACGATAAGTACCTACGTAACTTCTGGAATAAATAATTGGAATCTTATTTCATCAGAGATGTGCAAAATAGGTTATAAAATGTATTTAAATGCAAAATGCAAATACTTTTTGTATTTTGTTATTTCAAATACAAAATACAGAATAGTTTTTCATTTTATATTTAAAATACTAAATGCAAGATACGTATTTACAAAAAGTTTTATTAAAATAAAATACTTTTAGTTTTAAACTATTTTTATTTTGTTAATAAGTTTATTTTTTATTTTATTATAACTTACTTAAATTAAATTTACTAAACTGATTTTAATAAAATAATTTGTAAATACACTGTCGCTCATCTTTCTCCTGTGTGGTCACATAAACATGCCACCATAAGAAAAAAGTCTTTCTACCAGCGCAGAGCTATGCAAGCAGGTATTATATTTCAAGAATAACATCTTTACTGTAGGGTAATTATTTAATGATTGCAGGGTGACATCATTATCCTTTAAATATTGCAATGATTCCATGACAATAGTGGTGTGTGCATTTGCACTAGGGATGTTGCGGATGTATTTTTTTTCACATCCGCGGATGCGGATGCGGATTTTAGGAGGCTCACTTCCGCGGAAGCGGATGCGGATGCGGAACTGTACAAAAAACTTAAGTGTTGGTTTGGTAGGGTAAAAAGCAGTAATATTTATCCTTTCTTTATCTATACATATAAATAAAATTGGAGTGTCGATTTGTAATATTGAAATAAACGTTTTTTACTACATGCATATGAATATATATACGGTACATACACCAAAATAACATGTTTTAAAATTTTTGTCTGTCTGTTTGTTCGGGCTAAACTCTAAAATAGCTGGACCGGTTTTGACGGGACTTTTATTGGCAGGTAGCTGATGTAATAAGGAAGTAAGTTAGGCTACTTTTATAAAAAAAAATAAAGTAATATTGCCATGTCCAAGTACTGTCCAGTACCGCCCGCAACTCACGCACATGCCACCACTGTGCCGTCACGTCGGGCGCCTCCCACCACTTCTCCCACCAATGAAACAATATCACAAAGGCTGCCTATTGCGCGGGTTCAGAACGCGCGAGCGGGCTTTTGCTGATTTTTAATAAAAACAAATTATAATAACTGAGCCACGGCAACGTGTGGCCGGGTCAGCTAGTTCAATAATAAAGTAATGAGTGAATTACTATTATTGATTAATTGTTTTAGTAATGAAATTAAAATATTGGAGCATTATATTTAATGAAAAGTAGAATGGCCGCCTTTTCGGACTCCAGTCTGTTTCGCAAGGGTTCGTGTATTAATCCTGCGCTACTAAATAACTGTTCACTTGGAACACTGGCTGGTGGCGCTAATAAGAATTTGCGTGCTTTTTTAGGTAACAGTTTGAACTCACTTTAATTAACACTCCAACATTTAAGCGGACTCTTTTTTATTTTTTTCTCCTTCTTGTGAATTGTGTCAGGGCTGACAATTTCTGGTGTTTCCTGACTCTCCTCAACATCACTTTATGAATCGAGCATCATGGTAAGATTACTAATTAAACAGGACTGACGTCCTGTAACCTGAGGTCTCTAGTCGTTCCGTTCTGTTTCCATGAAATCTGTCATTCTCATTTTCTTCGCTCTTTCGGTACTTAGAGATATTGTTCGAGAAGCCACGATGTCTTTCGTGTTTCTGTTAATCTTCAATATACTTAGGTAACACGGAAAATGTTTAGAAAAATAAAAACGGCTTAATGAAGGAAGTTGCCAATACTTTTATTGTTTTTCGAAGTAATCTCCGTTCCTCTCTACACATCGTCGCATTCGAGGGAACAACTGAGAAAAGCAGTGGGCCCATTCGTCCTTAGGGGTCTCTTCTTTAGCATTTTCGTACGCTTTCACCGCATCTTCAGGGCTCGTAAAGCGAATAAATAAAATTCGCAGGGCGCCAGGTCAGGACTGTATGGTGGATGACTCATTATCTCGACACCTGCCATAGTCACATATTCAACACTCCGTTCTGCGGAGTGCGCTGAAGCATTGTCGTGGTGAAGGAGGATCCTGCTTCGAGGGCGCTGCTGTCGATTTTTTTCTAAAACAACAGGCAAACAGCGATTGACATACCAGTTTGCAGTAACTGTCCTTCCATCTTCTAACACAACTGTCGCGAAATGACCCTACCGACCAAAGAATGAGGCAATCATCTTTTTTCCTTGACTTCTACCTCTCTTTACCTTAGTTGGCCGATCCTCGAAAGGAAACACCCACTGAGCTGATTGTCTTTTGGTTTTGGGTTCATAGCAATATATCCAGCTTTCATCACCTGTTACGATGTCAAATACAGCATTTGAGTCACCGCCGTTGAACTTATCTAACATTTGCCGACACCAGTCCATGCGAAGGTGTTTCTGGCCGTCGATTAAAGTATGGGGAATCCATATGGTACAAAGCTTCTTGACGCCTAAATGTTCGTGTAATATTTTTTGAACTTGACTCATACCAAGGCCTAGGCTTGCCCGTATCTGCTGATAGGTCACTCTCTTATCATCCTGTATCATGCGTCGCACAGTACTGATGTTATCTTCAGTAGTCGCTGTTAAAGAACGTCCTTCACGCGGATCATCATTGAGATTGATACGTCCACGCTTAAACTCGTTAAAACAATTGTAAATAGTGGCACGAGATAGGGCTTCATTAAAAAATGCTATTCGCAGCCTATCATAGCTTTGTTATTGAGTTAGCCCATAACGAAAATCATAATAAATTATTGAACGAAAGTTTTCTCGCGTAAGGTTAATTTTTACTTGTAACAAGAGTGTTAGATTTGCCGCCAATTCACAAAAACAAATGACAAATGAATGCAATACACTACATTAGATTACCAAAGAGTTTTAAAATTGAAATTCGAAAAAGTTTTCATTAGCAACGTTTCTAACTGGTCAGTTCTAAACATTTTCAGTGGTACCCACGTATCATCTTCAATCTTTTACTCGGTCGACACGTGCCACTCGCCGGCCCCTCCTCTTTCTTTCTTGTCGCATCCGCATCCGCATCAGCTCCGCATCGATTTATGCGGATGCGGATGCAGATGCGGATGTCTAAATTGATGCGGAAGTTCCGCATATGCGGATGCGGATGCGAATATTCGCAACATCCCTGATTTTCACTATCACTAGCTAGTGGGGAATCCGAATCATCATAGAACGTGTAGTAGGATGCTTTTTTTTCTTTCTTGTGTGATGATTGAGGTGTACTATTTACATCTTTATGATCATTTTCAAGTTTTCTCGCTTCTGCAAGGAACAATTCCTTTATATGTTCTCTATTTCATTTCATTTCATCACATTAACAAAACTTAGCAGAAAGTGCCCTAAAAGGTATTTCAAATAAAATATAAAATGCTTTTCTAAAAAGTGTATTTAAATACAAAATGGAAATAGGTATTTTGTATTTTGCATTTCAAATACTTTTATTTTTAAAATGTCACATCTCTGTATTTCATAAATAGAAATAAGTGTAAAGTCGCTGATGTCGCTTTTTCACAGGCAAAGTATTATTACACAAACATAACGTCTGACTTTGCAGTTATTGGCCACGTTTATTTAGAATTTCAGATCATTACAGTGAGAATTTAGTATCTCTCGCGGTAGAGAAACTGTCCTTCAAGCCATTGGCTATATTTAAGTAAAGTACACCTGTCGCCAGTAACAATCGATAGAGAATAAACTGCTTTTAAATTAAAAATATGATACATATACAGCCGCTTGATGCACCGGTAAAGATCCTACCTTCTACGCCAAAGGTCCCGGGTTCGAATCCCGGTAGGGGCATATTGTTTATGTGATGGATGAACATAATAATTCATGGTCATGAAGTATGTCCGTGGTCCATTATATGTATTTTATATTTTTAAGTAACCATAGTACAGCACAGCTTAAGACTTTTGGGATGTTTAGGACTAAAAATAATTGTTAACTAAGGAAATTATGTATACAATAAAATTACAATTTCTGATTGTAAAAAAATATATTTATAGGAATCTTTTGTTTAAAGGAACAAAAGTATATACGGATAATGAAAGATCGAATTCTACGTCTAACATAACGTGCTGTTTGATGTGAACAAAAAAAATGGAATACGTGGACACATTTTCTTGAATTTCTTAACAAATTTTAATAAAGTTCCGAGTTGTAGGTGCCTTCTCGAGATCGCAGTAATTAAAACGGAAAATTCTTTCTGCTTTATTATCTTACAATATAAACTATTAGATGTCTTTTTAAGGCATTCAAATCGGCAGCAAGTCGCCAAACTATTTTGTGTAAATAAGTAGGTAATAGTTATTTTGGTTCAAAGTTGATGTGATATAGTAATTTTATATTTACGTATCCGTCCATCAGCAATTATTATAATAACTTATCACCGCTTTGCTTACATGTGTCTTAAACGTTATTCTAAATATTTTTTCACCTTATTGATATGTAACCAAAATGCCTTAGGCGATTAGTAGAATCCTCCCTCTTAACAAAAGGGCAATTATTACAATGTATTTTGAATATAAAACGTCTTTATGGCGTCGTAATAGGTAAATAATTGAAAGTCGGCCTAAAAATTTAACAATATTTATTAAACAAAACTGTTGCAAATCATTAATCATCTAGACATGTCTATCTGCAATAATAAAATGCTGACTAATATGACACTTGTTTTCTTTACAACACGTCTTACTTTTCCAATAAATACATTCTGTAAATTTCTTCAGCTTTTCTATCTTCAAACAATGGATTAAACTTGACTTCAATGACTTCCCTAAAACCTTCTTTTGTAGTTGGTTCAACAAATTTATTCCTGTAACGAAGTTCAGATCAAATCACTCTATGGTGTGCCATTATAAACGTAAAAACGTTATTAGGACGTGAAACGTAACAATAAACCCTTTTTCATCATTATTGTTACTATGAACAAGATAAATCATAAATATCTTAGTATAGATTGCCATTAAGCCTCTATGTCTTGAACCATAATAAAACAAAACGTATAGACAAAAGCGCATCAATCTACTACAAACTATCTTATTTTTTCAATTAATATTGAACTCTAAATGGTGGACTTTAAGCTAAAAATCGGTTGAAGAAATTTTCTGTCTAGATTGATGTGCAAAGTAACCGCCTCCTTTATTCATCCTTTAGATAAGGTTAAATAAATTTAGGTGAAAATTAAGTAAGTTAAAAAAAAAAGAAGTAATTGTGATAAGTGATGAAGCTGGGCAAACAGTAGCAAGCATACAAACCAAGCATACAAAGTAGTATGTAAAAGATGTTATTAAATAAAGTCTTACTTGTAAGTGTGAAATACAATATCGCTGACAGGAACATGGTTTATCTTCATAAGCTCCCTGAACTTGTTATTATGCTGCGCGTGAGCTTTCGTCGTCGCCATCTTAGCACTGCGACATTGCACCTTCATCTGTTTCGCTAAATTGGTCCATCTAGATCGTGATTCTAAATCTGGATTGGTGCTGTCCACTATTACACTTTTGCCTCTCTAAAAAAGAAAAGTATTATTGCTAATAACTTTTTTATAGCCTTTACTGTATTTGCCTACAAAACTTAAGAAATCCGTTAACTTTTTGTTAGGAATTTTCTTTTTCTCAATAAATACTTTACTTCTATACAGCTAAAATAACCATTCATCTAGATATGTAAGACATGTCTTTATTTTTATTTAAAGGTAAATGTGATGTGATTATCTTTATCCTTTTGACAGCTACTAGACAAACGTCCACACTACTCTTTGTTTATTACATTTTCACTGCGAAATGGCTGAACTGATTAATATATTAAGAACTAATAAGCCTGATCACCCATTAGATGGTCGACCATTATGCAACTTGCTTAATCGCAGCAATGGAATTCCAATTTTGAAAATGCCAATTGGTTAAACACATTTCCTCTTCTTCCCTAAAAAGTATTCTCAATTCTTTTTTACATTTTACCAATTTTATACATGGGTAGAAGATGGTCCAAATAAAATGTTGCTAACCTCTAGTAATTTTGTTGCTTCTGCTACACATTTTTGCCAACTACCTAGATTATCTCTGCAGACTGCAACATATTGATTATTTGACTTTTTTTCAATTTGCTTGGATAGAAATGATTTACCGCTACCAGGAAATCCTACAAGAACAAGAATCTGAAAATTGTCAAAAAGTAAATTAAGTTGCATTAATTTTCTTGATAAATATAATTGCATTATAAATAAATATTTTTTTATAACAAACTACGACTCATATTGGGTAGTATTTTACAAGGCTTATTTACTAGTGTTAATATGAAGTATTAAATCACTCCTCTGTGAATCATAGGTTCACAACCACATGAGTGAGGTGATTGTATCACACACCAACTGCAGAATGCTGCTACGACTAGCACGCAGTTTGCGTAACAAAGATGCTTTTTTTGCGTATGATGACAACCATCAGTGTAATAAAATGCAAAAATCTCTGATGCGCCGCGGCAGTTTCAACGAAATCCTGAAGATATAGTTGTCCCATTCTCTTTCCAAATCGTCTTTAAGGTTGTCAGTAAGAAAATACTTGAACTTATTGATGCAATAAATGTGCAAGCTGTTAAGGTTGATGGGTTGATAATTATTGGGACATTTATGACTTGTGACTGCACAATTCTTGCATACTCTTAACTTTTCAGATTGATTTCGTAGTTTGGCATAATCTATTACTTACACAAGAATCAATGTGACACACTACAAGCATGCTGCTCAGCTCAACTATGAGGTCATTGACATACAGTATAAAGAGTTTTGGGGACAACAAAACCCCGTTTATCACCCCAAATAGAGTATTTAGACCATTTGACTAAATACTCTATGGTAGTTGGCACACCAAAATTGAAAAATGTTCAAGGTAGCATTACCAGTACCAGTACCAGTACTCAGTTATCCCTCAACCAAAGAACTTCATATGATACAAGGTCGAATGCCTTGGAGAAGTCATGGGAAACAGGAGTACATTGGCATCCTACAACTGATGTAATACTAAACACTATACTTGAGACACACAATTATGGTCTCTATGGACTGTCTGGATTGAAATCCAACTGAGTGCCGTGAAATTCTATATAGCTGTTTAAAAGTGTCAAGCATGCTGTCCAATATCTTCAATAATATAGTCCTAGTAGTATAAAAAAGAAAATTACTACATAAATGGACCAACTCACTTCTTGCTCTTTACATATCAAACATTCATTAAATGCTTCAGATTTTATTTCCTTAGGTGAAAACTCAGGTTTTATCATAGGTACATTAGCTATAGAATGCCCAAGGAAGAATTGCTCAGGAGTATAAAACTTTAAACCCAAGTTTTCTGCCAATAATTTATCTGCCATTGAATGATCTTTTTTTCTTCCTGGTGCCCAATTAGCTACTCTACCAGCAGCATCACCACAGTAAAAACTTTCTTCTTTATTAATAATCACAGAATCATTCTTCTGTAAAAAACAAAAAACTTTTTTGTAATTATCGTGAAAATACAAAAATTATTGTACAGTACAGGTACATAATTGTATAGTTTTACTTTTGTTATGTTTATTGCTTTTTAAAAGTATCATTTTACTCACCTTTTCTGTTAAAATCTTCCACATACCAGTAGTAGGTTTTCTATAAAAGCTCTTGCCAGTAGCCAAATATACCTGAATTGGCACTTGGAGTTTGGACAATATACATTCTATTTTGTATTTAAAGTCATCTATCTTTACTCTTCCATTGCCTATTGGTGCTTGATTACTTAGAATCACAACTTTATAACCTTGAGATATGAGTTCTTTTAATTTTTCTGCTTCATTAGGAAATGCTATTTGCCAGTCATTTATATCCACTGGATGCACTTTGCCAGATTTAGTTTTAATTAGAGTGCCATCCATATCAAAAGCAGCTATTTTCTTACTTGATTTGACTCCTTTGGGGGTAAATATATACAGTTCACCACAGTCTATTTCCTCCCATTTATCTTCCTTTGTTTCTTTAATTTCTGAGTCTTCTAATGGGCTTTCAATTTCTGCTTTCATTTTTTTATTTTGGGAAATAGTATTGTCGTCAACTAATTTTCGTTTGCCATTTATTTTTGGTTTATCATAGCCTTCTGGAGGTGGATCAAACTCAATTATATGAATATATTGGCTGAACAAAACTTCAAGTTTACTTCCATGGTCAATTTTGTATGGTACATTTCTTTTTAAAGCAAATCCATCAAGCCCGGATGGATTTATTCCTAATTGTGTGACTTCAACAAAGCATTCCTCACAATCTGCTCTGAGTTTTACTGAATAAATGAAATTAAGAAAATTTTATTTCAGTTTATAAATAGCAGAATTGAAAACGTGGATAAAGAAAATTAGTATTTTTAAGTAGGAATATCTGACTAATTTCGATAGTTACTTACATTGCTGACGTGAACAAGACTGATCTTTAATTTTCGTAATTTTGCTGCGGCCTATAGTAACCTCCACATTGTGAGCCAGCTTTATTGGTGCATGAGAATCTAATAGACACCTTAGAATACACTGACGCACCATTTTAATTATAAAACCCTATTTTTTGCAATAAGACAAAATAAACAAATCTAACAACAAACGATACCATACAAATTTTACCTATGAATTTTACCCTCTACAGTTCCCTAGATGTCACCAACGAACGAAGTGGTTACATTCTTTCTATTTTCATGTCGCTTTCCAAAACCTTTTTGACTTACATTTATCAGTCCCTCAAAATTTAAAAGCTGTACTCATTACTTATCCAGCAATGTCGTCCAAACAATTTATACTTATGTATATCTATATAGATTATTTATCTAGCCTCAATCAATGTCACTGTCACCATAATCCTGTCTGTGCTGTCACCATATCATCGATAAAATCGGTGTTACCAACTCTTAAACTTATTTAACCCTAAATTACATTCAAAAACCCCTAAAATTGCCCTAATTACTTTGAAATCCCCCTAACCTTTTACACCCGAAAACATACGTTCGTGAGGGTATAACACTCACTATATCGTGAGACTTGCACAGTTATACCGAAGTCTCACTATCGTGAGGCCAACTTTTCAGGAAAACTGGAAATAAAAAAAAATCAAAATATTTTTCTAATCTTATTTAAGCTCCAAGATAACCCCTAAATGAAGTTATTGAAGAATTTTCACCTTTTCTTTCTCGGGTGTAAAGGGCTAAATATAAATTGAATGATATCATTTTGTTAATTTTTTATTAATAAAATTAAATTTATTACGTATAAATAATTTATTACGTCAAATATTATTTCATTTTCTTCTGACGAATCAGATTTGATAAAGTCATACATGTTGACTTTGAAATAGCCTAATATTTAAGGAGATGGGTTGAATATTGAACAAGATCATTTCATCCACCATTTCGATTGAAAATTCCAAGTACTGTACTTGGATTTTAAGTACACTACATGTCACTAAGCTCGAGGTCGCTAGGTAAAAAATAAATTCGATTAGCTAGTTAAGACTGCCCAGGGCCTATACTTTAAATCTTTATTTTTCCCGATAAATAAAATATAAAAAAATATGAAGTTTCACAAAAACCCTAAAAATAAGCCTAAACATATAACACCCCTAAAAAAATCCCATCTCACTTATTTACCCCATAAATTTAGGGGGAAAACCCCTAAGTGGGGAACCCTGGATAAAATTGACGTGATAGATAAAGGTGCCCATACACGGGACAATTATCGTAACGATTCGATGTTAAAATCAAACGACGGATTGTACGTGTGTGGCAATATCGCATCCAATTTTGTGGTCGAACGATCTATTGGAACCCACAACAGGCAACCCCGAAAATATCGATGGCGATCTGAACATCATTCGATATATCGCACATGTATAACGTGTCAATGATCAAGGATCAATGATGCCAACTTAGTGCTTTCGGCACTAGATCTAGTGTATTTCTTGATGTTTTAGCGCTAAAAATTAAAAACTTTATTGGGTTAAAATAACATTCTTTTTATGGCCGCTTGTATGTTCTAATGTTGGACACCTTCAATATGTCGATTGACATTAGATTTTTTTTACTGATAGATGGCTTTCACACTTGGTGCAGTAAATAGTACAGCTAGCAGGGTCAAAAATCAGCTCAGGATAGTCACATATCCACTTTTGAACTGTTTCTGGCTTGACAGAATTTGACGCCATTTCGAAGTACTTCACCTGTATCAAAATGTCTTTAAATTAGAAATGCTGAGTAGAGTCACATCAAAAACAAAACTAGTAAAAATATGTATTACTAGTGCAAGTTTAAAAATGCAAAGGCAATCAAAAGTTTTTTACTTACGCTAAGATAGGGTACGGTTAATTGCACGCAAGTAGTACACTCACTGTAGTTCAAAAATAGTTCGTAAGTATATGCACGAATTGCAAATATGTCAGTGTATGACTCCAGCACTTTAGGGATGATTTATATTAGACCTGTTACATAGATTTAGTATGAAGCGGTTTATATTACACTAACGACCCGTCCCGGATTCGCACGGGTATTAAATGTATGTATTATACGAGGGGAGGTCAAAAAGTTCGCAGAATGGGTGGGAAGAAAGTTGAAATTTAACACCGAATTATTTATCTTTTTCAATGTTTTCCCCCTTAACCCTTATACATTTCTCAGATCGTTCAAATAATTTGTTAATGCCATTATAAAAAAATTAATTATCCTTAGCGTCAAAAAAAGGCCGAAATTGCCGATTTCACCTCTTCATCGTCGTCAAATTTCTTACCACGCAGCTCTTTTCATTTTTGGAAATAAATAATAATCACCAGGTCTGGACTGTAAGGAGTCAAGAGGTGGAGTTGTTCGAAGCCGCACCAGTGAATAGCAGCCGTCGCAACATCACTCGTATGCACAGGTGCATTGTCATGCAAAAGGTGCACGCCTTTGGTCAATTTTCCTTTTCTTTTTCCTTTAATGGCCTCTTTTAACTGTTCTAATATTGAAGCATAGTATTGTACGTTATATTAACATCGCATTCTTTATGGTCGATCAGTAAAATACCTTCTGTATCACAAAATATAGTAGCCATGATCTTTCCCACCGATTGTGACACTATGTACTTCTTTGGCGGCGGGTGCCTTTTTCATGCTACTGTATCGACTCTGGCTTCGACTCGGGTTCATAGTGGTGAACCCATGATTTATCTCCAGCGACAATCCGGGCTATAACTTCTTCCCTGTTATCGCCACAGAGCTCCCAAAACTGACGAGAATATTCGACACGTTGTCGTGTTTGAAAGGAAGAAAGCATTTTCGGAACCCACCGTGCGCTGACCTTTGTCATCCCAAGATGATGATAGGTTGTATCAGATACTCCAACCATTGCTGCTAGCTGCTTCTTCTTCAGACGGGAAACTTCCTGTACATATTTTTCTACTTTCTCGATGATTTCGGGTGTGGTGGCCTCAACTGGCCGTCCAGAACATAGGTCGTCTTCAATTGAGTCTTTTCCTTGCCAAACCATGGATTATAAGTGGCATGAACTTTTCAAAAGTTCATGCCACTTATAAACCATGGTTTTACCAGGGGCAGAGTCCCCATAAACCACTAACATCTCTTGAAAAATTGTCTGAGCGGATATTCCTTGTTTGGTGAGCAATTTAATAACGTCGCGATATTCAATTTTCTCCATATTTGTTGATTTCTTCTCGATTAACTTGTTTGCACATTAATAACTCAAAGGTTAATGACCTGATTAGGTTTGTTTGGAATATAACAATTTAATATATTAATATATCTGTATATAACAATTTAATTTGTTATAAACAACGCAAAATAAGTTCTACTCCACAGGTTGGGGCTTTTTAAATTGAATGTTTAAATATAGTCGATGGATGAAATTTCCTTTTTCAGAAGATTTTTAGAGTCTAACAAATGATTTCCAGCTGAAAAATCTCCAATACGGGGAGAAGATCTCATTTTTTATTGTTTATAACAAATTAAATGATTATATATAGATAGAAGATGTAACAATGTACGTTACATGCTTGGTAACAGTATTTATCGTATTTAATTAGAATTAAAAAATACAGCAAAATTCCTGGAAAAAAACTGGGACCGAGTTTTTACCAGAATTCGCCAGAGAATATACTGGATTATTCACAGTAAAATCTCCTCAAAAAACTCAGATTTTTACCGAGTTTTTACCAGAATTTGCCGGAGAAAATACCAGATTTTAACGGTTTAAAGTTTGCACAAAATTACTGGATTTTTCCGGTAACAATGTTGTACCGGGATTTTACCAGATTTTTCCGGGAAAAATTTAGTTATAAGAATCCGTGAGGGAGAGCAAAGCTCTCGTATCACCTACCAGTCCAATGAGCTGATTTCAGACCATTCTCTCTCAATGATCGCCATGCAGTGTTTAATGGCCTCCTTTAGCAAAACAAACCTCCTTAACATAAAATAGGTTTAATTCCAAAAAGTCGGTACATGCTGTATAAGCCTTTTAGGCTCACCACACTGGTCATATTTTTAATTGGTAGCTTAAGAGCATATCGGTAGCGCTTACACTTCTTTTGAAATAAGCTACTACTTTTTTCACGTTGCCAATCAAGGATTTCATGTCTCTTAATGCACTTGAAACAATCAAATTTAAGGAATGTGCATAACAGCCAAAATGTTTCCATGCTAATTCATGCTCAATGGCCTTTACAATATTACGGGCGTTATCAGACACAGCAAAGGGGTTTGAAGATTTTTGTATGGAGAGTGGCCCTAACGTCGGCCGCCATTTTGATTTTTTTTCAAAATCGCGGTGCACAACGGAAGTTATATATTTAGATGGAGGACACTTATATAAACCAAAAATGTTATATAACATGATACCCTAAAGCGTCACGTTTCGGAGTTATTCACCAAAATAAAAGAATAGGTAATATAACAAATCATTATAATTAAACACATTTCTATCTGATTCCTATACTGAATTGTATTAAAAAGTTATTAATGAACAGAATCAATTATTAGTATTCAAATATTTGTTTTCTTTCTTTGTCTGATTCAGATTGAAAGTAAAAACATAAACAAAATTAGATAACTACAAAATAAATAAATAAATTCGTTATAACAACTGTTATTTTTATCTTAGAATAACTCAGAAACGTGACGCTTTATGATGTTATGTTATATAACATTTTATGCTTGTATAAGTGTCCCCTATGCAAATATATGGAATTTATTGTGCACCGCGATTTTGAAAAAATAATCAAAATGGCGGCTGATGTCAGGGCCAAAACCTTCAAACCCCTTTATTTTATTTATCAAACCCCACTCATCTGTCACTCTTTTTAATTCTTGGGCTAAGTTGTTGCTCATGTGTTGTTCAGTCAGCACTTTGCATACCAACTGTACCTGTTTAGGTTCGATCGGGGTCTATACTATAATGTGCTGTAACGCCAATGTAACTTTCCGTTTGAGATGACGTCCAGCAGTCAGTGGTCAGACATATGGATGTAGCCTCTTCGGTAACAATTTCTTTTACATTCTTAAGAGTGCTACGATAAAATGACGGTATCATTGAATTTTATATCGTTTTTCTGCTTGGTAGTGAATAACCTGGGATATTTTTAATGAAAGTTTAAAAACCTTTATCTTCAACGATACTAAAAGGTTGGCCTAATCTTTAATAAATAATTCCAATAAATCTCGATCAACACGTTTCTTTTCGTCCGGCGTCATTTTGTTTGTGACGTAAACTTGTATCGTTTTTTGATTTTTTTGCGGGATCTCTTGAGTTGTTTCTTTTTTAGTTTGTTCGGTTGTATTAGGTTCCGATGATAAAACTTAAGATGTACTAGGCACGGCTAGTTGTTCGGTATTTTCACCAATGGTGTGTTTATTTGTTAAGCCAAATAAATCGAAGCATGCAATATTTTTAAATACGAGTTTAAATTCCCAGTAGAAGATTTATACGAAAAACTTTGATTACAATACTTACAAATCGCCATTCCATCAAAATGAGTCCACACTTCACTCTGTTTCCGCCACATTTTCAAAATCAAAATTATATTAAATCAAAATTAAAGAAAAAGTTTATAACTATTTACAGTAAATGTTTTTATTTACACAAACAAAACGCACTCAATGCAATTACGCAACACCAGGTGTTACAAGGTCAAGCACACATCACACTATTCAAAACTAAACTACATAATAATGTAAACAAACAATTTATTACCAAAAAAAAACCATACTACGTCGCAAAACCGAGAACGTCGCTTTATAATCTATACTGCTAAAAAAATAAAGTTCATTTTGCTCAGCTTGATGCGCAACAACCCCAGCGCTCCTGTATCCTGTATGGCCTTGACTTACGTTATACGAAACTAGCCGACCGATATCAGTTTTGATAACGCGAACCGTTCTCAACAGCGCGCATTGCATAGGTTATATGAAAAACGGTTTTTAGTTACGTTTTAGTATAACGTTCTCGTGCCTAGTGTCAGTGTCACGCATAGAATACATCTAGGTCCGTGTCACGTTGTCAAAAATAATTTGTCATCTGTGTTATGCGAAGTCTGCTCGAATCGAGAGTGTATGGGGCTGAAGTGTTTTACGATTGTGAGATTTATGAAAAATTATTACTCTGAATTAAACATTGTATATTAATACAATATTAATATCAGTATTGAACCAAAGTGATTTCATTCATTCATAAAAAAACACCAAAATTAAGGTTTGTAATTTTACTAAAAAAGTACTGACGTGTATTTATTTTGTTGGTTGGCTGGCAGCTAAACCGTATTAAAATTTTTGCAGACATTATTTTCAACAATTATGCCACTCACTAAACGAAAAACTTCACCGGAAAAAGAGGAGCTAATCGAGAATGGCGATACATTAACAGAAACTGGCCCAAGTAATATAAAAGGCGATGAAGTGAACATATCAGTTCTATTATTTTTATATACTTTGCAAGGCATACCCCTCGGACTAGCTGCAGCCGTCCCTATGCTTCTACAGAATCGTGGCATAACATACACTCAACAGGTACTCAAACTAATCTTTAATATTTGACTAAATATTCATGAAACAATAATTTAATTTATTAATATGCTAAATTATACAAATTTTGTATTTCAGGCCGAATTTAGTTTAGTTTATTGGCCTTTTAGTTTAAAATTACTGTGGGCACCAGTAGTGGATGCCTTTTACTGGCCAGAATTTGGAAGGCGTAAGACATGGTTGGTGCCTGTACAATACCTGATTGGCCTGGTAATGATTATAATGTCAAGTAATGTGACACAATGGCTTGGATCAGATACTGAAACTCCGTCTATGATGCTTTTGACTACTTCATTCATGTTCCTTAATTTTTTGGCGGCAACTCAAGATATTGCCGTAGATGGTTGGGCTCTAACCATGTTAAAAAGGTATATTTTCATTGTGTCTATAATTATTAATTTTGCAGAATAAATAATTTTTAATACTAGGTATATTATATGGTGTTAATACACCAATTAGCCTAGTCCAATCCAAAGTAAGCACTGAAGCTTGTGTCATGGGTAGTGGAGTATTTTGGGTAACGTAAATGCAAATATATGTAAAAATGTATGATTTTATAAATTCTAAATAATGTAACTATGTAATTTTGTTTAAGATGTAATGTTGGACATGCCTCTACATGCAATACAGTTGGCCAGACTGCTGGCTACTTCCTTGGTTATGTCTTATTCTTGGCTCTTGAGTCCCCATATTTCTGCAACAAGTACCTTCGTTCAAACCCAGAAGAGACAGGCATGGTCACGCTGGCCAGTTTTCTATTATTCTGGGGATGGATATTTATTGCCACAACTACACTTATAGCTATTTTTAAACATGAAGCAAATCAGGACACTACAAACTATAGAGAAAGTCAACCCAAAAACATGAAAGACATTGTAAATGCATACAAACAATTGTATACAATTGTTAAACTACCAGCTGTTCAGACATTAGCACTTGTGTTATTTACAGCAAAGGTTTGTATTCCACCAGTGTTAAAAAATTTAATTATTATAAATTAAGACACAAAATTTTTCTGGTTAAAATTGCACTAATTATAAATTATTTTATTCTGCTTATTTTCCCTTGGTTTTGACTTCACTCCAAAACTGAAAAAAAAATTACATTAAATACATTTTGTTAACATGTTTTAGTTATAACTGTGTATTTTGTAACATTATTTTCATTTCGAAAACAAAACATAAATTTCAGCTGGGTTTTTGCGCCAGTGATGCAGTCTCAGGATTGAAACTGGTGGAAGCTGGAGTACCCCGAGAAGACTTAGCATTACTTGCTGTACCACTAGTTCCAGTGCAGATAATCATGCCAGTGGTAAGATTGTAGATAGAAAGCTTTCTTTCTACTGTAAAGCTATTACTTTTTTATAACTTGTTTTAATAGCCTGAGTAGCCTACAAACCACATCATTCTGCCTTGTTACGCAGAATGATGTGGTTTGGATTCCCACATAAGGAAATTATTTTTCAACACCTGTATAAAAATATTTTTCTTTCAGATATTAGCTAAGCATACCACAGGACCAGCTCCTTTCACATTGTGGCTGCGAGCATTTCCTTTAAGATTGCTAGTAGGTCCACTAGTTGCTTTACTGGTGGCTGCAACACCGAGTCTTCTCGGAGACTCTGGACCATCTTATTTTTACCTGTTCATTCTTATGGCTTTGTACATATTCCATCAGGTCAGTATGATCATACTTTTTCACACTTTTAACTAGTGATAGCTCCAATTCAGTTAATTATTAGGTAATTATAACTAGAGATGTGCCGACTAGTCGGCGACTAGTCGGTAAAACCGACTATCCGGCCACTATCGTAGTCTGCGACTGGTCGGCGACTATTCGGCATAGAAAGCCGACTATCCGGCTTCTTACTTTGTGTGTATTTATTAATAAAATGTATGTAGGGGCGAGTTACATTAAATAAAAACCGTAAATAAAATAATAGTTCTTCTGCTTGGATTTGCGATTGCGTGGAATATTTTGTGGTCGAACATTTTATCGCAGAACCTAACTGAGGTATCAGGGTTGGATGTCGGTATTTAATATGCTGGTTCATACGTGTAGTATTTGCCTTTTTTTCCCCGCTCACCACAAGGGGTCACTCGGCACATCTCTAATTATAACATAAAATTTATTTAATATAAATTATTTTTTAGGCAATAGATTTACCATCAAATAAGACTAACATTACCTTATTTATTTTTAATTATGCACATAAAAGAAAAAGTAATTAAAAAAAAATAATCGACTTTTAAAATGCTATTTATTTGATAAATAACTTAAAAGGGAAAAATAACTTAACCTCAAATATTTGGAATCAAAATTGATACTCAATACCTAGTCTTAGTATGTATATACTTTTATACTTAATTTGCAGTTGTAATTGAATCTTAATGACTTAATTATTTCATTTGAGTACCTTTACTCAATTATTTTTTGTCTTGTGTTTCTATATTTATTAAACAACATGCATAACGACAATCTTAGCTTTATAGATTGTTATTATTACATGCATTGCGACCTTGCATACACTGACTGAGTGACCAGCGAGTTGCAAAACACGCTTTAATCCGGGTGACATACACTTTCGTTAGCACCCATGAATCAACCAATTATAAAGGCAGCATGGTGGGTTTAATACCCACTCCCCAAATAATGTTTCTCTATCTGTAGAGAAGTTTTATGTCTTTATGCACGTTAACAGGCTATTTTGATGATAATAGTCATTATATTATGTAGTAAATATGGCTTTTTCTGCATGCAAAAGCGCAATCCCTTAAAAATGAGAAATTATTTATTAAGTATACATTAGGTTCTAATTTAATAAATACCATATTGTTGAATACCTTTAATAAGTGAATTGAAGTTTTTCTTCTTCTTCTTCATCCAATACGGGCGGTATCCGCAACTCGACGACTTTAAGCGCCTATTTTGCTTCTGGAGGATTTTGTTTAAAATTGAAGCTTTTTCAACGTGTCGTTTTCACTTATTTAAGTAAGCGAAAAAGATTAAAAATTATTTTGTTGCAGACGTGCCTATATTGCATGTTCGTGGCGGTGATGGCTTTCTATGCCAAAGTGTCGGACCCGACCGTGGGCGGCACGTATATGACACTGCTAAACACGGTGTCCAACCTCGGCACAAACTGGCCTAACACACTGGCATTGTGGGCCATAGACCACCTTACCTTCAAAAAATGCATAGCGGCCACTTTAACCGACAATACCTGCTCCACCACAGAAGAAATAGAAGTGAGTATTAAATTTAGATTTGAGTAGATTTTGTTTAACTTACAACTTGTCCAACACATGCTCTGGATTTTATACCAAGTTACCTTCAAGCAATTTGCTGTAAGCAATACCTTACAGCAGTCCTTAGCCTTACTACTTAGCCTAGTGGAGCAATACCTTTTTTTTTTTTTTATTAAACTTAGGAAAATGCGTTACGCATACTGCGCTTATGCACCCCCGCACTGTCGTTGGTCCCATGGGGTCGTTGGTGACTTTCACCACAGGGTGCCTGACAGACTGGCCCGAAGGCCCCACCACTATGGAGGATGCCCGGGTGCATGTGGGCATCCCCCCAGACGGGCAAGACCGTGCAATGCAGGCTCAGGATCGCCCATCCTTCGCCAGCTGGTCTTGCTAGGAGAAAGGAAGGCATCGCTACCTCCGTCCCCCTTCTCCGCCTGCGGCAGTGAGAGTCCCTAAGGTTCCCCCGCGGGACTCTCGCAACCACAGCTTCCGCCATCTCCCAGCACCTTCCTCAGCTAAGGAGGGGTGGAGACGGCCTGCTCCTGACTTCAGGAGTTGGGTATCCCAGCTTTTGGTCACCCCCGTCCGCCCTAGGCTCGTTCAAGGAAAGGAAATCCTCCCTCAAACCGGGATGCGCGCCGCAAACTGGCGCCGTCTCCTGCCCGTGCGCCTCCTTCGGATGTGTGCAGCGTTTACATCATCCTCTCTCTCTCTCTCTCTTTGGCCTCCTTCTGCGAAATGTAGTGGAATTGCGCACCTGCTCCAAGATAGAAAAGACAGAAGTATACTAACCTTGGGACCAACTAACCCAAAACGCCATCGCCCTTGATCATATTCACCTTAGCTCCAAGAAATGTCACACATCCACATTGAGTGACCTAGTCTGCTTTTATTTAAAAGTAAATACTGTAACTATACATACATGATTCGCAAGCACGGTATCTAAACTCACCAACTAACCCTATATGCTGTCTCCCTATAGTGTGTGAGGAGATACTGTAAAAGATTTATTTAATTCATCATATATTTAGTCCCAACCATAGCAAAGCTAGTCTATGGGTATTAAAAAACTGCTAAAGTTTAAAAACTATTAATGAATTATCAAAATATGTCTATAAACTGTCAAGGTAATTTCTTAATTATCTTATTCACAAAACTAGATAAAGCTTTTTTTACCTATAAAATAACATTGATCTCATAAAGTAAATTTTAGCCAGTCTTGGTCCTTACACATTAAAATAAAATCATATTTAACGGTATCGAATGCCTTAGTTAAATCTAGATAGAGACCTGCAATGGGACTATAAACAAACAAGAGCTATTTGTCTTTGTCTCCTGACATGAAAATCATATCAGATCAAAATATTTTTTTGTAATAGAGTTTCATTTATGCACGACCTTTACTATCTCAGCCATTTTTTATTAAAAGTAATGTAAAATATATCGATATTTACTAATGATTTTAAACCTTTCATTAAGCAATATAGATTGTTGCAAAGAAAGTCAATACTCGTCGAAATTTTCTAAGCCCTTCCCGATTTTACGCTGTAGGCCAGCATTGTTTCATAATAAGAGGAACATTGGGGGTTCGATTCCCGCCTGAGACTTCACTTGTGACCCGAGTCGATTATTTCTAGTATGTTTGTATTATAATAATAATATAATAGGTAGATCGATTTGAAAAATGCATAAAATATATTAAAAAAAAAAAAAAGTCAATACTTTCGATAATTTGCGTGTACAAATCTTATAAGCTTTCCGTTTATTAAATCATATCATATTAAGTGACTATTTTTTACGATTTATTAAATGTTGTTTAAAGTTACTAATATTACTACAGCTACAAACAGGCGTTGACGCTGAGCCGAAACCCGGGCACACATACATCAGTCCATCAATGCCTAAATGCAACCTAATATTGTATAGTACTTTTCTCAAATAGTGCGTACAAATTCAAACTAAAATACTAACTAATGTATAGTAGCAGTCCTGTATCAACAAGTTTTCAATAACAGCTCTTTCCGCTTCTTGAATTTTAGGCGGCGTCAAAATAGTTTTTTACACTCATTTTTTTCTTAAACATAGGTATTTGGTCAATTGGATAGACAATCAACATGCAATGACAAACGACAATAATTTTAAACATATGAATGACATTATGAATTTAAAGAAAATATATCATAAAATCTTTACAGTTTTAATATTACAGATATGAGTTTTCATTATAACATTGGCGGTAGCTAAACACGACGGATATGGATTTTTATGCAAACTTTGCAGGCCACTACTCGTAAGCACTACTATTGCAAAGCAATTTGTTTTTATCTGCTTGAGAATAATATTACCTAACTCTAATCAACAGGCATCAGATGCTTATCGATTTTATGGTGTAGTTCTTACTTATCCCTTATAATCATGTCAAAAAAAATTCTTCATTAAAGTTCTCCCAATCTTTATAGGTTGGCTAAAACAATAGTCATTTTCATTTTATCTTTTGTCTGTCAGAAACACAGGTTAGGTTAGTGCGATTCCGCTATATGCTACGTTTAGTGGTGTCTCAATTCAACCAGGGATTCAAAAACACCTTTATAAGGATACACTTTTATAAGGGTAACACATTGAATCTGTTACAGAATTATTACTGTATCACTTATTTGGGGGTTTTGAACCTGTTTTGCGTCGAACACTTATAAAAGTGTAACAGATATAATGTTTTCTGTTACCAATCTGTTAGAAACTGTTTTGCGTTTAACTATCTATGTGTATACGCAGTACACCAACATAGGCATTTCAAAGTACCCAAATCATGAGTGAGCTGTCGCATAGTTATGCCATTGTGAACCTTATTGACTGTAAACTGTAACAGATATTAACACTTATGAACCGGTATTTTCTAAAACAGATTCAAAGTGTTACAGTTTCTTTCTGTTTAACTTTTAAAACAGAAATGAAAAACAGTGTTCAGAACACTCTATTCGGATACCGCTAAAATCCCTGAATTCAACAACCCCGTACCGCGTTAAGTGCAAAGGTTCAAAAAATCTGCTGGCGTCATAATATTTAATAGGTATCAGCCATATTTCCAGTTGATAGAATTATTATAATATGACATCAAATATGGAAAGGTAGACACAGAATATTGTTGTTTTTAGTTCATCAGCAATAGCGAATTCAGAAAGAGCACTAACTGGCAACCGGCTCAAATAAAATTTGATATTTAACTACCCAATTGAACTTTAAATTTTATTGTTTTGTTGCTTATGGTGTATAAAAGTAGACGTGTCAATCTCTTATTGAGATCAAGTCGTGTCCCGCGTTCCAATCAAAATCCTGGATTTGTTGCTATTCATCAGAACGTGATATAGGTAGTTCATAAAAGTAACGTATAAAAGTTATTTTAGCATTTAGAAATTACAATCAACCTAATCTTAATTACTTTTAAACGTTTATTGGTGATTTTTATTACTCCTTTATGGAAACGGCGATAACTACTCATAAACCCATCTAAAAATATACCTAGCGCGAAAAATAGATAAGCATTCGTTTATCATATATAAAAAACAATTGAAATCCACCATTTTACATTATTATTATTATGAAAAGTTTATACCTAAACAATGTTTTATTACAATTAAAAACTTGAAAAGCTATTTTACAAAAATAGATGTCATATAGGAATTGTAAATTATCTAAATTGCCACTTGTACTGAAAGCAATCTGATTTTAAAATTATCAACTATTGTCAGTCGTCTTTACCCCGTCTAACTGCAGTTAAAAGCTGGGTTAAGTGTCCTATTCAAATCGAGACTTTCACTACGTTAACATAACATTTCCAGTTTTTTTTACCATTGTATAATGCGATAAAGTAAATATGTTTTTTTTATTCTATCCTACCTATAGGTACGAAAGTTATAACGTTCCCGGCATGTTTCAGTATTTAGATATAATATTTTCGCTTCTAAAAACTAATACATAATCTGTTCTTTCACGTTTACTCACTGAAACGCTTTTATCTGGATAACGACAAGTCTATTTCCTTGTTCTTGTTCATTCCTGACGTCACAACTCCTTTTTAAGCAACCAACGGGGTTATAATTGTAATTAAAAAAAAAGTTTTTTTTAAACCGTTATTGGCTCCAATGTAAGCAATTTTTTATTGAACACTATTTCTTAATTTTGTGTCAAACGAACCTTTGATCTTATGCCTGGAAAATGTGGTAAAGTTTAGTTTTTTGTTAATCTATAAAAATCTAGTAAAAAAAAGGTTGACCACTTTGCCTCGACTCTCAACACGATAGCTCCAAATGTAGCTTTAAACATTATCTCAAGCTACTAGTATTTTCATACATATTTGAAAGAATAAAAAATCGGTTCGTTGAAGTAATCTCAGAAAATAATAGGGGTTAAAGTATGAAATTGCCGTTTTATTGCAATAGGTTCTTTGAATTGACATAGAATCTTCATGGTTTGAGGTTTTCGAATGAAACTTTTTTTAAATGGTTTCTATGATGTTCTTTTTTTAAAAAATGTAAAACATTTGAATATCGACTTTCAATTGTTTTTGTTATTCAATTTAGACAAGAAAGATGGATACTGCGAAAATTCGAGTTATTTTTGAATACGAGTTCCGACGCGGAACTAACGCGGCAGAAACAGCCCGCAATATCAATGCTGCGTTTGGAGAGGGGTCTACTAATGAACGCACCGTGCGATTTTGGTTTAAACGCTTTCGTGATGGAAATTTCGACTTAAAGAACGAGCCACGAGGAAGACCGCCCACACAGGTAAATAACGATGAATTAAGAGAGATAGTGGAAGCCGATCCTAGTCAAAGTACCCAGGAATTAGCGGCATGGTTTAACGTTACCTTACCCACAATATTGACTCACTTGCGTCAAATCAATAAAATAAAAAAATACGAAAAATGGGTGCCTCATGATTTGACTGATCTGCAGAAAGAAACGCGTGTTGAAACTTGTGTTGCCTTGTTGAACCGGTACAGAAATGAAGGAATATTGGATCGAATTGTAACATGTGATGAAAAGTGGATTCTTTATGATAACCGGAAAAGAAAAATGCAATGGCTGACCCCAGGTCAAATGCCACAACAGTGTCCTAAAGCAAAACTTACCAATAAAAAGGTAATGGTAACTGTTTGGTGGTCTCAGCATGGTGTTATTCACTATAGTTTTCTCCGATCTGGTCAAGCAATAACGGCAGATGTCTATTGTGCCGAACTCCGAACCATGTTGACAAAACTAGCAGTAAAACAGCCCCGACTCATGAATCGATCTTCACCATTATTGCTCCACGACAACGCGAGACCTCACACAGCACGAGAAACCATTTTGACCCTTCAGGAACTGCAGTTAGAAACCATTCGTCATCCTCCGTATTCACCAGACCTTGCTCCAACGGACTACCATTTTTTTCGTGATTTGGACAATTATCTACGTGACAAGAAGTTTTCTTCCCAGGAGGCAGTACAAAATGCTTTCACACAGTTTGTGCAGTCTAGATCGTCGGAATTCTATCGCAAAGGCATTAATGACCTTCCCATTAGATGGCAGCAATGTATAGATAATAATGGCAACTATTTTGATTAAATAAATTTGTTAAAAATTTAAAAAATAAACAATATAGATTTTCAGTACAAATCGGCAATTTCATACTTTAACCCCTAATAACATAAACTTTATAAAAGTGATGGCTTTGTTTATCAAAGAAGTAAATTTATTCTCAAGAAGTTTATTGTCTTCGACAAAAGAAAAATCTTAATGGGATATAGGTACAAACATTTCTTTCACTCAGATTGATTTTTTACGCAAATCTATAAATATTACAACGCAAACTACACCGTTTCAAAGTCTTGAGCTGCCGGTAGGTACAGCCGAATCTACTAGTAGTTAAAATGATCTGGGCTCAAGTCAAAGGTCTGTGTTTCTACGTATTTACAAATTCAAAATCTATCAGACATTTTACTTTTTACTTATTTTCAAATATTTTTCTTTAACATGAACAATGTGCTATTCATCATTTTCAACACATTTCTATATTTTCTACACTTCAATATATATATATTTCTATAATTATATAATTTTAATATTAAATTTATATGCACATTTTGGAAACGTTTTATCTAAATTATTAAATGATGCATGTGTCTGTAACGCCCGGAAATTGGACGTAACAGTCAATAGAACTAGAAAAATCATACAGGAAGATTGGGAGCGCGAAGTTTAGTTTTACAATATAAGCAATCAAGATTAATACCTAATCAATTTACAAAATTGCTCCAGTGTCTCGAATAATGATTATTTCGATGGTGGTTATGATGAAAAAGCAATGAACATAAATATTGGGTTCATATATATATTGCATTCTATAAAAATACTACATACAATCGATAATTATGATCGATTATTTATATCAATATTGTGCAGTTTAAGGCATAGCACTTAGACATACTCACAGGCATCAAACATCTTTTTGAAATATAAAACACTAGGTAGAAGTTATCCGAATGATAGTCAAAACAGCATCAAAATCCGTTGCGTAGAAGACATAAACGTACGAACGGACAGAAAGAGGGAAACTATATTGCTTTATACTATCGTATAATCAAGAAGGCCACTACCTTCTTTGGTGCTTTGGAAGCTCTACGTAAAAAAAATTAAAGTTTTTACTTTCACAAAAATTTAGGTTTACTTAAACAAATAAACAATGCCTCCATTTAAGCTACATATATTGGTCTGTATCAGGAGAAACTGCTTTATCTCAAAGTAGATAGCAGTTTAAATTACAATAATATTTTTTTTACAAAAAAAATCTATACCTATATATTTTATGTAAATGATAATATATATGTGTTTATGGCAATGCTTGTGCCATTATAAGTTGTGAGTAGGTGCATAGGTACTTACTGTCACAATATTCTTTTTACTTCCCAAAAATTTCGTGTGCGCGCCCCTTTCGAACCTGCCGCCCTAGGCACGTGCCTAATTTGCCTTAGGGAAAGTAATAACAATTCGTTTCCCTTTCCAGTTATGCAAAAGCGTTGACGGCGTATGCGAGACACGAGTCGACGGCTTCTACATAGAAACTGTGCTGTGCTTAGTGGTGGGATTCCTGTGGCTCCAATGGGGCCGGCCCACCATCAACAGGCTTCAGCGGCTCCCATCCAGCGCGTGGCAAATCGGACGCAATAGATAAGACTGACGTTTCATTACATTCCGTTATTAGAAAGAAATTTCATGGCTAGAAAAAAAAACTAGCAAAACAAACATAAAAAGTGTTAGGTTTTACAAACTTTACAAAGTAATGCGAGTATTCGAGAATAGGTTATTAAGGGCTGTATTACAAAATTTTGCTAATTATTTGATATTTTAATTTAACTTATTAAGTAACAGTACTATTACTTAATGTATTAAAATATCAAAAAGTATTTTAATAATAAATAAAAACTGTATAAAAGCAAATTTGACAGTTTTTATATTTTTAATTTGAAATGTATGTAAATTCTATGATATAGGTCTTCTATAAATATTGTTAGATTCTATGAATTGCCCGTATCTAATTTTATATTTCCAGTTCACTTGCATGGAAGAAATTGTTTTTTAGCGACAGGGTCGTGTATGTACTTAGTATTTGTGGTATTATTATTTGGTTTTTAAAACAAAAAATTACGAATGACATGTCAATTAGTATGCTTACTTTCTAATCGTAATATCTTTTACTACACTACTGAACATTTCGAAACTTATAGTTAAATCTGATTACCCAATTCTTCAAGTACAGTTTTTTGATACAGTCCTTAGTCAATGTAAAATTTTATAACTGAACATTTGTAAAATGTATTTATTCTTAGTTACTCTTACAGTTGTATATGATTATATGGGACACTGACGCTTTGGGATGCCGTTTTTATTCCTAATGCTAATGTATACGTCTAATGCACGATACAGTGCACAGTCCGCAGGTTAAACATCGCTTTATTACGATTTCTCAAATTTATTAAAAAATGAATTCAAAACACATATACTTTTCCTTCCGAGGCAAATATTGCACTAACATGGTACAAACAAAAAATCCGATTCTAGTATTAATAGTATCTATTTGGTTTTTCGGTTTGTAATTCTTACAAATTTTATTAGTTTAATAAAAAGTCAGTATTTCACTATGAGTACTAACCACTTAAAACTTTGAAAAATGAACTAATGTTTCGTCTTGAGTAGAGCTCTTGTACCCATACCACAATTATTTTTGTATATACCGATTATGTTCCCACATCACGATCAATCAAGAATACCGAGGTTTTATATAAAGGATTTGATAAAATACATTTTTTATATCTTAGTACTAGCCTTTTTATAAAATCTATTATCACGCCAACTTACCGTAAATGCTTGAAGAACTCCATATATTATAACATTTGTTATTGATTTGACTTATCAAATGATTTTCCCCTTTCAATAGTACATAGCCAGTAAATAAGAAATGATGTTAATTCTTCTTTTTACTTTAATGTTAACACCGCTTAATATCAGGGATTTGATTATACCTTTTACATAACACAATTTTGGGACATCTCATTTTGATAAGCATCATGTTTGTGTGGTTAGCACGACGGTATGAATCAGCTTAATTTCTGTGATCTCTATTTACAGAGCGAATCAAAATTCAATGTAAATATAAATATGTCTATTTTGTCTCGGGTTACAGTTGTTTCCGATATCCATAACAAGTTTCTGGGCTGCCTCAACTTTTAAACTTATTGTAATTGTCAACTCCATACGTTTTTCAATAGCGCACGGTAGTTGTGGAAGGCAATTTGGTTTACATGATGTACGTTAATACACAAAATTGCCAGTTGGTTAATGGGTCAAAGTAGTTTTGTGATGTTATCTAATATTTTTTATTTATTAAAATTTTATTTTAGTGATAAATTTGGATTATGAGCTTTTATTTGAAACAAAGCAGTGGTTGAAGTTCATCGTCTTAAGTTGTAAGGAAAATATTGAAAGACTGTCAAAGTAGAGAGTTGTGATATAAAATGGGATCGGCAAGGAATTCCCTATTTTTAGGAATTAAAATATTTACATTATAATCAGTACTTTCTCTTTAACAGCCGCATTACAAAATTGTAAGAGATATTATTTATATAAATTTAATTGCAAGATTAAATATTTTAATCACGAAGCGGTCTATAGTGGATGGAAAAATACTGTAAAAACCATGTTCTAAAGTTTTCTTTTATAGTAATGTTATAGTGATAGTTATAAGTATTGGTTTATGTTAAAGGAGCTTGAGAAAGTTTAATGATTTTATAATAATACAATTAAAACACAGAATATATGTAAATGCACCTTATAGTTTACATTAAAGGAGGAGGGTCAATAAGGCGGATTTTCGGCCCCTTTCATTTTGGACCTAAAAATTAAAAAAAAATATCTACTATATGGACTAACAAATCGATTCCACCCCAAACGGAAAAAAACCCCAACCGAGAAGAAGCAGAATAATCATATATGACTTAATACATAAAAAAAAATTTCTTAGCTCAAAAATAATATAACCTTTCAAAACGCTGTCTGTACTCTAAGTAGCTCCGCAAAAAAAAATGTATTAACACATATGTGATTATTCCGCTTCTAGGGGGTGAGGGGGAGGGGGGTTGGGTGTGGTTCCGTTTGGGGTGGCATCGATTTGTTAGGCCATATAATCGATAAAATTTTTTTTTTTGTAATTTTTAGGTCAAAAATGAAAGGGACCGAAAACCTGCCTTATTGACCTTCCTTTGAACCAGGAATTTGAATAGCTAAATTCGTGAGATTTCGTCAAAGTTGGGTAACGAGAAAAAAGTTATATAAGAGAGAACTTTCTTATAGATTTCCTCAATTATTCTTTCCTCAAAGAATAAGAATAAGCTTCTCAATAAGATATTGATAGAATAATTCAGAACGCCGATAATCCCATAAATAGACAAAGTTTGTAATACGGCTTTTAAATCAATAATTATTTTGCAAAGACTTATTATCGGCTGCCGTGTTAGTACAAATTATGGTTAAAGAGCTGCACCAAATGTTTAAGTCGCATTTTCTAATATGTTCTGTATTTATTGTTGTTAAATTCATCTCATGATTCTATGATATTACAGGGACGGATTTTATATTAATTTATTCCTCATAGATTGAAAATGCAGCTAATTTATTGAGGTCAGCTCTATGGATACTTTGTATAGTTTTCAATCGCATTACTTGTCTCACACTATTTATAATATACCTATAGATTTTTTTAGTTATTAATATGAAATAATCGAATTTTAAATTAAACTTCAGTTTATTTGTTACTATGTTCTCCGATTTTATTAATTAAGTCTGATGTTCTAAACGCTAGTTGAAATTACTCTTTAGTTTAACGTTTTAGTATTATTTATCTTGGCGAGGGGCGTACATTGTTTTTATTTAAGTTTACTGTCTTTAGAATTGACGCAATTCGTTTATTAGAATACGGTTTTTATACAGAAAATCGTAGAGACATTATCGAACTGCTTCTTCTGGCATTCCAGGTCATACGCTCTAACCGCTAGACTATCAAGGCACTTACCATAACTACCTGTAAAACAGCTATATCGGCTACTTTGTCTTTGTCGTAGATGATTATTGGATATTTGTTCAAATTAAGGGATATCATTAAATGAACACTACAGTGTCATTTTATTAAAAGGTAAAGAGACTAAATGCCACACTCAGAGACGTCAAGGACTTAACATCAAGGTGTCTTTAACACAATTTGTTCATTCAATAATCGTCGTTATTACTATAGATTTTTAATTTATTTCCTAATTTATTTAATTTATTTCCTTCTGATTGTGGTAACCTAAATATTTTGTGTTACGAGGTGTTTGTTCGTAGTACCTATATCGGCGAGGGTTGACCCCGGTCCGCTTGAGTTAGAGCTGACATCGCCTTAGAGATGATTAATCTGTTAGATTCGTTGAAAATATAGGTTATATTTATTTTCAAGAAGTTTAATGAACGAAAATATACTAATAAAACCAATACATCAATAAAATTAGTTCTTTTACAAAAGTATATTTTTTAATAAAAAGTATATTTTTGGCGCAACTGACTAAATATCGGAGATATAGGGCCTTGACAACGAAGCGGCTACGGGCGACTGGCTCGGTTTTCTGGAATATGTAGCTTCAATTTCTTCTGAGGTGATTCTAATGTTTTTCTATATTTATAAACACATTAGAATCGTTACAACATTGACTTATGTTGATTAAATGCTTTCAAGGTGCTAAATATTAAAAATTACGTAATGCCCCACCTCCACTTTGTAAAGAGGGACCGAAGAATCTGGTAAATAAAAATCTTGGAGCTATTAAAACTGGCCAATAGTTATGTAAGCCAATATTTGTGTGATATTGTGATAATGTACAACACTATATGTTAGTGCTGTGCTACCAACGTTAATATGAATTAATTGTTATACATTCACGTTATTTAAGAAAGTGAAAACATGTTTTAGTTAAATAAAACACAAAGAAAATGAGACGGCAATATTATATTCATTTATTTATATTTTATATACACATCAACACTTAAAATATTTGTTTATAACAGTTCAGTAATCCAGTGTTAATAACAATTTGGTTGAGGATATACATAATATATTATACTTATATAGGATTTGACTTCGATTGTATATAAATTTCTGTTACACAACATTTTAGCAAATAATATTTCAAAATTGCTTTCTCTTCGATTTACAGTACCTACTGTATATAAATTTATGTGAGCACAATACATTTTTAAAGGAATTAATAGCATTGTTTGGTGAAATCACTTGTTGCGTGTTTGTGCACAAATACTTGTCCGTTTTGAAATACTTCATTTATACATTTCAAAAAGGTAACCTAGTGTAATTAGTTCACCCACCGATATCGTAACTAAGGAGGATCTCTTAACATTAATAATTTAAACACCATAAAAGAGAACGAACCATTGAACATGGATCAAGATATAATTTCCTATAGCAAAACTAACTAAAACCTTACCAAAAACATATTAACACAAAAAAACACACTTCCTTAGTGATTCTCTAAACTAAAAGACGTACAACAACATTTTATAACAATTATGCAAAAGTCTTGTTAAAGGGTGGTATTAATCCCCATCGAGAAATCACCCATCGCTGGCTTACCCCATTTTGAGTTATAAAGATATTTAAAGACAGATTTCCTTATTTATTTTTAAAATATACATAACATTTCTAATTACATCAATATTTAAAAATTTGTAGTAGCAACAATGCGCAACATTCAAATGGCATGTGTGAACTCTTGAAATTTTTATAATTGACTCAAATTTTATTTAAGTAAAACTTTTGTTGAAAATAAATTATATATTTATAAAAAAGGTGACGGTGTTTAATTTATTTTAACGCACCAGTAAAATGAGAAAATACCTAAACCCAATGGCGTTTTAATAGTTGTTTCTAACACTTATTTCTTTTTTATTTTAAATAATTAAAATAAGAATACAATAAAGAAAATATGGTAAAGGAATTTTAGAAGGTGGAATTCGAACCCAGTTTTTGTGTCTAACAGAACCAGACGCCGTAAGCGCGAGGCTACTGAAACCTTAGTCGCAAAACTCGCGTGAGATTTTATTCTATATTTTTTTCTTGTACTTTATTTACTCGTTCATATTACAAAATAATCACAGTGGCACTAAATATTTCTTTCAATAGAAATCACATTGCGTAGATAATGATACTTTAATTCGCTAACTTACTCAATTCAAAATAAAGTCATAATTATTTTATGTGGTAAAAATTACCAAAAAAGTCATTGGATGTATAGACAAATTCACTCACAGTTTCTTCTCCATGCATACTCTAGGGGTGGCGATTGAGAATAACCCTCTGTAAGTCTTACTATTTTTTGTGTGTATAATTACTAAAGAAGAGAAAATACATAACTATAAAGTTTTTAATAAAAATAAGTATAAGACTATACAAAAACTAACATACGTACGTGACAAACAAAATACACATTATGAGAAGTGTATTACAAGTTGCCTGTGCGTATTTTTATCGCTGACGGTATGACAATCATTGCAAACTGCCAGGAAACATTTCAACAAACTTGGAAAATTTCCAATTTTAGCACCTGATCTTTTTTAATGAACCATTTTGTCCGATTCATTTGAAAAAGCGCTTCTGAACTTTCGAAAATGTTACTCACACGCACATAAATATCATTCTGGAATTATTTTTTTCACCTCACACGCTCGGAAAAGTTTGGTTTTTCGATTAATTTCTGCGTGGAAATTTGTTCTGAAATTTTGTAAAATCAGAGAAAATAAATATCAAAAATGTCATACAGCGAAGAAGATATTTATTTACCATTTTATTTAAGCTGTTTTTCTTGCACCTAAATTTTTTTCTCACTGTAGTGAGGTGAAAAATTGTGTGTTTCGCTCGGCAGCAAAGTTTTTAGCGTCTCGTACCTTTGAAACCCTCGTTAGGGGGCATCCATTAATTACGTGAGCTCAGAATGGGGGGGGTCCTGTAAAATCTTACCAAATCTCATTGAAACCGGAGGGGGGATAATCGAAAATCTCACGTCAACTTTAAAAAATATGAAATACTACATATATTAAAAAATAAATATTTTAAGTGTTCATTTTTGCCTAAATGTTGTTGAAAATATTTTTAGCTTCAATCTCACGTAAGGGGAGGGGGGGTCCAGGCAAATCTCACTAAATCTCACCTAAGGGGGGGGAGGAGCCTAAACTAATCGAAAAATAGCTCACATAATTAATGGATGCCCCCTTACGCTCGTTGTTCAATCCTAGAATCCTTGGCTTGCTCAGGTTTCAATAGAGGTAATTCGCGACCAAAACTCAACTTTGCAGACTTGCATAACAAATAACTATTTTCTGTTCCTAACATGAGTATGAATATCATAATACATGAACCTAACTCCGACACCCAACCATCGAAAGTAAAAGCTGCAACAAAACGTTATGGAATGACCATACTGACAGAGTATAACAATTTTTGTCGAAACTATTTCATATTACAAATTAAATGTATTAATCGATATTGATAGGAATTTGTTCTTTCATGTTATCATGCCGACTCAAATTTTAATATGCTGTATTATTTTAACGTTTTGATTGCAATCGTATCGAGTTGGGTTCACACGGCAATACCGCATCCTTGTATACAGGAAGACTAGACAAAATTGATTTAGTATTATTTATTCAAAGTACCGTTTATAAATTGATTTTGTCTAATATCATTAGCTAAAAAACATTTACTTCTTTTGTATGGATTTGCTCTACAAAAACGAACTTAGGCTCGTGCCTAACTCTATCTATCATAAATTATTCCTTTAGTGTTATAGAGAAATGACGCGATAAAATGGCACGGAATTTTCTTTATACCATGCGATACTTTTTTCAAGGTAGCTTTTGGCTTCACGGTGCTACTGTGTTACCCAAGTACCTTGTGAACCCAATAGCTACACTATTTCGGAGTTTTCAAAATCACGGGTCCCGCCTGTCGAGTTCCTCGTCACATATTATAGGTTTACGATCATCGCTCTTACTGCCACGACCCAGCCGACCAACCCGTCGCGCTATTGCGCTGGTCTTCTCTACCGCCCCCCAGCCGCCGCTGTGTCCCCCGCCGCTGCCGGATCGAGATAGCAACCCTGTGACACCCTCACCTAGCTTGCTGTGGTGTATGCCATACAGGAAGTACAAGAGTAACCCTGTAATACAGACATTGAGTTCATGAAAAATATAATTGGGGTTAGTATAGTGCGAAATGTGAGTACATAATCAGTAAAAAACATTAACTTTTTTTTGGTGTTACCGATACTATTAGTCTAGTCCTAGATTTTTACTAAAGTGGAACATACAATTGTTTACCTAGTAAGAGAATCGCTTCAGAGTTCCGCTTGCACTATCACCTTATTTTAACTTATAAGCAGCTGCAAACGACTGAAAAACTAACCGAAAGTCATCCAAATAGCGAAGCGTGCCCAGGTAAGAGCATTGAGGTTGACCATAAGCTCGACGTTGAGAAGAACGCTGGCGGCCGGTAACATCGGAACCCACGGTACTCGAAAAGGCAGTCGGGTAGGGCTTTGTTGGTGTGCGTGGATTATGACCAGGCCTAAACAAAAAACAAAAGAATAAGAATATGTATTTACTAATAAATACCGTGTGTTACAATGACGGGGTGTTACATAGATTTCTGTGAATCACCAGTATTCGCCTTATTGATGTACCTAGTCACACAAATCGGATACATGAACTTTAGAATTTAATACAATTTTAGTTACAATGTCACGAGATTAATAAGAGAAGAGCAAGTCCATAATTAATTCACATAAATATCAATAATAAATAGACCACATAAGCATTTCAATAATTAAATTAATTCAATTTATATCAATCAATCAACGTCAATAAAAATATAAAAAAGAAAATAACAATTACATATGCAATGAAAACATTGACACATCCTATACTTACAGGCGATGATTATCAGATTCAGTACAAAATCTGGCAACAAGGCCCATAGTCCCGCTGGTTCAGCAAGAAAGTGGTTGTGAGCACAGAGTGCGGCGGCAGCAGCAGTGAATGCGTATACGCAGCCCGAGACAGCAGATCCTGGCGCTTTGCCTCCAGCTAGGGGCTCCAACCAAGCGTACTGCGGTCGCAATCTTCCCACAGTAAGTGCTTCGAACATCTGCAATGAGAATACATTAAAGTGAACGATTAACCTTAAATTAAAATGCAACCAGACTCTGAAACATAAATTAAATTACCTCCGAAGACGAAGATCCTTCTGTAGCCGGTGTGCCAGTTGCAGAACTGTCTTCTCGATCATTCGGGGAGTCCAGCTGAGGTATCCCAAAACTTTTGTCTTCCATTGTTGGAACAGGTCTATATCGAAGTATGATAACTGCAGCACTTACAATTGTATATGCAAGCAATGTGCCAATTGACATAAATTCAACTAGTTTCTCCAAGTCGAATAACAAAGCTATTATAGCAGACGAAAAGCCTGATATCACAAGATTAACAATTGGAATTTGAGACTTGTTGTTAACGTCACTTAGAAACCCAAATAATAGGCCGTCTGCTGACATAGCATACAAACAACGGGGTAAAGAAAATAAAGAACCGAGCAAAGTAGTAGTCATTCCACAGACGGCACCGACGGCTACAGCATATTTTGCCCAATCCGCGTGTACTGCGCCTAAAGCAGCTGGTAATGCAGCTTCAGGGTTAATACTTTTATAGGGCACCATAAGAGTCAAAGCTATTGCTACAAGAATGTATCCAAATGCTACGACAGCCATGGACAAAATTGTTGCAATAGGAATCGATCGAGTTGGATCTTTTGCCTCTTCACTCGAGGCAGATATACTATCAAACCCAACGAAAGCATAAAAACAAGTAGCGGCACCAGCCAATACTCCGTTAAACCCGTACGGCATAAAACCACCATTTTTTGCAGACCAGTTGCCAATGTCGGCGTAATAGAAACCTAAGAATATTACTAACGAAATTACCAAAAGGTTGAGAATAGTGAGGCCGTTGTTTATGTAGGCCGATGTTTTTACTCCAACAGCGAGTATCAACGAGGCGACGATGCATATAAGAAATGCTAAAACGTCAGGGTATCTACTAAGGAGAGTTTCA
Organism: Calamotropha paludella; assembly: GCA_927399485.1. NCBI lineage: Eukaryota > Metazoa > Arthropoda > Insecta > Lepidoptera > Crambidae > Calamotropha > Calamotropha paludella. The sequence goes on along the minus strand of OV656813.1, from coordinate 14,082,829 downwards.
TGAAGCTCTCCCGTAATTGATATCGTAGCATTACTAATTGCGCCATCGAGCATAGCGTCTAAATATCCCGACCATGCTCTAGCCACTGATGCTGCACCTGAAATATAAATTAATTCCATTAAAGCTCAACAAACAGTAGATCACAGCTTTGCCACCTTCATACAAGAAGTGCTGGGAATAAAGGACTTTATGTGTAATTTGTGTCGGGTTTCTTATAATCTTCATACTTATTGAAAAAAAAAGCTCACAGAATTACGTCATCCCATGATCACAGCTCCTAATAAGCAAATTTCACGAAGGACGATGAAACCTCAAGATTAACTATGTCCTGTAAACTTTTATAAGAGCCGTGATAAAATATAGAAAGAAAACATTAGATAAAGTCATTTAGTGAACCGTTAATTTTTTTTAATTTCAATAAGTGTTCAATGTGTAAAAACTAAATACCTCGACACTTATGCAATTTTAAACAAACTTGTTATCGTGATTTAGGCATTAAAGTAAACAGCAGTTAGACAAAAAGAGTTACATTGAAAAAGCAATTGAGTTTTACTTCTTCGGTACTTTGTCACCTGAGAAATTTTACTTCCACTCACCTATCATGTACTCCAACACAATATTCCAGCCAATAATGAACGCCCAGAATTCGCCAATGCTGACATATGTATAAGCGTAAGCGCTGCCAGCTCGTGGTATCCTGGTGCCAAATTCCGCGTAACACAATGCTGCCAGCGTGGAAGTAATTCCGGCGAGAAGGAAGCTTAGAGCAGTGGCTGGACCGGCCATATGACGAGCTACTGTGCCAGTCAAGACATAAATCCCAGCACCAACCATGTGACCAACGCCTATACAAAGATTACTTTATTATTATACTGATAGGACGTAGTACACCACACAAAGTAGCTAATCGCATCCATATTACGGCTTCGGTAAGGGTAAAAAGTAAAGGCTTAATGTACACAACCAAAGTACAAACTTTTGACAATGTAAATAATAGCAAAACTTACAATATGAAAAGTTTTGCTATTATGTTGTGGGACATCTTTCCTCTAATCTATCCCTAATATATGCATACCTACCTACAACAGTAAATTTTGTTTAGAAGATATCTTACCTAGTAATGTGATATCAAATGTTGTAAGACATCGATTGAGGGGAGTGTCCAAGGTGTCACCGTGTAGAGGTTTGCGCCGATTCATCTTGTGGCAGAATCCTGAGAGCACATGCCCTAAGATTCTGTGCCTAGCGCCCGGCATTTTGGCCTGAAGAACGAAATGGCACGAGTATTATACAAAGATACATCAGAAATGAAGCTGCTATTTTATGTACTACCTACTTAAGGATATTACTGGCTTATCGATGTCGAATTAAAAGAGTCCGCCGAATTTAAAGATACAATACTTACCTCAATGTAAATGCTGTTCAATATAACAATAATACACAGATTGTCTTGGCTAAATACCTACATTTTTGGAATTCTTCTACTACTTACTCAGATCAATCTCACTATTATAGTTTATTCCAGCATTTAAGAACATTACATACTATCAACAAAATTATGTCTTTTTAACTTCTGTTACTAGAAGCAGCCGTTTTGCACAGACATAGTATGCGACGATTTAAGATTACGATTTGTTTTTAATGTTCATTTAGTTAATCCTAAGTCACATGAGCATTTAAAATGGTAAAAACAGTGTACCTTGGAAAAATTTTAAGCCAGCTGATGATATTTGCAATGGTCTCACAACGATTTCGAGAGCGACGCAGCGCGCGCATCTAATCGATTCTTCTATACAACCTCGTTAACATATATACGGGTAGACGATTAATGCAAACAGCTATATTAGGAGATTACAACATTGTCATTAAATGTATTTGTACATACTACTTTCATTTCAAGTATAAAGAATTATATTGAAGTATTTGATATATATATAAATTTTTTCACAGATTTTTCGCTTAATACACTGATAGGACACGGCCACAGAACAAATAAAAGATACGACAAAGTTATATATATTAACCTATTTATTTGTAGTGGTTAAATTAACCATCTAGCTTTCGTCCTCATTTGACATTAGATATGTAGTAAAACCACCTGTTGCTCAATTTTCAAGCTTATTAACATGATAAATAAGTCTGTTCACTGACCTGGAAAGGCTGAAACTAGTGAACTAATTTTATAAGCAAAGTTATCGGATCTGATGAAAAATGAAAATATTTAATACATTGTAAGGTAGATGGTATATTTGATTAAAAGCACAAGAAGATTAATCAAATTGAAAGTACATAATATAATTATCCAAAATGTGATTTTAAAAAATTATTAATAATGCGTTAACCCACCCTGGTAAGCACGAGTCATTTGGTACAAATGTTGGAGAGTGATCCGCCTGTTACGGGATATGCGTAAATGCGGTATTATATATTCAGCTAAGTACATCGACGAGGCTTGATTTTGATCTAATTGCTTCAAGGCTGATCTCGACCGATTAGTTACAACCGCTTTTTTAAGCGGTTAAAAGGGTAAGACTTTTAAGGTGCACAGGGACTTGTTAAAGGGTTATATCCATAGTTCATAATAATAGCCTGCTTTATAAGTCGCTGAATATCTTCTATAGTCCCAATTACAGTTCTTTAGATAGCTACATATCGTAAGAATTGGTTTGCACCATTGTAATATTATGTAGTTACTAACTTGCCCACTCGGCTCCGGACACCTAGATTTATAGTTTATTCTTCCCATTAAGTTAAGGGTTATTGGGTTCTTAATTATCGGGACTTTTACCAGTAGCCCTAAAAACCATATACCTATTCAGTCTTTTTAACACTGTGAGAGAGCATTTACGCGCACGTCTCATACCTTGAAGTCCAAATGCTTTAAAATAATTCATTCGTACGAAATTTTACACATAGCTTGTAACTTTACACTCAAGAAAGATTTTAAATAGCTCTTGAAAATTTAGTGAATTTATAATTTTTCCTGTCGATTTTTTTTTGAAATGCAATTTTTTTTAATCCAACTTAATCATGATTTATTTTTGTCTATGGAAGGTGTGTTATTCACCTAACACAAGAAATAACAAGTCAATTTATTTCTCTGTTCAATAATCTTTAGTAAATAAACCAAGGTTTGTCAAAAAATATGCAATAGTTGAGTTAGTAACTCGAAAACTGCGGCGCTGGTAGTCAACATAAGTATTTCGAATAATTCTCTCGGTAGCTCGATTGGATGCTCTCGCCCGGATAGCGAGAAGTTGTGGGTTCGAGTCCTACTGCCGAAATAAGTTGAACTTTTTGTAATAAATTTTCTTTAGATTTTAAATATAAAACATAAAACAACAATAGTCCATATAATTGATAGTTGAGGCGAGGTGAACTAGACGGAATTCTGGACATCTCTGTACTGTGTACCTAATAATAAGCTCTCGTTCCTCTGACTTTTTTGGCACCATTAGTTAGTTCGGTAAAACAAGTGTGTTCAGATTCAACATTTTATTCAAATCCTACTTTATGTTTTGCAGGAAATATCGGAAGAAACAAATGAATAAAAGCAAGCATAAATTACATTAAGATTATTAAGTACATAAATTAATAATTACAATTATAAAATTGTGTTAACTTGCGATACATTAAAAACAATTTATCAACTAGAAACAAAAATATATGCAATCATAAAATCATGGAAATAATATTTAGGCCCTATTCAATATTAGCCCATTAAATTAGTTAATAACATTAAAATATGATCTTGGAATAAATATATGATAATTTTTTTATAGAAGATTTATAAGGGAGCAGATCGCCTATTGAAAAATAATAATAATATCAGTTAAGAAGTTGACCAAATTAATAGTAATGAATTTTACGAACTTATTTATCACGAGCATTGATTGTATATAACACCACAGAATCTTGTCAGATTATTTAATTAAGGTAGATATTTCTATAGGTAAAATTTTTGAAAAGCTACAAATTGTTTTGGTAATACCTATATGAGGCTGAATATGGCACATCGGTACATGAATACAACGCTAGAACTTTTTTATAAAACCCATAAACCATTATTCGACTAAATAAAAATTTGCCTGTTTTGTGAAAAACTGCATGGTGGCATTCCTAGACCGAGATTTTGTATTGTGATTACCCATTAATTAATGGAATACCAGAAATAATAGTCCATCTACGTCTAGGGTTGTCACTTTACCGTTTTCCAAACAAATGAAAAGTTTACAGACATGTGGTGGTTTTCAGGGTTTATAATAATTTCCGGGGTTTTTCTGCATGGTACCATATTCAGGATTATACAGGTATTACCAAACACCTTGTATATGGCTGTCTATTGACACAATCAATTCTGTATAACGAGGTTCTGATGGTCCTATTTGCTCGTAGTTGTACCTATTTGGACGTAAACAAAATTATTATATATTATATTTATCGGCGTTTATGTGGTGTGAGTAGGTAGATGATAGCAAGCAGACGCATTCATAATAATTGGTAAATATTTTAATTTATATGGTACCTACTAGATTGAATTTTAGAAATAAATTAGTAAATTTGCACTCAACCGCGCTCACTAGTGAGGATCAAGTCTTTAGTGTAAGATCAATAATTTGCGTTAACGTTCGGAGTATTAAATACCTTCTGTTAATTTTCGCGTATCTTATTGGAAATAAATACGATTTACGTTATAGGCACTCGGCATTCGAGATCTTGATCATCTCTAACAAACGGATAAAGTTGTATCTGTATTTATAATCACTTGGACATGTATTTATTATTCTTTACTCTCATGACGACGAAGACGACCTTTAACCGATTCGTTGCTACATACAATTACAGAAACGAAGACTACGAGCTTGATTTACGTGAAAAATGAAGATAGTTTTATTCTGGGTTGATTTCCCTAAAAGTTGATTTGAAGGAGTTATCATTGATTTAAAAATGATTTCAGGTTTCAGTGGCTAACGCCACACGCAAATAAAAGTGATGGCACGACAGGCGTGCCATCAGCAACGAATCAGTTAACTCATCATATAAACAGCCCTTCGATTCTGTGACGAATAACAACCTTACTGTCGATCCTTTATAGATCGAATTTTTGACAATTTCAAATATCCATTGTTACGTATCAGCGAAAAATAACAATTTCAACGTAGCCAGTAATGGATTTTTCATTATTGTCAAATTTTATATCTATACAGGCTCGACAATGAGATTGAACGTTAAAGAAATGAAGAGCTGATGCAGGGTTTATTAATTAAGCAGAGATTTAAATGTATGTTTTCAAATATGCAAACGTTACTACCGCGTTTGCGTTATGATTATAAGTTCACCTTATTTCATATTAAGTTCTATCATAGAAATAATTACTCAAACACTATATTAACATTTGCACATTAAAGAACTTTGGCTTTTGTGACACACAGTAAAAACCCAAAGGCAAATATTTCTTAAATTATTAAAGTTTTCTTTGATTTATTCTATTGATAAAAATTAAATGCTGTTTAAATTAATCCAGAAGAGAGATAGAAAACAGGGTAGGCATTAAATAAAAATTTGTTCAGTTACTTAGTAAAACTACACCTAACACATCCAATTTTATTATGGAAACATCGATTTAACTATAATAAATGGCTCCAATAACATTTGAATGTATTGAATATATGTACTATTTATATTTCAGCTCACTTATGGCAATGAAAACAAAATCTCCGTATTATTCTTAATTGAATAAAATGTACGCTTGTTTTAATTATATTATTACTAAATATCACTTAATTTCCGTAATTTTGTACATCAATTATTTAACACATAGGTATTGGCTAACATTTCTTGTATTTGTTATTTATTTATATTTTACAATAATACAGTTTAACATTATTTAAAACTTTTCTACTCTTTTTATATAAGTCTGTATGTTTATTAAAATTAAACATAAGATAAACTATGTTTATCATTATACATATACATTCTAAAACATTTCTTAGAAATTGTGTAATTAGATATATTTCGCTTTTTTGATAAAACGGGATGTACAATATGCAGTAAAGAAATTATATTATGTCACTCGAAGTTCTTGTTAATTATAGTAAAGTTGGACGTTACAATTAGGGCGAGTATCTGAAGATCTTTCTAAAATAAAGACTATTCTTTATTTAGGTAATTTTGGAGATGTATTGATGTATTCTCGGTGCGTATTATGTTTAAGTAAGAGGTAGACATGTCTAAAATTTTATTTGATACACTCTTAATATCAATTTCACCACACGCTATCTTTAACTTCATTTTGTGATTTTCTTTACACTCATCGTCTGTCTAGGTTTGTCACACCTTTTTTTTTTAATTTTACACTACTTTAAACGTAAGTACAATCGTTTATTTAAATTTTAGTCAAACCCCATTGTCACCGAAAATGTATTGCTCGTCCCTCACACATAAGAAGTACTTACATAAAATATGGGCAATAACAACGAAGTTTTCGTTAGCACCATGTCACATTACCTTGCAATACAAATTTACAGTTACTCCTACTGTCAACTAAATCAAGAATATTTACACTTTAGACCGACATACTTCAAGATGCCATTTCGTGACATAACAGTGCCTTTTACTAAAACAAAAGCATATATAAAACAGTAAAAAAAGAATGCTTAGACATAAACCATCCCCGGAATTTAAGTAAAATAATCATTCTAAAGTCTGTTCATTCTAACTTTTCCCATTTGGTAAACAATCTTGGCACGACTTTTAAACAAAATCACCCATTTAAAAATAAAAAATAAAAAAGTCAATAATTTATTACAATAAATCGTTATTATAGACTGAAACCCATTGAATCTAGTTATCAGTCGATTTTTAATGCTGCATTTCCGATAAAAAGGAGTGCCAAGATTGTTTACCAAATAGGGCAAGTTAGGATGAACAGACTGTAAACCGCAATGACCTCTTCGATATTAAAAAAAAAATAACTAAAAATATCCCAATGTCATATTGTATCCCATGTTACACATTAAAAGATAGTGTAAAATATATTAGAATATTCCACAAAATTTAAGTAGTCACTAGTACAATGTGCACACAGCATTCATAATAAAAATAAAATTTAAGTACAACATTTTAAGTAGGTATTAAAATTATATAGCATATCGTGTAATCATCAAAGTTTAAGTAACATTACATTCTTAAAGCATTACAGAATTACAAAAATATAAAATCAATTGTTCAAAGTTACAAGAATAAAATTACAAAGTTAAATGATATGTTTCATGTTTCAGTCTTCAGGAAATGTACGGTTTTGGTATTTCATACAGGTAAATACACTTTGCTGAATAAATAAATTAATAACATGCATTAAGGCCCAGCTACACACTGATTTTATTAGTTCCTTAATTTTGTGCAACGAACAGCTGTTGTATTTTAGTCCATAATGTTAAAATTAGTACTTGTACAGATTGAGAATGTAGTCGGACCTTTTTGAACTTTGTACAAACTATGTAACATTACATTATAAAATTCGCATTCATCATGAATCTTTTTTAAGATGTAAACTGGAGTACGTATAAAATGATTGAGAAATATTGAAGGGACAGTATAATTATTTCTATATTAGGTATATATGTACACATAAATGGCCAGAATCATGTAACAAAATATTTTATTTACGTATTGAAGTTATCATCACACTAAAACCACATTTTTGTTAGTATAATATGTACAATAATAAATGATGGTCCCAGCAATTAAAACAGAATGATGAATTATATAAAATATTTCATTTACTTAATCGCATAGTGACTAGATTTAAAAGTATTGCTTTAGTATCAGCTATACCTCTTACAGAGTGAAGTAGGCAATTAATTTATGATTATAAATTATGTTTGCTATTTTTTTATTATGATTATGAGGTATAAATTTACATCAAAATTAAATAACGAAAATGTATAAAATATAGTCTTATCAATTTACATATTTGAACTGAAAGAATTAATATTTTATAGATATTATAGGTACCCGTTTTATAAAATTTCAAAAATATTATTGAAGCAAAAAGGACAGTAAATAAACAATTTGTAGTCTTTGCAGAGCTTATAAATACTCGTAGGTCGTCGTTCTTATCTAATTATTTGTGTTTTTTTTTCACACAATATTATGCCCACAAGTTTTGTAAGACAATACGTACCTAACTTCAGTTTGGAATTCAGACCATATTATTAAGGTACCTATACCTATATACATTTTATAAAATACAGCTATTTAAATTGTATGGGTACTGAAAAATACTTTTATATAACTTCTTTTTTGTTACGCAATTTTGATGTTTTTTAAGTACAGTTTTACCTGTTTTTTTTTTCCTTTTACTAGCATGCATATCTGGCTGATGTCGGCCAACAAACATACGAAAAAGTAATCAATAATCATGTAGTTTCATAAAGAAAATTAAAAAAATATATTAATAAAATCAAAAGTATTCAAAAAATATCAATATAAATCGACAATTCATGAAGGTAAGCACATAATACAGTTTTCTAATAAGTTAGTTCACAATACCAAATAGTACTGAAGGACAGTCAGTTTTCTGATAAATCTCCCATTTTGGAAAAAATATTGACCATTCAGCATCAATGATTTAAAATGTGGAAGGTTTTTGAAGAATCTGCTCTATTTGGAATGTTGGTAAATAAAAGTTCTACTTTAATTTAAATTCACTCCTTAATTGTGCGGCGTGGAGAAACAGGTATAGGAATTTGTAAAAATCGCGGATACTGTAGGTTACCTTTTGCCCAAACTTATAATTTTATTGGTCACAGTTTTTACCCAACCAATTAATTTTAATTTCGAAGCGTTTCGTTAGTATTATCGCTTAAAACAATTATTCGCGAGTTTCAGTTAAAAATATATCACAATCGTGGGGAGGATTTTTTGGGCGCGGGCATAATTTGTTTTGTTTTGTATGGTCATTAAAATTCAAGGTACTTAAGCTCCGACCCATTAGAAATAATAATTAAATGGTGAGCCAATATTAGTAAAACTTATTTAAAACTATTTTAATGAGTTTCAGAGAGCAAAATCGATTACTGTATTTTCCTAAAGATTAACATATTTTTTGGTACAAACAATACATATACATAACTACTCAAACGAAAAAATAATTCTCTGGTTTTTTAAATATAGTTATGTTTACCGTGTACCAAAATAAAAATTCTGATATATTTTATAAGTTTATTGGTATCCACAGAATGTATTTAAGTTATAAAGATTCATTTTATGCTCCATTTAAACTTATTGGGTAATTTATAGATGCTAAATATTGTTTAGATGTTTGGAGATAAATGTAAATTATATATGGCATCATTTTGAACGGAGCGGATGTAGCACGGTCAAATTAAAAAAAAAATCGAAGCAAGCATTCGAGTTTGTTGTATACCCCGTAATGTTATCATCTTTTTTATGTCAGACCCAAATTATTCTGCTTAAATATGTCGGCAAAACAAAATTAACAGAGTTAATTGGTATGTTTTAGGTTTTAGGATTGGTATTTTTTATGTCACACTAATATTTTTTTAAGCCACGTGCTGTACATGGTACTAAAGATTAAACAGTTAAGTACTTAGCATCGGGAGTAAGTTACCTATAGTTAGTAAGTATTGTGTACCCACGGTTGTTTCACATGCCACAAAAACAATATGCGTTTTTCGTATCTGAAGAAAAATATTAGTTAAAATAAGTACTACGTCATAAACCTACCTAAAATATATGTAAGTAATGTACACCCTCATTTATTGTGATGATGTATAAAATCAACCAGATATACGATTAACTAACTAAGCTAGCGGACGTAAAGTTGATAGTTAAACAAAAGCAATACACCTCAAATTTAAATAAGGTAGTTTATATCTTATATCACCTAATACTCCGTAATTTCAAGTGATTAGTTTGTGATACCAGTAATTTTCAAAAACGAGAACTGTATTTCTCACAAATTAATATTGTTCAAATTAAAGTTATCGAAATATACAAACGAAATTGTGACCATCCGATAGTGATTGCGTACATAGGTACACTTATCAATTTGCCCTTATAAATATTGATAATGTTGGTTAAAGAATTAGATAGATTGGTATTGTGATATAAAAAGGCTAAACTATCATAATTTGCTCTATTATACATTTAATGAAATGTAGTTAGTATAATCCTAAATTAATAGAAAAATACGTAAGCGAACATGTCTGTAATAAAAATAATTTATACGACAAAGTATTTCATACTTAGAATGACATTAATTCAGGTAGGTACCTTTTTCCATAACATCTTTTTAAATATGTAAAATATACCTAGGTCTGGTGGGAATTTCACAAATATTTGTAAGTACCTAAAATAGACAATTTTAGGTACTTACCTCAAGTAAGCTCATCTAATTGTCAAACGTTTCAAGCGGACTATGTATAATAATTCATGTTGTAGGCACAACGAGCGGAAGTAAAACTGCACCGCTATGTTCGTAAACCAAAACATAACTTATTTCTTTTTGTATATTCTTTTTTAAATAATCTAAGATTCATTGCTAGTTAATTAAGAAACCAGAGGAGTCGTTTATAAACATTATAGCTATTATAGTGTGCTTAGATATATCTGTTAACCGATTCGTTGCTACATACAATTACAGAAACGAAGGCTACGAGCTTGATTTACGTGAAAAATGAAGATAGTTTTATTCTGGGGTGATTTCCCTAAAACTTGATTAGAAGGAGTTATCATCGATTTAAAAATGACACGGTTTCAGTGGCTAACGCCACACGCAAAAAAAGTGATGACACGACAGGCGTGCCATCAGCAACGAATCGGTTAAATGACAGGTTATAACAATGGTCGCCTAGCAGCTACGCCAAAGTAGGCCTCGCAGCTCTTATTAATGGGGATAGGTTATTGGGAATAACCTTTTCTAGGCAAGCTTGCTATTTTCCGGCCATTTACAAATATTTCTAGGTAATCATCACAGTACAATAGCTCTATCTGTTACTGTGTGTTTGTATACGCATTTAACTGATAGGATTTTGAATTCAGCTGATAAGTAACAGGGTATTCATCAATTTGAAAACTGATTTCTTACTCAATTTGAATACGTTGGTTGTGCAGATTATTTATCATTATTATCTTAACTACTTACCTATCAACTTTGATTGCAAATTTACCTATAATAACTGTTTAAAACATTGTTTATTGCCAAAAAGTGATAACATTTATGTATTGTGGGGCTACACCACAAAAGCCCCACAATAAGCAAAATCTGTTCTGTTGAATGTGGGTACTTTTATCTGTTTGCAATAAAGCGCAATAAAAAATCAAAATTACTATTTTCTTGTTTGATAAAGACTTCCAGACCTCCAAATAGTTTCAAGTTAAACACGATAGTTAAATAAACCTAGATTATGCTTAAAGAACAATTGCGGTGTAGTGTTACGTATACGCGCTACGTATTATAACCGTATGTGGCTATTTACCTAAAGTATATAATGCAAAATATTATGATCAATGGTCTATATTAAATTCATTATAGGAAATTCATGAATTCCTTTCATAAGTTACCATATAAGATTTGCTAGAACTGCGTTCACATCTCTTGATAGACACTGAAACAGTAATATTGTTACAAATGGATTCTGATCGACATTGGAGTATACTCTTTAGAGTAAAGTAAGTGACTAAAAGAGCTGTTTAGTTAGTCACATACTTTATCGTCAATATTTATTCAATATGAGCGCAGACAAGGTTTAGAAGCAACCTATGCGAGGAATACGAGGTGTTTCCATAACTATATCTATTACGAAACAACATAGTTGTTACAAGTCGTACTTATGCAGTACTTACAAAAATCTCTTCATTATAAAACATTAGTAAATGCACTCAATGCCACATTTAAAATTAACACTCAATATTTTTTTGAGAAATTATCTTCTTTCATAAAATATTGTTTAAAGGTATTCTTCAACATGATCCATCACTTAGCACCTTAAAATTACATTCATTATTATTATTATTATACATTATATCACATTAAAATTGCACATCTAGAAAACAGATAATGAAGTTTTTAAAAAGGTATTTAGGCAATAAACATTGTCCCACATGTTAATGACGTTTATATGATTGTTTACCACCTTTTTGAAAAATGTGTGGTTTTCCAAATGTTCGTCACTATCCACCAGTTCCATTAAAATACTGAGCATGTTTTGTGTAAGGTGCAACAACGTGATAGGGTGGTGGCTGCCCTCGACTATACACTGGCTCGGACAAGCCACTGGGGCTATGGCGGTGAGTTATGACACTTGGTGGGTTTGGAGCAGGCGGTATGCCATCAAATAGATCATACATATTTTGACTTGTTGGTGAATGGACATGACTATAACTACCATCATCTGATATAAGAGGTGTATCTGTCATGCGATAAGGATTTGTAGTATTAGTATGTCCAGTTGGAGAGTATAGCTCTGGTGATTGAGATGAAACATAAGTTGGGCTGGATGCTGCTGCACCATATATATTTGCATTAGGAGTAGAGGTTTTATGCAAAGGGCCAGAATATTGATGTCCTTCAAACCCAGATGCAGTATACATGTTATTATAATTACTCAAATTAGGCATTGTTGTAGAGCTCACCACCTGACTGACAGTATGTACATGAGGACTTGTTAAATCACAACTGCCATGTGGAGGAAAGTTATAAGAGTCAAAGTGACGTTGACCATAAATCTTGTCTTTGTTGTGAGAATAGTTTCCAGTACTGTACACACTTTCAGGATAATTGCCTTCAGGTAGAGGAGTACAATTTCTATGTTCTTTTCTTAAATACACTGGTTCAAATGTTGGATTTTCTACTGCCGTCCTTGGATATTTACTTTCATCAAAGTGTGGAGCAAGTATTGTTTCATTGTTCGAATGTCTGTCATTTGAACTAAGACTAAGCCTTTGCAATCTATTACGAGCATCATCTATATTCATATGGAAATTAGAATCATTTGACACAGGGTAATTCTTATGCTCTAGACTTCCCCTACAACCAGTTTGAGACATAGGTTCATTTGGTCTTTCTACATCTTGTCGAGATATGTATTTTTCATTTATTTTTGTATTATATATCTGACTTATATTATAATGCTCAGTAATGTCACCTCTATATTCAGTATTAGCAGCAATTCCATTGCTTTCAGGATACAAGGAATGTTCAACACTTTTGTATGTTTTATCTGGTTCATAATTCAAATCCAATGGTCTATCATAAGTATTCTCAGTTGGAAGATTATCATAAACAGAATTTTTCATTTGATCTTTATTTATCCCATCCAAACTGTCTGTTGTGGGTTTGTCGATTTGCAGTTTATTATCAGATGCAAATCGTTGTTGTAGAGTAGGAGTTATTTTTGCTGCTTTAATATGCACAGCATTTTGTAAAGGAGATATATCTTGAGTGCTATCTTTTTGAATGTTTCTTGCATGCTTAGCAAGAGCTCTTAATTCTTTTGGATAAGGAGTTGGTGCTCTCCTTAATTGACCTGGCTTTTCAGGTACTTTTGGAGTAACTTTCATATCGACAAAACTTATATGCCGTGGTAATGGTTGATTCTCTGTAGTTTCAGGTTTCTCTGTGTTTGTTTTAATTTCCATTGGAGTCAAAGGCACTTGGGGGAAGAGGAAACAAGTAAGGACTTGTTCATAAGTGTGAGGGTCTACTTCAGAATGCATAGGCACTAAAGGTTTACTTTGATTTTCAGATAGCCATAAAGCTACTAAATTATCACAATTCAACAAGGATTGAGGAAGACAATTCAACGAATTTCTTACCAAATTTAAAACTTTCAGTGAAGATAAGTGACCAATTTCTGGGGGAATTTTCGTAAGTTTATTTGATCGCAATGAAAGCACAGACAACTTTATACAACTCCCAATTTCTGGTGGTATTGTTCGTAGCATATTCTCATCAATATTAAGATATTGCAATTTTCTAAGTAAACCAATAGATGAAGGAATTTTCTCCAAATAATTGGACATGAGCATAAGCTCTTCTAAATTTGCTAGCTGTCCAATTGTATCAGGAATGGAATACAACCTGTTGTTGTCTAATTTTAAAGTAGTCAAATTTGAGAGTTGTCCTATTGAATCTGGTAATTGTGTCAAACTGTTTATAGACAAACTTAGATCCATCAGTTTTGTGCAATATCCAATTTCAGGAGCTATTTCTTCTATCATATTATTACTGGCTTCCAGATGTATCAAACAGTCTAAGGGTTTAATAGCAGCTGGAATGCTTGTTAAACTATTACTGTCTAACCACAACTCTTTAAGTTTCAAAAATCTTCCAATAACTTCTGGAAACTGCTGAAATTCATTTTGTCCAATGTCCAATCTTAATAATTCTGTAGACCGTGAAAGTGATTTTGGTAATATCATGAGATAATTATCACGTAGTTCAAGAATACGCAAACTTGCGAGTCGTCCAAAATTGCCAGGGAGATACTCTAGATAAGTGTCATTTAAATACAAATCTTGTAGAGCAATTAAATTTGTAATTGCATCTGGAAGCTTTTCCAGTGGATTGACACTGAGGTCTAAAAAAACTAAATACTTCAATGCTTTCATAGTTTCTGGTATAGATGTAAGGGTATTTCTGCTGATGTTAAAATGATGAAGATTCACAAGGGATGATATGGCAGTAGGTATGGCTTGCAGCTCATTATCACTAAGGTCTAAATACTTCAGTCCATGGCACATGAAAAGCTGTCGCGGCAGCTCACTAATACGATTGCTTTGACAATATAAAGTTTCAAGAGTTCTTTCATACACAAACACTTCGTTTGGGACATCAGATAGTGACTGATGTGAATAATCGAGCTCGACCACATCTTCCACCCCAGGTCGCACACAACACAAGAAGTCGAAGGGCATTTCGATGTAACACTTTACACACAAAACCCACGAAATTTAATAACTAAGCCACTATCTTGTTGGAACAAATTGTGTATTTATTTTTCATGTTCATTAGGTTTTGACAGCACTACAATAATAGTTTTATTTACATAAAATAGTGTTTAATACAAGAAATCACGGAATTTTAGTATTTGTGAGGTAACATCACTTGAATGAATCATGCAATCAAACAAAAATTACAAAAATCCGTATTAGCTTAGAGGCAGTACCTCCAGTCAGTGACACAGATTAATAAGAATAGCAAATAGCAGATAAGAGAGAATCTTTGGGCGGGAGCTGCCGCCCCCCAGAATTAAAGTCACAATTATTTCCAAAAATACTAATCGTGCCTTAACCGAAATGTCATTTTCAAAAAGACTACCCTAAAACCTCCTAAAACTACGCCGCCCGAAACGAGTATTTAGGGATAAAAAGGGATTACACCAATTTTTTAAAAGTGTCTCAATTAAAGTCTATAGTGCTAGATAATATGAAACTAAAAAAAACACAATTTTTCATTCAATCGTTATGTGCCATAAAAATGCATTTAAGTTTTACATTTTCTTTCGCAAGTAGTTTGACATTAACGCTGGACGCAGTGGACGCCATATTGCTCTGTGGTCATGACGTCAGTTGGCTGTGTAAGCAAATGCGCTAATATTTTATATGATAATTGTAGGTATATACCAAGTTTAAAATAAGTTATTATTAAAGATATTGTTAGTGTGCTATTCCTGAATGCAAAACTACTAATCTAAAAACACCGCACAAATTGTGGGTTCAAGTGCCAACTGATATATATGAGAAAAACTTGGTTCAAAGTTGCGAGACGGCACACATTGGATAGAAATCCAATAAAAATGGACGTAGGAATTTTTTTCGTAAATAAAACTTTTTTATGCCAGTCGATAGAGCTCCTAATATCATTCAGATAATATATAGCATTTTTCTGAGAAACTAATACTTTAGGAGAAATCACGCCATAACGGTTTTTTGCGACGTAATAGAACGCGATGCATGGACGTAATATGTATCGTTTCAATGTGTATTGCAGGTTGTCATACAGCTATAATTTTTTACTGGTAGTTGGAGTATAACATGCTCTCCTAAAACATCTCTTGGGTGGTGGCAATTGGTGCGGGGTGCGGGGTGCGGATCGTTACGTTCCCTAAGATGCCATGCTCGTGAACGGGTGGTGCCTTGGGAGATGAGTCTGCTTTAACCTGCAGTATTATTTCACATATATTGAACATACATCTTTGTTGCTTTCTTAAATTTGTTGTTTATTCCCTGTATATTATTGCAATGTTTAAGGATACTTACTTATAACAGATACTTATTGACTTTGTTGTAATCAACGACGTAATGAAATCATAACACTACAAACTAAACACAACATTATTGTGATAATAGAATAATTTTGTTCTTTTTTTGTGGATTATGTACGGTAACGACGTATAATATTGTTAATGTTTGACGATTTAAAACAACTTATTTTAAGCGCATTTGAATAAAGTTATTTTCATGTGATTTCATAACAACTTTAGGAATTTCATGCTTCTAAAAATCTTGGACTATCTTTCGCACACTACTATTAATTCAACTTTAAATGTATATTATGTAAATATTCCAATACTAGGTCTGCAATGCATGCTTCTGTTTGCAAATACAGAGCGAAGCGCTACCTTACCTTCGTTTGTGAGTTTTGGCGCCAAATTTCATCAATGTAGTCTCAGCGGTTTGGCTGTGATCAGCTTTTGAATTTTTCTTTCGGTTATTATTCCTCCATGGTAAAGTCTATTTTTTTTTACATAGCCTATGTCCGTCAGGCTCAGAGTAAACAGGACCGTCAGGTTATAATCCTGTATGTTCATGCCAAAATTCGTCCGAATCGGTTGAGCCGCTAAGTAGCAGGAGGGACACAAGCAAAATTTGTGAGTTGCCTAAAAGAGAGCTTCGCTCAACAAAATATGTCTAATTTTTTTCCATCAATTCGGGGTTAATATGAAATAGTGTTGTTTAAAAATAGGACAGCCTCAAATTTCTTATTGCTTATAAGTGTTCTTGAAGTAAGTGTGTAATTTTGATACAGGATAAAATAATACGAAACATTTTTTGTAACTTTCATTATGTTTATTTTTTAATCAAAATATTTCACAGACACAAAAGGAGAAACCGTATTTAAAACACTGAAAAAGTTTTGTGATGAAAAAGGAATTCCCTTGAAGAATTTTATATCAGCTGCTACAGATGGTGCTCCAGCTATGACGGGGTGTCAAAATGGCTTCATAGCGTACCTAAAAAATTAAATTCCCGATGTGATCGCTGTATGTATATTGCGTTATACATCGACAACATTTCGTTGCTAGAAATTAAAGTGAACGATTGATTCAATCATTGCAAGATGTCATCAGGGCAGTCAATAAAATCCGAAGCAACTTTTTAAATGACAGATTATTTAATCAGCTTTGTGTTGCTAATGATGAAGATTTCAACAGATTGATATTTCACACAGAAGTGCATTGGCTATGAAAAGGAAATTGTCTGACTCAATTTTACAATATATTTGACCCTGTCATTGAGTTCTTCGAAAACAAAAACACAGAATTGCGCCACAACCTCTTCACATCAAAGAATGATATCGCATACCTGACAGACCTTTATAAATTACTTAATGATATGAATCTCCAACTTCAAGGCGATGACTTGAACTTAATAAAAACAAAAAATGTCGTCGCTGCTTTCGTAGTCAAGCTGCCCTTACACAAGAAGAATATTGGCAGACGTGAGTTCCATAATTTTCCCAATTTATCAGTATCCTGCAGCAACGACTTGCTACTCTACTGCAAACATTTGGAAAATAAAAAGAGAAGTCGTTTGCAAGTTACCCAACGCGGTGACTTACGACTGTTTTTGAGTAAAATTCAACCTGATATCAAGAAACTTGTTAAATATCATCAAATTCATCCATCTCATTAAATTAGTTTTAAAACTAATATTGAGAATATATTTTAACCAAATTAAAAGAAACAACATAGATAGGTATATGTTGTTTCTTTTAATTTGGTTAAAATATATTCTTAATATTATAAAGTTGCGGTTTAATTGCTCTCACTGGTAAAAAAATCTAGTTGGAGCGGAGCGAGCGAAGCTCCCATGGATCAGCTTCATTGGCGCAATGTCTGTTACGCCATAACTTCCCGAGATCTTAAGCCTTTTTTAATATTTTCTGTGTGGAATCGATTTAACAGGTTTAGGACCAAATTGTGACGGAGCACGAATTTTGAAATTCGCAAAACTCCATCGAAACAAAAAAAAACTTTTTTTGGGTATTACGCTCCGCTCCAATATAGGTATGGTGCTAGAGTAGCTTTATGCTTAGCGACTGCATCGCCTAGTTTAGAATGTAAGTTTAAATACGAGAACCGACTATTATAGCTCACTATAACTAAACTAATTGAAGTAATGAAATTGTGGTTTTTAAGTTTTAGGAGTGTATAAAAAATTGGGGGCGCTGAAGAATAATTGATTTTCAAAGGGTGGTAAAAGATTTAAAGTTTGATAATCTCTGGTGAAGTGGATTGAAGAGACTCGGAACCTGGGTTTGACAATTGCGTTTCGAGGCCTAAGAATTGAGTATGGTCAGAAACTGTATGTACGGCGGCCGACGTTAGGGCCACCCTCCATACAAAAATCTTCAAACCCCTTTGACAAATTTCTACAAGTTGGTGTAGACGTACAATGCTCTACTAAAAAAGGTCAGTATAATTCCCTATTCACCTGATTTTCCCACGAAATTACAGGGTTTAGAATAAAAAATAACAATTTTCTCAAATTAAAACAAATTTCATTGAAATAAATATTTATTTTTATTACAAATAAATAACTGGTGTTGGATAACACAGAGTAAGTCAATCTGTATGATGTATTGATGTCGATTCATGACGTCATTACCACTGGCCAGTATACTGATGTATCTATATTTCGGAACACAACCAAAATGTTGCTCTGCGAAAAGTAATGCAGTACGTGTGGACGCACCATTAGTCGTAGCCCTAAGGTTAGAAACATTATAATTATAGAATTAAAGATTAATGTACATTCTTTCGAATACATGCCAAAAACGCATCCTGAAGTCCGAATCGTTATCTTGAAACTTGAGGCGTGAATGTCTTTTTTTTTTAAATATACAAACATTATTGTAGAGTTTGAGTCAATTTTTGTATGGTAGAACTTAAAACAAAGAAAATAAGGTATTAATTTAAAATCTTAACGCAAACGCGATACTATCTTTTGGACATCCAATATTTTAGCTTTTCAGTTTTTAGTATTAAAATATGTACATAGTGTATTGTGAAAACGTCATGTAAGAAGGCATTTATAAGTTTTCAAATATACAAACGTGACTAGCACGTATGAGTTAAAATTAATAATTACGATTTTATGTCCTTTCTAAGGTCAAACAATTCACCCATCAGCTTTAAAACAAGTAATACAAAATTATGATATTGTTATTACAAAATTTACAACCCTACTAAGTTAATTGAGTCCTTCAAAATTATTTAAGGAAAAAAAGCAGATACTGGCGTCGCTTTATAAGTCGATGCTCGCGATGACTTCTTTTCTCTGTAATCAACTGTGGGTAAACTGGCAATCTTGTTTTCTTTTCCTTTCACTTTATTTTGTGAATTTAACGTCTTTGACCGCGTGACACCTGAAAACATACTAAATTTTATTAAAATATTAAAATAAATGGCGTGACCCTTAAACACACATATCAGGGCTAAACTAATAATCATAAAATTGTTGTGATGATGATGTAACAGGAAAAAAAAGACAGGCTTTTACAGATTTATATTTGGCAGTTACTTTATAAATGATATTATGTTAATTTACTACTATTGCAGTATTTGTATATATTCTTATTGCCTGGACATTTCATGATTGAAATACGAACATTTAAGAAATTTCTCAAACATCATCATGCTTGATTTATTTTTCATAACATTTGTGGTAAATTTCCATTCCTTTGTCATCTTAATGCGATACAATTCTATCCATCTCTTTTTAATTGCGTAGATCTTTCTCGTACGCCCTGTCCCGCCTATTATTTGCTACGCGTTATACTATGACTTTTAAAATATCTTATTGCAGTGTTGCACCCACAATCTTATTGCTTTTTGCTTCATATTGTAGGACGATAAGATTAGATACAAGAGATTTTATTCTGACTCAACCTTCACTATCCTCCGTATATCGCACGATAACCGATTAATTTCACAGCTTATCGAAATTCGGCTCTGGTATAAACCTTATAAAAACATGACTGACATGAATATAAGATAACTTGACCGTGTCTTCTATGAAACTCCATATCACCGTACTCCAGTTTTTAATATTATGACTTACCGTTGGAAACTTTGTTATCATTGTTTTCATCTGTTGCGGGCCTTAAATATTTTGGATTTAAACCAAATTTGACGTTACATTCTTGAGCTGGACCTGGGCTATCTTCTATGTTTGATCTATAATATAAGTAAAGAGATTAATTTAATATTACATTTTTATGTGTATCGATGAAACTTATGGTAAGCAATAACGACTTAACTCTTGGTTATATTATATATAACATATGTTTTTTGTTTGGAAAAATCTCAATACTTCTTATGAGATTATATAATCTTTATATTGAAATGATAAACTTCTTAAACATGCGCCACCTATCTTTATACATCATCCCATTTTTTCATTATTGTCGACTTTTTTTACATTAAAAGTATCATTTTCAGTCGTATCTGTTCCTTTATTTTCTTTGCCGTCCCGTTGAAGATGTCCGGTTTAAATGCGACAAAAAATGTTAACTATAATTATTATTGGTTTGTCTATGACAAAGTTGCATTAACAATGATAGACAATTAAAACATAAAATCGATGTATCTATATTTATTTGACCTTTGTATACTACTTATATTGTAGCAATATTATCACAAGACAACCAATAAACTTACATTTCTTTAAATGTTTAAAGCATTCTATACATTTTTAGAGAGTATTCTCATTACTATTTTTTTAAAGTTGAAGCGTTACATACTTGTGTAATTAATCTACTGAAAAAGAAGATCATTCAGCCTCAATATATTAGAGGCTTTTCTAAAAGTGCCGGCCAGCAAAATAAAAGTAACATATTGTTAGAACCAGCCATTTGGAGCAAAAGTCAAGGATACAAAAGTTGTAGCATTAGCCGTACAATGACTATTGCTTTAGATACTTAGTTCTAGCAATATTTATAATTATTTTATGTTTCGCAGCACTTTCATAAATCAATAAATGTATGAAAATAGCGACGACTTTGTATAACTAGCTCAAAGCAATCCTACAACTTTTGTGCCATATTAACTATTACTCCAAATGGCTATTTGTAACAATGTGTACCTTTCTTTTTTGTTGGTCAGCACTTCGCGAAATGGTTCAAGGAAGAAAGTGTTCTTATAAAAAAATGCGCTGTAACTTAACGGTTGGACGCTGGAGAGCTGTGCGGTGTTTTATGTATGAAACAAATGTCTTAATTTTTTTTTTGTTAAAAATAAAATATTTTACTTTTTTTTTTTCTTTGTTTTTAACTTTATCACCTAATATACTGGGTTAAATTCATGAAATAAGCATATATCAATCTTATATTAGTATTGAAATAAATATGTTGATTTATTTTCATATCATAAATTGAATTAAAATCTTAATATTTCGTATACATTTATTTTTAAAGGCCGACAGGCAAATACTGACAGGGCCGCGCCTCACGAAGCTGTTATGCTGCGTCACGTTCTATTACACTGATTAGTAAGCTCGCCTTTTTTAAATTTCAAAGTCTGGCAATAGTCATATCTGAGGCAAGACCATATTATAGTATTTGAAATAAAATAATCTTTAATTTAATGCATATTTTAAGAAGAAATCAGTTCCATGCATTCACTTATATCAATTTACCTGTTTATATCTTGCCCGGTAATAGGAACTAGAAAAACTAATATATGTATAACGAAATATACTTTTGCATGTTTCTTATGATTGAAAATTTCGATTTTTATTAAAATCATTTGTCAAACGAGAGAGTGTAATGGGCACAAAACTTTTAATTGAAGTACGCTTAATTAAATATATCCATGAACATATTTTGATATGAAAAACAATTACAGCAAATTATTTGTTTATAAATAATAATTCCGCACATGTACTTATCAACTGGTAAGCAGATAGATATAGGACGATCTCTCTTCGGATCTTAGACTGTAAACTTATCAGACGAAGTAAAAGTCAAGAAATGTGTTAACTTACTTTGAAGTCGCATAGAAGTTGATCGACATGTCAGAAATTTCTTGAGAAGCGCTATTCTGATTATTTCTAGATATAAAGTAAGGCGTCGATAATGCAGCCTGATTATCACGCCCCTGTTGTTGTAGTCCATCTGCTGATCCACAATTATTATCCATTTTTTTGTGCAACCATTGTATTACTGTAACAAATAAAACGGTCAACAACATGTAACAATTCAAAAAAGTAACAATTAATATAGTTTTATAAAACATTAACAATTTTAATTCATCATTTGTCTTGTCAAAGATTATGTAATCACTTCGTTTTAGTAATAGTTGTCAAGGTATTCCAATCAAAACAAACAAACTAAAAGGAATCAACTTATGTGCTATAATTGGTTGGAGTACTTATAGCAATGGGGTGTATTTAACCACAGAAACTAAAAAAACAGTGGGATCGCATACGCAATTCCAAAATCGGTATAACAAAGTAATAAATTCAACGATACGACATTTCAATAATATACAAAACTGAAGTTGGAGGAAAAAATAACAGGAGTAAAAAGCATTTATTCATTTTCAATGATACGGCATTTCAATATTATTCGTTAAATAACTTTAAGTCTTAAACATAACACCGGTCGAACTGAAGCCAGAGGAAAAAAAATACAAGAGTAATAAGCGTTTATTTTATACTATTTTATCCTACAGCATTAATAAATTCAAGCTTTACACATTTCATATTTTACATCAAAATTATTCTAAGTACCAAAAATATTACCAATTATTTACCACCTAACCTGAAGTCGGAGGAAAAAAAATAACAAGAGAAAAAGTGTTTATTTTTGTCCATTTCACAGGATAGTATAAATAAATGTATAATTAATAGATTTTTTTAATTTAGTTGAGAAAATTATTTACTAGACGCCCTGCGCACACTGCTATGCTATGCACACTCCAACCCAATAATTAATTAAAATCTCCTCAAAATACATAAAGTTTGAAAACAATCACTTTACTTCAAAGTGTAGACGATTTCTCGCTAAACAGAGTCTTGCACGTTTACGAACATTGTCTTTAATTTTATTGCTTTTTTTCTCTACATCACTTCGTCAAATCCACGTTAATCAATTATTAAATTATTTTTAAATTGTGGAGGCTTTGGGCCTGCTTCACATAAACCCGCCGTTTAATTTTGCCCCACAAAAAAAGTGCCGAAGCGTTTTGCTGTGTCATTCGTACTTGCTCTACTCTTGCTTTGATTTCAATCAAAGATTTCGTCTTCGATTTCAATTTTAAGTGCGAAGTGGTGTGAATACATTTCGTTAGGTAGGTACTTATGCGACGTAAATGCGGGAGCGCAAGGTTATGCGTCGCGGGAGGTTCCCGGGAGACTGATTTCATTGCGCAACTCCACGCGCACCATGCGCGCACAGCGGGATGCATTCAAAACATGTCAGGCGACCTGCATATTTGACCAGTAACCAGTAACCATAATTCGCTCGGATAAAATATTTTTTTGTGAAAATTTTACCTACCAATTTTTTTCAAAATGAAGTACTTGAATGATATCTAATGCCTAGAAAAAAATTGGATGGTATTTATAAAATAACGTTGTATAGATAAGATTGTTATTGGATGTAATTGAACTGAATTTGAATATGTCATCCGACGTTCTTCTGAAAAATAACGAATTTATTGATCCCCCACTTGCTGTGCCATTTTTCATTACATCTTAAATTATTTTATGTCGGAATGTTTTGAATAATGCACAAGTGACACCAAATTAATTAACTAAGCCATATTTATCATTTGTTAATGTAGTAATTACTGTTCATTTTCTTTCGGCTGAGAGATGAGGATACGGTTTGTAAGCGGTTTCAGCGAACACTTACCCATGTTGTTATTCTTTATAATTTCATCACGATCCTTAAGTGCTTGTTCACTGTTTTTGAACTTGTCCATTAGTAAACTTAACTCTTCTTTCAGACTTTCCAAACTCTGATTTGTACTATTGACTTCAGATTTTAATTCTTCGATTTCTTTAGAATTCCTTTCAATCACTTTCTCTTGCTCTAATGCTATTGCTGTTCTACATAAAAGCTGTAAATAAATAATTAACAAAATTTTAAATTCAAAGACTTGGAACTGTCGATTTTTTCTATTCGGAACGTGCGCGACAGTAGCGCCATCTGCAAACGCAACTTTAAGGGGCATATGTCAAAACAGAAATAACAATAGCTTGTTTATTTTTATAGATTAGAGTGAATAAAATATACTTGAAAAGACAATAAATGGTATGTCGAAAGGAATTTGATAAAAACTGTTTATGGAGAAATGGACGTTATAATAAAAACTGGTTTTGAGAGCGTAAAACGCACAATAAGTTTCCAGCCCCAAACTATGGTAAAAGGAAATAAATTGGTGTTAGCAGAACATGTGAGGAATGTAGAAGAACTGAGAACTAATCGTAATAGTTATTTACAACACCTTTGCTCGTAAAGCTGATGTAATTCCACCGGTTTTAAATATGTAAAGCGGGTCATAACAAACGCGTGTGTTATCAAAGCAAATAGTTAAGTTACTAGTCCATACAAATTCCATAACAGCATTATTTGCCATTTCGCTCGCTGTTGCTATTCAAATTTCGAACTAATCCCCGCTCGTTAAAATCGCGGGAAAGCAACAGTGTACATTCACAGATTGAGTTTATTTAATAATAATAACATAATTAAAAATTTGGACGACCGTTTGGTGCAACGTTAGCGATCCTGCCTTTCGCACCGACGGTCCTGGGTTCGAATCCCGGAAGGGGCAGATGTTTGTATGATGAATACGAGCATTTGTATCTAAGTCATGGGTGTTTACATATATTTCTATGAATATTACATATCTATGTATCATATAATTGTATGTCTATCCTTTAGCCTAGTATTCATAACACAAGCCCTACTGTGCTACTTTGGGCTAGGCTAATTGGTGTGAATGTAATAAATATTTATTTATTTTGTAAAAAAAAAAAAACTAAGTATCATTTTAATTATTGTAATTTCATTAAATGTTGCAATAATTAAAAATATAAAATGTTTTTTTTCTGTTTCCTCGCAAATGTGTTATAAAACGTCGTACGATATACGTGCGTATTGGTTATAACATGCTCGGCTCAATTACGCCCTCGCCTTCGGCTCGGGCTGAAATTCCGCCTCGCATGTTATAACCATCATAACGCACTAATATCGTAATGTACTATTAATACGAGCCACCATCATTAGTCAAACATCGGTGACCTCAACACCAATATAAAACAAGTTTAAACTTAAGTACTCTCCTGACCTAAAGACATGACTAAACATTTAGATAAAGTTATGTCAAAAATTTATATTCATTGCATTTATTACAATTCGATCATGCTCGGGTTGTCACTGGAGTAAAATGCAGCTGTGTTTATAACCAGAGCGGCAAGTGCAAACATGTTGCTGTTTTAATATGTTACAATAACAATAAAGTTAGTAATTAAAAAACGAGCATCTAACAATAATGGGGAAAACCCATGTTGTTTGTAAATATTCCAAAGGGAGATATTTTCAAGATATGTTTGCATCAGTATCTAAGACTGAATGTTGTAAACCACAATCTATATTACGTCATGATGAATTACTGCAAGTCATCTTTAAAACAAATAGGTACTACAGGCAACTGAGCAGACTCTAGATACAAGCCTAATAACTGAAGGCAACAACAATAATGACCCATTTTCAAAAATTTCAAAACAGCATTGACAATTGTGTTTGTTTCCCTTGCCCGATTTGTTGCACATTTCTGCCGCGAGAAGCGCAGCGATCGTTTTCTTTACCCCTTCCACCCACTTCGCACAGACTCAATAGGCCGGGAAACTTTATATATTGTCGCATAAAATATTAGCATATTTGTGGCACAGAGCATAAAAACTAACTTTATCCCTACAGCGTTTTGTGGTGTGAAAGTTTTAAACCTAGTAAAATTAATAAAATAAAACAAATGCATTATTATGAACACAAAATCATTATAATATATTTTTATAACATCTTTGCTAGTAAAGCTGATGTTATTCCACCGGTTTTAAATATGTAAAGCGGGTCATAACAAACGCGTGTGTTATCAAAGCAAATAGTTAAGTTACTAGTCCATACAAATTCCATAACAGCATTATTTGCCATTTCGCTCGCTGTTGCTATTCAAATTTCGAACTAATCCCCGCTCGTTAAAATCGCGGGAAAGCAACAGTGTACATTCACAGATTGAGTTTATTTAATAATAATAACATAATTAAAAATTTGGACGACCGTTTGGTGCAACGTTAGCGATCCTGCCTTTCGCACCGACGGTCCTGGGTTCGAATCCCGGAAGGGGCAGATGTTTGTATGATGAATACGAGCATTTGTATCTAAGTCATGGGTGTTTACATATATTTCTATGAATATTACATATCTATGTATCATATAATTGTATGTCTATCCTTTAGCCTAGTATTCATAACACAAGCCCTACTGTGCTACTTTGGGCTAGGCTAATTGGTGTGAATGTAATAAATATTTATTTATTTTGTAAAAAAAAAAAAACTAAGTATCATTTTAATTATTGTAATTTCATTAAATGTTGCAATAATTAAAAATATAAAATGTTTTTTTTCTGTTTCCTCGCAAATGTGTTATAAAACGTCGTACGATATACGTGCGTATTGGTTATAACATGCTCGGCTCAATTACGCCCTCGCCTTCGGCTCGGGCTGAAATTCCGCCTCGCATGTTATAACCATCATAACGCACTAATATCGTAATGTACTATTAATACGAGCCACCATCATTAGTCAAACATCGGTGACCTCAACACCAATATAAAACAAGTTTAAACTTAAGTACTCTCCTGACCTAAAGACATGACTAAACATTTAGATAAAGTTATGTCAAAAATTTATATTCATTGCATTTATTACAATTCGATCATGCTCGGGTTGTCACTGGAGTAAAATGCAGCTGTGTTTATAACCAGAGCGGCAAGTGCAAACATGTTGCTGTTTTAATATGTTACAATAACAATAAAGTTAGTAATTAAAAAACGAGCATCTAACAATAATGGGGAAAACCCATGTTGTTTGTAAATATTCCAAAGGGAGATATTTTCAAGATATGTTTGCATCAGTATCTAAGACTGAATGTTGTAAACCACAATCTATATTACGTCATGATGAATTACTGCAAGTCATCTTTAAAACAAATAGGTACTACAGGCAACTGAGCAGACTCTAGATACAAGCCTAATAACTGAAGGCAACAACAATAATGACCCATTTTCAAAAATTTCAAAACAGCATTGACAATTGTGTTTGTTTCCCTTGCCCGATTTGTTGCACATTTCTGCCGCGAGAAGCGCAGCGATCGTTTTCTTTACCCCTTCCACCCACTTCGCACAGACTCAATAGGCCGGGAAACTTTATATATTGTCGCATAAAATATTAGCATATTTGTGGCACAGAGCATAAAAACTAACTTTATCCCTACAGCGTTTTGTGGTGTGAAAGTTTTAAACCTAGTAAAATTAATAAAATAAAACAAATGCATTATTATGAACACAAAATCATTATAATATATTTTTATAACATCTTTGCTAGTAAAGCTGATGTTATTCCACCGGTTTTAAATATGTAAAGCGGGTCATAACAAACGCGTGTGTTACCAAAGCAAATAGTTAAGTTATAGTCCATACAAATTCCATAACAGTATTATTTGCCATTTCGCGCGCTGTTTCTATTCAAATTTCGAACTAATCCCCGCTCGTTAAAATCGCGGGAAAGCAACAGTGTCCATTCACAGATTGAGTTTATTTAATAATAATAACATAATTAAAAAATTTGGACGACCGTTTGGTGCAACGGTAGCGATCCTGCCTTTCGCACCGACGGTCCTGGGTTCGAATCCTGGAAGGGGCAGATGTTTGTATGATGAATACGAGCATTTGTACCTAAGTCATGGGTGTTTATATATATTTCTATGAATATTACATATCTATGTATCATATTTGTATGTCTATCCTTTAGCCTAGTATCCATAACACAAGCCCTACTGTTTTTACTTATGGCTAGGCTAATTGGTGTGAATGTAAGAAATATTTATTTATTTATTTATGTTATAAAAAAAAACTACAGCTACGTATCATTTTAATAATTGTAATTTCAGTAATAAAAAAAAAAAAATGTTTTTATTTTCTGTTTCCTCGCAAATGTGTTATAAAACGTCGTACGATATACGTGCGTATTGGTTATAACGTGCTCGGCTCAATTACGCCCTCGCCTTCGGCTCGGGTTGAAATTCCGCCTCGCATGTTATAACCATCATAACGCACTAATATCGTAATGTACTATAACAGTGTCAGTACGCGTTCTCAGAAGCATGAGATATAAATTTATAAAATATATTAACAAAACTTACTTTTTCTTTCATTTCAATTAGATCCGAGTTTAGTTTTGAAATGATTTGGTTCGCCTTTAAGAGCTGTTCCGATGTTGAGTTAGCTACTTCGTCCTTTTTTTTTGCTAATGATAGACTCAGTGATAGTCGATCTTCTAAGCTAGCCTTAAAACAATAAAATCAATTCAATAAAAAAATATAGGTAACTAAATTAGTAAATAAATTATAATACCATGTTAAAAGAATAACTTACCTTTTCTTTTTGTAAGATTTGCAGAGACGTGTTAAGTTCTTTAATAGTTTCGGAATGATCCTTCACCGTCTACAATAAAAGATAATTATAACATATATTAAAGAATTTAAGACCTTGCAGTACTTTGTCGTACTTATCACACTGCCTATGAATACAACTCGAGTAAAACTCGCAGTTCAGTACAAATTATCAAGTATATTGTCTTTATTTAGTTCAGCGTATTACGTTATTAATGCGATTAAGCCATTGTACATAGGTACCTGTTCCAAATATGAACATCTGCAATTCAATTGATTGTTAAGTTTTTCTTTTTCTGCATTTTCTCTTTCTATTGATGTATTTCTGGCCTTCAGTGTTGCTACCTCTATGTGAGTCTTCTGAACTTCATTTTCTAAAACATTTATTCGCTGCGATTTATCACTGTAATTAATAAATAAATATTGTTAGGTCCAGACCACATATTGAAAATGTCATAGTAGTGTGAAATCGAGACATTTGACAAAATTTCTAGTAATAGTGTTTGTAAATAATGTGTTTTATTATATAGTTCAAGTCTAGTGCGCCTGCTCATTAGATCCTAACGCTTTTACCATTCGTTTTAACTCATTGGGGGAAAAAAACATGTGTTACATGGTGGAATATCTTTTTATACATGCTCCCAAGCAGTCACATCCCAAAGGTAGGATTGTGACTTGATAGGAAAATATCTTTCCTACCTAGAACACTCTAAATGAGGACTTTTACTGGGAAATTATGTGCCCACTGCAATAAACAACATTTACTTTTAAAATATATAAAAAATAAGTGACACGCATTGTTTGTTCAAATCATATGTACTTATATTAAATATCAAATAGATTTATTTTGTTTTAATCAGAAAAATTCACTTTGAATATGATAATGACAATTATATCCGATCTCTTTTATTTTTATAGAAAAAACACGAAACTATTCTACCTTACGATATTATTTTTTTTATTATTAAAAAATACAATAAAGACACAAAAATACGGGTCACTTTATTTTAACTATATGATTTGGTTAAATGTAATAAATTACAGCAGAGCAGGCTCACTTAGTGCCAGGTGGCTGGAGTATTTGCCTTAGGGCCGATTTCACCGTTGAAATTAAACGCGATCAATTCGAGCTAAACTCAGTTTAGGCGTTAAACGGCGTTCCGTTCTCAACTTTGGGTTTCACCGGCATAAACTAAACGGCGTTTAAGCTAAACTTGGTTCAATTCCTGAACGGCCGATTTTCGACGTTTAAGGTATCTAAACGCGTTTAAGAGCGCTGTCAAATCAAATTGTCAGATCCAGCTGATCATAATTGTGCAGTGTTTGTTTTTTTCGTTCTTGTTTTATCGATGATGAAAAGAGCATTGGAGCTCGCTTTTGACGAAACCTTCGATGAGGATGAGTTTGTTGTTCGTCGCTCCAGGTGGATACGCGAGAGAGAAGAACATTTTGAAACTCTTGATGATAAAGATATTGTAACTAGATTTCGCCTTACAAAACCAACTGTTTTTTCGGTATTGGAATCAATTGGAGTTACAGGATGAGATCCACCAAACCCAATTAGACTTTTATAAGAGAGCTAGATTTCCATATGTCATAGGTGCCATAGACTGCACTCATGTTAAGTTTATAAAATCACCAGGTTCGTTTAATTTAAACCTATATTTCAATAAAGTGTGCCAAAATACATTATTTAAAAATATGTTATTAAAATATTTTTAGGTGGAGAAAATCCAGAGATTTTTCGTAACAGAAAAAACTACTTTTCACTCAATGTTCAAGCCATCTGTAATGCAAAATTGGAATTTACTGATATTGTTGCTCGTTGGCCAGGGGGGACACATGACTCATATATTTTTAATAACTGTTATAGAAGAGCAATGTTTGAACAAGGTCATTATGGAAGTGCTGTTCTTGTTGGAGATGCAGGCTATGCATGTAACAGTTATATGATGACTCCATTAGATCAATGCAATACTATGGCTGAAAACTTGTACAATGAATCTCAAATACGGACAAGAAATTGTGTAGAAAGATTGTTTGGAGTCTGGAAAAGACGTTTCCCTGCCATGGCTATTGGTTTAGGGGTTTCAGTACAAAATTCATTTCCAATAATCATTGCCACAGCTGTATTACATAATATTGCTAGAAGAGGAGGTGAATCTATGCCACCTAATGATAACCAAGTGATCAATCCAGCTTTTTGGGATACTATATTAGCACAAGGCAATATTAATAATGGAAACATGGACACAGGAAGAGCACAAAGAACCAACCCCAGTCATAGAAGGCGCTATGAATTTATAAATAACTATTTTGCTCAGTAAGTTGACGACAAATTTTATTGTTTTATGTAAATCTGCAAATGGAAACTAACACAACTACTTATCTGGAGATATTTTCTGATTTGTTTGTTAACTCATGGTTTCAGTGCAGTACATTCAATACATTGAAATCAATAGACCAACAAGACAGGTTCTTTAAAGCATGTAGCATATAGATATGAAAACCAACTACTTTTAAAATGTGTATTACAATATTGCTTTTTTTATACTTTCAGATTACCAAGATAAATAATAGTTCATTGAATCAAATTCGAAATGGAAATATAACCTGACAATCTAATAATTATATTCATGTAATTGTTCAAAAATGATATTGAAATTGATACATTTTCAAAATAAATCTATATAAATAAAAATTAGTCACCGAAATGTATGTAAGTGCATAATTTTAGAATGACTGCACCAAATTAAAGAATTATTTTTTTGTTGTTTGTTATTATCAGGACAAGGTTTGTATAAAAGAAATTTAAAAAAAATGAAGTTCACCGGGTCCACTATAATTTTTTATGGTAAAACAATGTTTGCCGGGTCAGCTAGTTCAATATAATTTCTACTTACAAAACTAAAATATTTGTATATATCTGTGAAATGAAATTTAGATGAATGGATTTTTGTGTACAATAAGGAAAAATAATAAAACAATGTTGTGAAAATTAATTATTAAATAAACAATTTAAATAAACTACATTAATTAATCGTTTTATTTTTTGGGATCAAATTATCTCCGATTTTGTAGTACCCAATACAATTATACCATTTTATTGAAGAATATTATCGTTATTTCAATGTATTACTCATATTTTATTTTCCAACATCATGAGGAGCAATTTCTTAAATTGCAACACTTCAAACACAATTCGATATGTCATTCATTCATTCATTCTATGTCAAAGTTAAATATTTTTCAGAGTTGGAAACACTGAGTTTAAACTGCGATTATGGAAACGAGATTAATTATGGCCGGTGAAATCGGTGCGACGTAAACTAAGATTTAAATTATCTTCTAATCTCGATTAATCTTAAACGCGTTTTCTTAAACTCGGTTTCTATTGCAAATGGTGAAATCGGCACTTATTATGTTGTTGTTTTTATATTTTATGGCAATTTATTA
Source organism: Calamotropha paludella (assembly GCA_927399485.1). Taxonomy (NCBI): domain Eukaryota; kingdom Metazoa; phylum Arthropoda; class Insecta; order Lepidoptera; family Crambidae; genus Calamotropha; species Calamotropha paludella. The sequence continues at coordinate 14,050,386 of OV656813.1, read as the reverse complement.
TTACATTTTATTTTTAATGCGAATTTTTAAGAATACCAGTAATAAGAAATTTTTGCCTACCACTACCTGGTGCAACACATGATCATGTATAATATTTTGCAATAGCTTTTCTAACGTTTTTGCTTCCAAATAAAGGATTTTATCTTATCTTATCAAATAGAACCCCAATTGCAATTTGTGTATTAGTTTAGAAGGTAGAATTGCAATTTGTGTATTAGTTTAGAAGGTAGAAATATTTTTATTTATAACTATAATTTTTTTATAACATGTCCGGGACATGGAGCGATATGCTGCAACTCGTGATGCGGGTTTTGCGACTGAACCATTTTACTTTCGCTCTTTTAGATACCTTTTAAATTTTAACGAGCATACAAGGATGTAAATACAAGCATGGAGCCACATATCAAAGGTTACTTATTATAATTAAATTCAATACGGACTCTGAAACCATATCTTTTTTTTTTAAGTTCTGATGTTCTGACTCACTTTAATAAACTAAACAAACTGTTTCACCTCTAATACTATTAAGTGAAAACATACTAGATTAATAATTTGATTAGGGATTATAATCCAGCAATGTTAAATGTCGCAATCCAAAGGGATCCATCATAATTTTATGAAAACCAGGATCTCATTGTTGCAGTTGCCACTTAAATTTGCTGAAACCATTAAGTGGCGCATATTTATTCAAATTTGCCGCTTTAAATCCATGTCACAACTCGCGACTAGTTAGGTCTATGTTTATTCTCAAAAAGACAATATCTTCACTTGCTTCAAATTGAATTTTAAACAGTTCGTGGTTGCAATTACAGGACAGTTCAATATCACAATCATTAACGTCACAAAAAAGCATGAAAGCATCAATGTTTATAATATTTTTATAATTTCTAGATTAAGTCTTCACTTCAAGCGATCAAACTTACACTAAATCTCTAAAAAAATAGACTGATTATAATTACCTTAGATAATATTTTTAGGTAACTAGACATATTTATTTATTTTAAGTAATTAGAAACATTACAAAAAAATATGATATTTTATTTATTGTTTTTTTTTTACTTTTTTCCATTAAATGTATTCTTATAAAATTTTCTATGAATAAAAATCTAGCAGTTAAATTCTTAAACAAAAAAGTAAGTAAAAATAATCTCAATTAGGTGCAGTAAGATATTGTTGATTTTTGTAATTTTAATTAATTTGTCTATTCCCTAATTAATATATTCATTTTAAATACAAAGAAAACAAGTTGGAGAGATATTTTATTAAAAGTATTTAAACTTAGAAAGCTATTGTTTTTTAACTATAATTTGGAATTTTAATCTTAAAATCTATTCTAAATAAAGTTATTTTAATTTTATTGTTACTATTAATTAGTAAGAATAATATTAAATCCAAAGAGAAAAACATTACCTACATTATAAAAATTTAATGTGCATATCTGTTACAAGATGGAAATTAAATTTTCTTAAGAAATGTTACAAACCTTAATTGTGTTTCTAGTAGTACAATATTGTCCCTGAGCTGCTTACATGTTAAATTTAAATCATGAATTTGTTTGTCTTTCAGATTCAAATGTTCTTGTGACTTGGCAAGTTGTGCATTAGTGTTTCCCTCTAGATTGTTTTTCCATACCAAATTTTCCTACAAATATAAATCATATGTTAATAACAAAGACATATGGTTACACACAACCCCCAAATATGTTTTTCTGTGTTAAAATTACATTTCCTGTTATTTGACTTTACAACCTTTCATTTTGCCAGCTCCCTTTTTAATAATTCATTTGAATATACAGTAAAAATTAAGTGGCCCATATATATTTGGTTTAATATTTATTCTATTTGGATTTTTTTAAACATTTGCAGATCTTTAGGCAGAAACTTTATATATCCTTTTTCCCAGTCAGTGGGACACATGAGACATGACAATAACAATTCGTTTTACTTTTCTTACTGAGAAAAAGGCAAAACATTATTATGCTTAAATAAAAAAAAACTTAATCCAATGAAACAAATATTTTACCAATTTTAATGAATCTACAAAAAAGGGGATTTAAAAAAAATTTAATGTTGTTGTTAAAGGGCCCCATACAGCACTCTATAGTCTGATAAATTCGTCTTGCAAAACATTTTGAATAATTAAAATAAATATTTAAACGCACTTGAGCCATTCTGTCTCGTTCTTGTTTCAATAACTCATGGTATTCTGCATCTCTCCTAAGTTTCGCATCTTCCATTTTTGACAAAGTTACATTTAAATCATGCACCTTCTTCTCTAAATTGACACATTTATCTGTCCATAAAGCATCACTATTAGATGCAGACATTTTGATTGTCGATAATGATTTCTGTTAATGATAATGAAGAAATTAAAAGAGACATTACAAAACAGAATTCCCCACTACCTATAACTTTAAAAGAAATTGCTTGTAATTCACTTTATTAGCATAAACAAACATCTTGATTGTTTTGCCTGCATTCTATTTTATTTTATTATTATACTTTTACATAGACTACCTCCATGGTTAAGTTTCCTACATGTCTGTTTTCATGGTAACACCACTCCGAGGTTCAGGGTTCAGTTTTCACATATTATATAGGAGAATGTCTACCACTAATTGAACTCACTTGGTGTGTTCTAAAACATTTGTGTGCATGTATATTTGTAAGTTCAGCTGAGTATCTTCATGTATATATTGATAAGTATGCAAGACCCCTTATGGACAATAAGTAAATATCATATATTAGCCAAAATAGTAGACAAAGATGAAATAAACTTTTTCATCCTTGTGAGAGCTGAAAAATCAGATACAATAAACAATGAATTTATACAGCAATGCATGTATATGCATTATCATACCATCAGCTTGTTAATATCCCCAGAATGTGAGATTAGCCTAATTTACAAATATGACAGGCTTACTGTGGATAAAAACCTGTAAAGCAGGCTACAGATACAATAGTAAAATTTCTAACAGCTTTATTTTTTTTGACAAAATTTTTGTCACCATATTTAGAATCTTAATAACTTACTTTTAAATTCACTATTGTTTCAGCCATATGTCTTTTTATATCAGCATCAGTTGCAGGTCCTGTTCTTAGTGATAAATGCACCAAACGTTTAAATTCATTATGTTCAATGATTTCTAAAAAACACTGCACAGGATTTGTTTGTTGCATCTGTAAAAACCTAGAATTTCAAAAACAAACTTAGCTAGCTAGCTTAGCTTCTCAACATTAACACAAAAACAGTCTGGTGCAACGGCAGCAATCCCGCCTTTCATACAAACGGTCCTGGGTTCGAATCCCGGAAGGGGCAGATGTTTATATGATGAATACAAACATTTGTAACTGAGTCATAGGTATTTATTTATATTTCCATAAATATTACATATCTGTGTATCATCTATGTTTATCGGTTACCCTAGTATACACAACACAAGCCTTATAGTGCTTACTTTGGGCTAGTCTAATTGGTGTGAATGTTATAACTATAATTGTTATTAACTTAACTTCCACATTTAAACTTTTGTAATTTTTTTATAGTAATATTATAATATTAATGTGTTTCTGCAGATTCCTTATTTTAATTTATAATATATTACATACATGTTATTTGTAGCACATTGTTGAAGTAATCTCACAAATTGCGAAGGAAAGTTATCAAAGTCAATCAGAAGCCCTTGTTGCTTTTTCAATTCTTCATAATCAGAGCGGGTTATGTTTACTATACATAAGAATGACGGATCTTCTTCATCTGATAATGTTATTTTCTGAAACATGTAAAAATCTGTTTTTTGTAGTCCAGATTGCAGAATGCAGCATTTATACCAGCGTACTATGGTATACATACTTACCAACCTATCAGTTTCAAAAACTTTATCAATTGTCACAATAATATCCCTTTTGTTTTCTTCAAATCCACGTTTAAAGGTGACGAAATATTTCCCTTTGTGAAACATGTTAATATTATAATTATTAAGCCCTGACGATCGTTACTCGTTGATAATAAACATACAAATTTTTGGTTTAATCAAATATTTATGCAATGCTTTTACTTTTTAAACAAAAACATACAAAAAACCTGGAAACAGAAAATTAAATTGAAGTTAAACAAATTATAAAGTGATCACAAACTTTAAAATGATGTTACGTTAATGAAACTATATAACAATGCTACGCATGTATTTAATTCCATAAATGTGTTCTTTGATCAAAGCACGCAAACTTTTCATAAGGCACTTATTACAATCAAAACGTAGTGATTCCTTGCTCAGTGATTAGAATTCCAAGGCAAACACAACAAAAATTTTTTTTTTTTAATATAAGTTTAACGGCCTTGGCAGTTAGCCATCTAGCCAAATCTTAATAATTTTGTTCCATTTCTATTAGTTTTTGTTCCATTTCAAATTGTTCCAATTGAAATTTTTGTTCCATTTCTAATTTTCATATTTGACCAATAGTGTCGTTAATAAATTGGAAGATTATTGCATATGTTCTTGGGTTTTTTAAAATAGATGGCAAGAGGCGGGGAATGTCATTATTTTTGTATATCTTCATTAAGCCATCTATTAAAAGTAATCGTGGGATGTTGAAGGCTGGGCAATGTAAAATAATATGGTCTAGAGTACCTTCTTCCTGTGAACAGTGTTCACAAACCTCTGAATCAACTAAATTTAATCTTTTTAAATGAGCAGCAAATTTTCCAAGTCCCATTCTGAGTCTATTTATAGTTGTAATGAATTTTCTGGATGGAGAATTATTTAGTTTAAAGTACCATGGTCTTGTTGGGATTATTTCCTGTATATTTGCATACCATTTTCCTTTTTGCTGTTTCGTATTTTCCCATACTTTATGCCAATGTTGAAACGATCTCAACTTTAAAATAGAATTGTAATCTGTCATTGGAACTGGCGGTACAGCATAATGCTGACTGTTGCTATAAAAATTTGGAACGTCTATTTTCATTAACTTGTCAACGGTTTCATTTCCTGAGATTCCACTATGTGATGGCACCCATAAGAATTCCACATGTTTACTAGGATTGTCGAAAATGTACTGTCTTATTTTAGTAATGTATATGTTATTTTTATAACTAATATTGGAATGTTCCAAGCAATTCAAAACACTCAATGAATCTGTAATTATTAAAAAATATTCAGTATCAGCAACTCCATTGATATATTGCAAAGTTGCGAATATTGCGTATGCTTCTGCTGTAAATATTGAACAATTTTCGTCCAATGTAAAACACCGGCCAAACTTAGTTAATGAATCGTAATAAGCTGCTTTCGTATATTGCTTTGTTTTTGATCCATCTGTATATATTCTGCGATATCCTTCTTTTTCGTTATTTACATAATTCAAAAATTCTGTGTTATTTAAGACTCTTTTGGAAATAATAGAAGGTAAAGTAATTTGAACTTCCAAAGAACCTAAATCCCATTTATCATTGTGGTCTATGTATTTACAAATAGATTTCAGCTCATCAATATAGTTATTACTAAATATTTTATTATTATTATATAAATTCAAGTATTGCGTATTCGCTAAAACTTTTAAATAAAACTTTTCTGTTAAGTAATTAAGTCTTACGTTAATTGGAGGTATGCCAGCTTCTATTTCTAAAGAGTTAATCGGGGTAGAACACATTGCCCCGGTAATTATTCTAAGACCTTTATTTTGAATGATTTCTAATCGTTTTAATAAATATTGACTAAGAAATTTCCCGTAAACTATTAAGCCATAATCGTAATGACTCCTGACGATGGATTTGTAAATCATATTTAGTAGTTTTGGGTCCATACCCCACGTAACACTCGCTAAACATCGCATAATATTTACACTTCTTTGCATTTTTTGAACAACATTTAAAACATGAGACTTAAAACTAAGCTTAGAATCAAATACGACACCTAAAAATCGTTTTTCCCTAACTAGTTTAATAATTACAGAATCGTACTTAACAATTACATTCATATTATCAAAACGATCAAACTTATTACTAAATATTAGAGAAGAACTTTTGCAAGCACTAATATTGAGTTTTAGAACGTGTTTATAATATTTACAAAGAGAAGTCAATGCTTCATTTAAATTATCAACAGCTTGTGACAAGTTAATATGTTGAGCATACATTACAATATCATCCGCATATTGTAAGAAATATATATTACAGCTAGAAACAAATTTGTGAATTAAAGATGTATATAAGTTGTACATCAATGGAGATAAAGTAGCCCCTTGCATTATTCCTTTATACGCCATTTTTGGACCATAAAAAGATTGATTATATTTAATAAATACTGTACGTGAATAAAAGAAATTAAAAATCCATTTACATATTTTGCCAGGGATATTAAAGCTGTGGAGAATTTTGACCAGAATATTTAAGTCTATATTATCAAATGCACCCGAAACGTCAAGGAAAGCGCAAACCATATAACCATTATTTAAAAATGTGTCCTGTATATCACCACAAAATTTAACTAAACTGTCGGTAGTACTACGACCCTTCCTAAATCCAAACTGATCTGGGGAAATAAGCAATCTTGATTCAGCATACAGTTCAAGCCTATTCTTTAACATATTTTCAAATATTTTACCAACACAAGAAGATAGTGATATCGGTCTATATGATTCAGCCAACTTTGGATCTTTATCTAGTTTTAAAATTGGTACAATGGCAACAGATTTCCATGAATTAGGTATAACATTATGATGCCACAAATTATTAAATATATTTAACAAAATAAATTTAGCAGATGTATGAAGTTTCTTAATCAAGATATATGGCAAATTATCAAGACCTGGTGTAGTATCTTTCCTATTATTCAAAGAGAAATTAAATTCATGTACAGAGAATGGTTGATTCAAATGTATATTAAGTTCATTATCTTCAAAAACAGAACTAAGATCATCAGTATTTTCAGAAGATTCACTCGAAGTCAATTTGCTCAGAAAATCATCTATAAAGCAATTTTCTTTATTTACAGATGAAGATTTCTTTCTATTAAAAATTTTAATAAATTTCCATATACGACTAATCGGTGTATTCCTGTCAAAACCCGAGCATAATTTTTCCCAACCAGATTTTTTTTCTTGTTTGACTATTCGTTTTTTTTGTGCATCTAATTTTTTATATAATAAATAATTTTCAATAGTGGGATACTTTCTGTATGTAAATAATGCTAATTTACTTTCATTTACAGCTTTCGCACAATTGTCATTCCACCATGGGACCGGCTTATGAGATTTACGATTTGGAGTTTTATTTTTATGCAGTGGTATAAATTCATCTCTTACCTTAATTAAATAGTCACAAAATTTGTCATAACAACAAGAGGGTCGAGTTCCGATAAAATACTATCAAAATAATGTTCAGATTCTCTATAATAATTTGACCACTCAGCTTTTTTATACAGAAATTTTTCATATTGCTGTTCGTACTGAAAAATATCAAGACTTATATCTATGCATGCAATTGTAGGAAAATGGTAACTACCGAGTGTATCCTCTGAATATACTGACCAATTCACAGACGAGGCTAAAACAGGAGAACAGAAAGCAATATCAATGGCAGAGGCACATTGGTTTGGACGATTTAGAGTTGTTGTATTACCATTATTTAATAGAAACATATTGATTTCATCTATCATGTCATATAATTGAATACCACGAGGCTTATTTGATGTACAACCAAACGCTGTATGATGTGCATTGAAATCTCCCATTACTAAAATAGGAGATGGCAAAGATGCTATAATTTGTTTTAACATATTGATTGGAAAACGACCACATCGAGGTGGACAATAGACATTTAAAATCGTAATCAATCCATTTCCTGTTTTAATAGTTATTGCTAATGTTTGAATTTTATCAGTACTATGAGTGTAAATAGCTGAACTAATTATTGATTTTTTACAAAGTATGGCAACTCCACCATAACCACTTATAGTATAATCTTTGCGGAATATATTATAACCTCTAACATTTATTTCATCTGTGGACTTAAGCCAAGTTTCATTTAATAAACAAATATCTACATTTTCTGTTTCTAAAAAGTGATTAAACAGTGGCATTTTAGGTTTTAAACTTTGAATATTATGTTGAACAATTTTTACACAACTGCTATCCATTATTACAAGCTATATTTTTTATAAAAATTTCTTTAATGGGGACCAGTCACGTTTTATGTTATGAATGCAGTTCTATAGACATTGAGAAACTAAAACATAAAGTGCAAAAATTTTTGTTCTACGACCAAAATTGACAAAGTTATGAGCAAAATACCGAACGAGGTTCACAGACCGCGCGAACGCATGCGATGACGTCACAATGACCCAGCGCATGCCGCCGAACCTCTGCGCGGTTTTATTCTGTTTGCGATATACGTCCAACAGGGAGCGTAACGTCACCAGTTTATACCCAATCGATTAATAACTGATTTTATTTGTTTAATATTAGAAGGTTGTTATTATAATGTAACAAATAAGTGAAATAAGGTAGATATCGGTATTGAGCAAACGCAATCCGATAATCTACCTTAAGTGGATACCTTCATGGTATTTGATTATCTTAGTAATCATTTAAACTAGACAAGCTCTGAAATTCGTGGTTGGAGACTCAGAGGTAGGCAAATCTCATTATCAACCTAATCAGAACAGCAGGATAATAAGTAGGTAGGTACACGTACTTGGACTAGCCTATAAAATACCCAAAAGGTTTAGGTTAGTCTGCCAGGGCAGTTGTGTTTGTTGTTGTAACTACCTACGCCATAATTTTAAACTTTGTTATGTAGATGAGTATGTAGAAACTTTACTGTTCAAAAATATTATGTATACAATAAATAAAATTAGAGTTAAATACTTCATTTGACAGGAATGTACCTACGTTCTTTGGACACGTAATTTTGAGCTATGAATAAACGAAATCGCTTTGTTAAGTCCTAGTATTGTTTCTAGGTAGGTACTACTTTCTTAAATCCGGTTTTTTTATTATAATCTTAGTACCTACTATATTTACAGCAAGTTTCGTGGTGATAGCAGCAAGAAAACTTACTTCTCCATACAAACTTCACTTGTGGTCTTCCTAGTCCCTTGGGGTCAAGGCGTGATTATTGTACAAAATTATTTTTAAGAGGCAGAAGCACACTCGAATGCAAAAAGTTTTATTTAAATACGTCTAACTGTTTTCACATGGAAAGCGTACAACAGACAGACAGACAAGAAATTCAATGACAATGTTTTTGGTTTCTATTGCGTGTATGGAGCCCTCCTAACACGATTATTCAAAAAAATATTCAATGTACAGAATTCACTTTGGCTACAGTTTAATTACATGTATAGATAGATATATATTTATTCCCTAAGGCGGGAATATTCCCCTATGTTCCGGGGAGCTTCAATTTTATTGTAGTTAGAGCTTAGTAAGACCCTGGTTTTTACCCGTGGAAGGGTTATTAGAAACTGTATTTTTTTTAAGATTCGTAAACAAGTTGTAACTAAGTTACCTACCCACTTGTTTACCACACGAGTAATGATGATAAAAGTTGGTATACAATTGTTGTGTTGTATACAAGGTAATGGTTGGTAGGGAGGTATTTACATCAAAATGATCCTCGCAACAAAATCTTAAAGCTTGGCACGAAAGCGGAATTTTGTCATCCCTCTTCATGACGGTACACCATTTTTTGCGTACTTTTGAGTCCTTTGGCACATTGAAAAACAGTTTTTCAGGTGTACTAAATGAAGTATTAGTACATTTCGGTATTATACTGTTCTTATAATCCGGCATATTTTCACTTAAAAACTGCAAAACCACAACATCACCCGCGCAGATCGAGGGAATCTTAATAAATGAATTGCGGAGAGTGCGCGCGCGGGCGAAAAGGTAATCGTGACGTCACATAAGTTATTCGGCCGCCCCGCGGTCGGCTTGTACAAAATGTGTAATATCTTCGCAACCAATGGACCGATTTCAATGATTTAAAAAGTATCGTACCTAAACGAGTTAAAGGAACAGCATTAAATAGATAATATATGCATTTTCCGACTTGATACGGGGACCCATTGTAGACGAATTTACTGGCATGTTATTATCTTTACTACATAAACTCAACAAGGTATCAATTATAGCTTTTAAAATTTTATCTTTATTAATAACATCACTAACAAGCTCTTTGTCAGTTTTATTAATTGTTTTTTTTATATACTTTGATTGCATTGGAGAGCTAGTTACTTTAGCAAAGGTCTCATTTATACTTGGAAAAAAGGAACCAAGAGTTTGTCGATTTACAATTTTTGACTTATTTTCATTAATCTTCTGTTGTTTAATAGGACAGTATTTGGAAACAGCAATATGCTCTCCCTTGCAATTAATGCAGTGAGGCTTGTCTTTACTAGTGCAATCTTTATAGTGATGTGATTGTGAACATATTGAGCACACAATATCATGTTTACAATATTTTGTTGTGTGTCCAAAAGCCATACATTTGTAACATTGTATAACTGGTTTTATATATGCTTGTACAGGCAAAATACATAGACCATAATTAATATGAGATGGAAGTACATTACCAGAAAACGTTATGGAAACTGTCTGCAAGCCAACTATACCTTCCGGAGTCTTCTTTGTAAATCTGCGAACAGATAATATTTCTTGTGTGGATATCAACTTATCAAACAGATGTTTACAGCTTAAATCGTTTGGAATAAATCTAATAACTCCTATACATTCTGAAGTTGACGCTGGAATAAAGGCCTTCAATTCGTGAGATGACAAAAAAGATGTATTTGCCAGAAGAGAGTTCGCATTTTTTGGATTGTCAAATAAAATGGCATAACGCAAAGCATTTACTCGTTTAATTTCTTTTACTCCTTTATTATATCTGCTGAAAATATTATTGAGGTAAATCGGATCTTTGTTACCAAATTTCACAGATTCATTGCTACTTTCTATATAAACTGGAAAGACAGTACCGGGTGCATTATCAGGATAACTTCGAATATGATTTCGTTTAAAGTACGGAGCAAACATATTCTCCTCATCTTCATCTGATATTTCTCGAATAGGTGACTGTGCTTTTCTTTTTTTAATTGCTGTACCACCACTATCTACGCTCATTTTCAAGATTTACTTGAGATTTCACTTAGAAATGTATTTAAAATTAATTTAAAATTTCCAAGAGCTTTAAAATTAATCCTACCGCCTTGAAATTTCCCGCCAAAAAAAAAAAAAAAAACCACAACAAAATTTAATTTATAAAAAAAATAAAATTTGATTTTTTATTTCGTTATTACTTGTTTTTTGTTATCCCTTAAAGTAAGGCAAAGAGTACAAAGACTATACAGCCTCATGCATAGTAATTTATTTATTTTTTAGATTAAGATAAATAATGAAAAGACCGATATATGCATGATAGATCATAAATAAATGTTTAAACTCACTTTCCCTAGGTTTCAGTCGTCGACATATACTAATGGACATGCCGTACCCGAATAATGTGCAGTAATTTCTTGGTTTAAGAAGAGTGACGAAGAAGGCATATGTTTTCGGACTAACACTATCTCTTTCCTTATAAGCGATTGGCTCGCAATTTTCATAACCGGTGCGGCATATATTTTAAGCGAGATAAAGATAGTCCGAAACTTAATTTTATCTCTTTCTTTCATAGTGCCACAATTCTCACCGCTAGGGCATGCCCATTAGTATATATCAATGATTACAGTTAATGAGTGGGGTTACATCTCCTAGTGGACTTTTCAAGACAACACTTTAGCAAGAAACTATAACCATTCTACAATAAAGACCATTTTCGCCAAAAAGTCCTTGGTCAATCTTGACTTTTTGTTAGTATTTTCCATAAAGCATAACAAAAAGTACAGCTTGGTCTTGAATAATTTATTTTCTAATGAAGATGAGTGCAAAGGGTTTGAAGATTTTTGTATGGATGGTGGCCTTAACGTCGTCCGCCATTTTGATTTTTTTTCAAAATCACGGTGCACAACGAAAGTTATATATTTAGATGGAGGACACTTATACAAACCAAAAATGATATATAACATGATATCCCAAAGCGTCACGTTTCGGAGTTATTCACCAAAATTAAAGTATAGGTAATATAACAAATCATTATAATTAAACACATTTATATCTGATTCCTATATTGTATTAAAAAGTTATTATTGAACAAAATCCATTATTAGTATTAAAATATTTGTTTTCTTTCTTTGTCTGATTCAGATTAAAAGTAAAAACTTAAACAACATGAAATAACTACAAAATAAATAAATAAATTCGTTATAACAACTGTTACTTTTATCTTTGAATAACTCAGAAACGTGACGTTTTATGATGTTATGTTATATAACATTTTATGCTTGTATAAGTTGCCCCTATCCAAATATATGTCATTTATTGTGCAACGCGATTTTGAAAAAAAAAAACAAAATGGCGGCTGATGTTAGGGCCAAAACCTTCAAATACCCTTTATAAATTATGGATGTTCCCCGGTCATAAATGAGCTAAGCTGTGAGTTTTTACTAAAACTTCCCAGTGAACGTCTTGAGAGAACGTGAAAAGACACTTTTAATGAAGAAAAGGAATTTCTGATGACGAAACTGTATGAGTTTTGTACCCTTTCCTTCCTGTAAGGAAAGAACAACAAAAAATTTAATTCAAGATTTTAGCGTAGGCATGAGTCGTACTTGCAAATTTCAATACCAGGGCTACCTGGTACGTAAGGTACTAAATACCAGCGCCAAAAACCAGGTCTCAAAATACTTGCAAGTATTTTTGTCACTTCACGAGAATATAGACATTAACGACGTTGAAATATGAAACATAATCGTACGTGCGGAATAATAAGTTTAATAAACTATAAATTAAATTTTTATATATTTTATTATGAGTTCTTTGATTTGTAGGCCATAATTTGCGACAGCTAAAACAATTTTATTCAGGCTATTTTTATAAATTAATTGATGTACCTATATTATCGGCAGTACAATGGGTGGTGAGGTAAGTTAACTCGATCAGTTAAATAATTATTGAAATAAAGAAACAAATAAAAAAAGCTCCACGTAGATGCCGGGAATCGAACTCAGAACTTTTATTACTTTAGGCGATCGCTCTACCCGTAATAAAGAAAAATAAAAAATGAAACAAAGCCTTTCTTTCCTACTTGTAGTATAACATTTTTTTTAATTGACATTATAGCACACGCAGTGCACTGTACCTAATTGTTTTTTATTTTGTATATTTTTTTCTATATGCACTGTACCAATGTATTTTTATTGAAATTTATTTCTATATTTAGTTAGTAATTAATTAAGTCAAAGTCAACTCAACATAACCAAATCAAAATATAACAAAAAAGATAGATAGCAACGCGCGGACGAGCCAGAATATTATTATTTGAAAATATTTATACAAATTTAATAATTTACATTGAACGCGCAATAATGAACTTTATTCAAGTAGCAGTAGAATGGCTCAGATACGCGAGCAACATCAGCATATTGTTGTTGTAAAGTAACATTTCGCGCGCATTAGGAGTTTAAAAGGGTCATATAATGCACTAATATGGGTTCATTATCGAGAATGATTTAAGGACTAGATTCAGTTAACGAACGAACAAAATAACAAGAGGGATAACGTTACCTATCTTGCTCACGCGGTGGCTTGCCGATTACACACGACGCTGCCCCGAGCAAGCCCGCCGACTCGAACGAGCTAGACTCGCGGGCTAGAGTAAAATACTTTCAAAGTATTTTGTTGGAAATTAATCCTTATTTGTATCCAAAATAATGATTACAATGTATTTGGCAAAAAAAAATACTTGCAAGGTTTTCTAAGTCTATCTTTGCTTTTGCGATTATGTTCCTTAAAATCATGTGAGTAAATCTCAATTTTCTAGTTATTGTATTTTTATACCCAGTACGTCAGTCCAACCAAGACTCGGTTCGCGTACGTCCGAGTAAAAATACCTTGAAGGTATTGCAAGTATTTAGGGTCTGAAACCTGGTTTACGCACTTTGAAGCAGAAACCTGGTTTTAAAACCTGGTCGCGTAAATACGCACCATCCCTATTTTAGCGGGATTTCTGTCATGTTGCGTTTCTCATAACATAATATATATAATTATTCCTATAAAAAAATTATTACAAGCTATAGATACGGTGATAATATTTAACTCATAACATGTGGAATGGTAATTTAAGTAAATGTTTATATTGTTCTCCAGTCATGAACTTTAAGCGGTTTGTTATAATCTAATCCGATTGTTTTAGATCAATCTGTCACAGGTGGTGGATTTTTTAATTCTCCGAATCAATTTGGAAATGTATCTACCCCAAATCAGGCACAGAAAACTGTAAGGATAAACATACATGAACTTGAAAAGATACCATTAGAAATAGTAGTAATAACTCATATGTGGTCATTATGCTTCGTTTTAGACTCGGCGAGCTTCCCGCACTGCCCCTATCGTTATAAAACAAGCTTTACACTGTGGAGATGATGGCGTGAAAATATGGGGTACCGAAATTCAAATAGTATCCGTGGTAGCTCGTGTAAGAAACATTAGAATGCAAAGCACGAAGATAACCTACACTATCCAAGACATAACAGGCAGAATGCGAGCAGTTTTGTGGATTGATCAAGAAGCAATGGAACAAGATGTACGCACACCCGACACATTGATTTTTGAATTCCCTTTTTAAATCTAAATGGTTTATAGTAATCATATAATTTAGAAGTTTAAATTACTGTATATTTGATAGTGACTGTTTTGGCCTTGATGACTAATTAATTGTGAATTTATTAGACAATCAAATTTTAATGTCCTAACCACCACATTTTTTTAAGTTTTTATTGTAATAGCTAAGTACCTTTTACATTTTAACCATTGATAATTTTCAGGACAAAGCAATTCCTAAAGTTCAGGTTAATGATTACATTCAAGTGTATGGGAACATCAAGACGAATAAAGGGAAGAAGGTCATGATGGCATTCAAAATTTTACCTGTAAGTGATGCTAATGCTATCACTTTTCATTATTTACAATGCATCCATAATAAAGTAAAAATGGAAGCAGATTCAAAGAAGGTGAGATGTTTAATAGTTATGTTTTTTTGTCAACATTGTTTCAGCTGCTAATGATTTCAATATACCATTTATAATTTTCTAGGAGAAAGTTGTCAATAATAACCCAACCTTTACCAGTGGGTTACCAGCTAATTCAATGGTTGCAGTCAATGATAATGGCTCTGTGAATGGACTAAATCCACGTCAAATGATGGTGTTCAACTTGATTCGTGCTTCAACATTGGAGCAGGGTATTAGCAAGCAGGATATGTACACTACTCTAAAAGATCGTATGTCACAAGTTGAATTTGAGTATGTAAAGTTTGATTCCTATTTATTGATTAACCTTTCGTATGCCGCGACTGGCACAGCGACGCTACCGCTAAATGCCGAGAAATATCGTATGTAGCGCGACTGCGCAACTTGAAGTTTTTACATCAATTATCACTTAGATTAGAAAACGTAACTTTTATCTGATTTCTGTTTTTAAAACACCATGAATCTACCTTTTTGTTAGTGCATAATTTATTAGAATATCATCAGTCGAATATCGGTTACAACCCATTATTTCTTATGAAATGGCAAAATTTGTTAGTACTGCGGTAAAACACGGATAATAAAAAGTTAGATATTTTCATTTGACTTTTTTAGTTTCATTGGATTCTTGAATATATTGTGTATGTAATACATAATAAAATAGCTTATTATTTTTCTTCATAAAAACCTTTTAAACACGCACAGTGACTTACGCCAGGGAACAAGGGAAAGGATTGAACATTTCGAATACTTTTGACACAAGTTATGAACGAACATAAATGGTTTGGTTGAATGAGACGATAACTTCATTTAATAGGAACTTTATTCTATGATTCGCAACCTTGTCTGCATGTGAATATTATAGAAAAATGGAAAAAATCGCGTGGAGTCGTTTTAGCGTGGATCCGCGTTTCGGCAGTATAACGGGATAACGCGGATCCACGTTCCGGCATACGAAAGGTTAAATATTCATAGAAATGGTTCACAATAAATTGTATTTCTTACAGAAATATTTTGGAGTGGATGTGCGGTGAAGGTCACATTTATTCAACAATTGATGAAGAACATTTTAGAGCCACAGATGCATTTTAAAAATATATTTTCCATTTTTCCCCAATCTGTTTTTACTTTAATAAAAAATTAAACTACATTGTATTTTGTTCTTAATTTATTTTCTTTTATGTCCTAGTGTTAAATTAATAACAAACTTTATTTTATATATATTTACAGCCTAAATGGACTCAAAAATATATAGTACTGTGTCATCAAATAATGCTACCACTTTTAAGATTAGAATCAGAATATAGAATAAAAGTAAGCATATAAAAACATAATTTGTGTAAAGAATTTTAATGTTTATGTACTTGTATATTAATAAAAAACATTCTTTTATTAATTACCAATAGTACTATACATTTTTCAATCAACACTATATTTACATTCATACTCATAGAGATTTTTCAAGCATAAAAAGAACGGAATGTATTCAGGTCTATAATTCATCTCTGACAGCCTTGTTTAGTACATCTTGTTTTTTACCAGTATATGTTTGACTTTCAAGTTGAACATCTTTTAATTCCTCTTGTTCTACTAAAAATTCTTTAGCAGTCCAAGCTTGTGATCCATCTTTGAACATAAATATAGCTCTATCATCATCAATTAAGTACCTGAAATTTATAAAATCATGTTTAGTGTTATTTTAGCGACAACAGTTATTTGTGAAAACCTAATAATCACAAATGTCACCTTTCTGCCTGTATATGATTACTCCAAAGGCTGGTTTGCCAAATCTTAGTTAATTCTTCAGTTCTAGCTCTGGATGGTTTATTAGCCACTGTTACAAACATCATTAATGTTTGGCCTTTTTTAGTTGCTTGCAAAACTGATTCTGGGTTTGTCATATCCATTTTAGTTAAATCTATAGCTGGGGGTTTTCTCAAGTATTCGGGCAACTCGTCTTCAGGTAGAGGTTCCTCATCTTCTTCCCATTGATCAAAAAGTCTGAAAATTTATGGGACAATGCTTTTTACCTTCTCGTCAAACTGTTACTAAATATTTATATGAGATTAATTGTGATAATTTGTTGACAATTAATATTCTTGCCATAATTTGCCTTAACTATAAGTTGGGCAATACATTGACAGAAAATTAGTTAGGTGTAGAATAGGTAAATAGATGTGTATTACAGAAAAGACTGTAGTCAAAGCTTATTACTCTGCTGAATAATTAGAATAAATTATAACTATAAAATTGTGATATAATTTTGCTGAACTACCGAACTATTTAGATCGTTATGGATAGAGTAAGGGTAGGTGGATTTAAAATATAAAGAAGTTAATTATCTTGTAACTACGTTAAAAAAAAATACATACCTTTCCATGTCAGCATCGCTAAAGTCTCTAATGTCTTTTTTGGCCCAAGTTGGTTTTTCTTCTGTATTGAATTTTTTTCCAAAACTATAGGATGTAAATATCAATAGCAGAAGAAATACAATTTTTGTCATGATTTTATTTAACACTAAAATTGCCGATCAACTGAAAAAGTTCGATTCCTGTAACAATTCACGTTTTTGTCTTGTTTTCAAGTTGCTTTTTTATTTATTTTTTGTAAGTTTTCCCATTAGGTAAGGCAAAGGGTACAAAGTCGAGAGCCTAGTCTACAGTAATTTCTATTCTTTATTAGATCATGATGAATGATAATGAGAGTTGATTTATGAGTAATCAATGGATGATGAATGAATAATGAAATAATCCTTTTGCCTAGGTTTCAGTAAGTGTGAGGTTTTACTGATACCTCGTGGACTTCTGGGATGAGCGTGAAAAGACACCTTCCACTATTTGGTTTCACTTGCATTTGCACTATTTGGTCACCCATGCATGATCACAATCGCTCTATAATATCGATAGTATAGTTTTTATTAATAAAAATCTATCAATAGAATATAAATGTCGCGAAAATTCATACTATCGATTATTTAAAACATGGTAAAATGGTACACAAAATTTCAATAGTATTGTTTCTGTATGAAGGTATAGTAGATTAGATATTATTGTTTTACCTCCCCCTGCTGTAAGTACAGTAAAATCTTAAGCTTTATTCCGAAATATAAATCGGTATACAGACTAGTCGTAATGACATGAATCTGTCGCTATTATGACTGGTCAGTAAAGTGTGGCGTATCTTGCTGAGCTCTTTCCTTTTTCCCACTCACACATTATTTTAAATATGGCGTCGATATCTGACCTTAAAGCGGTGGTCATTATATTGCGGAACAAATCAACAACATGGCATCGATTTGTGACGCCATTACTACTGGCCAGTATATTGATGAATATTTCGGAATACAACCATAGAGTACTTTGAACGTAGTACCATAGCCCTGTTCGTTCATACGTGTATGTTAATTAATACGGCTCTGTGTCTACCAATTATGGATGTGATGAACAAAAAAACGATTTAATAAAAATCGATTTTTCTATATTCAATATTAATCGATTTGTCAATAATCGATTTTAATAAAAATAAATAATCGATTTAAAAAAAATAATATGACTAAAAAAATAACAAATTCAAAACTAAAAATCAAAGCAAATGTTCTTTTAAACTGTCAAGGTAAGGAATAATGAAACCAAATATCATTATTGATAGAAATTCTCAGTATCATTAAAACGTTTTATTATAATAAAAATGAAATGAGCACCCCAACAAAATGACAACCTTATTGTCTCAAAAACTAAACTATAAATTAAATTTTAAAAAACCGTTGTGTGTACTTATGCACGCATGTAAGAAGTTATACTTCTTTATCGTTACCAAAGATTGCTGTGTGCTCATATTCTTTGTATGTGAAAAGAAAGATAAATTTATAAATTATATAGTGACCAGTAAGAAGCATCAAAAGATTTACAGATTTTCTATATATCTGTATACAGAAATAAGTTATATATTAAAAACCATTAAAATAAACTGTTTAACCAATAGTAATGTAAAAATAATAATAATTTATATTATAAACAAATAAAAATACATGCCGACAGTTAACCTCAAATCAATAAAAGCACTTAAAAAGTTTATAAAATAAAAACCACTTTTAAATAAAATTGTTATATTGTTATTGTATAATATAAATTGTTATTATAATTTAATATAAATTATTGTTAACTACGATATATAATTTAAAATCACACATACACATTCATGATTAGCGGCCGACTTCATCCTGCTGGTTTAATCTATGTCGCTTTTGCGGCCAACTTTCGCATAATAATTTTGTATCACACTATGTCGCTTTTGCGGTGAACTTCAACATGATAATTTTGTGTCACACTCAGTGGCATAGCGTAGTGGGAGCGGCAGAGGCGGCCCGCCCCGGGCGGCACTTTTTAGGGGCCAAAATTTAACAATAAATAATAAAAATATTTCAATCATTTCATATTTTTATCGCAACTGCGGCCCGATTGAAAAGAGCCCGAAATTTTTCATTGCTTATTCTGTGACGAATTCAGGGAATCCCCTTTCTTTGAATAATATATTTTAGCGACTGCTGGCAACTTGGTCTATTCTGACTTGCGGGGATTCCCCGTAGTTTATTTTGTGCTTGAATTGTTTATGACTAATGATTAGCGAGAGTGTCTGTGACAATTCAATGAAAGTTTTATTGATGGATACCCAGTTGTGCAATTCACATTGTCTCGTATCGAAATTTATGTTACGCTTTGAAACTTCGTCCCGGGCGGCCGACACCCACGCTACGCCGCTGGTCACACTATGTCGCTTTTGCGGCCAACTTTAACATGATAATTTTGTGTCACATCTTAAAATTTCACTCATCATTTTTTCATAACGCGCCTGAAGAAGTATAAATTTAAAAAAAATGTCACAAATGTCCAGTCCTATTTTACATTTGACTAGTATTAAAATAAAATACTTAAAAAGTAAACGACAACATTATGGTCTCAAAACAATAATATAACGTTTCTTCGAGTTTTTTCATTCGGAGCATAGATTATGAAAATCGATTTAAATGCGTAATTTATTTGATCGTTTCATTAAAATATGATTAATATGATTTTGAAAATCTATTATAAAAATCGATATTATGAATATAATAATCGACTAAATGAAAATTCGATTCTTTTTTAACACCCCTATTGCCAATGCCAATCTGTCAGACGCATAGATAATCCATATAAACGGGAAGTCAGATTGACGCACTGTGAAATTCAGACAAGAAGTGACTAAACTGAAGTTGGAAAATAAAACCTAAAATGCTGTCAGTCGGACTTGTCATGTCTTAAGTTAATGTCACGTTTTCAATCTTGATTTTGAAAATTTACCTCTGTTACAAAGACGAAGTCCACTCAATGCTGAAATATATTATAAAACAAACTTGGAAACTTTCGCTTTAATTTAATACGTGCATTTGACGAGTGTGTGTGTGATTAAATGTGTTCATTTAAAATTTGTATCAAAGTCATTTAAGTATCAAAAATAGTTATACGAACTTTTTATATAAGACTGTTCTTGCTTTTTAAGCACAATGGACCAGAGTGGTTTGTCTCCAAATACATCCAATCAGGAGTTGGTAAATAGTGATAATGAATCAGCTACGGCACTGCTGCAGGAGAAACAAGAAAGAAGAAGTGATAGTTTGAGAGATGTCAGTTTTGTAGACTACATGACTGTCGTAATACTGTGTTTCGTCAACCTCATCAATTATATGGATAGATTCACTCTAGCAGGTATGCATTTTCAAACTTATCTTCATACCAAATTCTGTGTATGCAATGTTTATAACAGTGGTTAACTGCAGTGTTTACACAGCAGTCTTCAACCCTACCCCTGTATTTCTATATTGGCTTACTTATGTTACACATTTATTTTAATCTTGTACAGAAAAAGGTATATTTTATACTCACCTGCAAATTAACCTCCAAAAATTGGATGAGCTTCGAAAAATTAATATCTAATATTAGAAATGAAATCGACGTGAATAAATAAACATAAATAATCCGAGTACTGTTTTGAAACAAACATTGTTATGATACTATAATTAAAGGCATCAGTTTAAAAAAGGCAGCCTCATAAATAGGTATAATATCATAATATTCATTAAATACTAACCATGTAAAGCTGAATTCCAAGTTTTATGTCAAATAGCAGTTTGTATTATTTTCTTCTATTTAAAATTTATTTAGAAAATTATCTTCATACCCTGATTTATTATTAAAGGTATCAAATAAAAGTTTAATTCATTTTATTTACAAGTAAAAATAAAAAAACTATTGCATATGTTATACATAATTTTCGCAAATTCACTCTTTTTGACAGTATGCAATTTTTCATTTCAAAATACTTACTTTTTTATAATCTCATTAGCTTTCAATATGTAAATAGGGCATATAATCTGATATAATAAATTAAAACTGGTTGTAAGAACCCATACTAACTATTAACCAATTAGACTGCAACTTAACCTCTGAATTTTAACCTTTTACACTGGTGGAAAAAAGTATGTATCCCCATCTGTGTCTAAGAAATACTTGTGTGAAGAGTCTTTGTTTTATGACAAAGACTTATAATAATTATATGGGTACTAACAACGTAATTATGTCCCTAGGATTCTATTTCTAAATATAATGTGCAAAAATACTAAAGGATTAATCAAAATTTATTAGTCAATATAAACAGTGGCTACCTATCAAATATATAGGTATCTCCTCAGTTGTTATGTCTGTAGTCGTATCAAAGTGTATTAAAAAGATAAAAGATCTGTTGTGTAGTTATAACACTGATCATGCCAGATTTAAGTCATTTTACATGATAAATTATTTTATTTATTTAATAAAAACAAGATTTATTATTAAATAATTAAAATAATTTAGCCGCCCCGATCTTTTATTGTCTTCGACAGAGGAAGTGTTGTTGTTTTAATAATAGTTCTTTTAATAGTGCTATATATGACCATATGGCTAATACCAAGCTTTTAAAGTGTCTGGAATGTGATCGACACCCACAACAAGGCGATCACTGCAATCCCATTATCTTCAACACCCTATTCCATATTGTAATATGATAAAGAAACCGAAAGACAAGTTATATATATATATATAGTTCTTGTAGTTCTGAAATAAATCAATAAATAAAAAAAAACAGTACCTTCCAGATCCAGAAAATTGAAAATGTTTTTCCGGATTTGACAAGATAATATTATCCTAACCCACTATTTTATGAATTAATTTACATTATTGTCATTTTTACTAAAAATATAGGAATAGTTCTTCTTCTTCATCCAATACGGGGGTTTCTGCAACTGAACGACTTTTAACTGCCTATTTTGTGTATAGGAAAAGTTTAACATACATTTCTTTTATTTTAAATTTACAGATTTAAAGGTAGAATCACTTTTTAGGCCCTCGTCACAGGGACGTAAAAAAGATGTTGTTAGCTTTGTTACTGTCATTGTTTGTGATGGAATGTAAATAAGTAATCGTCAGTTTTTACATATGATAGAAAACAAATTAGGCTAAAATCCATTTTCTGTACAGTTTTGGAGATATATGATAATGTTATATCAAAATATATGGCACTAGGTAGTTTAAAATCAAGACTACTTGTTGTAATGTTTTTCTATTACTGGATAATCATACCCGGGGCTACTCGACAGCCCAACGCCTGGTGCGAAAGCAGCGACCGATCCTCTTATTAAAAAAAGTAATGTATTAAAAAAACCTATAAAATGTATAAAGAGACCGGTTTTTCACCAACTTTAATTAAAACTTTTATGACCAACTCAATTAGAGCTACCGACAAAGTACCGGACCTGTGGACGGTGCAAAAATCGATCCGATTATCGGTTGTGTATGATTAACAATGTGTATGTGTATGATTTACATACAATCACAGACACAACGTAGCCTTTGTTTCTGTAATTGTATGTACGTAGCTTGATTTACGAGAAAAATGAAGATAGTTTTATTCTGGGTTGATTTCCCTAAGACTTGATTTGAAGGAGTTATCATCGATTTTAAAAAGAAACGGTTTCAGTGGCTAACGCCACACGCAAAAAAAAGTGATGACACGACAGGCGTGCCATCAGCAACGAATCGGTTAAGTGACTGGCGTAGGACGGTATTTTATAAGACGCAGACTAACTCTGGCGTTTTAATTTATTATTAGATGAAGTTTATTAACAATATTTATTTTGTAATTTTAATGATAACCAATCTGTATGCCACGTGATCTGTCAAATAGATTTTTATGTCTATGGCTAACAGACTTCATCGTGTAATTTTAATTGTCAACATTTTTATGGCGCTACGTGTATTTCTAACCGTGAGGAGCAATGTTATGTATCTTTAATATATAAAAATAGATTTCAAAGTGAAACTAAAGTTTGATTTAATTTTGTTTGCATTGCTAAAATATTGAAAAAAATCGCCTAAAAAAAAAAATTAATTTTGGTTAAATCAAAAATAACAAAAAATAGAATTCGGAGATTTTACGGGTGCGCGTCTTATTTAGTTTTTATATTAAACAACAACTTTAGAATATGAATATTCTACCTTTATACGAAAAAAATTGAACGAAAACTATAAAAAAAGACTCGCAGGATAAGTTTCAATAGAGTTAAAACGTGGACATAGTCAGGTCCAGAAGCTAGTACTTCAATAATATTAAATATTTTTTACATTCACACCAATTAGCCTAGCCCAAAGGCTTGTGTTATGGATACTAGGGTAACGGATAAACATAGATATATAATATTAATAGAAATATAATATTAATAGAAATATATATAAATACTCAATACTCAATACTCAGGTACAAATGCTTGTAATCATCACACAAATATTTGCCCCTTCCAGGACTTGAACCCAGGACTGTCGCTCCGAAAGACAGGATCGCTACTATTGCATCAAACGGTCGACAAAACAAATAAACAAAAAGAGCAACTAAAATAATTACACCACTTAGAAAAATAATATGAAAAATAAAAATGAGGCAAAAAATAATTTCATTAATGTTCAAAATATATCAAAGAATTTCCATATAATAATAAAATTTTCAAACTAGACTAATTGTGGTAAGTATACTTTTTTTTTTTAGTAATTTCGCTTAGACTGTCTCACAATAGAATCTCGTAAGTTTTATTTAACCTTTATACTTTGCACCGAGCTACGGCCGCGGCCGTAGAAACTTATTATTGTTACGTTCTGTCTGATCGTCATAATATTATGTTTAGAAGTTGTCTATTAAATATTTTGCAGTACAGGAACCAGATTTACCTTACGTTTACGTGTGTGTGAACTTAGCAGATCATTGTCCAGCAGATCAAAATTAAATGAGAGTTCTTTTCGCATGCAGCTGAGTTCTATAGTTCCTGATACTTTTTAGAAATAGTTCTGGCGTTTTTACCTCGAAAAATGTCACTTAAAAAAATGATCTGCTAACTTCCCGTAGCAGATCATTTTGCAGCAAATCATAAACAAATGCGATTTATTTACGCATGCAGCTGAGTTCTATAGTTCCTGATACTTTTTAGAAATAGTTCTGGCGTTTTTACCGAGAAAAATGACAATTTACTAAATGATCTGCTAACTTCCCATTTCTCGTAGCAGATCAATTTGCAGTAGATCAAAAAATAAATGTGAGTTCTTTTCGCATGCAGCTCAGTTCTATAGATCCTGATACTTTTTAGAAATAGTTCTGGCGTTTTTACCTCGAAAAATGTCACTTAAAAAAATGATCTGCTAACTTCCCGTAGCAGATCATTTTGCAGCAAATCGAAAACAAATGCGATTTATTTACGCATGCAGCTGAGTTCTATAGTTCCTGATACTTTTTAGAAATAGTTCTGGCGTTTTTACCGAGAAAAATGACAATTTACGAAATGATCTGCTAACTTCCCATTTCTCGTAGCAGATCAATTTGCAGTAGATCAAAAAATAAATGTGAGTTCTTTTCGCATGCAGCTGAGTTCTATAGATCCTGATACTTTTTAGAAATAGTTCTGGCGTTTTTACCTCGAAAAATGTCACTTAAAAAAATGATCTGCTAACTTCCCGTAGCAGATCATTTTGCAGCAAATCGAAAACAAATGCGATTTATTTACACATGCAGCTGAGTTCTATAGTTCCTGATACTTTTTAGAAATAGTTCTGGCGTTTTTACCTCGAAAAATGTCACTTAAAAAAATGATCTGCTAAATTCCCGTAGCAGATCATTTTGCAGCAAATCGAAAACAAATTCGATTTATTTACGCATGCAGCTGAGTTCTATAGTTCCTGATACTTTTAAGAAATAGTTCTGGCGTTTTTACCGAGAAAAATGACAATTTACGAAATGATCTGCTAACTTCCCATTTCTCGTAGCAGATCAATTTGCAGTAGATCAAAAAATAAATGTGAGTTCTTTTCGCATGCAGCTGAGTTCTATAGATCCTGATACTTTTTAGAAATATTTCTGGCGTTTTTACCTCGAAAAATGTCACTTAAAAAAATGATCTGCTAACTTCCCGTAGCAGATCATTTTGCAGCAGATCGAAAACAAATGCGATTTATTTACGCATGCAGCTGAGTTCTATAGTTCCTGATACTTTTTAGAAATAGTTCTGGCGTTTTTACCGAGAAAAATGACAATTTACGAAATGATCTGCTAACTTCCCATTTCCCGTAGCAGGTCAATTTGCAGCAGATCAGAAAACAAATGTGAGTTCTTTTCGCATGCAGCTGAGTTCTATAGTTCCTGATACTTTTTAGAAATAGTTCTGGCGTTTTTACCTCGAAAAATGTCACTTAAAAAAATGATCTGCTAACTTCCCGTAGCAGATCATTTTGCAGCAAATCGAAAACAAATGCGATTTATTTACACATGCAGCTGAGTTCTATAGTTCCTGATACTTTTTAGAAATAGTTCTGGCGTTTTTACCGAGAAAAATGACAATTTACGAAATGATCTGCTAATTTCCCATTTCCCGTAGCAGGTCAATTTGCAGCAGATCAGAAAACAAATGTGAGTTCTTTTCGCATGCAGCTGAGTTCTATAGATCCTGATACTTTTTAGAAATAGTTCTGGCGTTTTAACCTAGAAAAATGGCAATTTACGAAATTATTTGCTAACTTCCCATTTCCCGTAGCAGATCAATTTGCAGCAGATCTAAAACAGGCTAAACAAGTCTCAGGGCTAGAACTATTTCGCTTTTAACATATTCTTATGAAAATTGCAATGTGCAATCAGGAACTATAGAACTCAGCTGCATGCGTAAATAAATCGCATTTGTTTTTGATCTGCTGCAAAATTATCTGCTACGGGAAGTAAGCAGATCATTTTTTTAATTGTCATTTTTCGAGGTAAAAACGCCAGAACTATTTCTAACAAGTATCAGGATCTTTAGAACTCAGCTGCATGCGAAAAGAACTCATATTTGTTTTCTGATCTGCTACGGGAAATGGGAAGTTAGCAGATCATTTCGTAAATTGTCATTTTTCTAGGTAAAAACGCCAGAACTATTTCTAAAAAGTATCAGGAACTATAGAACTCAGCTGCATGCGTAAATAAATCGCATTTATTTTTGATCTGCTGCAAAATTATCTGCTACGGGAAGTAAGCAGATCATTTTTTTAATTGTCATTTTTCGAGGTTAAAACGCCAGAACTATTTCTATAAAGTATCAGGATCTATAGAACTCAGCTGCATGCGAAAAGAACTCACATTTATTTTTTCATCTACTGCAAATTGATCTGCTACGAGAAATGGGAAGTTAGCAGATCATTTCGTAAATTGTCATTTT
The DNA here is from genome assembly GCA_927399485.1 of Calamotropha paludella. Classification (NCBI taxonomy): domain Eukaryota; kingdom Metazoa; phylum Arthropoda; class Insecta; order Lepidoptera; family Crambidae; genus Calamotropha; species Calamotropha paludella. The sequence goes on along the minus strand of OV656813.1, from coordinate 14,023,474 downwards.
TCTCGGTAAAAACGCCAGAACTATTTCTAAAAAGTATCAGGAACTATAGAACTCAGCTGCATGCGTAAATAAATCGCATTTGTTTTCGATTTGCTGCAAAATGATCTGCTACGGGAAGTAAGCAGATCATTTTTTTAAGTGACATTTTTCTAGGTAAAAACGCCAGAACTATTTCTAAAAAGTATCAGGAACTATAGAACTTAGCAGCATGCGTAAATAAATCGCATTTGTTTTCGATCTGCTGCAAAATGATCTGCTACGGGAAGTTAGCAGATCATTTTTTTAAGTGACATTTTTCGAGGTAAAAACGCCAGAACTATTTCTAAAAAGTATCAGGATCTATAGAACTCAGCTGCATGCGAAAAGAACTCACATTTATTTTTTGATCTACTGCAAATTGATCTGCTACGAGAAATGGGAAGTTAGCAGATCATTTCGTAAAGTGTCATTTTACTCGGTAAAAACGCCAGAACTATTTCTAAAAAGTATCAGGAACTATAGAACTTAGCTGCATGCGTAAATAAATCGCATTTGTTTTCGATTTGCTGCAAAATGATCTGCTACGGGAAGTTAGCAGATCATTTTTTTAAGTGACATTTTTCGAGGTAAAAACGCCAGAACTATTTCTAAAAAGTATCAGGATCTATAGAACTGAGCTGCATGCGAAAAGAACTCACATTTATTTTTTGATCTACTGCAAATTGATCTGCTACGAGAAATGGGAAGTTAGCAGATCATTTCGTAAATTGTCATTTTTCTCGGTAAAAACGCCAGAACTATTTCTAAAAAGTATCAGGAACTATAGAACTCAGCTGCATGCGTAAATAAATCGCATTTGTTTTCGATTTGCTGCAAAATGATCTGCTACGGGAAGTTAGCAGATCATTTTTTTAAGTGACATTTTTCGAGGTAAAAACGCCAGAACTATTTCTAAAAAGTATCAGGATCTATAGAACTGAGCTGCATGCGAAAAGAACTCACATTTATTTTTTGATCTACTGCAAATTGATCTGCTACGAGAAATGGGAAGTTAGCAGATCATTTCGTAAATTGTCATTTTTCTCGGTAAAAACGCCAGAACTATTTCTAAAAAGTATCAGGAACTATAGAACTCAGCTGCATGCGTAAATAAATCGCATTTGTTTTCGATTTGCTGCAAAATGATCTGCTACGGGAAGTTAGCAGATCATTTTTTTAAGTGACATTTTTCGAGGTAAAAACGCCAGAACTATTTCTAAAAAGTATCAGGATCTATAGAACTCAGCTGCATGCGAAAAGAACTCACATTTATTTTTTGATCTACTGCAAATTGATCTGCTACGAGAAATGGGAAGTTAGCAGATCATTTCGTAAATTGTCATTTTTCTCGGTAAAAACGCCAGAACTATTTCTAAAAAGTATCAGGAACTATAGAACTCAGCTGCATGCGTAAATAAATCGCATTTGTTTTCGATTTGCTGCAAAATGATCTGCTACGGGAAGTAAGCAGATCATTTTTTTAAGTGACATTTTTCTAGGTAAAAACGCCAGAACTATTTCTAAAAAGTATCAGGAACTATAGAACTTAGCAGCATGCGTAAATAAATCGCATTTGTTTTCGATCTGCTGCAAAATGATCTGCTACGGGAAGTTAGCAGATCATTTTTTTAAGTGACATTTTTCGAGGTAAAAACGCCAGAACTATTTCTAAAAAGTATCAGGATCTATAGAACTCAGCTGCATGCGAAAAGAACTCACATTTATTTTTTGATCTACTGCAAATTGATCTGCTACGAGAAATGGGAAGTTAGCAGATCATTTCGTAAAGTGTCATTTTACTCGGTAAAAACGCCAGAACTATTTCTAAAAAGTATCAGGAACTATAGAACTTAGCTGCATGCGTAAATAAATCGCATTTGTTTTCGATTTGCTGCAAAATGATCTGCTACGGGAAGTTAGCAGATCATTTTTTTAAGTGACATTTTTCGAGGTAAAAACGCCAGAACTATTTCTAAAAAGTATCAGGATCTATAGAACTGAGCTGCATGCGAAAAGAACTCACATTTATTTTTTGATCTACTGCAAATTGATCTGCTACGAGAAATGGGAAGTTAGCAGATCATTTCGTAAATTGTCATTTTTCTCGGTAAAAACGCCAGAACTATTTCTAAAAAGTATCAGGAACTATAGAACTCAGCTGCATGCGTAAATAAATCGCATTTGTTTTCGATTTGCTGCAAAATGATCTGCTACGGGAAGTTAGCAGATCATTTTTTTAAGTGACATTTTTCGAGGTAAAAACGCCAGAACTATTTCTAAAAAGTATCAGGATCTATAGAACTGAGCTGCATGCGAAAAGAACTCACATTTATTTTTTGATCTACTGCAAATTGATCTGCTACGAGAAATGGGAAGTTAGCAGATCATTTCGTAAATTGTCATTTTTCTCGGTAAAAACGCCAGAACTATTTCTAAAAAGTATCAGGAACTATAGAACTCAGCTGCATGCGTAAATAAATCGCATTTGTTTTCGATTTGCTGCAAAATGATCTGCTACGGGAAGTTAGCAGATCATTTTTTTAAGTGACATTTTTCGAGGTAAAAACGCCAGAACTATTTCTAAAAAGTATCAGGATCTATAGAACTCAGCTGCATGCGAAAAGAACTCACATTTATTTTTTGATCTACTGCAAATTGATCTGCTACGAGAAATGGGAAGTTAGCAGATCATTTCGTAAATTGTCATTTTTCTCGGTAAAAACGCCAGAACTATTTCTAAAAAGTATCAGGAACTATAGAACTCAGCTGCATGCGTAAATAAATCGCATTTGTTTTCGATTTGCTGCAAAATGATCTGCTACGGGAAGTTAGCAGATCATTTTTTTAAGTGACATTTTTCGAGGTAAAAACGCCAGAACTATTTCTAAAAAGTATCAGGAACTATAGAACTCAGCTGCATGCGAAAAGAACTCTCATTTAATTTTGATCTGCTGGACAATGATCTGCTAAGTTCACACACACTACGTTTACCTATTTATATTAACCTTGACGTTTAAAAAATTATCAAACCAATACATTCTGATGTGCAGATTTTTCTTAAAATCTCATTTTTTTACCGCCTTAACTGCCTGCATTTTTTACATAAATACGCGTACCTACTACATACAAGTACGCGCCCAAGTAAGTACGTGCGTACGTAGCGCGTACTCATACATAAACGAATACCTAAACGGGTATTCGTTTACGCAGCCAACTAAGTAAGCCAAACAACAATTAATACAGTGACAATGAGTTTAAATACATAATTACCGAAATTTGGGTATTATGTTTGTATGTACGTAAACGTAAAAAGTAAGACAAATCTTAAAACGCAGTTCATGCCTGAAAATCATAATGATGCTAATAAATAGTTTTAAAAAGTTAAAAAATTATTAATAATGATTATTTATAATATAATGTCATCAACTGTCAATATGCTTTTGACAGTTGATCGTTAAATTCGCCTTAAGAATCGCTGACGGGATGGATGACATTAAGATTTACCATATTATAGTTAATCATTAATAATAATTTTTGAACTTTTTAAAACTTTTTTTTTAACTTTTTATTAGCAACATTATGATTTTCAGGCATATTGTTTTATATTTATAGTAGCGGCCCGTCCCGGCTTCGCACGGGTGGACAAAATTCTTTAATTTTTTTCTATTATTAAATATTTTTTCGTTAACGCCATCTAGCATCCGGTAAACGAACTACTTGCGGTTAACACGTTGCTATGGTAACGCATATACAATGGAAAAAGAGCGGGGGGAAAGCGGACAGACAAACAACAAATTTGTGATCTTAGATTATAGATTATGAATATTTCCATCATATTCTCCCGCAGGACAACGGGAGGTCCGGTGGGACCAGTAGTAGTAATCACCACCATAGGAAATACCACCCCTAAAGGTAAACACCATGTAAAAGCAAGTTATCATTAAAAATCACAACATTATATAACACTAGTGGACCCAGCAGACGTTGTCTTGCATGATATTTTTGCAATATAGATAAATAACCTAGACACCGACTGCAGCGCCATCTGCCGGGCTGATTTGAATCTAAACCATTCTCAGATCCCCTTGAACACACACAAAAAAATTCATTCAAATCGGTCCAGCCGTTTAGGAGGAGTTCAGTGACATACACACTTACAGAAGAATTATATATATAAAGATATTATTTTTTTCTTATTTTTATTGTTAGATTATTCAGTAGTGACAGTGAGTGATAGATAATTTGATTGAGTTTCGTTCGTTTAGTATTAATTTGTTTGATTTATAATAACTCTGCAATACACTGGATCTGCATTCTGCCTGCCCTTCCAAAGGAAAGAATGTCTGCAGGACGAACAAAGGATTCATTTTTGCAGTACTTCACAGAACTGCCTGCATCTACAACAGGGGGTGGTGGAATAACCATCAAAAAAGTTTTAATTTCTATCTTCCCCTTACTTATCCCAATCACAAAAGAATTCAATTTTTAAAAGTATGTAAAACACTGTTTAAAACATGTTAAAAAACACGTTTTAAACATTTCTATTGAAAAATTTATAAAAAGTTTATTTTCAACTTGTTTTTTTTGTTTGTTGATTTAAACATGTTTTGTTCTTAAAAAAAACTGTTTTTTTATCCAACCCTGGGCGTTGGCCTCGAGAGAAATCAATTACCTTAGAACCTAATAAAATCGCAACGTGCTTAAATACGAGTGAAATTGAATCGATTGTCTTTGATAGAATTGGTTTCAAAATTTAGTCTCCGTTTCGGCTCTTGATTGTCATTGTAGGAGGAACAACATAAATTTAAAAGGTTCTAGTAACTCTAAATTAAAGAAAAAAGATAAACAGCTAATAAGGGCTGACGTCACGTAATCAAAAGAATAATCTTCAATGTCTACTCACGTGCGAGGCGTGGGTGCGTGCCGCTTCTCTGCTGTGCGGTCTGCGGTGAATGTGGGCCGGTGATTCAATACCTCGTTTTAAACACTTGGAATTCCATTCAAATTAATTTCTTGTTCATTTTTGTACAAAGATGGTTAAGGGTTAAAAATTTTCTAATATTTCGAGACTAGCCCATCCTGTTGTTTCTTTCGTCAAGTCAGCGTCGACAGTTGTAATTATCATCAGATCCTAAAAGAATAGAGAACTTCTTTTCAAGTCATAAACTTGAGTTAGTAATATTATGTCACAGTAATTATTTTATTTGAATATTTATTCTATTGAATAGGGAACACCTATTTTCGATTTAGTAATGAACCCAAGCACATAAATGATTATTTATAATATTTACGTGCCCCTCACAAACACCCCGCATATATACCCCTCATATTAGAGCTAGTTTAGATAGTTAAAACCTAATCCTTTTGGGAATTCGTCTCGTTAATTTGGTCAGAACACGAACTCAGGGGTGATAACCGCGGGGAGTGATTATCTTGTAATTTACGCTTACTCTCTGTTATAATTTCTCTCTTGACCTTTATCTAACTAAAAGTCAATTGCTGAACACAGATATGTGGTATGTGTGGAAGATGGTACTTTTAATTTTCTATTGATCTTGTGTTTTCTAGTATGAATTGACAAATGACCCATTTAGTCATCATTACACACACGGTTAAGCAGTAAGGGCTTACATTTGTAAAAGAAGGGAAGTTCTTTAAAGGTATGTGTAAAATAAAGATGATTCATTAAACCTTACTATGGAGATATTTACATTCTTGCTAAAGTATCCTGATTTACTAGAAAAATATTAACTTACATACTCACAGCACGTTTTGAGGTAGGTCAAAAATAGAATCTCATTCATCATTATTAGAGATGCGCCGAATATTCGTTTTGTATTCGGTATTCGGCGTATTCGGCATCTTTTCCACTATTTGTATTCGGCCGAATTATTCGGTTTTGGTGCCGAATATATTCGGTTCTATTTTCTTGGCTACATGACCCGGTAAAGAACTAAAAGGCACAACTTCTTATGTTATAAGTCAAAGAAATACTATGCAAAATTTGTTGAATAAAGCTAATAAAATAAAAGCGATTAAACTTCAAGTCAAAACTTATTTTAACCCAAAAATCAACATATTTATTTCTTAAACTTATCAGCTTTAAATCATGATTTATATTTTTAAACCTCCATACAAAATATATTTTTAATAAACACACCTAAGTGGTAAATATATAATAATAGACTAGACAGGTAATCTAATTACAATAACAGAAACTATAACAAATAATAGAGAAATATAATAAAAGAAAAGCAAAAAGAAACACTCATATTCTAATATATAATTAATTATGGTGGTAAATAATGGTGTCAGAAGCACCAAATTCTCAGTCCTCTCCGATGAGAGCCTGTTTCGTTTTTCTTAATATAGGTTTCCTGTTTTCAAAAATAATCGTTGTAAACACCAGGAACACTTTGAAAAGCTGTGGCTAAATTAGTTAAATGTGCATATTTCGACTTATGTTTTGCCCACATTTGTTTTTTTTAAGGTAAATGACTTTCAACTGTATAGCTGTCCAATTCTACGGCGATTGGCCTTTTAGGATCATCCGAAATTACAGGATTCGTTGAGACAAGTTCTTTATAACAGTTCCACATGAGATTCCTCTGAAAAGTTTGTAATATTTTGAAGAGGTCTTCCCCTGTTTATTACAACGTCATCTTTGCTTGAGCTTCAGCATCAGAGTCGCTTCTTTGAATGGCTTCTAGAATAAGCCTACTTTTACTAATTCGCAATTTTCGGGAGCATAAAATCTCATTCTAAATCGCGAGTCTAACAATGTAGACAAGTATTTGTCTTCTTCCAAATTTCGAAAACGAATTCGAACTTCTTCTTGTAGCATCTGGACATATTTCTGAAATTTCGGGCTTTGTTAAATATTTCATCAGAGTGTTACTGTGGAGAACCGCTATGTCGAAAATGTAGAACTGCTAATTTTGGTGATTTCTTCAAACGGTGAGGTACGGTCCGCTCGTCATATTGCCAGTAGCGTATGCCAAATGTTAGAACCTATTTACGCGGCAAAGCAATGAAATGGTAAACCGAATAATTCGGCGGAATATCCGGTTCGGTAAAGGTTAAACCGAATACTATTCGGTATTCGGTTATTCGGTGAAATCATTATTCGGCGCATCTCTAATCATTATATAGCATAGGACGTAACTCGTTACCACACTTTGATAACGTGATCTTGATTATCAGTCATAATGTGAGTCATGCGCGGCAGTCAATAACTATATTATAACATAAACTTTAATTAGCATACGTTTATTATTGCGTAAAAATAGAAATCTTTGGTATTTTGCCGGTAAACCAGAAATTTGAAGGTTAGGTGTTTGGGAATATAACGGAAATTAATTTCGCATTATAATTAATAAGCGTGTTTCAGCTTTTCTTGATCCTCATGTAATCAATGAAGTTTTATAATTTGTTTTTAATGGGTTTCTGGGTTACACAGTAGGTAGTTTTGTGCAAAAGAACTTGTAATAACCTTGACCCTTGTCTTATAATATTGTGGTATTTATTGCCCCTTTAATTCATTATCATTATACACGAGATAATTTTTCATCAACACCATAATATTTCTGTCAGACCTTTTATTTTAAAACTATCTTTTTGGGTCTGTTATTTACAAAATTACTTATGTTTATAAATGTAGAGATTTCTTTTATGACGTGCCAACGGCAAGCAATGTCGTTTTGAATAATATTGATATGATTAAAGTTTTTCATAATTGAGATAATTCGTCTACTTTTTAGTAATGACACCTCTGGGTGATCGTTCACCATGACACATTTTTCTTAAATACCCCATTCCATATTGTGATTTGATAATGAACACGAAAAAATATGTGAAATGGCGCGAAATCGAAAGAAGTTAAAAAAAATAAAGTTCCAAAATCAAGATAATTCAAAAGTTGAAAAACTAGTTATATATATATATATTAAAGTTAACCTAAGTCAAAATAAATCTAAATTAAGAACATATATCAAAGGAATAAATAAGTTAATTAAACTGAATAAAATCCAGTGTTGAAATGTATTTTAAATAATCAAGTATGTACTTATGACATTGTTGCTGGTGGCAGGGTTTTTGAATTGGATATTTTATTCATAAGCATAAACCACAATACCTAGCCCAGTAACAATGCAGCATGCTTGCACACGAGTGTAAAACGCGCAATGTCATGCAGGCCCCAAAAACCGTTCTTTGGCCATACTTATTTTTACCATGTGTTATTTTATTAAAATACAGTTCTATTCCGTAGTTGTATTTATCAGCTAGCAATTAAATTGACAGATATTTGTTACATTTATATATTTTTTTACTCGTATAAGCGAGTTCAAGGTTTACGAACTGCATTGAATCAATAAGCATGTTTAACTCAGTATATACATACACTTTACAATAAATAGTAACTTATCTTTGATCGCTTCGATTCTCTGTTCCGGGCGATACATTAAAAGCTATCTCTAAATATTGATTAATATAAAATGATGCCGTATGCATGAACTAAATCTCACTATGATTATTATTATAATTACTGTCACCCTTTAGGAATCAAGTGGTTGGTGTGTGCTCATCGTTTAATGAATAAAATATGGGAAAGCTAACACTACGCGTTGTTCACTGCGCTCAGTGAGGGGTTAAATATGTGGTATGCGAGGGGCTTTTAACAGAAAATACATTTTACACGGTCATGATGACTGTGTTGTAACACTGTGACTGTGTATCTGTTCGAACAGTTTTCTCGCATTTTATTTGTCGACTGTCGACCTGTCGCTTTTTGAGACATTCTATCTCCGATACTTTACTTACTTTTTTATGGTTTATCGTCAAGTCACTTCGTAAAGGCACATCAAAGCCGCCAAGTTTAATATAATGGGAACTCATAAAACTTTAAACGTTCTAAGAACTTACGAACGAGCTTCGTATGATCTTGCCACGACACTTTGTCATTTAATTTTTAATTAAATTAAGTATAGTATTCCGAGCCATCTTAATATATTTTTATGAAGCTAAAAATTTTGCTTTTCGAAAAGAAGGCACAAGTCACACAGAAGCTAAAAATATATTCAATGGCTTTATTTTAAATTATAAAACAACTATTGTTACGAAACCCAATCCCCACAACGCTGTATCGCAGACGGGATCGTTGAAGGGATCTGTAATAGATTTAGTGGTGGAAAACTATAAATGTTACTTGCTTACTTAACCCGACCATGGCAGGTGTCTAAAATATAGCGATCTTAAATGTCTTATGGGAAAAAATGTTTGGTAATGCGATTGAAATGTGAGTAGAATTAAACTAAACCCCAGGGACTGTTAACTATTTACTGACCTCCGCGTGAGGTCCGATTATTTCGAATGGTGTGCTCTCGGTTATCTGTTAAGCTCTCTTATAGATACGGTACGCTTAAGATTTTTTTAACGAGGTAAAAAAACCACAGCCATATTTGACTGTCTCTTTTTTGGGTTTGTTATTAAAAAGTGTATTAAAGACACACTAAGATAAGGGATAAATAATTTGACATTGTTCATTGGTTTAGGTTTCATTTTAAAGTTAAAACTTTATACATATAATATGATTAAGCCAACATTTTTTTTTAAAGATGAAGGCAGGTAGGTACTTAATGAGAAGCACACTGTAGTGTCTTTGATTCGATTTAAGTGATTGACTGCAGCTGCGTGCATATAAATGTAGTCTTATCTTTGTATCGAAAACTCCCGAGTCGATCAGTGAACCAAAACGCCCCATCTCCTTTCTTCGTTATCATGGAGTCGTTATAAATAATAAAACGAGCGAGATAGGTTGCTCACCAGAGTTCAGTAAATACAGTGAGATCAGAATTGAAGCTCATTTCAAGTGGTCATCGAGACCAGTCGATCCCAATTAGTTACGGAACGGTAAGTCATGCCAGGCGGTATTTAATAGTATGCTGCTAGAGTAACGTTTAAACGTTAATTGCACAAACTTCTTGGGTGGAATGTTAAACCAACTAAATATTTTTCCTTTTCCCTAGTCTATAACTACTATTATCCTCAAAGGTAGATAATTTTACAAGCTATTGTTACATTCACCTGTCCTGGTGTCTGTTACGAAATCTTGCAAGTTACGACCATTTTCCGATTGACGATTGAGTTGAAAGTTGGCATGTCTATGTTATATCACGTGACAATGCAATATTATGATAGCATGGAGCTGATCTGATGCTGGAGATGGAAGGTTGCCATATCAACTCTGCAATGAAACGACGCAACCCCATCGAATTTGGGGTCGTTTGATTCGTATTGACGAATATTTTAATCCTTTAAGATAGTTAGGGTCTGATGCTGGAGCTGAAAGGTGGATAGGAACTTCACAATAAAATAAAACAACCCCACCGGTATTTTAACTTTTTAGTCCGTTTTATTAACTTGTAATATTAAAAGCTTGTTTGTAAAAAGTATTTTTTAAACTTATCTTATATATTATTATTCTGAGACATTTAATATATTCTGATTGTTATGTCTGGATGGATTTCTTGTGTTTCATTAAATAGGTTATTGCACAGATAATCTTTCTTATAGGTATGGTATGTATTGCAACATTATAAAATTGTAACACTATGGAATCAAATATTTACTTTGTAGTTATTTACAAACCCAAAGTATTATGATAAGAAATACAACTTGCTTCCATTTCAGTGACATTTCAGTTATATTATCATTTGTTTATAATATATTTTTTTTTTTTTTGATCAACGTCAAAAAAACTGTAGCGTTTCATTTGAGAGTGATTGACACACTCGTTTTCAAATTAGGCCAACCACGGGTCCTGTATATTATAAAATTAATCATTTTTCAGCTAAGAATTTGGCATCTACAAATGTTGAAATTATAACTACTACACCACTTACTACTTAAAAAAATAGAAATTATATTTTCTTTCTTGTATAAGCCACAGTCATTGCACTCTGTAGTTTTATCTCTTATATTGTTTGCTGTCATGTGCTAGTATTTATTCTGTGCTCGTGCGAGTGATACTATCAAAATAAGCAACCGCTTAAGCTTATTGTTCTAATCTTGATCCACATCTGCTTACATGTATCTGTGACTAACACATATTACATAGTTGGTTTTGCTTTTAACACAATTGCACTGTGTTTAATATTTCCTTAGTCGCTGGAACTTTTGCTTATATTGGCTTATGAAGAGAAAGTAAAAGTACCTTTCCATTAGTAAAAGAATGTAAGCGGCGCTGTTTTAAATTTGAGTTTCGATAACATTGCTATCTAAATGGGCAAAGTTTTGTATTTCTGAGATAATAGTTACCGTGACGGATGTTAGTCTTTTTCTTAAATTGATAAAATATGTCAACGCATTTTTTGCCGGCTCAGTCGGCGCCTGTCGTTGATAAGGACCACTCGATTGATTACCTTTACGCTTGAACTACTTTCTAATTATATATTTAAAAAAAAACACGTGTTTTTGTAATAATAGAGATAAAGATATAATGAATATTGACTATTTGCCGTCATTTAACGGAAAGTTTTTTCCATTGTTTGAAATAAGGTGACAATTACCGAACTATTGTTACAATAGATCCTTGATTCTTAAGGCTTTTGTTATTCTTCTGCTAATATCCGTTTTTAAAATAGTGTTTTCAAATAGCTGTGACCAGTTGACTAAAAAGTTTCTACAAGGAAATGTTTTGTGTTATTATTTTGTTGCTCGGGAAGGTAAACCATTATAAAAGATCTAAATTTAACAACCAGGATGTTTCCACTTCTATTGAGGTTTCCGATTATTCACCCCTTTGATGTGGCTAATGCTACAAGTATAAGTTATAACATACATTGACTTGGTCCTGGTGTTCCCTATACTTGTTTCCACCCAAAATGTTATTACTTCGAAATCGTTAATTAAGATAAATTTTAACTGTCAAAGAAAATATTAAACTATAGTTATGGATCAAATTATTTTACATTGTTACAAGCCGAATCACAAACAATATAAAATTATAGGCTTCGTTTAACGTAAATATGGGTAGGTTTTATTTTATCTTATTTTTATACATTTACAGTAATTACTATTTATCTTTTTCCACAAAATTGTACTGACACCATGCAAGAGTGCGGTGCGTGGGTGTCGAATGCTTTTTACTTTTAATTGACAACAATTAAATTGATTGTAGATAATAAATAGATACTAGTTTGGTATGTACGTCCATTATTATTAATTTATTACGTTATGAATGCGACTATTACTGTGTTATTTTTGTTTCAACCAAAAAAAAAACAAGACAATACAAATATCCATAAACAGGGTTTAAAGGGTATTTATATACTACATACTTTAATATTAGTTCGTAGAAAATACAGAGCAAAGCTAAAATAGCCGTATTGTCTTTAAGATATTCATATTACATGAAAAATTTGAAATGAATATACGGAGAAACTAATTTTACGTTGCGGTGAGTTTTAATATTTTATTTACCAATTTGTAATTTGGAGAATCTTGGTTGTTTTTTTCCTCCTATAAAAGACGTAGGATTAGACATTTACAAAACAGCTTTCCGGGGTTTAAGTAAGACCATGCTTTGATTAAACGAATTTCATTTCAACCAGAATCACTATTGCCTTTGTGCTTTGCTGTGAGTTAAAATTTGCTTACTTTGACTTCGTGAAAGTGGTTCCGTCAACGCGACTGCAGCGATAGGGTTACGTTGGTATGTTCCTGGAAAAGCCACTTCTTGTATCGGGTTTCACAATGAAACTGTAATCGGTAATTGTCAAGTTTCCACTGTAATTATATTGGAAAACATATACGTGTCGAAGTATTTGAGAAAGAGGGGCTCTTTATTTTTCAAATACGTCGTTAAGTATATCTTTTTCAATCTGAATTTCAGCGCGTGTTGAACGTAAACTTATTTATTAGTGTATTATCGAATTTTGTCCCTTGAATAAAGTAGCAAATATATCGTTGCTATAAATTTAAATTAAAAACAAAAGAATTGTAACGCAAAATTGGAGTCTCGCATAGTCTTATGTAAGTGATGGTCTTGACATACATTTTTCTGTGTTGCCGGGTACGCTGACTCTACATACATGTTGGCAAACGTTCTGGTTCACTAAAATGACTATAAATAATATTATGTTTGCAATATTATATATCATTTACTTTACTTACTTTATGTTTTCCTGATAATTGTACTGATAACACTAAAGCTCATAATTAAAATTAATTGGTTTTACTTATATAAGTGCATAAACATATTGGACATATAAATGCCCATGAGCAAATATGTAACTTCTTTTTAAGTAGTTTTGCAAGTGCAGAAATAGAATTCGTGATAGAAATCGAGTAAAGAATTTGAGAATAAACTTTTAAGTTGTAGTATTGGACCTGTTTCGAACATTACTGTCTTGGTGAGGGTTTGATAACTATCATAAGCTAGCCAGCTCTTCAGGTACATTTTATAGTTTATAAGGTCTTGCTATTAGTAAAGATTATTTATATCATCAATTTCTCCGTGTTTATTAACGAAGTATAGCTAGTTTTATAATTTTACTTGCATAAATCTGTTGATGTAAAATATTGCATGCAAAACAATATTTTTGTCGGGAAAGAATAGTTTCAATTTTATCCTACTCTGCGAGGTGTTACCGGTGCTTTCAATTCGACCCCTGGATTGTTCCTTCATTTGCAGTTGGTAAACACACGACCTACCTCAGTTTATCCAAAATGTATGGGGGAGAATTCAATTCACCATTTGACATTTTGTTGCTGTATTGGAAATCCATTTTGTTGGAAAAGAAAGTTTATTCACTGGAAGTGCCAAGTTATTAAAGATTTCTTGATGCTCCAATTGCAACCATAAACCTATCATTGGAAAGGTGTAGGCTGTTAAGCCTCTTTTCTGTTACAACTTTGCAATCCAATGTTATATGTTTTCAATTTCTCTTTAAGTTTTTGAACTGTGTTTGACACGGAGTTTTGTTATTTAGGAATAAATAGAATAATTAGTAGCTGTATGTCTTAGTACTTGACAATACAGTGCCTTTCATCATCTCATAAAAATACAGTAACCTGCAGCGTCACGAGTCACGGTGTAGCTACGTTTCGCGCCACATACTCTCGGAAATCTGATTGGTCGGCTGTAATGGCGTGATGCCGTCCCAACCGGCGTGTATGCGGTCCCAGCCGGCGTGTAGTTGGTGATATGATATCGCGAAAGTGCTGCCACCACTTTACGTTACGTTATAGTTCTAGTGGTGACGTAGATGAAAACTCACGCCACGCCGCACCAACGCACACCTACAACATCGAAGGTCACCTGTTTCGCGATGAGGATGATGTAAATCTAACTAAAGCCGCAAACGTGGAAAATTAACGGTTTCTGTAATTATAATCATATAGATTATATTATCTTTCGATTTAGGTACCTACTTATAATGATAATGCATATTTTTTAAATTTATTTATCGCAGAAACATATAGATATGAAATAACCGCGAGATCTTTCATTGCTCCGGAATGAAGTAGGTAATTAATCTATTGTGTTAAAGTAAAGGTCTTTAATAATTTGGAAAATTAAATATGACCCCTTATAGCCTTCGTCATATCATAGGGCGTCGCAAAGCAATACACAACGTTATTATTATATTATTTACTAGACTATTTTTTACTGTTGCAGAAGTGTTTTTGCTTGGAAGAACCATTAATAATAGAGGCTGTAATTTATTTATTTATTTATTTATTTAAAGAAACCAACAGCGTTACAATGAATATTTGTCTTTACATACATAATGAAAGTAAGGCTAATGACAGGTCTCTCTGAATTTACAAATAATAAAGCCTCACAGTGACGGTAGTTATCCACTAAGTAAGTTTTACAATACATAATTACTTCGATCGTCGTAGGCAATGAGTAATGTTTTACGAAATCGTAACTTATGGTTACTTAAGAAATAGATTATAATTTTAAAAATTCACAGAAACTCATTTATGACCTTTAGTAACAATTTTCATAAAACCAATTTAAACCAAAATTAAAATACAAAAATTTAAAGTAAAAAAATTTACAAAGAGTTGAGAGCGTTAAAAAGATTATTTCATTCTGTGCGTTGCTTCAAATTAGAGTTTTCTGCAATTACATATATATTATGTGATAAATTTAAGTTATGTTATATTTAATAAGTTAGTTATAAACAAATTGTACAACAAGGTATTCAGATTAAACTGTAATCGCAGTGTAGGTACAATGCGTTGTTTTCGTTAGAACATTAAACACTAATTTTATGATTTGTTTTGTCTAATCTTATTCCAAAAACATATAGGTAGTTAGTTATTGATGTGTTAACGTGTGTATCAGATTAGAATATGATATTTAGCAATAATACTTATTACTGCGCTGACCAATGTTATGCTTAAGCCTGAATGTTTAAGCAAAACACTCTTTGTTTTATTAATAGGCAGGTAGACTGGTTTTCCGCCTATTTTGTTTATTTCACTAAGGTTAAAGACCCGATTGACCTTGAACTGATCACGAATTATTTACTTACTTACTACAAAATAATTTATTTAGAGTTTACGTAATATTCATTCAATTTTATATGCACATAATAATTTTTCGTATGTAGAGTCTCGTATTAGCTAAAAGTAGATTTTACTTTTGTCAAATTAATATAAAAGGTTTAACTTTGTGTTACTTCTTATAAAAAGTAAACATTTTAACAGCTGTGGTGTATAATAATTTGTAGGTTCAAGTTCCAATTAAAAAAAGGTATCTTTCAATATAAACTCGAGGACGAAAGTGTTTTATGAATGTAACCCCAAACAGGAGAAAAAATAATGATACAAAGTAATTTTTATGAATGCTGGAGTCTCAACAAATAATAAATGACCGAACAATAGGGAATACTCTGTAATAAAAGGGATGATTTATTGGAATGTCAAAACGATAGGACTGATTTTATGGAGAATAAATTTCTCACAACACTCGTTTTTAAACAATATGAACCTAGTAGTAGTTTTGGAATTGACTCTCCTCCTTTTAATTTCTTTAAAACTTTACTTTTTAGAGATAGGCAGAAAGTACAGTTTATAGTCACATGGAAGGCAATTCATGATTATTAAGTTCAGTACTATTTGAAGAGGTGTTTCGCATTTATTAGGTACTTATAAAATGCTAAAAATAGATTTTTCGTATTATATAGATACCTATATTGTGATCGTGACCTTTTATAGAGAAAAAATAAATATAACCAATGTAGATAAGCTATTTCCATGATATTTAATAATTGAAGATTAAACATTAAAATAACGGCGTTTCATAGCATTTGTAGTATTAGCATTTGTACTATTTGGACAGATGTCTGACACGTATCGCAGCTTTAATACTATAGGGGCACAATTCGAAAAAGATGATTGTTGGAAAAACACCTTTAAAAATTTTTTAGCCCCTGTATTGTCACAAAATCGGTCATAAGTAAATTAGTAAAATAAACTCGTACTAGGATAAATTTAATATGCGATGAATATTTCATGCTTAGTGAACATGCTCTTATGATGTTTTATGATTTTGCTTTCAATAGTTTAATTTACTTATTACCGATATAGTATTAAAGCTGCGGTATATTATGAAGATTTCTTATACTGATAACAAGTGAAAGCTCGTTTAAGTACGATGATTTTTCCTTTGCCTTTTTCACCATATCTGCTCTATTTAGGTATTAACTATTTACTTATCTCTATCAGACGATACCAAGTGTTGAGCCGCACCCTATAGCCGCTCCGTTTTATCAGTCACCATTCGCCAATAACATTTGCCTGCCTATCAGAACATAGTCCTTTTTATTTCAAAACTAAATAACTTTTACTTATATCATTAAGAATTAGGTAAAGGTTTATAGTATGAATATTAAGTAATTTATAGCTAAGTTACGCTGCTGCTGCTGTAAAAACTACAGTAATACTTTATGTTTCACCATTAATTTGCAAGCTCCGACAATAAAAAATCTATTAAACTGATTTAAACTTTTATCGTAATTCGTCCCAAATACGGGTTTGGTAATGTCATTTGATTTATTTTGTTTTTTTTGTCCAGGAGTACTAACAGATGTTAAGACAGAGTTTGCAATCGGCGATGATAAGGCCGGCTTCCTTCAAACGGCATTCGTCGTAGCGTACATGATCTTCGCTCCCATCTTCGGTTACCTTGGTGACCGCTACTCCCGACGCGCCATCATGGCGTTTGGAGTCCTGCTCTGGAGTATGACCACCTTAATGGGGTCTTTCATTACCGTAAGTGCCCTTATGATTAATGTCTTTATAGCTATGTGAGAAAAAAATGTTTTAATTGATATTTTTTATGGACAAGGATAATCTTCCATTAGGTAAGCTAGGCGCATGAAAACAAAATTTACATTGGTCGTGAGGAAAAATTTTGTTTAGTTATAAAATAAATATTGAATATCCATGCATCGCATCACGTCTCAATACATTTACGCTTATTAATAGAAGTCATAGTTATATACTCTTGTCAGTATTATCTAGATGCTGAGCAAAGCAAATAGCTTAGCAAGTTGTTGTTAGTAGTCAAGATAAGACACCGCACAATAAAGTCACTGTTTAGGAACAGCCTTAGTCCCTCATATTTTTAACAATGTTCATTTTACAGAACAGTAAAAGGAGGTAAAGTCGCAAGTGGCCGGTACCCGCGTAACCTCAAGTATGCGTAACTCCGCACACTTAGACCTTCTGTTTACTCAGTCGGGATCTCAAACTTTACGCGAAACAATATAGCCAAAAATAGAAAAATGCCATTTTGTGTTGTTTTGGTAACAATGATAGTCGAAGGACTTATTTATCCAAAGGGCATATTACTATCGCTTATTCATATTTTCGGTTATTTTTATTAAAATTGTAAATTGATTATATCGAGTTCTTGGAAATGAAAAAAAGTTAAATCGCCCTTATTTTTGAGATGTTTAAGTGTAGATTTCAATGTGCAGTTTCGTTTTTTAGAATTTTCTTAAACCAATTATAATTAAATTAAATTACTGAAAGCTTGCTTTCCGTTATACTTACATCTTGCTCGCTACTCGGTAATTAATGCACCTGATTACGTGTTAATAATAGATATCGATAAGTAGTACATTGAAGAGATATACACACATTGCAACCAATATAGCACATTGGTTGAAACTAATTTCAAGAAAATTGTCTTTTTAATTTAAATATTTTTATTGCTTCATTTTATTAAAGGTAATTATTTTTGTACAGCAATAAGTTTGTAAATTAAAAAAAGTGATTACATGATTTCGAAAACTACTTTGGAAAGCAAAACCATATTGACCGTAATAAAATTGTAATGAAAAAGATAAAATATTAAAAGTTTAGAAAAAAATTCAACTTGCCTTAGGTGCCTCCTGAAACAAGTTTATTATTTTCTAGTAATATCTCTTTTGAGTGATTAAGTTTTTAAACTGTGGCCAGCTTGACTAAGATATCGATAAACTATTATTACGTCTTCCTTGATTCACTTTAATGTGCTAAAAATGTTGTTTGTAGAATTTCACATGGTTTGCGTTCTTCCGCGGGCTGGTGGGAATTGGCGAGGCATCGTACTCCACCATTGCTCCGACGATCATCGGCGATCTGTTCGTGGGCAATGTCCGTTCCAAGATGCTGGCTATCTTCTATTTCGCAATACCAGTTGGCAGGTAAATAAGAACAATATATAAGAGATTTCGAAAGGCTCATTGTCAGCTTTGAGTTAAGAAGTGAAAGCACAATTCAAGAAAGAATAGTTGGTTGTTATGAACCTTTCTAGATTTTAAGAAAAAGAAATGTAATCTTTATAGTTGAAAGGCGGGTTGGAAATCGTAGTAAAAGACTAGTTTGCTAAATATGCCACCGGTCCATGGGAAGGGGGTGCTGGGAGCCTTCACTACACCCTTAAGTGGATGGTGAAGGTGAAGGATTGGTGCTATTTTAATCTTCAAGATATCACAAGACGTATTCTCAAAAATACGGGTTCATCATAGGTAAAGATGAAATTTAATTAATAAAACGAAATGTATCGTAGATTGTATAGTTTCTATAAGCCATTTTGATTTTACCTAATTATTTTACCACGTTTTTCTTATCTCACTTTTCTTATTTGTTTGTTTGTCTGTCCGGGCAAAATCTTGCAACTTAAATTTGAGGCACTTTCCGATAAGCTAGAAAGCTGAAACTTTCAGGATAGTTCAGAACCCGATGACAATGCACTCTAAAGCAACTTTCAACTTTCCAGATGCACTTTCAGGTCCACTTTCGGCAACTTTCACTTTTGTATGGGGCTTATCCGATTGTTGCGTAACACATGGTTACTTCGTTGAGTTAATAATTAAAAAGAATAAAATAATTATACTAGATTTAAAAAATCTAAAAATCCCACGTTTTTCAATGTCCTAAAAAGAATAAAATAACCCTGCGGGGCAAAGCGAGGGGCCACTCAAAACGTGGGGGCACATCTTTACAATAATCGGCATCAATGCATGTCATTCATCTCTTTAAAATCTCCTCTTAGTAATATGCGCCCCCACGTTTTGAGTGGCCCCTCGCTTTGCCCCGCAGGGTTATTTTATTCTTTTTAGGACATTGAAAAACGTGGGATTTTTAGATTTTTTAAATCTAGTATAATTTTTATAGTTACTAAAGTAATAGCAATTTTTACTGCATTTTTAAAGATATAGAAACAAACAATCTTGTTAAAACCATTTTTTCTAAAATTAGTGACTGCAGTTCAAAGGAGGATCAAAAATTATAATTTATAACATTTACGCTTGTAATTTATGAATAAAGAATATAATAAGGAATTACAGTTGCTGAAAAATACAAATTTAAGCTTTAGGGAAGGAAATATTTATTCATTTTAGTTTTCCCTAATAAAATTATATGTCAACTACTTTATTAAATATTTATATTTATAGTATGTATATAATTTTATGCACGTTTATTTATATTTAAGTTTTGTTCGTATGTTAGTATATCACCTTAATTATTTCCTTTTTAAGTTACACAGCCATAGCTCTAGCTTCCTTATTATCCTCTCCATCCTAAGGGTGTCTGGAAGAGATCACTTTTAGCGATAAGGCCGCCGATTGTTACACGTTAGATTTAAGCAATTATCTGTGTTTGTGTTTCCTTCTGTTTTTGTGGTACACCACAAAATAACAATCAATAAAGTGTTTTTGTATTGTATTGTATATATTTGGACAATTTACTATAGTTGTTTTTGGTGCGATTTTTTTATTAGAATTAATATTTTAAATTGCTATTTTCAGCGGTATGGGATACATAGTAGGGTCGGTAGCGGGCGGGGTTGCTGGCGATTGGCGGTGGGGTCTCCGTGTAACGCCCATACTGGGAATAGCCGCCGTCGCCCTTATCGTGTTGGTTTTGAAGGATCCTGAAAGAGGGGCCGCTGAAGACAGTCACATGAAGGCAACCTCCTACAAAGATGACTTGTGCTCCCTTTTGAAGAAGTAAGTTGATATTTAGTTGTATCATTAGCAGTTGAGACACTTAAGTTAAAATAATAACATAGGTATGTTACCTCAGAAGCCTAGCGTAGCGTTATAGTGTTTGACCCGACTTGCAACAGCTCGTGGGTTCAAATCCAATGCAAAATTAAACGTTTTCATAGATTTTATGTCTACTTAGACGCTTTATTTAAAGCTAAGAATAAAAATACAATTAAAATATAATTCAGTTTATTGAAAGGTTGGACAGTTTTTGCTCTCTTCTGTTTAACGTCATATACCAGATGTAGACATTTATTAGCAAATTTAAATTTTGTTTTTATTTTTTTTAAAAGCAAGAATAAACTCACTGTATATAGGTATTTTAGCTAGTTTCGATTCTTATCGTCGTATGGATGGCTGGGGTAACAGTCATTGCAAGCCGATATTTTTAGCGTCGTTATAGTTTATTTTTGTCCATAAGACTCATGATTCGATCAGACTATGATGTCACGCGGATATGAAATTTGTATTGTATCTACATTCAGATTAAAATGTTGTGTGGCGCTCGATCTTGATTTCGTAGCGTATACAAAAAGTAGACTCATTAAGTAAGTACCGTCGACAGCGTATTGTGTTATACACTCTTGAAATTAAATGATCTCTATTACATAGACATAAGGTTGATCAAAAGATAAAGTGTGTATTGAAGGTTTCTAGATTTCCTAGATCGTAAAATCCTATTGTTCTGTCTTCGCAATAATACAATCATAGTGTATCAGTTAGAAGTTAGTTAGCCTTTAAGCCCAGATTAAATATTGTAGTATAAATCGATTTGTTCTTAATATGCACATGTAAACTTCACTACAACGCCATATATTCCTAATTTTTATATGTATCAAATTTAACTATTTATATTTAATTAAGTATTTGTTTCGATAGCATTTGGTTTAAAAAAAATTGTGGCGTTTTCATATTCCAACTTAACCACAACTGCTATTGTTCACACAAGGCTTGTTATTTAACATAAAACTGAAAAAAATCAAGTCTTTGTCATCTATTACATCTTGTCAGTCTAGAATTGTCAATAAAATATGAAAAAATAATTACTCGAAGACTATGGCTTGACACCGCTTTACACATTGTGTGTAATATAAGTAACTACTCGTATGTAATACACTAACTTGTCGTTATCGTTTAACAATTCGCGTATTTCAGAGTGGTACAGTCAACGAAAAAAAATAAGCGAACGATTGAGCCATTCGTTCATAACCATTGGCAACAAATATATTGCTATTAAAGAAAATATTTTGTTTGTTATGTCAAAATATTTGCAATATTGATTGTTGTTATAAAATTTAGCTATTTTAAAGTTTTTCATTACTTAAATTCTATTTATGCTTATTAAAAGAGAACGCGTACTGACGTACAACCCCTTATTGTGAATGTTTTGGTATCATTTTTGCATAGTTTCTCCCTTTATTTTTAAGCATAATATTCCAATAAATGTAACATTTTTAAAAGTTGGGATTAAAGAAAAATCCTTAAGTAAAATCATAAAACTGTTGTCAGACTTGCCATGCGTAAAAACATCGAATAATCGTTTTTGAAATCAATACTCGTATAGCTTCCGCCTATATGTATAGCGTATTATTAAATGAGACAGGGTTTAACTATTTTTACAGAAAAAATATTTCGGCACGGGTATTTTAACCGTGCTTGTCATCACTTAATGGACGATTTTAAAATCGCAGCTGCACTTTTGAATGCTTTCTGAACTCAATATAAACTCGGAGAACGCAGAGCAGTATCTCGATATTATTAATGAACGACTGTTCTTGCAAAACACCACTGCAGATTTAGTAGCACAATTGAACTTGAACAGGCGTAGTTCCTCTTTTATACCAATTGATGGTACAACCATGCCATTTCCAAGGCCGTCCATGCAGGATTTAGTGTTATTTGCATGTGGTACATACCAAATAAGACAGGCGAGATCATATGCGGGTGAGAAATATGCCGGGAACAAATAAAATCGGACTAGAGGGTGTGAATCCTATGTTAGTCCGAGCAAAAATAAAGTCTCGGCATTCTTCAGCCAAGATATATTTCGTTTTATCGTTAAAGAAAGGGATGTAAATGGACGTGAAGCAATATTAAGTTACTGTTGCAACTGCATTGTGGGGCTACGAACTGTTGGGTGCTGCTCGCATGTTATGAGTATTATCTGATACTTAGGGTAAGCTCGTCATGATGGCATGACTAGAGCTGCTCCTTACTTAGTTGAAGTTATTTTAAGAGTGCCTTAGGTTCGTCTATATTATTTTAAAAATATATTCATTAGCAAATCAAATAATTGTTTATTTCTACAAACAACTTATATAATTGTTTATTTCTAAATCCCAACATTTAAAAAACTGTTAATTCATGTAGTAATTCCCAATTATATTATTTACTAATTGTATAAATCTCAATGCCAAACATGAAAGTTGTATACCTATACAAAATTCCCATAGTGCCCTGCCATTCTCCTTTAAATCTTGACCATGCCTAAGTATGCAATTTTAAATAGCTATCCTGCGTATTTCTCATTAAAATTTGAAATTATCTATTTTGGTGTTATCAGTACGAAAATATTTCTGTACGTCTCTTACTTGTCTCCACCGTTTTTGATGAAATCGCATGAGAGAGATCAACAGATAAATATACCCGGAATAGAAGTTCTGAACATTAAAACCAAAATAAATTTTGATTCAATAAAAAGGTATTGTCACTTATTTGAAAGACTATATTACTTAAATACTAAAGTAGTTGTATCTTGCTATTCCAGTCCGTCATTTATGCTGTGCACATTTGCGTTCACGTGTGTCACGTTCGTTACTGGCGCTCTGGCGTGGTGGGGGCCGCAGTTCATATACCTCGGACTCAACTTGCAGGAAGGAATGAATATGTCTTTGGAAAGGTATGTTTAATGATATTAGCATTGAAACAAGTTAATTGTCAAGTAACAAAAAAGCCCTTGCTTCAGATCCGTCAATTTTCGTATTAGCCTCTATGCTTTATTTATCTATTCCCGGTTTCTCTATTTCTTACTGACACTCCTAACTCCGAAGAGAATAATGAATTGGAATGCTAGTACACGAATCGTAGTAAACGATTCATAGTTTGAGAAGCTCGGCCAGTATAAATAATAACATCCCTCTCTTGAGCAAAGTAATAAATTAGAGATTTCATGTAGTATTATTTTTACCACGTTTTTTACTACGTTTTTCTTAACTTGCTTTCTTGTATGTTTGTTTGTTTGGGTCAAATCTTGCGATCGATTTTTCGACCACTTTCAGACATTCAATTGAGCTGACATTTTTTATATAGCCTTGCTTACGATGACAATACAATATTTTAAAGGTTTAAGACTAAAAAGTGTTAAATAAATTATCATAAAAAATATTTTTAAAAACCACGTTTTTCTCTTGTTATTTACAATACAATACAATGAAATCTCTATTTTATTACTTTGCTCAAGAGAGGGATGTATTTTACTGGCCTTTATACTGGCCGGACTTCTCAACCGTTCTCAACCGGGATCGTTCACTACGATTCGTCTAAGTTAATAAATTAACTGAAATTAAAATAACTTACATGTTTCTTGTTATAAAGTAGTTCAAAATAAGTCAAACAATTTAACCTCACTTCTTTTGTGACAAACTTCACTTATGACCCGCAAATATTTAGTAACTCTTTTTCCAGAAAAATCAACAGGTTCATACTAAAATATTTCAAATCTTAAGATTTTTTATTTCTCAACTTTGCTACAATATCATTGTCGTTGTGTTTTACCGCGAGAATGGTTCAATGTTCGTAAAAACCACATTCAATGACCCTGTTTAATTATAAAAGTAAACATAGCCATAATAATTCTGGCAATTTGTTAAATAAAAAAAGCGTGAAATGCAGGCAATTTACGCGGGAACTATAAATTATAAAACCGCTGTGTGGGTGCAGCGTGTCATACAAGTTCGGGCTGGTGTGTATGTTCGCGGGCGCGCTAGGCGTGCCCCTGGGGCCAGCGGTGGCGGGGCGGGTGCGCGGCGCCTGGCCGGACTCCGACCCCGTCATCTGCGGCCTCGCGCTGCTCCTCTCCATGCCTCTCATCTACTTCGCCCTGATCGCCGTCTCCGCGCACGCGGCGCTCACCTTCTTCCTCATGTTCCTGGGCATGGTCGTTCTCAACACCACCTGGTCTATCGTCGCCGATATTGTGCTGGTGAGCGATTTCTGCTGCCGCTCGCATCGAACTCATCATTCGGCTGTCATGTGATTTGTATATAATCTCAATCTTTCGGTAGTTGTATGGCGAGACTCGTATATGTTATGTGGGTAGGTAAAATTCTGTTTATGTAAGCTATTTGATGAGCCTTCGGTGTGAGTGACCGTTGCCACAGAAACCGCCCATCGACTCGATGAATTCGATAAACAAATATTAAAAACACAATATTCCAATGAGAATACAAATTAATAAAAACATAGTCATGTCATCCATATTAATTTATTTAATTAAACTGGATATATCATCATGCTATTTTCATATAGAGAATGCCGCTTAAATATACGTATGATAATAAAATTAATTCTTATATTATACACGCAGATAAGATAAATTTATAAACTATAAATTTGAGTTCACAAGTTTAAATTGCTAAAAGTACATCGCTGAACAAATTTGTAGTTTATAAATTGTGTCCTGGCGTCATCATATTACATATTATATATGTAGCATAACGCATGAAAATATTTATAATATTATAGTTACCCAAAAGCCCATTATTAGCATCGATTGCGGAGCAACGTTACCGATGCATGTTATGTTACCTTGTCCTAAAGTCAATGAAATTGAATTAGGTGATTTAAAAACTAAAACATTACCTAGAATCGCTTTTATATTATAAACAAAAATAATGTTTGTTTTATGTGTGGTATAAAATGTAAATACAAAGTCATTGACACCGGGACAAAGTTTTTAAGCGAGCTCTGATGTTGCACGAAGGGTGTCGTTAATCTTCGGCGGCATCACGATGGCATCGGGTCTATTGGGTGTGCCGCTGGGCTCGTGGCTTGGCGCGGGACTAGTGAAGAGCTACCCGCGCGCCCACCCGATCATCTGCGGCGTTGGTTTGCTGCTGTCCGCGCCCGCCTTGATCGTTGCCATATCGATCTCCGACCAATCCTTCTACGCTCAATTCGTCTTCATAATGCTCGCTGAAGTCACTTTGAATCTCAACTGGGCAATAGTGGCCGATATGTCGCTGGTAAGACCGAACAGAAGATTTTTTTTTTGCTTTTTAGTGTACAATAGGCTCAGGTGCATGGTGTGGCGATTACTAATTCGCTTGGTTTCCCGTGCGATGCATGATGCCTTTTTGACATTTTAGAAGTAGAAAATAATATTTCGTGTGATGATATCTCGCAACTACTGGCGCAATCGTTTCCAGTATCAGGTGTATGTACAGTAGATAATATTTGCAGAATTAGCATGTTGTAATTAGTCAATTTTTTTTGTTGCTTTTTATAGCATGAATTGAAGCAGTCTCCATTCGCACATATTCATGGATCACTATTGCCTAGTTTTGAAAATATCATTCTAAATAAAACTATTAAACATGTATTTTATTCTCATTGGAATATTGAGATATCTAATACTCAAGTCGTATGGGCTAGCTTCAATTTCTCATGAACAGCGACATCTATCGATAATTACTTGAACTAAGTCTTTTGCATGCTTGAATATTAACCTTATATTGTAGAAATGTGTGTGTAGGTGGCGTTATAGTGTGAAATTACGAAATAAAAATATTTTCCCCTGACTATTCTAAGCTAGTTTATCAGCATTAAATAGTGAAGATAATATTTATAGTCGCGTATACTATACTAAAGTATCTTATTTTGTAAATATTTGAAGTCATCATGTTTTATTAAACGTTATTTTTTAACTCGAGGAAACTAATACTTTCTATCGTTCTTTCAGTATGTAGTGATTCCACCACGTCGCTCTACGTCGGAGGCCTTTCTAATTTTGATATCACACATGTTTGGGGATGCTGGAAGTCCTTATTTAGTGGGAGTGGTAAGTTAATATCTTTTCATTTATTTGATTCATTTCAATAATTTAATTTTAAATCCTATATTGATTGTAATTTTCATTTGACAGAGGAATCAAAACCAATCCCTGAATAGTCCTTCTACTTCGCGCTATCGTAATAAGTATGTATGAGACAAATTAAGTATAATGTATATAATTTGTTTCAGATATCTGAAAGTCTCAAAAAGTCATTATCGCCTTCACTAGAGCCGAGTGCAGCTGTGCAATTTAAAGCCCTACAATACTCCTTATTCGTGACGTGTTTCGTTGAAGTCATTGGAGGCGTATTCTTTCTGCTCACTGCTATTTATATTATCAGAGACAAATTGAAAGTGGACCGAGCCATTGCTGGTATGCAGTAACAAATACTTTGACCTTGCAAACTAGTGCTTTATTTTAGATTAGATTTGAATTACGCTTTTATTGTTGAATCTTTATGTTGTTTCAGTTAACGCAAAAATTATTTAGTATGTAGGTGAGTGCCCTAATCACAATGCTGAATGCTTTCCGTATGCAACCTTTGCTAGGAATTCATGTTGTAGGATATTTTATAATGTTATTTCAGTGTTTATTTTTATCTTTACAGAAGCTGAAGCCCAGAGGAGAGAGCCATCACATAGTTCAGCACAAGAAAACACAAGTGAATAGACATTTGTAGTAAATTATCAGAAAGAGTATATTATATCCAACACACAAGATTAGAAGAATCTAGTGTTTCTGTCAAATAACTGTAAAAGGAATCTTCTTATGATTACTCTTTATCATAGTTTTATAAAATTCCCTTTTGTACAGTTAGTTGATTGTAACAATAACAAAGGAAGACTGATAAGAAATTGCTGTATGCATATAAGGGTGGGTTATGAAGTAATAGATGCAATTGTGTAAGAAGTTTAGAATAATTAAGGGTTTGGGAACTAAAGCCAGGTAATGTTGGTACTGTTCACTACTATTGTCTTTATCAAAAATATCTTCAATGCTATTTCTGGTTACCTCATATAATTTTTAAGTTGTTTTCTCATTTGTCGCCTAAAGAGAATAGATAAAAGCTCTACCAGCTGTTAGATAAGAGAGATACCTAAAGTAACATGAATATAGGCGACCGGTTGCTATTGATGCCTTAAGTTTTGGCCCAGCTAATAATTATGTAATTAGCAAGTTAAGGTTTTGTATTAATTTTTTTTATTGTCTTGATATAACATTTTATCCCAACAAACATTCTATGAATCTTGATAATTGCAGTAACAAAAAAATATTTATACTGTTTAAATGATTCAACTTTATGTACAAATTAGTAGAAGATTCCCATTTAACAAATTTAATCACTAAGTTTGATAATTTATTTAATTTTGTATCATCACGGCGATGAACCAATAATTTTATAATCAATGTTCCTCAATAAATAATATTATTGTAGCTTTACAGTGTAGATTCAGCTATACTATTGTACATACTTCAAATATATCTTGACTGTGACTAATCCAGTCTTTCCGGTAAAGGAGATGTCATTAATAACTTATGCAGATGTTTGATAAGTGTGTTAAACGGTATTGAATATGTAAAGACTGATTGCAATGATTGATTGCTTTGCTTAGGCTATTTGGTAATAATAACTTAACAATTGTTTATTATAAATATTACTTAAACTGTCATGGAATTGAAACAAAATATAATTTATTTTTAAAATGTATTGTTTTATTTAAGTTTCACATTTATTTCTAGTATCAATCAACAAATCAATAATATATAATTGGTCAATCTTATCACAAAATTCAGTATATTCGGTGGTTTAATACTTTTTAGCAAAATTCAGGTAGTAATCGACTACATTCCCCAAAGAGAACACAGTCAAGATGAGACAAAATAATTTTGTCAGTAAAGACATGACAATTTACAAATCATCACAAATTAAAAATACAAGGTTCTACTAACATCATGTTGTTACATCAAAAAGTTGTACTGACAAAGTTACTTAATCTATTCTATCTATCTTAAAATTCACTGAGATTAAAAAACTTCTTCAACAATGAGGATTTCAATTATCCTTATTTAACATTGTAATTATACAAAATCAACAAAACAAGTATGTAATTAACAATGGAATGACTTACAAAACTAATTAAATGGTAATTTTCGTGGCAGTTGTTTCATGTCCAGTTATCTATAAACGTGCTTAGGATCAACCAGTCTAAAATTCAGATCTTATGTTACTTCAATACGCTCAATGCTTCGAAATGTCATGGGCTAACCAGTGCTCGCACAATATTTTCTACAAAGGTATATTGGCAAAGTGCAATCTTTAAAAATATACTAGAATGTAAATCAACGGTTTTGGTACTGTCTAAAATATGCTTTTTAAATACTTTAAAACCGATATAGGAAATATGTATATATAATCATCAAAGGTTCTTATTTAAGAAAGATAGGCTTTCCTCTCGTAATTGTTAATAGGTGGGCTGCTGCAGTGTACCTACTGACTTATGTTTTAGAACTGCATGTGATGTATGGGTTGGTAATTCACCATTGATATTAAGTGCTTATGCATGTGCATAGAAAAGCAGTGTCACTTTTATTTTTATTCTACAGAGCAATGGATTGCATGCCTAATGCGTACAAATGCGCGTTATCATCACGTCTGTACCGATTCACGCGCCAGACTGAATTAATGTGGGTATTAAAAGGTTTCAAAATACTTAACAACAAACAAATCTAAGACTATTTCTCTACCCCAAAGGGTAAAGGTGTATGTTAAAGGCAGCGATTAAGTCACATTATTAGGCGGTTTCAATAGCAGAGTATCTGCCCGTTCCGAAACATAAAAGGTTGGAACGTAAAGGTTAAAACGTACATAATTTATGGCAATAAGTTCTCATATCTTTAATGACCCTATGACAATAATATAAGAAAGTATCTTATGCAAATACATCCACCATTTGAATGCTCCTATGACCATATGCTTTAATAACAAAATGTAAAATTTAATGTGGCAATATATCTATGACAAGTATCAGCCTGTACAAAAAAACTAAATAAACTCAATATAAATAAATTATTAATAGTTTACCTTACAAGATCCATTAAAAAATATCGCAAATAAACCAACCTTTGACATATAATTATCGGTAAACAGGGTGTTGGATAAAATTTATTCAGATTATCAATTGTTCATTTTGTCCTACTTGTGTTGTTAATGGTTTGTAATGACCAATACACTTTTATGTTTCGGGAGGGAGGGAGGAGGCCTTCGAAGGACAAATTAAATCTTATCAAAACAATTTTCCGCCTCTTGTCCACGCAAGGGACTATGGACCCACGTCGAGTCCCTATATGCGCTTAGTAAATGTATTTAACTCATTCATTTCCACTTTGGAACACAAATGACATTTATGAGGCAGCATTACAGTACAAAATTAATAACAATACTGAATAATAATCATTAAAAAAATATCATAATGGCACATTTGAGGGAAAATTTATAAGCAACTTTCCGCAAAATTGGAGTCTTATAATATGAATTAAAAAATATTAATTAAAATACGTCATAGAGATTTTTTTTATATAAAACTAGGTAATCAAAAGGTAAAATTTGAAATCTTAAAATTATTCATAACAATGTTTCATAATGAGTTTGATTTTTGTAATACTAAAGAATGAATTAAAAGGTATGAAAGAAATTTTATTCATTCTTCTGAGCAAAAATTACTAAATACTATCAGTAGCAGAGCTAGTATCATCAGACTTATTTCTGGAGTGTAAGGCTACTCTCAGTTTTTTGGGAAGGGGTTCACAGGAACTAAAGCTGTCGCTGTGGCCGCGCTTACCCGCAGCTACGAGCCTGATCACTGTTACACTTTCCATACCAGTGTTTTCCTGATCTGACGCAGATGTAAGCGATAATTGCTTGAAATTTACCAGTGCAGCATTGGACAACATTTTTTCAACTTTTATTATAACATCTGAATCCTAAAAATAAATATATAAAAAAATTAAATTATGAATAAATGAGAAGGTACTTAAGTACTTGCATTATGGAAGTTAGAAAAAGCGACTAGGTTAGCGCCCATCCAGATCTAAGACAATATTTTAAAACTATTTACAAATTTTGCTTGTTGAAAGAAATCTGGCTCTCTAAGTAATGGCTACTTCGCCAATTAGATATACCTGAATCAACAAGTAGCTGCTCTGGCATAGGTCTTCCCTATGAATGAAAATACTGGGAGAATAGGCCATAACCCATAAAGCGGGTCAGGCGCGGATTGATTGGTGCTAATGGCAGACATAGTAGAGACCAATAGTTTGGCGTGCCTTCTGAACCATGAAAGAGCTCAAAATAGCAATAGTTTTGGTGTCATCTGAAGAATGTGGCATAACAAGCTTTCGCAACGGTTCAGTTCCATAACACAGACACATTAGCTATTTTATTACATAATGTGAATAATATACTTTAATGATTATTATATTACCTGCATCCACGTATGGTTAAGGATTTCTTCAAGAGTTATACGTCTTTCAACTTGCACTGTCAGCATCCTTTTCATGAGAAGTTTGGCCGGCAAACTTATGCCCTTCCAATGTGCAATTGAATATCGAAACTGTCCATTTAAAATTTGATCTCTCAATGACATTTCCTTGTAATCATTTGAAAAAGGCAGATATCCCACAAGACTAAAACAATAGGTAAATACAATAGACCATCAGGATGAGGGATAAAGTGTTTGTTGTCTAGCAGAAGAAGTAAAAAAAAAAATCTAGTAGATAACCTTGTCCTATAAATGTATGATGACTAATTTATAAGGGTATTCTAATTGTTTTATAAAACAAAATTTCTTCACAACAAAATATACAAACCACACAAATAAAATAACTCCCAGACTCCAGACATCAACTTCATGGCCATAACAACTCTGTCCATTTGCCCTCAGAACTTCTGGGGCTAAGTAAAGAGGTGTTCCACACATGGTTTTCATAAAGGAGTCCTCGCCAACGAATTTGCTTAGTCCAAAATCTGTTATTTTGACTAGAGTCTCATCCTGTATACTCTCCAATAGCACATTCTCAGGCTGAAATGCAATAATGCCAGCATATTATTTTGTGTTAAGTTAGCAGTACATAAATACCTTTTACTACACTTTACCACAGTTTTTTAGGACTGTAGTCTTTTTTGTTGGCTTACTAATGTACTACAGTATAAAAACAAACTCTTGCAGTTGATCATCCTGTTAATGTCAGCTTATGAGACATCGACTAATACCAGAGCAAGAAAATACTATATTGTATTAGATGTCATTTTAATCCTAAGAGTTACTTGTTTGTAATTTCATTGGTAACTATGTATATCAAAAGATAATATATAAAATTTCAATTGGAAACTTTACTAAACTTACTTTAAGGTCTCTGTGTGTGATGCCTTGAGAGTGTAGGTACCTGACTGCTAGCACCATTTGTCTGAATAGGAATCTGGTCAGCTGTTCTGTTAGGTGACCATGCTTAGTTATTCGGTCAAAAAGTTCTCCACCTTGCATTAATTCTAGGACAATGTATACAGCTTCACGTGAGTCAAATACTTCTTCAGTTGCAATAATACATGGCTGCAAAATAAAAAATGAAAGAAATAGTCATTATTATGTTAAATTTTCATCAAATATTGACTATTATATAATTAATTTTGTTTAAAACACTCACATGTTTTAATGCTTTCATAATGTTAATTTCATTCATAATTTTTATAGGATCATTCAAATGATTGATTTGTCCATTAGTTAAGCGGCTCTTTTTTATAATTTTCATAGCATGCTTTGTACATTTTTCCTGTGAATATAGATGTAAAATTACGTTTTATAGCTTTGAAGTATATATTTTGTTTTATATATAGATTATAAACATACCTTATTAAAAACTAACTTCACTAGGCCACATGCTCCTTGGCCTAAGGTCCTAGATACATAATATTTTTTGGAAATCTCCTTTGGGACTTGATCTTGTATATTTTTTAGAAGATCTTTAAATACAAAAACTGTAATAATAAATTAATAAAAAATGGGATTCTCACACATTTAAATTTACTCATTAAAATTATGTTTTTATTTAACCATTACATTCCTACTCCTTTTCAGAAGCTGTAAACAGCATGGCATATTTCATTTTATATGTAACGAAGTTAGGTTTTTTACAATCTTACCTTTGACAAGTTCATGGGTAATAGCAATTTCATCATTGTCATCTAAAACACGGCTATTGCCTTTACCCATTTTTATCCCATTAATGAATGTTCCATTGTGCGATAAATCTGTTATTATAGCTGGAGATAGTGGTTCCCTAAATAAATAATTTCATGTTAATTAATGCATCAATAAAATCAAGAGGCTAATTTATAATGTTATGAATGTATTACTTACTGTAAATCCCTTTTGATGATAAAATGGTGCTTACTTATATTCTTGATAATTTTTTCTTTTATCGTGTTTTTTTTCAGAACAAACGAGCAGTTGAGGGCCCTCCCCAGGCTAAATTCAGGTTGAATTAGATCTGGAAATACACGAAAAATAATTTTATTGTTTTGTTTGAACTGTAGTATTATACTACAAACCTTATTTCCTTAAAAAAAAACTTACCATGGTATTCTGGATTATTCGCATTGAACCAGCAGCGTTCTAATTTTGTGGAGTACAACCTGCCCCAGATCGTGGGTATAAATGCCGGCGTATTATTTTGACTCCAATCAATCTGGGAATTTTGTGTTTGTGTTTGAGTATTTTCAGTATCGGGAAGTAAATCGTCCCCCATATTTAAAAAATTAAACAATACTTTGATGAAGATGTAGAGGTACGTGAAATTGGCGGTTGTTAAAAAGTATTCTTCAATTTAACGGAACTTTAACTCATATTTTTACACTACGCTTAAATATGTTTTGGTGGAGTTTATTTTACTGAAACCACTTTATCTTTAAGCACATTAGACAGCATAGCGATCATCCGCATTTAAAGCACAGATTTTTCTTATAACCAACTCAATGCAACCAAAACTGAAAACCACACGCCGCACCGCGCAACCACGATCGGGTAAATTTGGTGTAAATTGGTGTTGCCGATCGATAGTTGACTATCGATAATTAATCGATAGTCTATCGATAGGGGATAGATAGCAGGACTATCGATCGTTATATCGATTCTATCGAAATTTAGGTGAGTAGCACAGATCGGTAATAATGCAAAAGGATTTGAATTTTATTATATTGCTGTAAAAACACCCAATATTATTGCAAAATTGAAGACTATCGATAATCTAAAACAATCGATAGTATCGATACTATCAATAGTATTGTTACCAAGAACATAGATAGTATCGATACTATCAATTGTTTCTTATTTACGAACAACAATACTATCGATAGTATTGCACTCTTTCAATATTATTGACATGTTTTGAGCTATCGATAGCACGTTAATTTTCAGATAAAAAAAAATCGATAGAAATACTATCGATAGTTTTGCAACACTAGTGTATATGCACCAAAAGTGTTATAAAGGCATCAGTGTGACCAGATTATTTTTACGGAAATACAGAGGCACTCCAAATATACTTACAGCGATATTCTAAAATCTGTTAGAACAACTATTCTTATACACAAATGCACTATACTCTGATTTTTAATTAGATGGACTAAAGTGACATTAGTAATGATACCACATAATGGAAAATAAAAAATAGTGTTGTCCCCTTATACAATTGAAATTCAATTTGTTCAAATTCGCACATTGTTAAATGCAAAACACTCGAACTGTGTTATTTATATAAAAAACTACTTAATTAGAACACATAAATAAAACCCAGTTCTCTTTCGACTATTCATTTTAGAAAAAACATTTACAGAAACTGAATTGGTTTAACTAAACTTAATATTGTTTTTATCAGTTTTGTCTGTTAAAATATGTATGTACCAAAATACTTGTAATTGAAAATTAATCGAATGATGCAGTGATCCCCACCCCAGCTTAAATATTTTTTTATGATAAAGTGGTCTTCCTGTAAATTCTAAAACCATTACGTGACTTAAAATATTTTCGGACTATAAGATTTTGTTATATTTTTCTTTGTTACGTTGTTTTTGTGTGTTGTTGTTCCTATTTGTTGTTTTTTGTTCTTTATTC
This sequence comes from Calamotropha paludella, assembly GCA_927399485.1. Taxonomy (NCBI): domain Eukaryota; kingdom Metazoa; phylum Arthropoda; class Insecta; order Lepidoptera; family Crambidae; genus Calamotropha; species Calamotropha paludella. The sequence continues at coordinate 13,988,681 of OV656813.1, read as the reverse complement.
TATGGTATACGACGTTTTATAACATATTTGCGAGAAAATAAATAAAAATTAGTAAATTCATCACTACTTTACGACATTTTTAAATAGAACCAATACATCGAAAACCTACTAAATATGTATTAAAAATAAGAGCACAAGGAAAAATACAACAAAAACATTTTATTATACCTATAAACAATCATGTCGATTACACGATAATTCAATTAAATCGATAAAATTACTCGCGTCACAATACTATGCTCTTCAGTTGGCAACATTAAAAAAAATATAGTGGCACGGCGGCTGTCACTTTAGTCCATCTAATTAAAAATCAGAGTATACATAGTTAAGTCCAAACTACTTACAGCTATGTGGCAGCCATTTTGTATTTTTTCTTGAAATACTCCTACTTGGAAACAATAAAAATCATATATCCCAAAGTGTAGGCGTTAATGGTATAAAAATAGGCTTACTCGAAGCGCAAAACAAGTCTATCGTATAAAAATTTGAAACAGAGAGTTGTTACGTTTATAATTTGAAAACATAATTGAATCTTATGTAAAATATTTAAAAAAAATGAAAATAAACTAATTATTGTAAATTACTGCAAAAGTAACCCCGATAACACAAAGTAGATAATATACAGAGACACCACTTAGTACAAGAAAATGGTATCACCCTAATACTGGCTATTCAACTGGCTATTTTTCTTTCCGTCGATGTTACGATAGATGGCACCAGTGAGAACACAAATAACACGATACGTACTGTCATCTAATCTATCATCTAAGGATACGGTTGTCGCTTGTTGTTGGTAGATGGCGCTTCGTTACATAACCTACTCACGGACGCTGGTCAGTGTGTAATCAATCAATCGAGGTTTCGTATGTTAGTGAAAATTAAATTCAGTAAAATTTCTTTATTTGCGGTCGCGGGGTTTAACGTTCCAAAAATATGCTGCGAATACAGAAACCGTGAATATGGAATGGTTATTGGTATAGAATCATAAGGGATGCGTTACAAGTTCCAAAATAAAACGAATATTTATCAAAACAACATCAAGTTGAGCTGTAGCATTATAAATTTGCCTTTTAATAGTAAGGCTCCTTTCCATAGATCGATCAGCTTTCATGATCACAAAGTTCATTTGCGTATAAACCTTCACTCAGACTTTTTTAAAGGACAATGCCCATTTTTGTATGGGGATCGGTACCAACTTGCATCAAACCAAATTTACTCTCAAGAGTTTAGTTTTTATCTAACTTTTTACTATCAAAAATATTTTGTCAATATTTAACCACATTTTAGAGAAATTGACATAAGTTTCTCTAAAATAAAACGCCTGATGATAACATTTTAGCAATTTTGAATCAGCGTGATTATTATAGATGTCGCAGGTACATTGTAAGAGCCGTGGTATTATAGTATCACTAGCTAAATTATAATTAGGTCAGCAGTGTTATTATAATTTCACTATGGCAGATTATAATTTAATGGTTTTGACAATATACCTGCGACATAGATAAAGTGCGTATGCTTTTTAGGCCGCATTACTGAGTAGCGCATTGCATATTGTAGATACTACACTAGCTCAATAATTTGGGCCCAGACGACGCCTTCGCCCGCTTATAACTGTGAGTTGACTTAACGCTCAGGTCGCGCATGGTTGGTATATTTACGTTATGACTAGGCTTACCTTGGAGAATATGATTTTAAGACTGTTAAAAGTAGTCATAATTGAGTCCTTTACTTATTTATACTATAATAAGTTATCAAAACTTCTGCATGTTTTAGTTGGATTGGTAAAATTAAACTAAATCACTTACATACCAACAAGGTAACACAAATTAATAATTTGTGATGTCAGATTCAACAATTATTTTCTTACATAGCCAGATAAACCATTTACTGTTAGGTACATTATAGAATATATTATGATAAATATTACACAATCAATGTATTATATTCATTAGAATAAAACACTTTTTACGGATTTTTGCGCATATTTTATTTTATATTTAATCCTGACGTTTCGATTCCTTTACAGGAGCGTCACCCCCATCCATTGTCTTAATGTTGTTGGCAAATTCGAGCCAACGCTGGTATATAAAATCGGTGATTTTCAAGTACTGTTTCCCGTATTGAGAGAGGTATTATTGTAGCCGGCAAACTTCTTGAACATGGTTTTGTAATCACGTGACATGTGCAGTAGTGAATAATGTACCTAAACTTGCTACTGCGCATGTCACGTGATTTCAAAATCATGTTTAAGAAGTTTGCCTGCTACAATAAAAACATTCAGGTCCAGTACAGTTCATGTATAAACAGTGATTAGCGGTACTCGCTGCTCGTCTGTATATAGAAGAGGTAATTCTAGATGGCGGCTCATCAGTTGTTACAATTTCTTCACTTCCAATTGGCCTATGAAGATCATGTTGCTGTTGTCTGTTGACTATCCTAGTAGCCGCCCTCCAGCAAGCAGCACATGCTCTCTCAAGTCTAGAGACCTAAAATAATTTAAATTAGATGAATTTCTAGGAACATACTAGAAATAAGATAGATAAAGTATTCACTGTATTTTAATTTGTGTAAATATTGTACTTACAAGATGAAGTGGGGTCCATTGTAAAGTCACATCTCACTGTAAAGAATCAGGCCTTATTTGGTAGGTTCTTCTTCCACTAGTGCGTAATAATGAGACACCACAAGCGAAACAAACACTTTGATGACCAACTTCTGGGCTGCCAATTGTTCCTTCTTGGATCAACAAGTAGCAATTGTGGCATATAATATGATCCGGAGTAACCTGAAAAAGAAAAACTTGTAAAATACAGTATATGTATTTCATTATTCAATACACTGACATATGCATGTTATATAATTATGACGATTTATGTATAATTATTATCATACTAGGCCGCAGAATTATTATCTCCTGTGGTGGAAAAAATAGTGCACCTAGTTGAACTTTTGACTGTGGAGGCCAACCACAAAAAAGCCTTATCAACTATACATACAGTAAATAATTATAGCACTTACATAAATGTATGTGCAAATATGTCATAGTCTAATAGGATAGCAGGGAATAATCAGTCGCTAAAACAATTTATGCACTTTATTAAGTTACTCTTTAATACTCCAAAATGTCACTAAAAATATTTTACAGTTAGTTGAACTTATTGGCTACATTTTCGGCTAGGACTGGGATTTATAAAAAGGACCTCCACAGCTGTGACATTTATTAGATGTGCAAGGCAATCAAAAAGATTGTACAGAGTGGTTTTGTCATACTGGAATACTAGTGGCTCATTATAAACTACCAAATATAATAACATCATGAATGCGTTTACGAATGTTTAATGAAAAAACTTACCCAAGTAGGTGTAACCCATGAGGTCAATATTTCGCGTATGCTGGCGTGAACACTTCCCACCAAATGTATCAGTGTGTTCCTTGGTATCGCACATTTGATACACCGCGGACGACTACTCTCTAGAGACACTGTCTCTTCGATCCATTTTTACTAGCCAACCACCATGAACGCCGGCTGGCGTCTACAGAGTCACTGTCTCGACGAGGCACTTCAAAGTCACTATCTCGATAATCCACACAAAGAGTCACTATCTCAACACTGTCAATACTTATTATAGACGTGGTGAATTAATTAAAAGATGAAACTACCAGATCAATTCAAACGCAGCAAGAAAAACATCGATCAAACAAACAAAACAAACATATTCACAACAAAAACGAAATTGACATTTACACTGACAGTTCTGTAATTAAGCGTTCCGAATCGCCATGAATGTATGTTTTGAGTTTCGAAAATACGCAATGTTTACTTTATGAAATGGTAAGATAGTATAAAATGATGTAAAAGAATTACATATTTTATTTTCTAATTTAAAATCTTATTTACTTATACAACGGCTGAAGCTAATAAGGCGATCAAAGATTTTTATGTTCATTGTTAAACCTCGAAAAAAAAAAACTGGTTGGTTGCCTGTAAAGTCGGTATACGGGCGAAAGTTTTACGTGACAACGACTTTGAGTGGTAAAATAATTTTAATGTGAATATTCATTCGTATAGTAGGAAGAAGGATGAAATAATAGTAACAATTTAAAACATTTATTTATACAAAGAATTATATTTAAAACATTAATTTATAGGCACGCGTCCCTTCCACTTTTTATGTCTGTCTCTCTCGCTCTTAGGCGGGCTAACCATGCCCGAGTGGAAGGGACGCGTGCCTCTTACTCGCTCTCATTGTAAGCGCATAACGTGAGCGGAGCGTAACGCAGTTTCTTGAAGTGTCACCCGGCAAACCAATTTATAAGACGTTGTCACGTCAAAACGGACAACTGTTATCGGAACGTGCAAGATTTCGTGATTTGATGTAATTTTTTGCAGAAGTAATTGCTAATTATTTAGCATCTTTTATATGAATTTTCTAAATGTGGTCAAAAAAAACTGTTAAAAGTCAGTACATAATACACATAAATAAAACATTATTTTTGGTGTTAATATATCTATGACGCAGTCTGGTACGGGGTATGGGCATTGTCCTTTAATGTATTCCTTACCAAGCGGACCTACGAGTAGTTCGATTCTCGTCGATGTACTACGAACGTAGAACCACTCTATTACTACGATATTTTTTTTTACTTGCTTTTATATAGTGACGGGTGGTGACGGTAAGATTTGTTTTAATTGACGTTATTTCACTTGGTCAAATCTTTCATGAAAGCCGGGCATGTACCAGAACTCAAATGATGCCGCTACTTTAATGAAAGACTGAATCTCTTTCTATTTACTGTTTTCATCCGCGAATAATGAAATTTGTAGCCGCGAATACAGGAACTGGGTTGCAATTTTTTCTCCCGCGAATAAGTAAACCGTGAATGAGGAACTTTTACTGTATTGACGGAACATTGCGAACAATATTAGGAAACAACTGTCTTAACTATTGTAACTATGTATTTCTTACTCATGTTTGGCTCAGATTTACTTACGTGTTGCGTATTATACCTATTTGGAAAATTGTTATTTGTTTCAAATGATACACTTTCTGGTTTGTCCCTTTGTTATCAGGTCAGGGTCGGGTGACGTGATCCTGGAGAAATCGAGGGAAATAAAATATTAGAGGCACACCTATCGAGATTTAGGTATTTTAAATAGTAACTGGTGCAGTTGTTACTGAAAATGGTATGGCCGTAAAAGGTATGGTTGCATTTTATTGATGGACAAAACATTTGTCACTATCACATGTACATGTACCTACTTTTCAGTGACTGAGAGTTATTTTATTCGTCGATAAAATATCGACCATATTGAAGGGTTTCAGGATTTCATGATTGGGCCTACTAATTAATTGAGTCCCACTATTGCGGCGATTAGAAGATATTCATTTTTAAATTTTTATGCTAGGGTTGTCACCGAATTTGATCTCGAACGAAAATTTTTAAAATATTAATTTGTGTATTATTTTTGAACGAGAACATAGATTTTCGTTTTCGGGTCTGGCTGTTAACTGTTAATTGTTTGTTTTGTGTGTGTTTCGGAGACCCAATTAGACACAAGTTCATGCCTGCTTACTTCTAAGTTTTTTTGTTACAAAAATAGGTACATACCTGTTAACTGATTTACGCCCACGACTTTGTACTATTCTTTTATTTTCAGATCGAATGCAATTTTTTTTAAAGATGCGATCAACTGATTAGATTGATTTGTATGAGAAGTTACTTTTTCGCGGGGTCACAGACCCATGGCACCGTATTGCCTCAGCAGGGGCTTACCCAACCTACTGAGAGCCATAGTCAAAGACTATACCTCACCGGGGCGATCTCAGCCACTGATAAAATTATTAAAGCTTTCGCCACTAGTATTTTTTCGAGCGATGTAGAAAGGCACATTAAGCCTACTCCTAAAGCGGCAAAGCCACAACCTTATACGCCTAAAGAAGCTCTTATTATGATAATAGATAGACAGTTAAGTGACGAAACATGTAAACAAATAAGGGCAGATCTTAATAGGAGAGGATACCCAGCCTATCCACCTCATTACAAGGCGACTGAGTCCTGAAATAAATTCTGGCGTCCAGACAGAGAGCATCATTGCCGAAAAATGAATAGAAGACCCACAATGATGGACCTCTTTCACCATGCCCTAGAATCGTCAGACCCGTTTATTTCTATGGCAAATATCAGCCAACGTCGAAAACATTCTAAGCGATTTCCCTTGCCTTCAGATGTTTGCGAGCTTTAACAACCAATTGATGCAGATCGATTGCTGTTTTCGAAGAAGAGGAGGATCCTGAATATGGAGATTTTTCGAACGTCTCAAATGAAAGCAACCTGGAATTATAAAACGAAAATGATTTATTTGTATAAAAGTTAAAGTAGACGTGCTGCACAAAGAAGGTGCCGGCCGGTAATGAGATTTACCTAGATCGATTTTAAATGTGAATGAATTTCTAAATCTAAAATTTTATCACAATCGTTAGACCCGTTTCAGAGAAACCAATTACATATCAATATATTAGGGGTTAAAGTATGAAATTGCCGATTTGTACTGAAAATCTATATTGTTTATTTTTTAAATTTTTAACAAATTTATTTAATCAAAATAGTTGCCATTATTATCTATACATTGCTGCCATCTAATGGGAAGGTCATTAATGCCTTTGCGATAGAATTCCGACGATCTAGACTGCACAAACTGTGTGAAAGCATTTTGTACTGCCTCCTGGGAAGAAAACTTCTTGTCACGTAGATAATTGTCCAAATCACGAAAAAAATGGTAGTCCGTTGGAGCAAGGTCTGGTGAATACGGAGGATGACGAATGGTTTCTAACTGCAGTTCCTGAAGGGTCAAAATGGTTTCTCGTGCTGTGTGAGGTCTCGCGTTGTCGTGGAGCAATAATGGTGAAGATCGATTCATGAGTCGGGGCTGTTTTACTGCTAGTTTTGTCAACATGGTTCGGAGTTCGGCACAATAGACATCTGCCGTTATTGCTTGACCAGATCGGAGAAAACTATAGTGAATAACACCATGCTGAGACCACCAAACAGTTACCATTACCTTTTTATTGGTAAGTTTTGCTTTAGGACACTGTTGTGGCATTTGACCTGGGGTCAGCCATTGCATTTTTCTTTTCCGGTTATCATAAAGAATCCACTTTTCATCACATGTTACAATTCGATCCAATATTCCTTCATTTCTGTACCGGTTCAACAAGGCAACACAAGTTTCAACACGCGTTTCTTTCTGCAGATCAGTCAAATCATGAGGCACCCATTTTTCGTATTTTTTTATTTTATTGATTTGACGCAAGTGAGTCAATATTGTGGGTAAGGTAACGTTAAACCATGCCGCTAATTCCTGGGTACTTTGACTAGGATCGGCTTCCACTATCTCTCTTAATTCATCGTTATTTACCTGTGTGGGCGGTCTTCCTCGTGGCTCGTTCTTTAAGTCGAAATTTCCATCACGAAAGCGTTTAAACCAAAATCGCACGGTGCGTTCATTAGTAGACCCCTCTCCAAACGCAGCATTGATATTGCGGGCTGTTTCTGCCGCGTTAGTTCCGCGTCGGAACTCGTATTCAAAAATAACTCGAATTTTCGCAGTATCCATCTTTCTTGTCTAAATTGAATAACAAAAACAATTGAAAGTCGATATTCAAATGTTTTACATTTTTTAAAAAAAGAACATCATAGAAACCATTTAAAAAAAGTTTCATTCGAAAACCTCAAACCATGAAGATTCTATGTCAATTCAAAGAACCTATTGCAATAAAACGGCAATTTCATACTTTAACCCCTATTATTTATATAGGTACATGCAAGAATTGCTTGTTTAAAGTAAAGGATGTGTGTGTTAAATTATATTTAACAACATAGTTTATTTTTTCGACCGTTAAGGGTGTAAGGTACAAAATTAAAGATGTGGTCGAACATACATAAAGTATTTCTACATTATCACATCTACATTAGGTATGTAGTATATGTAAGTATATTGTATTCGTCTATACGTGTTGTTAATTTATTCAATTGATTGACGGTATCAATTAACAATCAAAAAATGAAACATTTTCATTTAACACATAGTTGATCTTTGTGACAACCCTAGATCATGAAAGTTGACCTTTATGTAAATTCTATTATAACTTCTTAAAACCGCAAAAGTGGAACTTGACTTTTTATAGGTGATAGAACTTGGCTTATAGAACCTTTCTATACTAAATCCAGGTTCCACTATTGCCGATTTTTTAAGAAAAAGAATTAAAATCAAAATTAAAAAAAACTATATAACAGAAAGTACGACAGGTAAATAAAATAAAATTGCGAAATCATGCCTTCAATAATTCCTTATCAAGTGGCAAATATCTCATGGACAGAGATGGTACCGAATTGGATGGAATAATTTCTTCAAAAGATTAAAGAAATTAATTGTTATTTTTTTTTATGCGCAAATTTTTGAAAACTTTACTACTTTATATAGTTTATTACTGAAAAAAGTGAACTGGAAATTGAACTCTTGCCTTTATTAGGGTATAAATAATCGTTTATGCAAAAACCTTAAGGTGTAAATTTTTTTGTTTCCATAAAACACTGTGCATAGATACCTCCTATTGGAGATTTCGTCCAACTTCAAAAGATAAGGAATACTTCAATAAAAAACTGAATGTAAAAGCTGAATTTAATTGAAACATTCAACTTTTAAGCAGGCTCACCAACTGAGCCTACATAATGTATCTGTGTTATTAACGTCGTTAGAAGAGAATGGGATGCTTCTCTCAAATAATTTCGACGAATGTGTGCAAGCCGCGCGCCAAGCGCATTCCGTTTATTCGCCATCTAGCGTCAGTATTGCAAAACACTTCGTAAGCCTCATAGCTGAAATGTAGTCACATGTAGCCTATACTTTCGTATTCTCAATTGATAATTTATGGTGTTTCTTATCTTCAAAGGGGGTAGCGGGATAAGTATTAACAAAATAAATAAAAATATTAAGGGTTAACCAAATTAACAATCAGTCTGGATCGCTGTCATCAGCTCCATTAGAGTTAGTTGAAATCAAATTATTCAAAAATAAATGATACTGCTTAGGAATCACCAGCGTCTTACAATGATCCATTAAGTCTTTATGCTTATTTTGGTCAATAGGAATCGGTGCCTGATAAGCTAAAGAAATATTATCTATATCTAAATTCTTTGCCGAATATCTTCTGTTAATTTCTCACTGCATTTTTTCCAACAAGTTACGGGGCAAGAAGTTTTCATAATCCTCTTACCATGTCCTCTTCTGTTTCTACTGACAAATTCCAAAGCTCTTGCATTACATTTCTTCTCTCGATCCTTCCATTTTATAAAAACTTTCTCTTAGCCTTCCTTTACCTTTTTTAGCGAAAGAAGTCCGCTTACGACGTTTTACGTTATTGGACTGAGTATGAGATATCCTTAATATCAGATGCAGGGGTGGCAGGACTATCTATCAACTCGAAATAAACAGGTGATGGGGCAAAAGAATCATATGGCAATAGTACTGTCACTCCAGTACCATTACCGTCTCACTATAGTGAGACCAACGTTTATAAATAGCCGTTATAAACACCTCTAAGTCGCTACGTGTGTTACTGGTTAGTAAACAAGGTTAATTAATAAACATCATCCAAATTTAAATATTATATTCTTTGAATAAAATAACGAATATTATATTTAGTAAAGGCTACATAAAGTTACCCAAAATAAAACTACGTTTGTCAACAATACACCGTGCGTAGCAGATGATTACACGACCTCCGCCGTCCTTTCCTCATTTTAATGATACATAACAATAATTATCATAAGTTGTAAAGGACATGGCCAAAAACTGTGTAGAGCTTAGCATAGTATTAAATTTTATTGTCCACCAATGATTTTAGTAAATTATGTTTGTCAAGGTGCGCACGTTAATTGCGATAAATAATAAAAAGGGAAAATCTCGGGAGTAAAATAAAATCGCCGTTTTTCTGTTACGCTTTCAAACTCCTTGATTAAGCAATTCACAGATACTTATTTATTTATTACTTACAATGACCACAGCCCTTAAAAACTATAACAATTAAATATTTATAGGAACAAACAGACTTTATAGTCTTTACAATTTTATTAAATTATGAAAGTCAAGACCAAACTTAAATTAGTATTAGTGGACTGGTCTTATGGGGACTCGGAGGACATACTTGCGTGTATGGGATATTGCGTGATTTTGATAACGTAGTTTAAGGGTTAAACAATGTTAGGAATATATTTAGACCGATAATTTCGTATTTTTTCTTCTTTTTTGTAGATTTTTATCTAAATAGACAAAAGTTACTATTGTTCCATGACACTAAAACTTATAGAATAATTTGTCAGTAATGTAGTCACCGCATGAAACCTATTACAGGTCATTCCTCACATTAAGATAAAGTTGACTAAATAATTTTATTTATTATTAGATGCGATTCTACTGCCAATAAACCCGACATGCTAAAATACATAAAAAAACAAAACACGTTAAAATCCCTGCAAACTAAACGTGATTGTAACAATTGTTGTTCGCCAAAATAAAATAATATTTCTTATTATATTTCGGCGAACAATGCAATGATTGCAACAGTCACATTTTTTATACGAAGTCCCCTTAAAATTTTATTATTAAAATTTAGAACAACTATTTTCGCATGTTTTTTGCAATCTTGATGTTTTATGGATTTGTAATTCTTTTGTTTATCAATGCATCATGGAATCTTATGTTTTTGGAGTAATTAAAGTGTATTTTTTATATATATAACTCAAAATTGTACATAATGATTAAAAAAAAAAATCGGATTCGAGTTTTTTCATTATATGTAATGTATATTTTTTATACCATCAGAAAGTAGAGATTTAAAAGAACAAAAAGTGCGCTGACCTTTAAAAAAAAAGCAGATATTTTGACGTTCGATTGAAAGTTAGAGTGCTTTTTTGATTTAAGTCAAAATGAGGTGAAAAAATAAATATCTTAAATTAAAAAAAATACTGTGTATTTGGGACATAAAAAGGTAAGTTTTCACCAAATTTCGTGACAATTTTATTTGCAAAAGATAAAAATAAAAAATCAAATACTTCGTTATTTGAATTTTCTCATAATTTTGAGGTTAGGTGAAAATAGTGTAAATACAAAAGTTTAAGACCTTTTTATTACCTATAACTTTGCTATTTATCTTTTTTTCATAAGACTTGTAGTTTTGCCGAAAATCGAGATAAACCGTTTTTTACCCTTAAAAACTCACCCCCTTCCCCTTCCCGACCTCAGATCGCCCGAAATTATTTTTCCTTTCATTTTTGTTATATTCTCTACCTTTTCCAATGGGTTTCATTGTAGTATATTTTTTTTCACTTTTTACCATTTTCAAATTTATCGACCCTTTATAGGTACCTTGTTTATTCTAGGATAATAATTCCTCGTCACTCCAGTTGACGGGAGTTTGAATGATGTCATAGGTACGACATTAAGAAAAATACCAATTTTTAAATGTTGACGACATTGCTTCTTAACTTTTAGACCATTTCTATGAAGATTCGTAGTTCCTGATGGTTACCGCTCGAGGCGCTCGAACAGCTTTACATGGGGTGCGTTTAGCCGTCAGAAAGACTGGACAGAAATCGAAAATGCTGAACAGTATTCAGCTATGCTGACTTAATTATCGACTGAAACCATGCTGAGTTCAAACGAGAGTGAAATTAGCAGTTAGCGCTTGAATATTCCCCCATTTTATTTTTTGAGATTGTCAATTCCGTTATTTGAATGTTTGTGCATTGATACAATTCCATCTATTATTTCATCATTCAAATTGTATTGAAATTTAATTATTAACACAAAAATTCAAGACAATCAATTCTGTCAAACGTCTTTCTAACCTAATAAAGACGTTTGACAGGATTGAGGAACATAAGTTCCACACTCGTGCTAAAACCACGTGACTATCCAATCTGAATATTGCCACTTAGCATTTCTCAGACGCCTCAGCCTATTCTACTCAGCAATCGCCATTTTTCTTTTAGTGCTGTTGTGTCGGCTAAACGCACCCATCGTAATATTTTACGGAGACTGTATCGAGTATCGACTCGTAAACTCGCACTAAGACGTCTGATATTACTTACGTAAACGAGTCTCATTTAATCAGAGGGCAACTAAGTGCGAAAACATAAAAATGCATAAATTAAGCATTTATCGCTATGAGCGCACGTAATATGTTAATTTTAGGTCATAATAATTTGTAGGTAGGTAGGGGCATAATGTTTGGACAATTTTGTATGTTCAATAAGCATACGCATTTTATTTCCAAGTCATAGATTTTTTTTTTATAGTGGTGAATCCTTCAATGGCTAAGCCACAAGTTGTTATGTCAGGCTAGACTGACTAAACACCACACCCTACCTAAGTAGTAAGTACCTTTAGCCGTTGAGGCTGAGAAGGATCCATCTAAGCGACCGCCTCGGAGAACCTTCGGCGGCGCAGAAGTCATAGATGTTAATATACTTATTTATGTATTCCATTCGTTTTACCTATTAAAATACATTTAAGATTACATTAACATCTATAATTCGGAAACAAAATGCTATCCCCAAAGTAACTACAAGGTCAAATTAAATTGGAATTGCTTAGTGTATGTTGTCCGGAAGTTGGACACTCTTCAGGCATAATTGATTTCCGTACACCTTCAGGTCGTTCTTCAACTCTAATGCATTTGGCTGAGATGAGTGTGGTAAGAAGCGCCGTTTTGTGAATTATGAAGTAATCTTGAGTTCTTGACGTTTCAGCGTTAGAATAGAAGGCAGTAGACACTAGCAAATGTTTTGGTGTTTCACAGTATCGATAACTATCACCAAATTTCGTCCTACTAAAACGCATATCAATTCGTATGATTTAGGATAAAAATTAAATTTTTGTTTGGAGCAGGCAGTAGGAAATGCCTTACTTTTGTTTTGAATTCTTTTTTGGTAAAAACGTCAAACGTATATAATTATAATGGAATTAACGGAAGATGATGTACCTTGAGCGAAATTTAAATTTGCAAAAATGCAAGATCATCTTGTCCGGGATTTAAAACAGGTAATAAAAATGTCCTAGTTGAAAGATTCATCATCATCATCATATCAGCCGTACGACGCCCACTGCTGCACATAGGCCTCCCCCAAGTATCTCCACAACGATCGGTCCTGTGCTGCCCGCATCCAGCGTTTTCCCGCGACCTTGACCAGATCGTCGGTCCACCTCGTAGCGGGCCTACCCACTAAGCGTCGTCCGGCACGCGGTCGCCATTCGAGAACCTTTCCGCCCCAACGGCCATCAGTTCTCAGTCATTGTGATGTTGAAAATTTTATTTTTTTAATAAATTATGTTATTTAAAATAAGTTGATGTAAATGACATCTGTCATTTACCTCAAATTGGGTATGTTCGCGAGAATGAAGCTGATGCTATTATTGATTTTGAAATCCTTACTAATATTATAAATCGGAAAGTGAGTTTGTTTGTTTGTTCCGCTTTCAAGCCGTAACTACTGAACCGATTGCTTTGAAATTTTGCAGACGTAAAGATAAAAGTCCGGATTAAATAATAGGGTACTTTTTATCCTGGAAAAAATGATATTCCCGAGGAAAAACAAAAATATTGTTTGCTTGATGGATGGATTGTAGATGGCCCTGTGTGTCGTTTAAAACAACGTAAAATATTGCAAACGAATATAAAGATGTATATTTAGAAGCTAAATGATACGATAATGAATCCCCGAAAATGAGGAATTCCCGAGGGATGACGTACATTTTGTTTTATCGTCTAAACTGTTTTTTTTTACATCTACTTATATGTTGCAAACGAATATGAACATGTAAATTTTGAAGCTAAATGATACGAAAATGAATCCTCGAAAATGAGGAATTCTCGAGGGATGACGTACAATTTGTTTTATCGTCTAAATTGTTTTTTTTACATCTACTTATCCTGAAATCACTAAAATCAACGAATTACTCATTGGTATAAGTATTTGTTACGTTATTTAGTTCTTGAGGTATGCGATAGATGGCGCTGGGTGTTTTTTAAAACATGGTAACGATGTGTTTTTTTAAATACATAATAAGTGGAATGATAGCTTACGCTATTTAGTTCTTGAGGTATGCGATAGATGGCGCTAGGTGTTTTTTAAAACATGGTAACGATGTGTTTTTTAAAATACGTAAGAAGTGGAATGATAGCTTACGCTATTTAGTTCTAGAGGTATGCGAAAGATGGCGCAGGGTGTTTTTTAAAACGTGGTAACGAAGTGTTTTTTTAAGATACGTAAGAAGTGGAATGAATTCTATGACAATCTTACTGATTAAAAAGTTTGGCATATTTATGTTTATTTGTTGTGTTAGTAACTTTTTGCATGTAACTTAATGTTTTTTGTGTTTTAAATATTGTTTCCAGTAATTGTTACTATAAATATTTTAAGAACATTTTAAATAATATAAAATTTTATTTTTGTTGAGACAAAACATTACAGGAAAAAATAAAAAAAACATTCTTAAATTTATATTAATGTTCAATCGTTTACATTGCTAACGGTTCTTGAAAATTAATAATCATGGCAATTATCTGTATTTTAATTAGCTCAACTTTAGATCTCAAGTCTATTCCTAAGGTAATTAGTCCAAAGGTTCGTAAGGAAAGTACGCTACGTTTATCCAGACACGGTCTCGACTCTAAAACTTGTCCGCTACAACGATTGTCGATTCTACGGCAGATGTGACCAGTCCACTGTCACATCAGGGCGCTAATCCTTCGAGCTAATGCGATTACTTATGTTTCATGACCAATTTACTCGTAGGTACTCTACCCTTAACAAGATACCGAGCATGGCTATCTTCATTGCGCACTGAGAGACTAAATTTGCAGACTTGTCTTTAAGTGAGTGTCCGTGTAGGACGCTCTGATTGAAGGCTTCAGTTTTCCGGCATTGTGGCAGGGATGTAGCTTCCCAAATACCATTTTAACCTCCTATCGGTTTCGTTCTTAAAGTTGTTTCTATCAAGTTGAATAATTTGTCTCAGGTAGAGATACTCTGTAATAAAGTCGAGGGTAGAAATTCTGTGATACGAAGTGTTAATCTTGTTTTTCAATATTATGTGTGGCAGTATATAGGTGTCGCTGCTGCAGATTCAAAATATGAGTTTCTAAAATGACGACAGGCACTTCCCCACCCTTGCTGGCGACAGTGGTGACACCTAGCTGAAAACTAATTTGTTTATTAGAACGAGTTTGTCGAGGGTTTCAACCACAGACTACCAACTGTAAGATCAGTACACTACACACTGATTCTTCACAGACGCAAACTATATAGTGATTCTGCACATACGCTGTAGTTTTCCGGAAGCACGTCAATATATTATTTTAAATGAAGTAATAAAAACAAGAAACAAGCGGTTAGAAAAATTAAGTTATGTCAATTAAATGGAAGACATTTTATTGTTTTCGGGATATAATTTAATCAAATATGGGTATTTTTGTCCCCTTCTTTCTTTTATGTTTCCTTATATTATATATTTGATCCTTTGACGTTGACTATGGTAGAACTGTATCAGTTACTCTTGAAGTTTGAAGGCATACATAACGTGATAATTATTCGTGAAGAGAGCTCACGTGTGAGGTCAGGTGATCACTCAGAATTATCACTGACAGGGTTTTAATTAAAAGTTAGAGCCAGATAGAGCTACAAAGCTCAGATAAAGGGAGAATTTTTATGACAATTAAAATGGAGTTATATATGAGGGACCGATCCTTAATGAAAATCTCGATTTTGAACAGAAATATTTTCTATTTTAAGACTTATCACATATGTCAGTCACAAATTGAAATAATAATTAAATAAATAGTTAAAATAATAAAAAATCTTTTGTTTGAAGACATTAAATAGCTCTGGTAAACTCACTCACGGATGGGGTTAGTCGAGGCCTTTGCAGATGCTTATTTAGCTCGTAAAATCAAAATCATGTTATTAGTTTTATACACATTAACGCTACTTAGCTACTTAAGTATTAGTTATTTATTATTTCATCAAAATCTTGCCTGCAAATAAAAAACTGTACGCTTCACGGTACAAAGTCCTACTTTTATTTTCATACAGGTATTCACAATATAGAGACAAACTTCGAATCCAAAATTGCTTAAAATGTTGTGTTGTATTTAACAAAATTTTCTTATAGCCTATGGCGCGGATTCAGTAAACATTTTTTCGTCTATTAGGCTTCTAACTAGCTAGCTACATTAAAAATAGTATATAGACTTCTAACTACTTATTTTACAGTAAAGAGCTTATGCTTAGCCTAATTTCATGTAAAATTCATTAATAATTCACACTTACCATGTCTAAATGCAGCGATATCTCAAACCTGGACCACTGGCTCCTACTCTACACATAGCGTAGTCTACTCAACTTATAGGTATAGAAAACATTACATACGACATGTCTTTTTATTATTGTTTGGGAGCACCAATAGAGTCGGCGTAATAGGTCTTATCTTCGATACATCATCGATCACAGATCAATATTGGTAAAAATAAAGGACTAGTATCGCGATGTATTGAGTGAAGCAACAAAATGGTTACTTGTTATAAATTTTCAGAATTAAGAATTTTCAGAATTTACTTACAGACACCAATAGGTAGGTATTACGACGAATTCATATACTCCATGTGATTACGCCGGCCGTAGAAGGTTTGAATTGAGACCCAGCTTGATAAAAAATTAGATTTAATTTCGTTTCTTTACAACAAGAATTTTAGACATTAAAATAGACATAGTTCGCTGCCGGGACCTCAAGACGTAATGGCGGCTCGCCACGATGATCTCGGTGACGTCACACTAGGGATGTGCCGCCTTCCTAGTGTTGTGTCGCAACATCTTCCCCCTCGCTCGAAGACTCCAGGGTTCGAGGTTCCGTAGCGGTAGCTGCATCAAATAATGGGCAAAGGTGATGCGTCGCTCGGCGGATGATGCCCTTAGCTGTGCAGATATCTGCCACTCTTGCAACTCCATCCGGTCCAGGGTGTAGTCGTCGGATGCGTGCCATGCGCCACTTCAAGGGCGGTAAATTGGGTTCCTTGACGATGACCAGGTCGCCTTCTTGTAGTCCTCTTTGTTTGACGCGCCATTTGGTCTTTTGTTGGAGTTCGCATAAATATTCGTGCCTCCAGCGCTCCCAGAAGTGTTGCCGCATTCTCTCAAGGCATTGGTAGCGGTCCAGACTGTTAGGGTTGCAGTCCATCAGGTTTCTCGAAGGCAGCGATGTAAGTGACCTGCCGATCAAGAAGTGCGCGGGAGTCAAGGGATGTAGGTCGTTAGGATCGGGGGAGAGCGGAGTTAATGGACGGGAGTTAAGGATGGCTTCAATTTGCGTGAACAAAGTCGATAACTCCTCGAAAGTAAGATGCTTGTCACCTAATATTCTAGTGGTGTGATATTTTGCTGATTTTACGCCGGCCTCCCATAGGCCACCAAAATGGGGGGAATATGCCGGTGAAAATTTAAAGTGAATGCCATCGTTTGAAGAAATATTTGTGATGTCCTCATTGTTGGACTTTAAAAAATTAGCAATTTCATTGTTTGCGCCTACAAAGTTAGTACCATTATCGCAATACAATTCAAATGGTTTTCCTCTGCGAGATATGAAACGTCTTAAGCACAAAATAAAAACATCAGTAGTGAGATCGCTGGCTACTTCCAGGTGCAAAGCCTTTGTACTAAAACAAATAAATAAACATAAGTAACACTTTGAAATTCTACAACCGCGACCCTTGCGGTCAGTTATATAAAATGGCCCGGCGAAATCAACACCGCTGACTTGGAACGGAAGGTTTGGAGTTGTTCTACTCGAAGGTAAGTTTCCCATTATGGGATTAAAACCTTTAGCTTTCATTATTCTACACGTCATGCATTTATTTACTGTATTTCTAGCCAATATTCTGCCTCTTATAGGCCAAAATTTATTTCGTATATCATTTAATAATAGTTGAGGGCCGCAATGTAATAGTTTTTTATGGTAGTACGTGAAAATTATCTTAGCAAAATTATGACTCGTATCTAATAACATTGGGTGTTTTCTTTCATATGGCTCAGCGGAATATCGAAGACGGCCGCCTACGCAAAGAACACCAGCCTCATTGATGAATGGACTTAAAGACAGGATGCGCGATTTAGAAGGTAAGTCTTGTTTATTTTTTAAACATTTTATTTCATTTGAGAAACATTCAAACTGATGCTGTTTGATCAAAACCTCTAATGAAGCGTTTAATTCGTCGATAGTTAAGGGACCGGTAATCTTAGCCTCCTTGCGTCGTGTATTATTTAAAAAACGCATGACGTACGCTATAGTTCGAGATAACATAGAAAAGTTTGAATATTTCTCAAAGTCAACGAGACCAGCCAGTCGCATTGTACTAGACCGTAAAGTGGTAGTTTGACAATAAGCCTTTGTTTCAGGCAATTCATTAATATTTTTGGAGCAAAGGGTGTGAGGCCAGTAACACTGGTCTTTAGTTAAAAAAGAAGGC
Source organism: Calamotropha paludella (assembly GCA_927399485.1). Classification (NCBI taxonomy): domain Eukaryota; kingdom Metazoa; phylum Arthropoda; class Insecta; order Lepidoptera; family Crambidae; genus Calamotropha; species Calamotropha paludella. The sequence continues at coordinate 13,970,103 of OV656813.1, read as the reverse complement.
CCCCGCCACCAGAGAGCAGTAGAAGGAATCGAATGTGGGCTTACTCCGCGAGATCCTAAATCTGCTGGATTTATGTCCCCAGGAACATGTCTCCACACTCCCGAAGCGGATAGATCCTGGATTTCTCCTACCCTATTAGAAACAAACGTTTTTAAATCATAGGACTTGGTAGATAACCATCCCAGAACTACGGTCGAGTCAGTCCAATAGTAAACTGAGTCAATTTTGCAACGCAGTATTTTTAAGATTTTGCTGCTCAGCCTGGCTGAAAGAAGCGCGCCACACAGTTCGAGTCTTGGAATGGTAGTTACCTTCACTGGAGCTACCTTTGTCTTTGCACAGAGTAACCTAACTAATACTTGCCCTAGACTATCGATAGAACGAAGATATATCGTCGAAGCGTACGCGACCTGTGACGCATCAGAGAATGCATGCATTTCGATCGTTACTGCATTCTTTATAAGGACACATCTTGGAATTTCGAAATTCTGTAACGATTTTAGGCCATTTACAAATTTAAACCATTCTTTTTGCAGTGTGCCTTCGATTGGTTCATCCCAGTCTAGTTTTGACAACCACAGCTTCTGCAGTATAATTTTTGGTATGACAGTGCATGCACTAAGTAGTCCTAGTGGATCGAAAAGCTTAGCTGCATTGGATAAAATTGATCTTTTTGTTGCTACTGAGCTGCATTCTGTTTCGATTGGAAATAATAAAATATCATTACAAGGATTCCATTTTAATCCCAGAGCACTAGATTGAGATGATAAATCTAAGCTTTTGGGTTGAGAGGTGTCTGATTCACCAGTTATGACACTTGGAGTATTTGAACGCCACTTACGTAAAGGTAAGTGTGCTGAATTAAGAGTATCAGTAACTGATTTAACAATATGACGTAGTTCATCCCTGTTATCGCTCCCGCTTAAGATGTAAGGTCTGGCGCCGAGGAGTTAAAAGAAACACATGTTGATGGTACAATGATTAGATATTTAATAATCGATATTCAATCTTATTAGAGTATATATAGGATTACGTAGTTAATATACATATTTATAATTACTTCTACACCGCACGCCCCGCGGAGGCAAAAAAAAATATTACATTGGGAGGTACATATTTTTTTTTTTAAACTAGGTACAAAAATTAAAAAACTATGTTTACAATAAATCAAGGTTATTAAAGTATACGTTACAAATGTAATAAAGTAGCTAATTCTAGTAATGATTATACATTTTTTCTTACTATATTGTAAAGGTTATTTTGACTTATATAATTTTGTTCTATTTTTATGTACTGTTTTCTGTACACCTTTATCTAAAATTATTACATTCGGTTCACTGTCTTGTAATACCTCAAATGGTCCCACATACAAGGGATCTAACTTACTGCTTCTCGCCTCATTTTTAATCAAAACCAAATCACCTGCTTTGTAATTAATAATGTTTATATATGAGTCATAGCGTTCTTTTCTTAATTGTTTACTTACACACAAGTTGTTCCTAGCATCTAGTTGAGATTTTTGTATTCTGTACTTTAGTTCTTTAGCGTAATCGTTAAAACTATACAAAGGATCTAAACTTTCTGTTAAATTGGTAGGTATGTTACAACACTTTCCGAAAACAAGTTCATAAGGGCTATAATTAGTTTCGCTGTGTACAGTAGTATTAAATGAGAAACACCAATAGGGTAACCATGATGACCAATTTTGAGCGTTATTATTTGATTGAATACGTAAAAAGGATATTAAATTTTTGTGAGTATTTTCAAGTGCACCTATAGTTTGATGATGATAGGCAGTAGATGTCTTATGGCTTATATTCAATAACTGGCAAACTTCCTTCATTACAGAAGAAATAAATTCGGTACCCCTATCTGTTATGATTTCGCGAGGTATTCCGTAACGCAAAACAAAGTTACTTACAAAGGCAGAGGCGACGGTCACTGTGTCTTTAGATGAAATCGGATACGCTTCGACATACTTTGTCATATCGCACTGTAGACTTAAAATATATTTAGAATCACTAATACTATCATTACCTAAGGGCCCTACTAAATCTAAAAATACTCGGTCGAAAGCCGATGTAGCCGTATCGGTAATTACCATCGGCTGCTTTGTGTACTTAAAGTACTTTTGTCTTTGACATTGATCGCATTTAGTAACAAAATCTGTCACGTCCTTCTCTATGCCTAGCCAGAAAAATCGTCTCTTAATATTTTTCACCATACGCCTAATACCGGCATGTGCGCTAGTTGGCAATATGTGATAGTCGTTTAATATAACACGAATCGTGTCCCTGTCTGTTATCCTCTTAACTCCTTTTATAATATGCAAGCGCGGACCGGTCCATTGAGGAGTTCTATTTATAGAATGAATTAATTCTTTTACAATTGTGTATCTGTCTTCATTAAGGATAACATATAACTCGTCTATATTTACTTTATGACAAAATAAACTCAACTCCCTCGCAAAGGCATCTCGTGCGCAGTGTGATTGGGCTGTTGGTTTAACACAAATAAAAGACTTTGATTTTATATACGCGAAAAAGTAATTTTCACTATCAAAGCTATTTTTTAGTTGTTGGAACTGAGTCTCATTTAAAAATACTAATTCGGTGTAATTTTTCGGTAGTTTAAGCATCTCTACGACTCTTGGGTGATCAGACCAACAGTCGCTAGTGACCTTATTCTCCGAAACTTTACCCAAATGCGTTTCTTTTTTCTTTGTTTGTGCCCTAGTCATAACTGACACAATATTTTCATGCATACCTTTCAACTCTTCACTACTAATGCATACCCTGGACAATGCATCTGCAGCTACATTATCCTTTCCTTTCACATACAATACATCGAAGTCATACTCCTCTAATAGTAACCTCAGTTTCATTAACCTACTCGACGGATTTGATAAATTAAACAAATAAACAAGAGGTTTGTGATCGGTTTCGACTGTAAATCTTTTTCCGTACAGATACGGCCTAAAGTATTTAACCGCCCATGTTATAGCCAATAACTCTTTTTCTATTGTTGGATAATTTTTCTCTGCTTTATTTAACGTCCTACTTGCGAAAGCCACCGGCCTACGATCTCCGTTTTTAAGTACCGCGCCGATCGCAAAACCAGACGCATCCGTTTGATAAATAAATTTGTTGTCGCTGCTAAAATTTGGATATTGCAATAATTTAGGTGAAACTAATTGATTTTTTAATTTTAAAAATGCTTTTTGACAATCATCCGTCCATTCAAACTTCGCATACTTTCTACACAACGCATTAAGTGGTAAGGTAATCTCCGCAAACCCGGGAATAAACTTTCGATAATAGTTTGCAAACGCGACAAATCTCCTAACCTCGTCTGAGTTTTTGGGAACTGGATATTGGTTTATTGCTTTAGTTTTTTCTGGATCCGGTACTATACCTTTCGCTGACACAACATGACCCAAGTATAGAACTTCTTTTCTGAGAAACTTGCACTTGGCAGGGTTAAGTTTTAAATTTACTTTTCTGAGCCTAGATAATATGTCTATAAGATTTTTATTATGGCTAGATAAACTTCGTCCGAAACAGAGAATATCATCTAAATAAATTAGGCATTTTTCATAATTTAAGCCTGCCATTGCTATAGTCATTGCTCGAGAGAAAATACTAGGAGAAGTCTTCAACCCCATGGGTAATCTAGTTAGTTGGTACTGTCCCGTGGACGTTGTAAAGGCTGTGAACTTCCTACTGTTAGGATCCAAATTTAATTGAAAGTAAGATTGTGACAAATCAAGATGACTGAAATACATAGCACCTGAAAGTGAATCAAGTATATCTGCGATATTTGGAAGTGGAAATTTATCATCTAAAATTCGTTCATTTAATTTTCGAAAATCAATAACCAAACGCCAAGTTTTAGAACCATCTGACTTTTTCGGAACTAACAAAACGGGGCTCGACCACTCACTGCAGGAAGGTTCAATAATATTTTCGGATAATAATTTATTTACTTGATTCGTAATTTCACCTTTTTGTGTGCATGGTAATCTATAGGGTCTTGTGTACGCTGGTACAGCGTCAGGTTTTAATTTAATCTCTGGTTGGTAAATATTACATACTGACAACTTATCCCCTGGTAAATAAAATATGTCTGAAAATTTAGCACATATATTTTGCACAGATCGCCTTTCTTCAGTATTTAAATGAGAAAAATCTAAAAATGAAAACATTTTCCGTACCCGTTCGCTGTCAATAGATTCATTCTTATTAAAAGTACATACATAATAGCTATCCAAATCTTCTATCTCATGCGAAAAATAACTCAAAGTGACTTGTTCTTCACGTGAGTTTAAAATTTGAATAGGTATTTTTCCTTCTTTAGCCTTACATATACCGCCTGCTAAATAAACACCTTCACACAACTCTTTCGATCGAATAATACAATCCTCACTCATACGGGAATCTATATAAAAAATCTTCTCACATCGTGGTGGTACGGTCAAATAATTATTTCCGTGAAATGAGCCCAATTCTAAGGGTAAAGTTATTTTAAAATCATTTCTACCATAAGTCATAGAAACCGTATTTACTTCGTAATTTACAATGCATTTGTATTTTTGCAAATAGTCTTGTCCAATTATGCCATCATGCAAACAAGACATATTTCTTAATACATAAAACTTGTGTACAAATTCTTTTCCTTTTGTGGAGAGCTTTAAGTACACATAGCCTTCGCTGTTTAGGCTGCCGCCAATTCCTTTTATACTAATGTTATCGTTAATGATCGGTATCTGTAATTCAATAATGGATTCATATTTTACTGCAGATAATGATGCGCCAGTATCTATGAGCCACCTTTTATTTACGTTGCCTAAACTTAATTTTACATGATTACTACTATTACACGAAAAAATGCATTTATGAACGAAAAAAATCAGTTTCGGCAGAACGGGTCTCAGTTTCGGCAGGACGCGTCTCAGTTTCGGCATCCCTGTTATCTAAGTTTGCAGCTAAATAATTAATAGATTTATTATAACTATGTCGATTGTAATGTCTCCAAAAGTATCTACCCCTTTCTGGATAAACACGGTGAGATGAACGACCTCGAACGTCGCTCGTGCCGCCCCGCGCCGATGCGCTGCCGCGATAAACATTTTGAGTATTATGATTATACGAAGTAGGTCGGCTGCCTCTGAAATGCATATAGCCCCGACCACGACCTGTAAATTGTTGATTATAGTTACCTGACTTTCCTCGGCGGGCCATGAAGACAGACCCTTCCGATGAAGCTCGAGAGGTAGACAATTCCTCGTCCTTGGCTGCTCGGATGACATCTTTCAAAGACGTGTAGTTACGCGCTGTTAAAATAATTCTTAAACTAGGGTTTCTAAGACCGTCAATAAAACTTTTTATAGTCAACTTTTCGTTGATCGGCTTCAATACACTAAAAGCGGTGCTATTGCCTTCGGCTTGCGATATTGTTAAGTCAGTAAATAATTGTTCAAGCCTTTTACCATAATCTTCAATACTATTAGTGCCCTGACTTTCTCTCATTAATTGTGAATGAATAGCGTTACTAGACTTTTTTGTCAGTAAGTGTTCCCTCATATCAGACAGAAGTTGCTGACATGACGAGTAAGACTGGGAAAGACGCAGTTTTGCACTTTCCGATAGCCGCGTTTTCATTATAAATTTTATCAAAACATTTTCACTGTCCTTATCAATAATCGAACTATAGAGCTCAATAGAATCTATTAATTTTTTGGTAATATCCTCGTCTCCGTTCATGACGGGCAAGAGAGAAACCGCCGTTTTTAAATCAAACTTTTCCATGGTGTTTCGCTTTTCAATACTACTGTTGTTACAAAAATCGACAATTTGAGCGTACAGGGTTTCTATTCGTATACAAATTTCTTTGACCTTCACTATTATACAACTCTCAAGTTCACCTTCGCGTATTTTATTATCTAAGATATCAGCACATTTCAAATATTTATTATATAGTAATGTTGCATCATTTAATGTTTTTTCTATGATATTTTTTGTTCTTCGCGATTTATTTAACTTAAATGTATTTTCCTTTAACCTGTTTATTTGTTCGTATACTTCATTAATATCGTGCAACATTACACTAAATTACTAATATATTTAGATAAATATAAGTGTATAACTATTGCAGTAGTACAAAATAAATGCGATTAACATACTGGTCATACTACACTAGAAAATACAAGTTGCAAAAAAAAAAATTAAAACTACATACCACACGTGCACAACACTTTAAACACCAAAAGTTTCCACTTAATATGTCTCCTCCTTAGTTGCATCCATAGCCCTGGTAGGGAGAGTGTCTCCTCCTCGACGTCCACGACCGAAAGATGATCAGGAGTTTCGCGCCAAGTGGTTAGATAATTCACGCCGTATTGTCCTCTTATGACACCTGTAGTACAGCTTGTATACACCGTACATCAACACTAGCAGCACCAGTAACAGAATCACGTCCAGCAGTATGGTAGTCGCGGATGCGTGGAACTTCAACTCGTTGAAAGAAACGTGGGCGTCATTTTTCCCGAATTGTGCTAAAACGATGTTGTTGTCATCTTTATCCTTGGTTTGTTGTCCACCCATTTTATTTTGTTAAAAAAAATTAATAATGTAATTATTACAAAGATCACCCACAGGCGACGAAATCGTACTTTGGACTGTCCCCATAATTAAAGCTGGTCTTATAATTTGATACTATAACAAACACTCGCGTTGCGAACTGGCTCGGGTCGCCATGTAAGGTCTGGCGCCGAGGAGTTAAAAGAAACACATGTTGATGGTACAATGATTAGATATTTAATAATCGATATTCAATCTTATTAGAGTATATATAGGATTACGTAGTTAATATACATATTTATAATTACTTCTACACCGCAAAGAGATCATCAACGTAAAAATCTTTTCTTATAATCTTAGCTATTTCATCATCTTTACACTCCATAGATAATTGTATCAAACATCTGGTGCTCAAAAAGGGTGCTGATGCGGTTCCGTAGGTAATAGTATTTAATTGGAATACCTTAAGAGGCTGGGACACATCATCACGCCATAAGATGAGTTGAAGATTTCGTTGAGATTGATCTACTAGTATTTGCCGGTACATCTTTTCCACATCAGCTGTCACAACGTATTGGTGTTGTCTGAAACGCAACAATATTGAGAATAAGTCATCCTGTACAACTGGTCCTACATGTTGTATATCGTTGAAAGATAGACCAGACGTTGTCTTAGATGACGCATCGAAGACAACTCTTAGTTTCGTAGTTTCACTAGCTTCTCGTATTACAGCATGATGTGGAAGGTATACTCCGAAAGCGGGCTTAGGGATTTCGGTCATGTGACCTAAACGCTCGTATTCTTTGATGAACTCTGTATAATCATGCTTAAGTTGAGGTTTGTTTTTTAACTTTCTTTCAAGCTGAAATAGTCTTTTCTTTGCAATGTTATACGAGTCACCCAAGTCATCAACCGAATTCCTAAGTGGAATTTTAACACAAAACCTACCGTCGAGTTCTCGACGAGTGGTTTCTAAAAATAATTGTTCGCAATAATCGTCCTTATTGTACTGATCGCTAGACGGTACCTCTTCTAATTCCCAAAACTTAGCTAATTGTTTCCTAATTTGTTGTGAAAAATTACAGTGAATCTTTGTTTTAGAATTGTACGAAATTGCCACTGGACCTGCCACTATCCAGCCCAATTCAGTTTCTTGCAACAGTGGTTTTCCGGGTCCAAGGTCTAACTTGGATGGTTTGATTAGCTCCCAGAATATATCGGCCCCTAATAATAAATCGATTTCAGCTGGTTCGTAAAATTTAGGATCAGCCAGTTGAATAAAATCAGGAATTCCTAATTGTTGCCTGCAAAGTTTAAAATTAGGTAATTTATCTGTAATTGTAGGCAGAATAAAACATTGAATTGAAATATTGAATTTATTGTTAGTTGAAAATAAATTAATATTGCAATGTTCGGTTACATTGATAATCGAGTTACCTATGCCAGTCCAGTAACGCCCTCAAAATAATAAATTTGTCATCTTGTTTCACCTTGACCAACGCCGTAGACAAGAGGGCTTGATTGGTGGTGATAGCTGACATTGATACAGAAGTGGAGGGATCTGAAGCAGTGGAGTCATCTACAGGATTGGGTAAGTTCGATGTACTAGTATTTGTACTGTTAGTTTGCTGATTAGACTGTAGGGAATTTTGCTTATGCAACAGAGTATTATGCTTCCTATGACAAACTCTGCAACCACTCATTTTGCATTGATATGGTTGATGGCCAACACGAAAACAATTCATACATAATTTGAACTCTGAAACCTTAGAAATTCGCTCCAAAATAGGTAACGATTTAAATTTGTAACACTCAAATAACCTATGTTCTTGTTTACAGATTGGACATTGTTTACCAAATGATCGCTCAAAAGAAGAACAAATAAATGATTTTGTATTCGGTAAACTATGACGTTTTTCATTTCTTGATGTCCTACTGCAATGCACTGTTTCCAAAACCGCTGCGCGCTGTCGCAAAAAAGAATAAAATTCGTCTAAAGTGGGCGAGTCCTTATGATTCCTGAATTCTTCCCAATTCCTTGCCGTCACGTTATCTAATTTCGCCGAGGCCATGTAAATAATAATTGTATCCCACTTGTCCGTAGGCTCGCCTAGAATATTCAAAGCGTTCAAATTTCTAGATAGCGTGTCAATCAAATTTCGAATTCCGACCTCAGACTCTGAACGAAGCGGTTCAATTGAAAATAAAGATCTGATGTGTTCATTTATTAAAAGGCGTTTATTGTCGTACCTTTCACAAAGCAAGTTCCAAGCAATTAAATAATTATCCGCGGAAACTGTAACCGAATTTATAACGGAACTTGCTTTGCCATCCAAATACGACTTTAAATAGTGAAACTTGTTTATATTTTCAATGCACTCGTTGTTATGAATTAACGATAAATAAGAATCTCTAAAAGAAAGCCATTTGTTCGGGTCTCCGTTAAAAGAAGGAATTTGTAATGGGGGTAGTTTAATATTATTTTGACGATTCCCACTAATGTTGGATGAAGATTCCATTTTTGATTTATTTTCAAAGAAATCCAACAACGATTGACCTTTGGCAATTAAATTATAGGTTATGTTTTCAGTGCCTTCACGTTCTAGCATTTGTTTCGAGACATCTTCATCCAACATCTCAATACGAGATTGGACGTCCTCGTATGTACAAGACAATTCACTGATCTTGCCCAACCGAACACGCAACTCATTTATTTTTACTGGAGTAATGTCACTTGATTCCAATAACGGTGCAATATATTTTTCAAATAAAGTAAAACGCGCCTTGATGTTACCTCTCTGCTTAATTAATTCCTTTAGCTCACTCATCTTTGTAGGCGCAAACTAATAAAACGCGTAAATAGTATTAATTAAAGGAACAACCAAGTAAATCTTCAAATCAAACAAATGAACAGTAACTTACGCTGCGTCTAACTTACAATTAAATAGCAAACAGGTTTCACGGTCACGGCCGACTCGGGCGCAGCGATCGATCGATACTTGTCTGTGTTAGAACTGTGTCGTATTGAAACACACACTAAAATTACCAAATATTCACAAAATTGGACAAAAATACACGTTTAACCGTGTTGATTTACTTAACTTTAATGTTATTCTTTACTTTATGATATGCAAATATCGTAAAATTAGAAGAAGTTCGAAAAAATAAAAAATATTTAAAAATTGACGGTATATTTTTTTTTTACTTTAAGTTGTGAACTATCGAAAGATTCAAGCAAATTAAAGCACATAGATAGGAAAATATTAGAAAATAAAGGATATTAAACGCACTTCCCTCGGATAGGTGGCTGCAGCTCCTGGCTGGCTCGTTCCTGAAGGATCACGTCGTCGCTTGGTTTTTTCTTGCGATTTTTGTAGGTTGCAAGATCACGTCGGGGTCACCAAATGATTACGCCGGCCGTAGAAGGTTTGAATTGAGACCCAGCTTGATAAAAAATTAGATTTAATTTCGTTTCTTTACAACAAGAATTTTAGACATTAAAATAGACATAGTTCGCTGCCGGGACCTCAAGACGTAATGGCGGCTCGCCACGATGATCTCGGTGACGTCACACTAGGGATGTGCCGCCTTCCTAGTGTTGTGTCGCAACACCATGCATTGATTAGTGACTTAGTCTACAGCGACATCTTGTAACGGTGATTAATTTAAGAAGATTATTAATATGTCATGATTCATTACTAAAACCTAACAATGTTAGTAAATAACACATTCATGAAATGTAAAACCATCAGCCCCTGAAAGAAAACATGGTCTTAGCGTCTGTATTTCCAAACTACGTCATTTCTATATTGTCTTTAACTGTGAAATTTCCGTACCCTTCCTACACCTTTTATGCACAAACTCCTGTAAGGCAAAACTTATTAATAAGCAATTTGTGTACAATTTGGGATATGGACACCGATTTATTTATGAAAAACTAGACACTAAATAAACCTATTTTAGTAAAAGTCTCATGTCTTTCATAATTCGGATGAAATTGACAAAACAATATACCTATATCTAAAATAGGTTAGTTAAGAGTTGAGTTTTCTTTATGAATAATTCGTCATATGTTTAAGTTTAGTTTACAAATAGATTATTCTACTTTTAATTAGTTTTAAACATGAGTTCATTACATTATAGGTGACTTAATTTGCTTTTCATTTTGAATTATTAAATCCGATACACCACAGGATATTAAAGTTTTTTCCCCTTTTCAAATGGGTGGTTCATTTGTTTATTTGAAATCCATGAAAGGGTTTCCTATCTTTACAATTGACATAGTATTGAAATTGAAGTAATTTAGGAGCTACAAGGTTGAAATAATTTTAGTATCAAATTTTAGAGTTTACCTTTATAATTTAGGTATAATAACTAGTAGGGTGTTGTATATCGGTAGGTAATAATATCGGTCATTTTGTCTAACCGCTTTGGCTAAAGTCTAATGAGGTTCGACCTTGGATATCTGATATTTTGTATCCAAGATTTTGGAGGCCCTTCTTGTCGTTTCATCACATTGTTAAATTTAATACTTGCACCATTTCGTATTAATTGCATTATTTATAAATTATTGTTTTACTTTTTTAAATTTTATTAAATAAATCGTTGCACTGATGTAGTATTTAATTTGATATTTTCAATATATTGTTACAACGGAGGGATGTCACTGTCTTTGTCAATAAAAACAACAAAAAAGATTATCTCATCTTCTTCTCTTGATCTTTTTCTCTTTATCTTATTTGATTAAATGACAAATATATGCCGAGCTACTCAAATAAGAGAAGAATGAGTGGGTACAATAATATGATTCGATTTTCATTTCGTGATATGAATAATATATTTTTTGGTGTTAGTTATATTAGTTAATGTTTTGTTTTACAAGCTTTTATTTAACTTCCAATGTATGTCACGATACTTCTTTGATTTGATTGAGGTTATATAACAAATATTCACTAATTTAAGAAGGTTACTGTATACCGTCTCTTTATTAGCCCGCGTTAGTTCTGATGATTCCTACGGGTAGACTGGACACAATTGCCTCCTGGCCGTTTTTTATCTCAGTAACTTAACTTTACAAAATGGAGCAAAGACTTATTGCATTCAATTTATTACTCAAAGATGAATTAGATTATGAAGCCAGAATAAGGGGTGCAAAGCCTGCTGATACTGTAGTAGCTATGAAGGTTTAGCAAGGAATCATACAATTTCCCTATTGTATTATAATAAGGCAAATTCGATACAACTATAAAGTCACCAAAATTCATCTAAAAATAAGTAAGAATTTATAGTTAAATTGTTTTTTGCTGAGCACCTAGTCCACGCCAAGCCAGTTTTGGGCAATGTCCTTTCTGTTTTCAGTTTTAAAATGTTTTATAAAATACTACCACTCTGAATATACTTAGTGTTAAGGCAACACTCTACAAAAACAAGTGTGCATAACGTAGAATCATGCGAGTTTCAGTAACAGCTTGTTAAAATGATGCGCTTCAATAAATTTGTATTTACGTGCTAGCGCTTAAGTTCTATTATTATAAAATCATCGCACATATATATCGATACAAGTCGATGCAGTCGCTAAGCATAAACCTTCGGTAGTACCGTCTATTGGAGCGGACCGTAATACTAAAAAAAAAACAAAATAAAAAAAATCAATAATGTTTAATCATTTTCAAAATTCCATACGAATGAAAACTTTCAAATAGCTCGCGCTTTTTGTTTGAAAATCCCATATAGCTAGTGTTTTTTTGTTGTAACTTTTTTATTTTTGCGAATTTCAAAATTCAGGCCCTGTCACAATCTGGTCTTAAATGTTTTGATTCGATTCCACACAAAAAATATTAAAAGCGGTTAAGAACTCGGGAAGTTATGGTGTAACAGACATCTCGTCATTGAAGCTGATCCAAGGGAGCGCCGCTGCAAATAACTTTTATTGTAAAGTATCTGTTTCGTCCTAGCTTTTGTATTTCAAAAAATAGGTAAGCTTTTTCTGATAAGTGTATAATTTGTGAAAGTGAAATTTTTATTTTTCTAGCTTTTATATTGACAAAAAACCAAATATTCTTTTAGCTTATTTATCTATGAGAAATGAAGCGATGTCATAAGACATACTGTGGTTGAAGTTCTTGCTTCGATTGTAAGAGATGTGAGTTGGTATTTCAGACGTTCGTACGTTTTACCATTGTAGCCACTTCATTAATTATAACAGTACTCTTATCATATTTGTTTATTTTTGAGGCTTAAACATTTCGGCGCAGTTGCAAGCGCCATCTCATGTAAGAACTATAGTTGAGAACAAGATTATTCCCAAAAAAAGAAATTAATGTTATTATGAACAGTGCATCTAATTTTAGAGGTCAGTAGAGGCAGCAAAAATTTTATAGCTTGGGGCTTTTAATTGGGGCAAATGTGTAAATCCAGCACTGCGAGTTGGTCTGGGCTGATGTCAAAAACAATATAGCAAAACCATATTAATTCTTCTCTGGACGAAAAGATAATGCACTGAATTTATTGTGTTCGGAGTACACTGCAGAAAAATGGCAGATATGTGATGACCATGTCCAAAAAAATTAAAACGATTACTGGGATCGCGACAATAGGTTCGGTGATATTTAGGGGCAATATAATAAATCTGCAGGATGACTCTTATTCAAGCTCCGATAGCGAAATGGAGTGGGAAGTTGAAACGGAATCTATGTCAGAATAGTCAGTGTAATTTATTTACTTACCTAATAAACAGTTTTTAATGTTTTAGTTTGAATTGTCAGTCAAGTTTTCTTTTTCATATACAATCATTTCATATTTCCAAGGATTAATGATTCATTTCATTTATATTGGTTCTTTTATGGTACTTCAGCACATCGGATATAATTATACTCGTAAATATAGTTTAAAAAAATGTGCTTCGATGTCGTAAGTTCTGTCTGACACTTAAAATCTCATGTGCGTTCGTGTTCCTTTCCTCCCTACCTCCCCGCGGATACCTAAGGCGCAGTACAAAGCGGTTGCGGTCAGACTATAGTGATGCCACTACAGTATTTATATGTGTGATGGTGATGTGAAATAGCTATGAGTTAACGGTCTGTGTGAGTAATTTTACTATATACAGAGTAGCCGAGTGTACTGTTATCATACATTTTAATCGCTAAGCTTTTTATTTTTCTCCACCTCACAAGTTAGTTTTATCTTCGAATTAATGTTATTGAAATATGCTGTATAACCCTCAACATCAGGTTTGTTTCCCTTCACTATATAGGAGACATCATCGACGTAACTTTTTGTTATCTTGATCTCGATAGGTGCAGTCGCAAGAGCATGTTCTTCAAAATGCTCTATCTAAAGGTTAACTACCACCGGAGTTGCTGGACTGCCCGTAGCCACCTCATCAATAAAAAGCTACGATAATCATTGTATATAAAGTAATTCATCGACTAACAATAGCGTAACAATGTGGTATATTTCATCGAGATATCGTTGTTTCATAACTGGACCATTATCACCTCTAGATAATATGTCTCTGGTACATTGATGAAGTACGTTTCTCCTCAAATCTGACTATCAAATCATTCTCCTCGGCCCTGTTGTGTGACATAATGTTTTCGAGGTGCCGAAAATCTTTAACATAAATGACTATGTTTGTCATATTAGTGACTGTAATACGTTTGTTACATGCTTCTCCAACACGTACCTATTTCCCTTACAATCGCCCGTAATGACACGTTCTGTTTATGTACTTAAGGCTGGCAGTATAATTTAGGAGGCTGAACGTTTCTGGGGTGTAGCAAATATTTGACAATATTATCGTCTTTTGCGTCAGAACATTCCTTTATAAGTTCAACGTCCAGCCTCCTAAACAAACAGGGTATTAATCCCGTTTTAATTAATAGTAATGTAAGTGACCAAGAATGTTTAAAACAATATATTATACAAACTTTACTTTAGAAATTAAAATTTGATAAATTTCGCTAAGGTGGGTGTGGGTAAGGGTCCAAGCGCAATTAAGATGAAATGGATAAATCGAAGTAAAATTAGTTATACTTTTGTTCCACTGAGGGTGCGATATATCTTCTTATGTTTTACATTATTAATTTTAAGACCATTACGAGTACGTGATAAAATTGCCATAGTGACTTTTCAATTTTTACTAAATAATTTTAGTTATAACACCGTTTTTTTTATTATCCTTTAAACAAGTTATAACTAATGCCTACTCAGAAAGAAGACACTTCCTTAGTATTAATTATTCCAATTGAAAAAGAGGTTTAATAAAACAAACATAATAGACAAACAATTAATTTTATTCATTGACTAGCTTCGTTAATTATTTTCTCAAATCATTCCATTATAACACTTATCTACTACAATGACAGTGAATAATAATATTTAATTAAGGAGGTTTGTATACCTACTTATCTAGATTATATAGAAAATATTTTGCAATTTCACATTTATCCACAAACAGAGATAAGGTATACCTTAGATTTAGAATTTAAAAATAATTAAGTACATATTTTTTGGGAAAAAATATTATTTAATGTAGGTATATATCTTATATGGGATCTGCAATGTGTCAAAAGAACTGATAAAAAAAAACATGGTATAGTTTCTTAGCTACATAGAATATATAAATATAACACTTTCTAGGATTTACACAAGGACTGCCAATATATACTATATAGACTTGTAGTTACATGAGAATAAGAGATAATATGCTTAATGTTATTTACAAAATTGTATAATTGTATGTATGTTTATAATTTGTGTTATAAACGACGAAATCTATTGAGCTGTAGGAAATCTTTAACATTTGAAAATAGATTTATTTTAAACATTCCAATGCATTCCATAGCAAATTCTATAGCAGAATATTATTGAAATTCTACTGCTTTACTGTAAGAATATAATTAGAGGTTTTATAGGTAGTATTTCTTTACTAAACTGTTTGTTTTTTAATACAATTTGATTTCATACATTGGAATGTTTTCGATCTAGAGACGTGGACGTTCAGTATGTTTCAGTAGGTCGTAGACGACAGTCGTGTCTGCGGGGCGCCGGGCATTCACTTGCGGAAGCACGAGATGGGGTTGAAGTAGCACTGGCGGAAGCGCACCTGCCGTTTATCCGCGCGCCACGGCCGCGCCAACCGTCCATCCACTGTCCGTAGCCCCCAGCGGGGTTCGCTCTGTGGCCAGGAGCGGCTCACGCGGCTCATTCTGTGACAAATAAAGAATTCTATGTGACTGTTCTTATTTAGCACAATCAAGATTTTGAAACTTAACAATAACTGCCGAAAAATTTAAACAACAATACCAGAGGCCTTAGTGCGAGTTTACGCGTCGATACTCGAAACAGTCTGCGTAAAATATTACTATGGATTTTGTATGAGCGCCCCTAGCGGTAACCATTAGGAACGACGAATCCTTATAGAAATATGTAACGCGTTCGATAGCGAGTATCGAATGCGTGAACTCGCACTAAGGCTTCAGATGTTTCAGGATACCTTATTTTTAGGTACTATCTTAGCTTACTGTTTTACAGAATGACAATTATCTTACTATACTCTCAGTGAATACTTTAAAACAATAACTGTGTTAATAATAATAATGAGAAATATTGTATTTAATATCACACAAGTAGCCATTTTTTTGAAAATGAAGAAAAATCTGACCCGTCAAAATCGAATGTCCTGAAAGGCAAAGTATCAAGACAAGTTCGGAGGGTAGGCGTAAAGGCTAGCAAGTTTCGACCCATAACCTCATAGTAGGGATAACGAAATGTATGTTAGTAACATGTTTTTACAATGCATTTATTTCCAAAGACACTAAATCCCATTTTATCCTTCTTTAAATTACGCGTTCCACAAAATGTAGACATAATGCAATGGAATAGAATGTAATCATGAAGTAAGTTTTGGCTCCTAAAATATTTACCGAAATCTGTTAAGTCGTTGCCAAGTTGATTATACAAATACATATAAAAAAGGCATAGAGCAATCCTAAAAACCTAAAAAGTAAAGTTATATAAAAATAACTTTTGTTATCACTTAAATTAGAGAATTTACTTAGAAATAACTGACGCTTCGATGATGAATAAATACAGATACTTACGACATTCTACAATTACGACGTTGGCTATAATGATTTTTTAATTGCTGTATATACAATGATTTTTTATTCTTATATAGCACAGTATTAAATGCTTGGCAAAAGCATTATTGGTCGTAAATCTTAATTAGAACCCGGGAATAGAATGCAGAAACGCAAGCGTTTGCATTAACTGGCTTTTTGGCCATCTTGATTGACTTAAGGAAACAGTATTTTTTTTTCTACTATAATAATATTGATTACACTCCTACCAATTAGCCTAGTCCTTAAGTAAGCCTTGTAAGGCTCGTATTATGGATAGTTAGTACCTAATGGAAAAAAAGAGTTCTGCATGAAACCAATATTAATACTTTTATTAACGTCTACTAACAATTGCGAGGAAAACGGATTTCCTTGTAATGCAAACAGCATTAGCATTGTTATTGTTGGAAGGAATGAGTAAAGGAATACAGAGGCCCTAGTGTAAGTTTACGCTTCGATACTCAATATCGTCCGCGTAAAATATTACTATGGATTTTGTATAAGTGCCCCTAGCGGTAACCATCCGAAATTACGAATCTACATAGAAATCTGTAACGCGCTCGATAACGAGTATCGAATGCGTAAATTCGCCGTACGCAATCATATATTATAATTTGATTTAAATGAACAGAAAACTCGGTCATAATAATGAGTTTCTAAAAGTACAATCTACCACAAAATACTTTTGCATAAAACTTTATTCAATGGACATAATATCTCAAAAAATTATGTGTAAATCGGTTTATTATGACAGAGTATGTACCTACATATGTAAAATACTTTGTTTTTCTATATTTAATAAAACTCATAGCGATTCATGTAATTCACATTGTATACCTGCTTATTTCATCTTTAACACATGATTTCTAGACAAAGTATGTTAGCTGAGATAAAACAGACTTCACAAGAAGTTTGAAAAGTTTCGCAACAACGAGCAACAACAAGTTTCATTAGATTGAAAAAACTCCTAAAAGTACATTTACTACGATTCCAATGTCGCGGAATCTCTTGCAGAATCAACAAAATTACTTTCCTCCTGACTTAAATCAAATCCTACCTTTCCCGACACAGTGAAATTTGCTGGTAGGCAGCGGATTCTTTTTGGGATGTTTCGAATGTTTTTTCTTGGGATTTTGTACGTAAAAGTAGGGACCACATTTCTGGGGAATAAAGGCATTAGGGACCAACATGAAACAGCACAGCAAACTAAATAAATCTTTCACCAAATATAAGCAATTAAAAGTAAGTTTAAATCTTGATTTTGTTAAATTAACAAAATCTAGTCAACCTTTTACACGAAACATCAAACACCGTTTGAAGTCAACTACAGAATATCGCTTTTCAAGTTAGATGGTATAAAGCCTATTAGTCGGTATGTTTATTTCTTTTGGGGGTTAACGCTGATGATTATTCGTCTACATTTAGCATTGGTTACTGCTCGCTGTTACAGCCTTAATATAGTTTCTAAAATTTACTACATAGGTAATAAATATTTGTATTGAATAATTATTCTCTTCATTTTTAATGCTGCTCATTACATGCATGGTGAAGTAAAAGACCTTAAAAGTAAACAAAGTTTTGGTATATTAATGAATAGTTAATTTCTATATTGGAAACATAAAAAACTAGACAAATCTGAAATATGACAACGTAAAACGTAAACTCATACATAAAAGGGTTTATATTCTGGTTGTTATTGAAGAAAGCCTATTATAAAACATATCCCTCAGGAATACAAAGGTTCTTTTGTAACGTAGTTACGGTAGACGTTCTTAATTCAGCAGTGGAAGCATTAAGAATCTAATATACCTGTCTCAGCCTTAATTAATCAACAGGTTGCATAATAAAGCAACAAAGAATTGTTTGTTGCAAAGCGATATATGAAATTGCAAATTAAAAGTCCGTGATATGGCAGTGTACATTATTGCAATCCGTACAAGTCATTCGTCCTCGCCAGCTCGCGGCACCCCATGAGTTAATTATAGAAATAATTGCGCGATACGTACCTACATATTGAGAATTTCTAAGGATTATATAAGTTTTGTTAAATTATATTCGAATATATGGTTTATGTTGTATCAATATATAGAGATATAAGATTGCATTTATAAAATGTTAATTTCAACCGAAAAGTTATTGTGGCTACATTTTTTATTTACAAAAAAGTGTTCTATGTTCAATGCCTTGTTTTTGGTATTCATTTTTATATCAATTTAATGTATATTATTCCCATAACAACATACTCTTTAAGATAAGAAACACAAATGATAACTTAATCTCATTTTAAATAAGTCGTATAGACGAAAATTCTATACGATTCCGAGAAAATCAAATATAACACATTTGTTAATTTAACGCAGAAGGTTGCAGTATCTAACCATCAATTTTCAAAAAGGTATATATTGATGTATATGCTTCTATATAACTCAACAAAAACACGGTTTTTAGTCCCAGAGTTTGAATTATAACTATCTGTCAATAAAGAGTAAGTTCTGGCAGTATCGCATTTGTGAGAAGGATCGCCCTAGTTCTAAGAGTTAGGGTCATGGGGTCAGGATTGGATCCATAGTATCAGTAATGGTCAAATGGTACGGTAATCATTTAGCGTCTGACGGGCAGGACTCGATTAATGTTAAACATATATTATCGAATGAAGTCAAGATTTATTATGATGGTCATAGATTTTTACTTTTATATTAAGGAGCTGTAAAAGTTAACTAAGTAAATAAGTTGTTTAAAACTTCTTTGTAAATCGAATACTCCTCTGAGGAGATAGTGACAGATACGTTAACTTATTCGAAATTCCCAATTTGGATTAGTGTAATCTTCTCTCAAGTTGGATAAAGGGCCTTTTAAGTAATCCCGTGGCAAATGTAGCCCTTAAGTTTTATCAGATCTGTTCTCAATGCTAAGGGAAGGTACCTATTTACTTTACAAAATCTTACAACTGGTGATTAAATAATGGTTGTCAGCTTTAATAAATTGCAGAATCTCAAAAGAAAAGTGTGTGAGTCAGCTTCGACGTACGACTTGTTTACTCCTTAAGAACAAATGTCTTTGAACAGGCACAGAAAATAATAAACAAAACCTCAAAATAAAAGTGAAAGCTGCGCACGATAGGTTGCGCACAAAAAACGTAACGCTGTCATCGAACAAACGATCACAAAATTTTACTCTTTATATTTTTTTCATGTGGCTTATATGGAAATCAATTCTTAAGGAGTAAATTCCGAAATTAAATAGTTTAAAAATGAAATTTTGTTTCGCTGTTTATTACGCTAAAGAACTTCAAATGACAGTTGGGACGGTCAAACATCAGAAAGTGGTTTCTTTAAAAGATAATTTCTATGTTAATTACATACAACAAGTTTTGCTTTTTCAAATAACAACCTCAACGGCGTACCCAGCTTTTGACCAAGGGGGGCAATGACATTTTTTAGGTCGGATCCCCCCGCTCTTCATTTGTCAAATACACTACTCGAAGACACCTGCGCATAGCATAAGGTATCAGATAAGTATGGAGTGTGTAGGGGAAACACCCGCAAGAGAGTCGTCTTTATAGGTAGTCAAATAAATAAACAGATATAAACAAACATTTTTATTTTACAAGTTTTTTCTGTACACTGAGTATACAAAGGACATTTAATCGATCTTCAATCATTGTAGATCTCAACCGTGTTTTTACCAAGTTTTATTAACTTCAGCTGTAGGTTTGCATGCTTGTATGTAACGGAATCTTCTGACCCGATTTTCACCTACTTCAAAACGTTAGATTAACTTGATATTTTGCACACTTATCAGAGACCTATGACAATACAACAATAAAAAAATATTGAAGAAATGTAAAAAAAAGAAACAAAAAAAAAATATAATTAATGACATGAATTACTAAAGTACACTCTTCTAGAGTAGATCGAAATAAAAGTTAAAATAAATTATATGTAGTTTAAAAAACAAATTAAAAAACACGCTTTTATGGTAAACCGAACTAAAAAGTAAAAAATAAATTTCGATATAACAATTTAGTAAGTACTAAGCGAGAAAAATTATTGTCATTATCAAAATCGGTCCAGCCATTTTAGAGATTAGCCAGAACAAACAGACAGACAGACAAAAATTGTAAAAAATGTTATTTTGATGTATGTACCGTATTATGCATGTAGTAAAAATCGGTTATTTCAATATAACAAACAGACACTCCAATTTTATTTATATGTGTATAGATAATTATGTATAATATAGCTTGGCGAAGTCTAGAAGTGAAGAATACTAGGTATAAAATTGACTTTAATTATCTGACAAGTGTCAAATAATTAAAGTATGGTAATAAAAAGTATGGTATTCGCCTTCATTCTCTCTTTTTTGCCATCTTCTTCATCGAATGCTATGGAAACCAGTGCCGGATTTACCATGGAAGCTGAAAAAGCTGAAGCTTAGGGCGGCAAAATTAGGGGGCGGCAAAATTTGCCCAGATAATTGGTACAGAAAAAAAGTAAGTAATATTGCAGTAAAACAAAGCTTTGCTTTTCTTAGCTTAAAAATATACCTAAAAAGTTGAAAAAATAATCTTGAAACTAGATTATTCCCTAAAAAAGGAATTAACGTTATTGTGAACAGTGAATCTAATTATAGAGGTCAGTAGGGGCGGCAAAATTTTTATTGCTTTGGGGCGGCAAATGTGTAAAGTCAGCACTGATGGAGACATTGCTAATTATTCAGTAGAAAAATTAAAATTAATGAGCTATATTTGGGTCCAGCGTTAGCACGTCTATCGTTTAATACCGTCACTGTACGTATGTTTTAAAACCACGTTCACGTTATGAACGATGTATGTCACATATCTGTTTCGTCCAAGGAATTAACTTCGTCCGTCGTCGACGCGGCGACTTTACGGCGCTGCGTCCATGCGGCGGCTTGTGAAGATTAAAAGTTAACGCAAAATACATATTTTTAAGCATCCATTATCAAGGGGGCGGGGGGTTGGCAGCTGAACTCCCCTGCCCTCCCCTGGGTACGCCCTTGTAATAGGTACCATTGTCGTAATAAGGCATCTAAGGTCTTTTTCAATTTGGAAATTAGGTTGCGTTATATTTTTAAATAAAAAATTACAGATTAATATACAAAATATGATATCGATCACACGTTTTGAAAATAAAATGTTTAGGGATATAGACGTTTTCATTCACAGTAAGGCATCAGTGAAAACAAAGGCGATTGAAATACCTAATGGTTAAAGTATTTATATATTAAAATTTTTGTGTTTATACCATTTAAATATTCATATATATAAGTATACACGTATCAAATTAAAATTAATATGATTTCTTATAACATTATTAAATATTATTATATAATTCCTTCTTTTTTTTGTGGTTTGATTTTTTTAAGCTTATTTTTATGTCAAATTGTTAGTTTATTTTAAATTAGTCACATTTTTTTAATGCACATTTTTGGGATTATCTAACTTAATCGAAGTTTATTCTGTTAAGGTTCATGATTGTCTTTACTTGTTTTTTTTTTATATTACTTGTGACACGTCTTAAAATATTATGGATGATTTTGGGGGAAACCTGTCTTAGCTTTACCATAGACTTATTACTTATTAGGTTAAATGAAATTGTTACGCTGTTGGTTTTTCAAAAATAAATAAAATAAAATAAAATAAGAAAGGTCCGTATCTGATGTTTAACCAGCAAGAATGGTTTATTTCAGCTACTTTCACAGGGTAATATCAAATGCACTTAATGCTGTGGGCGTCAGCAGCTAATATTGATAATGTATTCTCCATAACTTACAGGTTTAAAGATTCTCTTCGAGAATTATTTAAGGGAAATTGCTATACATGATGTGTCTTCCCAATATTTGATAAAAATATTATGTATACATACTTATAACAAATGTCATAAGACTTTATTTATAAATAATTATAACTATTCGTTCAACACTAGAAACAAAAATAACTTGCTGTTCCAAGCTTTAGATTGCAAAAAAGGAGACACATTTTTGGTAAATAATTGCAATTTATAATTAAAATTAGACCATGTAATTTAGCTGCCATTAGATAAATTTAATATGGTTGTTAAAAGACACTTATAAGCTAAGACTATTACAGAATTGATTATTATTTAAAAGGCAAAATATAGACTGGACTTAAATGAGCTTTACTTAATAGCTATACTGCTAAATAAAAGGAGATTGGGCATTTTTATTTTGGATCTGCATTTACTGCATAATTTATATTTTGAATAATAACCTTTTTTACCTCATTTCAAAGAAAGTTTTGAGGGCTTTTATTTTCTATTAAAAAGTTTAGTAACTTGTTTCATATTTGTGACGAATTTCTTTGTCAATCATATTACTGTCCAACAAATTTAAAATTTTTGAAATTTTCCAAGAATATTATTATTACGTTTGAAGTATTATGGTGTGATTATTTCAAAAAATACACTAATATTTGCGTAGCAGCTCTAGTTTTCGAGATTTTTCATTCTACCCGCATTTAAGGTGGCGATGCATTATTCGTCAATTTTAAACGGGTACATTAAAAAAAATCACAATTAAAACAATGGCTACGAAGGGAAGACGTTGTTTAAACGATCCAAATAGTTATTTGTGGCTTATATACCTTCGCAAAGCCTAAATCAAAATCACGGCCTTCGTTAAATCTGCGTACTTTAACTACTTTGGAGTGAATATTTGCAATCTGCAGAAGCCATGGCTGCCAAATATTGTTTGCCAAAATTGTGTTGTCTCTTTGCGACTGTGGTCAAGTGGAAAAAGATAGGCCCTGAAGTTCAAGATACCCATGATTTACCGGGAACCTCGTAATCATTATGATGATTTCTATTTTTGTATGGTAATTATTACGACGTATTATTGGTAATTATTAGACGTTGTCTTCTGCTCAGAGGCCTGTCATATACACCGACCAGTCACCAGTGCCAGTACTATCGTCATCATCAACATGTTTTGAACCGGATAACATGGAAAGTGTAGAAGAAACGCATGAATCTGACTCTGATTTTATACCCAGTCAAGAAACAAATTTTCAACCATTCAAACAAAAAGAGATAAATGACTTTGTAAGGGATTTAAATCTATCTATAGAGTCTTCCGAAATTTTAGCATCTCGTTTAAAAGAAAAAAATCTACTAACGACAGATACAAAAGTATTTTATCGTACACGTGTTAAGGATTTACTGCCATGTTTTCCTCTAAAGAGAATTTAGTTTACTGTAATAATGTTGAAGGTCTTATGCAAAAGATGGGTTTAGAACAATACAAACCAAATGATTGACGTCTTTTTATTGATAGCAGTAGAAGAATTTTAGAGTACACAACGGAAATAGATATGGTTCTGTGCCTATAGGACATTCAATTTCTATGAAAGAACAATATGAAAACATTTCTTTGGTGTTTTGCTTATCTGTCGAAAAAATTTACTGGGCTGAGCAATGAAAAGTTGAAAGCAGGCATTTACGATGGACCACAGATTAGACAACTGATAAAAGATCCAACTTTAGTCAAATCTATGAACGAACTTGAAAAGCGAACCTGGAAATGTTTCGTTTTAGTTATGCAACATTTTATTGGGAATCATAAATCAGATAACTATTTCAAATTAATTAATGCTATGTTGTCTAATTTGAAAGATTTAGGATGTAATACGAGCATTAAACTGCATTATTTACATTCTCATTTGGATCGATTTCCTGATAACCTTGGTGATTATAGTGAAGAGCAAGGTGAAAGGTTTCACCAGGATAGCACTATGGAAGAACGTTTCCAAGGCAGATGGAACATACATATGATGGCCGATTACTGCTGGAATCTTTGTCGGGATCTTATACAGGCACAGCATTCAAGAAAATCTAATCATAGTAGCTGTTCTACATAAAGTACGTAAAAAAATCATTTTTAACTTGGGTGTAAAATGAAAACTAGAGCTGCTAGAAAGAAACCAATGGTATTTTCGTAATCAACACACTTCATTTTACTGAAAACGGTTACGACGGAAGGGTGTCAAGTACCCATGCTCGATCATTTGTTTACAAAAACTTCCTTAGAAGGAGGCGAGGTAATTGACCGGATCATAAATCATAGGTATTTTTTGCGCCCGTGGCAATTTGTGAATCCTGCATGGATACTCCGGCTTTGGAGTTATGTCAGACTCGTACTGACTAAATACCACAGGAAGTGGTATAACCTAGGAAGGTTGTATAGGCTTAAAATAAGCGATCGCTTCGAGGAAACCGCGGCGGTTAATAAAATCGATGTACAGGTTGCAGCACGTAACTCTAGCGCTGAACGAAACGTGGAGGGGATATCTGCGCATGGGTACTGTCGGGCACGCAATACAAATTAGTTACTTAATTTAATTAGGTACTTAATTAATAATAGCAAAATAATGTTAATTATATTACTTTAATGTACTGTCAAATATAAGTCTAGCGGTGAACAAAATGTGGAGGTTAGCTGCTATTTGGGCACTGTACTGTACTGTGCTGTACAGTGTCACGTATGCAAATATTACTTTAATAAATATTAGGTTAGTTAGTTAATAATCAAGTGTGCCAGAGTTCTGTTCTCTCTTAACTCCGAAAATGAAAATTTACTAAAATTGGTACGTTGAATTCATTAAGATAGCATTATTAATTAAACACATTTTCAACAAGACACAAAAAAAATTGTTTAATACAATCATTCATACTATTTGGGCAATCTCCTTTATCACATTTTTGTTTTTCATAATTATGCAATTTTTTTTTAGATTTGATTTTATTTTTTCATATAATATTACCAAAATACATAACTTTCCCTATATTCTAATTGTCCCGAACAATCTAAAATAAAATAGGCGATAGACGAACATACATGATACATAGATATGTAATTATAGAATAATATATAAATACCCATAACTCAGGCTAACAGGCTCGTATTCATCATTCAAACATCTGCCCCTTCCGGGATTCGAACCCAAGACCGTCGGTGTGAAGGCAGAATCGCTACCGTTACACTAAACTGTCGCCAAAATATTTGGGACAACTCACAATAATTAGTCCCAAATTAAGCAGAGTTTGTATCATAATAAATAACACACTAACGTATATAATACATAAATCAGTATATAGTCGACACTGACTCGGGAGCAAATACTTGTGCTCATCACACAAATACGATATACCCCCCACAAGAATTCAAGCCTTTGGCGCAGAAGGTAGGATTCCTACCGTTGCATTAAGCGGCCGCCTATAATGACAGCTACTTACAACGCTACCTGAGAGCAGAGTAGTTTGTTTGCCGGAAGCCGTTGTTTACAGCAGATCCGGTGCGGCGCACTAATTACTGGGCAACACGAGCTACTGAATTAAAAGTTGCGTCGTACTTAATAGTAGACTGTGTATGCTCTTTGTCCGCTTTTTATACATTGTATCAGGTGGGTAGGTGTGTTACTTCGTTAATAGTTAATCCAAGGGCGTACCCAGCTTTTGATCCAGGGCGAATCATAACGTGGGTCTAATTTTTATCGCCAATAATAAGTAAATGGGCAAACAAAATCCTGGATTTCCTCTGCCCACCTCCCATCAATACGTCCAAGAATTAAACCGTTACTAAAAATACAAATTTCGCTTAAAGGTTACTTCTTAATTAAAGTTCCGTATATTATTATTGAATTATGCTCATTCTTGAAAATTTAGTTTATAAAGATTAACCTATTTTGGTTTATCTTTATAGAAGTTAAAATGTTCATTATTATTCACGTTAAAGAAAATGCTTATTTTACTGGCATCCAACTAAAGGTGATATATTGAAATAAGAGGTCTAAGGATTGAGTTTAATTAACGGTGTAACAAGATCAAGCAATTTGTGAAGTGTTGTGAGCGTCAATGATGTGGCAATTGCCAACTCGTCTGAGTAGCGGGTGAATGTAAACGGAGTGTGCTAGCTCTTATTGCGGAGTTATAGTGTTTTAAGTTCTACTGTGCTCCTTATAGACAGCTTTAAATTATTTGCTTATATAACAGAAGCCTACAAAAAGAGGTCTCATTAGAGGTCGAAAGAGGGCTGCAACTTTGTATCACACAAGTGATAGAAATACCAAAATTCCATTTGTTGTTTTTAGCATTTAAAATGCGAATCCAACCAAGCGAAGCGAATCTTTCTACTACATTTTTTCTATATGATTGTTTGAAAAAGTTTTAATAATCATTCGGTCAACTTCACTTTTAGTAACCATTTGTATATAAAATTTGTTTTTATATAGACATAATTAAATTTTAAAGCCGGACTAAGCCTATTTAAATAAATTCTCACCTATTAGCTCATGCAAGTTCAGTGTTCCCAAATTCCGTAGGTACCAATGAAGAAACTCAAACATTTGTTGAATTCTGTTTTCGGACTGATATTTGAAATTCCGATCAAACGAATCCATATTCAGATGGCGAATACAATTACGATTGAAACATAGGATATCCCACAGCTAGCGATATGCCAGACGAGCATATTCTGGTACAGTCGTTTATGAACGCTTTCTGTATTTAAAAGAAGCTGAAAAATACAGCGGTAGCTGATGAGTTCCAGATTGCTCTTTATTTAAGCATACTCATTTTTTGTATTGTTATAGTCTGTATGTCTTATATAAAATCAAAACTTGCGGACAAAGCAAACTTTGTCTGCGAAAATGTTTATTAATTTACGCAACTATAGCCTAATCTACATAAACCGCCCTTAGGTCAGATTTACGTAATCTTTTCAATGTACCACCACATTGAGTTAAACCCTTAAGGTGTTGGTGAATACTCTACAATACACACACACACACACTTTGTTTGAATAAAACACTTTTTTACGGATTTTGCGCACAAATAAAATAATATTTATGCGCAAAATCTTTAAAAAAGTGTTTTATTAAAATGTGTAATGTGCGCGGAAGTGTAAGAACTAAACACACTTTATTGTGAAGTATATGTACGATGTCATACATGTACATACATATTGTTTCCATATGAAAAAAAAATTCGTAGCAAATGCTTTGGTAACTATACCTGATTTTATATATAGTCAACAGCATATCAAGCTCACTTTGACCATTGATATTATGCCAAGAAATATTTTTAAAGGTATAAATAGATTTGCCTGCAACTAGTTCTACACAATGAATGAATTGTAGTTTGTTAAGGCTCTTTTTATAGTTAAGTGTGCCTTATAGAGCTGGTATTTAGGTTCTTATCGCTAATAGAAAAAAAAGTTACCTTTCTTCAGCGTCAAGTTGTATAAGCAACTTCCTTAGAGCCGCGGTATCGATGGCGTCCCATGGAGCAGGCAGGCCTACTTCGTTGTCTGGACGCATCACTAAGTTTTCTGACTGCTCATCCTCTGATTCCTGCATTTATATATTTAATATTTATTCGCTATTAAATAGACACACTCAATTATAACTTAAATGATAAAAGTTAAATATACTGATGGTGTAAAATAAGGCTATGAATCTTTATTATAGCTGATATTTGGCCATGCCACAAAATAACAAAATTGCGCGCAGATATTAATAACAACTTTGTGTTGTATGGATTATATAAAATGTAAAAAAATAGTCTGTTTGTCTAGTTGTCTAGTTCGTTCAGCGACGGCTTTCAACAAACTCTTATGTGTACAATCAGTCAGTCGTAAAAGTAGATTATACTTTAGTACAATGTCATATCAACTGCTGGGTTGCAACTTTACTAAATCTACGTGACGTTGAATACGACAAAGTCTTATTTTGTGTATTAATTAAAGAATTATAAAAAATGATCATTTTTACCGGTTTGTTTTTTGTCCCCCAAATTATCCTTTGAAAAATTAGTTATACATTTTTTACTTGCTAATTAATCGATTACAGATGACAAAACTTTTCCGTTTTTTAATTAAAATATGTAATGAGAAACATAAACACTATAAATCTAATCATCATCGGCCTGATAATTTCATACAAATTTCATCTTGATCAGTCTGTCAACCAAGGAAGTGCCTAGGTACAGTGTTAATGGACAATCCCATTCCCCTTTTTAAGTTGTATTAGAATCACTAGCATCTTCAATTTTTTTTTCGCTTTCAAATTATGAAAAAAAATAGTTTGGTTTTGAGTTAACAAACGCATGTACTCGTATTTTTGGCACTGGATCTGCGTTGTCGACTATTAGATAAATCGAATAAATATCGATAAATCATAATTCCTACCACTCAATACGTCATGTTAGTGATACATCAGCGATAAGATAATACAAAAGAGGACATAATAAAAATATAGTAATAAAAGTGTGAGTGAGTCTTTTCATAAAGGGACCGCACGCGAGGAATTTTGCAGTTATATAGAAAATGGTGAGAGACAAAACACGTCACACACTTGGCAATAAAAATATTAAGACATCTCAAGATCAGAGTACTAAAATGTTCAAAAGTTACTACGTATTGCGTTTGACTTAATATTTTGAATGCAAACTTTCTTTTCGCAATATTAAGTTCTATTATATCTGAATACTACAAAATTAAATAAATTTGCATATTTGAAAATTTATACCCAGCCCTCAGTACATTTTTAATGTAATGGAAAAGTTACATTTGAGATCTGCGATTAACATACTAAATAGTTATTTTTTTATGTCATGATTAAACTATTTTTGTAATTGTAATGTCCGTTGATGAAACACAATCCAAAGCTGTCAATACTATCACAAGTCAGCCTGACCGAGGCTCAACACTTTTAAGCTCGAGGTCTATTTGATTTCCAAACCAAGCTTGGAGTGTCTAAATGCAAACAGCTTTAAAGTTATTAAAGTAGTCGGTAGCAAAAGCGTAAACGTGTATGTAAGATTGTTTTTTAGTTAATATTCGATACCACGAAGGCATACGGCTTTCCTATTATAAAGTTATTTTGCGCCTACATTGTTAACTGACACAAAATGTGTACCAAGTTTATCATGAAGGTGATTGAGGCAGAAACCTATTATAATTTAATCGAAATTTTATCTATTTCTATTGGGCTGGAGCAATAGTTTATTTCTTTCGTTCGCAAAATCAGAAAGGAGTTCTGAAAAGAAAAAAATACTAGTTAATACAAACGATACTCATACCTCTTTTTTAAGTCTTCAGCACAAATTATCTAGTTTGGATATAACAAAGGTATCCAATATGAGGCTCGTACCCCATATTAATGTATAATGTGGGTTTGTAGGGATTTGTATGTTTCTCGGAATGCAATAGCCAGACGAGGTCACCAAGGTAAAAAAATTGGAATAGTGCGCTCTGAATGTGTTTATTATACTTTATAAATATATAACGATTTTTTTAACGTTAGCGCTCAACAGTTAGACACGTGGTCAGCACCTTTTTTTAGGTTAAATTATAATAATACCTATAATATACTGCTTGGACATGCTCCCGATTTAAGAAAACAACAAAATAAACAAACATGTATAAAATAGAAATAAAAAAGGTCAAAATGTAACAAAGTAATAAACGTCCGGCTTGCTTTTCGTAATCATACATAACTTGTCCGCTACTTTAGTAACGCACCTGATTACGTGTAAATAATAGTAATGGACGAGTAGTATATTGAAGAGATGCATATTGGTTGCAACTAATTTTAATTCTATTAATTCATGTAATTAGTAATTTTAATTTAAATATTTTTATTTCTTCATTTAGTGCAAGTTTATTTATTTTACGAATAAGGTTGTAAATTAAAAAAAAAGTGATTTAAAGGATATGATTAGAAAATTATTCTGAAAAGCAAAACGATATTGACCGTAATAAAGTTGTAATGAAAACGATAAATACATTAAAGGTTTAGAATCATTCTCCTTCAATAACGGCTGTATGTTGTACGAACTAGAATGTACTCGAACGATTCTCTGAAAAGTAGAGAAGGTCCCATCTCTACTTTTCAGAGAATCGTTTGCAAAGGACTCCAAATAAAGCGTTTGCAGTATTTCGTCGATAAGCTTTCTTTACACCGCTTTCATGTTCAGATAGTATAATTTCATTAAAGTGTTTCAGTTAATTCATTGCTGCTTAAACTGAGCGACTATGATGCGAAATGATACGAAATCTCCTTGACATAGATTGTTTAGATGAGTTACATAATTATCAATACTATTTAAACAGTGTTAATATGTTGTCATGTTGTAATATATAGTTAGATTCCACTGATCTTGTGCAGTTTACAAATCTCATATTTTATCAAAATATAGATTTCTGCAGGGTTGAGAGCTGTGATGTTGATATTGAAACTGCTGACGTTACTTTTTGTTGTTTCGACTTTCGATTTTTTTATCAGGCATAGATTTCTTCATTGGCTTTGTTATAGTCATGTGGTTCTTCTTATAGTAAGTGCGATCACTTTGTACTGGATACGGTTCCAAAATCATGTTAATATGGTAAGAGCTGTCTCGCTATGAGTGTTAGAGTTTACAACAAATTACCAAATGAATTAAAGGATATTAATAATGTTGGGTTATTTAAGAAAAGACTACCAACCATAATATTCTTTGAGTGTAAGAAATTATGAACTTGTTTTTTTTATTATTTGACATTTCTTTAAATATAACATTGTTACTATTATTAGTTTGCAATCAGAATCGTAAATTTTGTGATTATTATTATTAACATTATTATTATTGACATTATGTATTGGCATTTGGAACTTATTATTGGTGTATTATTTATTTTGCTCTATTAACCCTAGAGTGCTCGCGCTATGAGCATTTTGCCGCTAGCGGCACAATATTCGTATTATTTTGTACACGATGCATTTATCATGGTCAAGCGTCCTAGTAGCTGCCCCCCCGTTCCTCACCTCCCTGTTTTAGAAATTAGAGTAAATTCAGTGCGTGGGTTACTGCAGGAAAGAAAGGTTGTCGCAGGTGTGTCGCGTTTGACGGCAAAATGCTCATAGCGCGAGCACTCTAGGGTTAACCAAGTAATTTTTTTGTCTTGTAATTCTTCCAGTGGAACTGTATTTAGTTAAACTATGTAACCTATTTCTAATGTACCTGTTTCGAGCGCAATAAATAGTTATGAATTATGTGATGATTTTTATAACACTTTATTTGCCGTTTCTGCGCCTTCTCCTGCCTCTGGGTGGCCTGAAGTGTGCCAAGATCCTCCTCCTCTTGGTCTCTCCAGCGGTACCTGGGACATTCGACGTCTAGTGGTATCGGAGGCCAAGCCCCATTTGGGTCACTGTGCCATCCTAGTTAGTTATTTGCCGATTAAACGATCTAAGTTATATTGATGTGAGTTTCTGTTTGATACACCTGCTTTATCTAGTCATTTCGACAAATATAAAGCGGTAGAATTAGACTATCTTTTTAGAAGTAAAAAAAAATTTTGTTTTAAGCTAGATTTCGAGCCATTACCAACCAGTGTCATTGGCGAAATCCGCCATATGCACTTCGGAGATTCCAATATATGTGTTAATTTTCTAATAATTAAAAAAAAATTAAAGTCTTCTTTACATATATTGCATCAAATTATTAATAAAATTGTGTCAGCAAAGCGTCGAAATTAGTTCGCGGAAGTTTCAAGAAAATTGTTAACTCATGTCGTAATATTAAGATTAATTATTATAGCAGAATGCTCGCGCCGCAGTCTCATACTTTGAAGATTTGACAAGGACAGCCTAATTGCAATTCCTTAGTCGTAACTTTATCAAGAAAACCTTCTTTAAATTATGTCTTCTTAATCTTTATCGTCACAATATTTCATAGTAATATGACTTCAATATGACATATTTTTGTTTTGCAATGCCGGATGATGCAGAGTGATGTAGAAGGAATATGTACTCATTTCAATTCACATATAAAATATATGAGTTTATAATTAATAAAGTAGTGTTTAGTCGAACGTCGTTACTATTATTTCTCTCCCAAACAGAATTCTTGACGTGGCGACTAATAATTTTATACAAAATTTAATGCAGAAAAAACTTTTTCCTTTTGTTTTGTTTTTTATGAGTATAACTGAATCCTTTAAAAAGTTCCTAACTAATTAAGCGTAATAGCAAAAGTTTTTAGGATTAACATAAGACTTTTTTATAATAAGGCGAAGAGTCTTTTTATAAAAAGGGAGAATTCCTCTAAAATTGACGTTTCATATGAAATGTCTCCTGATAATTCGATTTATTAATCTGCTTTCGAGAAGATTGAAGTGCTAAAAATTACTTGAAAACATATGTGGTGCAGCTATTTTCATGGTTTCAATATGATTGTTTAGAGCAATAATAATGTAACAAAATTATTCGTCACGTTAAAAATAATAAATTAAGCGTCATATTAAAAACAAATGCATAAATAAATATGTTTAAATCTTTCTTACCATTGGTGCGCAGAGGACTGCTACGGAGAGCAGTGAGAATGTCGCCATCAAAGCTACCGCGCTGGTTGTGAAGCTAGTCGGCTTCATTGTGACTGCGGAACAAATAAGTATGTTAACCAATTTGTCTTTTTTGAGGTTTCCGTATATCGCAAGTTAGTAATACTTAACACTTATTAAGTATTAAGCAAGTAAAGTGCTAATGTTTTGTTTTATAAATTGGACATCAGCAATGCCATAGACTTAATATAATAAGACAATCTAAGTTTCTTTAAAATATCACCTTGTGAAATTTATGTATTGCTCCAATTTGCCCTTATTTGCATCTACAGTATTTTTTAGTTTAACAACCAAATCTCATACGAGGTTTGTAAGCGAAGCCATCTCCATCAATATACCTCCAGTGTGTGGTTGGTTATCTAATATTATCGCACTTTAAACTCCATGGTGGTGTGTCTAGAAGGCCGTTTTATTAATATTTAGTAAATAAAACAGAAAACTCATTTAAAAAAGAATGCCAACTACTTTACTTATCAATAAAAGGTTCAATTATATAATTTTTATTAATATTTAATTAATAAAAAAAATATATTAAAGAGTGTGTTAATATAATACCTAATTTTATCGCAAATGACCACTATTAAATCGTTATAAAAATCAAGTAAAAGTGTTTCTAATACTAACAAACAATAACTTGTTTACGTTTGCGTTTATGCTTAACACTATCATTAAGAAAATGTATGTTTCAGGTAAATTATTCCAAACTAATCCTTTGAGGCAATAAATTAAAGCAACCACACAGCTTGCAATAGCACGCGCCGGGCAGTGTGTGACCTTTCATTAAGCTGTGCGTTTTATCTAGTTAATCCTTATTCAGTAAAGCTGAAGGCGAAGCATGCACAAATAAGTCAATTGAATTATTGCCGTAGCCGATTCCTTTGAGGGAATTAAACAGAGCTGTGGAAATAACACAGCGTTAGATTTTACTAATAGCACATGTGATTTTGCATCGATTGTCGACGTGAACGTCTTTCACTGCTTGCTTAGAAGGATTAATTATACGTGCGAGACAGATTACAGTGAGGTTTTTTAAATTTACGTGTGAATAGAACTTTAATTAAATTAATTGAGTATCTATATATATATATATATATATATATCTAGTATATGTTAAGAGGGAAGAGATTTGGAAAATTGTTTAATAGAGGCAGATAGCCTCACTGGTACTAACAAATATACAATTCGAGGACTAAGCTTAATAATTGAAGATACTGCATTCATTCTTTAAAAAATCAGTTAGTAATATAAGTGATGATATGATATGTCTATAGGATCTGCTGAGGTTAGTTCGCGAATTCAAACCAAAATTATTTTCTTATTTTGATGGAAACACTTTTTTGATAGTAAGTAAAGCTGTGTAAACCAAAATATCTCCACAATTAAGGCCTATATCACAATATTGGTGCAACGGTAGTGATCCTACCTTTTGCGTATAAGCCCTGCCCCTACCAGGATTTGATGAGATGTTTGTGTGATACGTCTGTATACTTATTTATATATTCTATTATTTATTTATTACATATTATATATTATATTATTTATTTATTACATATTATATATTATATTATTTATTTATTACATATTATATATTAAGTACCTATAGTACAAGGTCTGCTTAGTTTGGGACTAAATAGTTGTTGTGATTTGTCCGTAATTTGAAAAAAAATTGAAAATAATCCTCTATGTATACCAACTGACCATAAAATGTTGATTCTCAATTCGGCGTTTTCTTAAGTTCCATCTTAAAACAAACTGTCACTTCAGGTTTAAGAATTATACATCGATGAAATGATTTCAAGACGGTTCGTGTCCGTCAAAGCGTATTGTAGTAAAGGCCAAACCTTGAGACTGGGCAAGGCAAATAAACGGTTTAGATAAAAATTAAGCAATTTAGAAATTTCTCGATTATAAAAAAAATATTTTAACAGTTTACAGATAAAATTTAAACACAATGTAAGCACTTAAGTGTCATAGTCGTAGTTCGCGTATATGTACTTCTAACTTGCAATATATGAACTCATATGAGATGCATATTTAGTACAAATCATGCGTAAACGCGTTTACAGAAATGAGTTTCTACACTACGACAAATTGAAAATTACCAAATTTTAAGGGGATTTTTGACAGAATCACCATATAAGATCTGGTAACAGAAGATAAGAATAAAAAACTAGTATCCAATACAACAATTTGTGATTTACTTATATGTATACAGTATACCTTGATAATGCATAGCATATACACGTGTTTGGAACCCTTTTTATCAAAAGTGCGCAAGAGCGTGTGAAATAGCTGTCGTGGACAGGCATCGACCCCCGCATGTTTTTATTTTCTGCCTCTTCTTCAAAGGTGTCAAAGTGTCATTTACACGGGAAAATAAATTAACGAAACATGTAAAAGCGAAGTAAATTAACTGCTTATACAATTTCGCAGCTGGTTGGCGCTTACGGTTCACGTCGGCTTGCTTGCGTCAACACGGTCTAATCGGCCGATGACTGTATTCATATTCACTCATTGACGCATTAGTAAATTTTAATGAATCTTACTTGTGAACGTTGTCTTTTTGATCTTACTTGTGAATGTTATCTTATCATGTATTAGAAAACGCATTACCACTATAAAGGTAAGTTCGTTTAATTAAAAGGAATTAATGAAACGTTACATCTCTAGCAGTTTGATAGTTAGAGTAGTAAGTTTTTAATGGTGAATATGTAAAACAAAGCAAAATACAAAAATTAGTAGTTGTTTTTGTCAGTTTTTAGCAGAACTGAAATACTAATTTTAAAAACAGTAAGTGAATCGTAATACTTAAGTAGATTAGTTTCAAATAACCTCAATTGTATTTGCTATGTGTGCAAATTAAATTACGGTTATTTACAAAACGTGTTATTATTTTATTCCTTTACAGCAGCTATTATTCTTGTAATAACAATGGTTGGAAGAGATGAGTGACAGACAAGCGTTAGATTGGGTTTTTGTCACTGGCTGTCAACAGCATTTGTATTTTTGAGGTTGTGTTGTACTATTTTGTTTAATTACAACTATACTAACAATATAATCGAACTGAAATCGATATGTTTAATCCGATTCGATTTTCACATCCAACTACGTCTAATAGCTAACGAAATTGTTTGTTGTTAGTTTATCTATTTTGAAAAACATTAAAGTAATGAAACTTTATTTTATCGGATAATTTATATCACATTATATACATATATTTTATTTATTTTATAAATATATCATGAAACAGAATTAATACAAGGTGGCAGAAACACTAAAGCCAATCTCGAAAATAAATAATGAATCATCCCCATTAGTAATATCTTTATCCGATTAACCCTAATTGAGGAAAGCCATAATATTAGCTTCAGTTAACGCACAGTCAGAAATTGTTTGTTTGATTTAGTTTAATTACATGAGACCAAACGAATTCTATACATTACATATAAGGAAGTCCATTAGAAAAATCTTTCAAATTGACAAAAAAAAAGCTTATTTTTTAAACATGTTCTAAAGCTATTTAATTTTATATTAATATATATTATATTATTTTTAATAAATGCCATATTGTTCAACATCTGTAGTATAGTCTAGATAAATTTCATAAATTATAGTGAATTTGTAAACGTGAACACAAAATATAATTACCTTTTTCCTGTGTTAAGAAAAGTTATAGTATGAAAAACTTATGTTTGTGTTTTTTTGGAAAAAAAAGCTTCACAATCTGGTGTTGCGTGTTGTGGTGTGTTTTGTTATGTAGATGTAAGATCAGAAATTGAAGGTAGGGGTGAAGGGATAACCTTTTGGCGTACAATACCACAAAGTCCCAGCGGGCCACGTTATCAGAAAAGTGCGACTCACGCACGCTGATGGATTAAGAAAAGCCTTGATAATAATTGGATTTACGAAGATAATATATCGACAAATAAAGATTCGGGGTAAACTGGTCTGAGTATATGTGATAAGGTCATTGAGATGCTGTTATTTTCCATATCATGTAATTTCGCCTTACATGAGATGGATAATAATTAAAATCGAATTAAAAGGTGCCTAAGAAAACGTGTGGTCTTTTCACACTTGGTAAACATAATGATGTTTTCAAATATTGGAAGTTATTTTCATCGTTATTTTGACAGCTTTTTAGATTGCAAGAATGTTTTCTACCACGGATTATTATTATAATACCTTCTAACACGGGTTACCTACAGTACTGAAAAAGTTTGCGCTATAGGCCAGATAACTTTTGTTATATGTAGATGGATCGCAAACTTTAAGAATTTATACCAATTTTGACTTATTTCCAGATATGAGTTCAATTACTTTTAACTAAAGAATAGACGTCACAATAAAAATATGGCACATAGAGAAATGACGCTGTATATAGAAATGACGCTGTATAAAGTTAAATTAGCTCTGATTGATCGAACATTGAGTTACATAAGAATAACATAGAGTTCCAGTATTCCTCTCTTATCCATATTAATTTAGTAGACTCTCAATTAAATTTATACGACCTACTGAATTTTTATTCATAAAACAAGTCAATCATGTTAGCCACTAAACTTATTAATAGTATCATGTTATATATTGCGGCGTGACAAGAATAATTGATATTCACAGATATTTAAATAGTCAAAGCATGCCATAAATTGACTAAACATAATAACGAAGTCATATAATATTTCATCGTCACCTTTAACGTAGTACATACGTACAAAGCATTCACGGTGAATAACTTTATACTTGACGGGATAAAATTATTCACATTTGCAATGCACTATCATATTATGTACGTGTCGAGGCAGAATTAAGTATCATTTTGTTTTCTTGAGAAACAACTATAAAAAATGCAATGGCATTTTTGGCTTCTGTTCGGTTCAGTCAGTGTCTTATACCCAAAGTCTAAAGTGCTTCTTTTGAACATTCTCTACTCCTTATTTAGCTGATGCCTTTAATATGGTCACAGACACTTAAATTAAAGGAGGTTATTAGTGGTGAGTATTTTACTTCAGATATTAATTTGACATCTTCCTTCATGTTCTCGTTCAAAAACAATTGTTTTATGATACAGTAAGTGGAAATAAGTGAGTAATCTGCAATGCTGTTATCTGTATTTACGAAGGATCGATCGCTTCCTAATGGTGTGATAAGTAAAATATTTACTTATAATATAGTACTTATCTAGTGTCAATTTTGGCTTTATAAAAAAATAAAACACGACCACTAAATATAAAACAGACGCTCGTTTATCAGTCCTACTCATAATATTATAACGCAATATCCATTTACACCTTATTTAAATGCAATGTCCTGGTAATTGTAACTATTTTTCTTATTAATTTTTACTTTACCCACACATACACAATACACATTTCCTTTAATACTAACCAATACAGATGATAGATGTCTTTATTCTCTTAAAAGTTTAATAAGAAATCGTGTACCAGTATTTTTATTATAGATTAGACACTTTTAAAGATTATATTAATATTATTAAAGCTTTAACATAAGTATCATTTGAAATGTTAATTCTTAGCGTTCTTAGAAAGAAGGTGGAAAGATAAAAGTTTTAAAGGTTTTTTCTTTTCAGTTAGGTATTTTATGCACTATCAAGACTCCTATGCCAGATTTTTATAATTTTTAGGTTTTGTATTTATCTTGAGTTTCTATAGCCACGTTGAAATGTAAAAGTATATATATTCTAACAAGGATTCACTTTTAACAAATGTATATGAAATGAAACTTAAACTAGGAGATAGCAGATTTGTTTTTTCATAGGCTCAAACGTTTCTTTTATAATAGAAATTCTTTTGTGAGAGTAGTTTTGCGTGCAAAACCTCCTATCTTTATAGATTACGTTAAATATATATGAAGAAACAACAGGCTTGTATTTTTTGCATTCAGAATTTAGGCAGTGTTTTTATTTAATTAAAATGTTTTCTTTCTTATGCCCTATTCTGAAGATCAAGGAGCGTCATGGCGCAGTAGTCATCGCGTTGGCTCTAAGATTGCCGAGGCAATAAGCAATATTAACAAGGACTATTGACTATCCTTAAAAACAATTAACGTAAATTGTTGTCTGTTGTTTTAGCTGATCTCCAAATGGATTTCTAATTTTTGTGTCTTTTAAAAAGTGTATTTACATATTATAATCCATGTTTAAATTGACGATCTTCAAGTAACGTTATTATTATTAAAGACAAGATGTTGATTTTGAAAGTCGAGTAAATACATAAAAGATATGTTGCGACATTATAACTTTTAATATGCAATCTAGCGAGACGTGTATTAATATGCAAAGTCGATCGACTGAACGAATTGAATACGTAAGTGACGGCTCTATCTGTGTAATTTAGCGTCTGCCATTTACTAGGTGCATCGTTTTTAATGGAAGAAACTTAGTTGTAAGAGGAAACAGCAGGTAAACTGTTTTAAATTGCTTCGTAACAATATATACACAGGTGATACTACCTGAGACCTTATTTCAAAGAAAATAACAGTTTAGTATCTGTTTTTAATATTCACCTAAGATGTTTAAGTATCTTTATTGAAACTTTAATATCATTAAGGAAGACGTTTACTTATAATTAGCGTATTCCTTAATGGTTTGTCCTTGGTGTTTGAAATTTTATGGGCTGGAAGGGAATATTCATCTGCGTGAATAAAATAAGATGATAATTAGAATTTTCTTTTTCTTTCTAAAAATTCACAATGCCGTATTTCTATAAGAGTTAAAATACGTCTGTAAAATACAACCACGCTTCCGAGGTAGGATGCGAACCCCTTTTGCTAACCGGGCGAGTGCTCTGACCGCTGAGTTACCGAGACTTTGGCAGAAGCGTCGAAAACAAACGTATTCCAACTTCTACTATGAGCTGTTATCATGTTTTATAAAGGATTCATGTATTTTTCACTAGAATTATCTGATTAAATTTTGATTTGAGTATTTTAAAGTGAAAGCTCTCTCAGTGAAACTTAAAATAATCGAAAATATTTAAAAAAATCGTTTAAAATGAACAAGAGTGCTCGTTTAAAACTATTTTTTAGAATATTTTCTCCTAAAATTTTAAACTTAGATGAGATCTTTAGTAAAAGCAGTGGCTAATTTACTTGTCACTTTTTAAGTATGAACACATTGCAAGCGTTTGCCACCTATTAGCTCTAAAAGGTAAAAAACACGACCACCAGGCTATTGACTTCGTAGCCTTAAACTTTGAAATTATTTTCCGTGTGACGTGCTAAGCTATACCTCACATTTAGTGTCATCCGACGGATAAATATTTTTTTTTACATATTAAGCTGTGATAAAAATTAAATTGTTTATTAACTATAACTTGGATTTTATGTCTCTGATATTATTACATATTTATTTACTACTTGCCAATATTAACCGCAAAATACACATTAAAAAATTCTATTTTAATTTATAATTTCTATTTTGGTTGAAATGTTAATTTTTTTTTATAAAGTTTTTAAATTTTATAAAACTGTTCTTGTCGATCAATATATAAGACAAGAAAAAATGTACAATTATTAATAATTAAAATATTTAACTTTTTTGAATATTATTTACTGTATCAAGTGCTATTTTAATATAAACCATACGAAACATTACAAAAAAGATATACCTATAATATGTAAAAGTACATACAGTTGTTTCAAAATCTTTAATCTAAGGTATTAACAAAGAAAACATTTGAAATTATATGATACAATATTAAAAAAGCTTCTTTTTTTTCTCATCAAATCATAAATTCGTCGAACATATCTTGATCAATTCATTTATATACGGCGTAACTTATTGGGCGTATATAATCATAGTCTACGAATATGAACATAGTTCTACTTTTCGTTGTTATAATAAACAATATTCTACTAACTTTGAATAAGCATAATAGCCTGGGAATTTTATCGAGGGGCATTAAATGTGACCTCATTCATCAAGCGAAGCGATTTTTTGCAATGGTTAATCCTCTAATGTGTTACGCATTTTAGCTTTACCACGAAATATGTTCAAGTACCCTCGTAACATTTTACGAGTCACAACATTCATTCAAGGAAACTGTTATAGTATTATGCCATAGAGACCTATTCGTATCCAGTGACGTGCATTATATGATTCTGTGAAATACACGTACGTACGTAATAAACGTGTATTTCACCGAATTTGATGTTTTTTTCATTTTGCTGGATTTGTTGCTACTTAGGACAGGATAGGTTTCATTTTAATTTATAACACAGCAACGCGTGGTGGGGTCAGCTGTCATGTATAAAATCCCTGTCACAGTGTTTGTCCACGATGAAACCCCGAAATTACTCAACCGATTTTGATGATTTTCTTTTCATTTTGCTGCATTTGTTAAAACTTAGGGCATAGCATAGGTTTCATTTGGTTCCCAAAAATTTTTTTATGCAAATCATAACTGAGACACAGCTGGGCGGGGCCGGATCAGCTGGCACCACGGGTCAGCGGGTACTACACTCGAGAGCAATGATTCCGGGTCACTTAAAGAATCCTAAAAATCTCGGAAACTAAAAATGCTAGGTTAATGCAATAAATTGTATTTAATAGACAATGTTATACTCCTTAAATGAAGGTAATAAAACTTCTTAGTTATTGTAAAGTTATATCATAAAAAAATCAAATTTGAAAAAGGGCCACTTTCGAAGATGGAACTACGAAATTACAGCATTTGGTTTTGCTTTTGTTTGTAATCTGTCATTTATGTGGGTACATAAACCATGTTGATAGTGCTCTATATTAAATATTCAAGCTGAAATTATGTCGCTTACGCCTGAAGAATGCACCAGAATACTTACAATGCTGGAAACCGGCCGGAGTCAGCGCGATACAGCCAGGACTGTCGGTGTGTCGCTGTCAACAGTACAAAGAGTTCTCCGACGTTACGAAGAAACTGGTTCTAACCTACGCAGACAAGGAACGGGCAGAACCAGGTGTACCACAGCACGAGAAGACCGATACTTGGTGAACACCATGCTTCGAAAGCGCTTTCTCACAGGAACTGAACTCACCAATCAGTTTCGACGCCTCGGAGGAAGTAACCCAAGTGCATGGACAGTAAGACGTCGGCTTGCTGAATCTAACTTAAAACCCCTTAGACCTGCAAACGGCCCTAAACTGGAGCGTGGGCATCGTATTTCAAGACTAAGAT
This sequence comes from Calamotropha paludella, assembly GCA_927399485.1. Classification (NCBI taxonomy): domain Eukaryota; kingdom Metazoa; phylum Arthropoda; class Insecta; order Lepidoptera; family Crambidae; genus Calamotropha; species Calamotropha paludella. The sequence continues at coordinate 13,927,815 of OV656813.1, read as the reverse complement.
ATGCCCAGAGCCACGTAAATTGGAGTATTGAAGATTGGTCAAAAGTTATGTTCTCCGACGAATCAAAATTTATGCTCTACAAGCACGATGGAAGACACAGAGTGTATCGAAGACCAGGGGAAAGATTCAAGCAAGCATGCATCGAAGAAAAAGTAGCCTACGGTGGTGGGTCTGTACTTGTGTGGGCCGGAATTTCTTCTGAAAGTCGCACAGAGCTGGTGATCATAGAAAACGGCTCTTTAACTAGCGTAAGATATGTGGAAGAAATCCTCAATGATCACGTTGGTCCATTTATGGTCAATTTAGGTGAGGATGCTATATTTATGCATGACAATGCCCGACCTCATACAGGTAGGATTGTGAATGACTACCTTCAAGAGATGAACATTACTCGTATGGAGTGGCCAGCGCGCAGCCCGGATATCAACCCGATCGAGCATGCTTGGGACGAGCTAGGCAGATGCGTAAAACAACGAAACCCTCTCCCAATCACGCTTCGTGAGCTCAAAATTGCTCTCACAGAGGAATGGGAGAATATTCCCCAAAATCGTATAAGGAACTTGGTGTACAGCATGCCAAACCGCGTAAACGCAGTAATGGAAGCACGAGGAGGCAATACGAAGTATTAAAATTCAAGAAAATCGTAATAAAGTTCAAACATTTCATGTTTCCTATTTTTGTTTTAAGGAGAGATCAGCAGTTTTTTTCTTTATGTAATTTTGTGTTAATAAAATGTATGATGACTCATATTTTTTTTACTTTCATTTAAGGAGTATTACATTGTCTATTAAATACAATTTATTGCATTAACCTATCATTTTTAGTTTCCGAGATTTTTAACATTCTTTAAGTGACCCGGATTCATTGCTCTCGAGTGTATTATAGAAAATTTAATAGTACAGATGTTTTTACGAAGACAGAGAAATTAACGTTTTTCAATTGTCTAATCTACCCAGTTGTTTTGAAAAATCACCTGCTTTTACCAAAACTAAAAATTAAAACAACTTCGCCATTAATAAAAGTAAGCACTGGAAGGCCAAAGTTAAGATTTAGTACCATTACCTACCAGGCTTGGCGATCTGTGCCCAGGGCTCGCGGGCCGATGTAGGTCGAATTTTGTATATATTGTAGAGATGCTTTTGAAACTCTTAGAGCGTAATGAGGGTTTCTTGCGCATGTAGAATAAAAAAAAGATACATAAAAACACAAAGCACGTAGTTACGATAACTAAGTGCTGCAAATAATGTCATGTGCGGCGATGTATTGGTAACACAAAACAAAGCAAACTGGTTATTTGATATGTAGTTGAAACACACATGCATCCAAGACTCTCAGACTTATTCCAATCACACAAACATAATTTATAAACTTTTTTACATTTTACATATTTATATCAATTGTCTTCAGTGTACTATTGTCATTAGTTACACTATGATATTATTAAACTGTTTATTTCAATTTTACAATCGTTATATCTTTAATTGTTGCGAATCTTTATAAAGATGATTTAACGAAATTCTAAAGATGATATGGATAGCTTGCTGTTGTTCTTTAGATTACAACGATGAAACGAGTTATTGCCTTTTCAAGGTGTGAAATCTAAGTTTCTTGAATACGTTATATTTGTTCGAAAGTGCAGATCCAAGCGTCTTTGAGCAGCTTTCAGTTAATATTAATAAAGTTAGTCGTTAACGCTGAAAGATGCTTAATATTCTAATAGTGTCGATAAACTTATAGCTTCTTTGATGGATTTTGAAGTCCTGAGGTTAATATGAAATATATATAAATATATTTGATGCGAGGAGAAAAGCGTTGCTCAAAAAATCTGATTAGAATATTGTACAATAGACTTCAATTTACAATAAATCTTCAATGTACTTTTTACGAACAAAAGCAGTAAACTGGTTTTTTATGGATTTAATAAATTTAATTACAGTAGGATTTCAAAAAAAACTTTTTTCCGATGTCAAGCTAATTTGAATGTTTAACTTAAAATTTGTGATATATTTTTAACTGTTACGCTTAAGCGAATAGAAAGGTTAGATCAATTTGATAAAACACCTTTTTCGTAAGCAGTTTATTGATTAAGTGATAAAAACCGTCAATAGAAGGATTTTTTTTTATTTCTCTTGAAATTTATAATTATTATACGAAATATTAATTTTCCTAAACGTTGAAGGCGGAATGGCGTTTAGCATAGGCCGTTTAGAGAAAAAATAATGTCACATTTTTAAATTCATGTGAGATTCCGTCCCACGTAATAGTTTTCTTATTTATACAGTTATATGGTTGATATGCCAAAGAGTCGCACTAAGCATTTTGGTTCCAATTTTCTAATCCGTCAATTGAAGTAAATTCAAGTTTGTTCAATCCGCTAAAGAGTTGAACTCTTTGCCTGAATCTGTATTTCCTGATAAATACGGGTTTGAGTTTTCATTCAAGTCATGAGAGAATAGGTATTTTTTAGGCAGGCGCGTCACATCCTTGATCGCTCGTCGCCTGCCACCAAGCGAGATAGTGGTCAAGCGCTTACCTATTCACAATAAAGGAATCTACTTTATATTCCTCCCATACAAAACGCCAATTTGATATGTAAGGACCTAATATTTAAATTTTTGCCAAATTTTTACCGTTGAATTCTTGAAGAAACATTGTTTTGTGGATCCTACGTTTTCGTGTTGTTGACTTATTAAAATGAAATATTTTTAAATAAATTATTAGTAACGCATTTATTTCATATTTTAATTTTAATTCTAATTGTTCGGCTCCTTTTCTCCTTAGGAATTTGTGAACACGCTTTTAAAATGCGTCGAAAGGTCAAGACTCAAAGTAAAAAACATGAAAATAAACGCTTTTAAAATTATTTGACTTCAAAGTATTTTATAATACTCCTAAATTTCTTTTCATTATTCAAACCACAGAGAAAATAAATACCATAACTTGAGTTTTCCGTAATTACTTACCCATTCCATTAATGTATTAATTGTTCCAATAATTTAAAGTTGACTCAATAACTAAATTGAAAAAGTTTGCGCAACGTCAGCATGAATGACGATGAAGGAATTACCTTAATTAGTTGTATAAGTTAACGACTAAATTAATTTATATAATATATATAGGGTGTCCTAGAAGCCGACGTCAAGCCGAAAGCGGGTGATAGACTGACTCATATAAGTTATGATAAAAATATACAAAAAAAAGCTAGCATTTTAAAAATCAATAAAATTTACACGCTGAGACGGTTTTTTTCATTCATGTTGCTACAAATCTTGACTTTTCTAAACATTTTCTTTTGTTTTGTAATCCTGAATAATGCTTATGTATACTGTAATCTAAAATTTAAAGCCAGCTACTCCAGATTAGAAGAACATGCCATTTTAGCTTTAACAAACGGTACTGAAAAAAAGCTACTATGCGAGTTTGGCAAGTAACTGCAAAAGTTGGCGCATTTAATAGGGATTCCAAAATAGTATGATACAAGCTAGACAATTTCATCAATTGTGGACAATTCTTTTTTCCAAAAACATTATTTTTTTAAACAATTCTTTATTACGTACTTAAAAATTATTCTAGTTTACCCATGGTTTGCTTTTAGGCCGTAACTTTAACATTCTAGTTTGAGTGAGACCGGGAGAGTCATTTTACGAAGTTTCAGAGAGACAGATAGTTGACACTAACGTGACGGAGAAGGAGAGCGTCATTTTAGATAGTGTGAGTGATACAAATAGTGACGCTAACGTGATAGAGACGGACAGATACGAAGTATGAGCGAGACAGATTGTGACGCTACTGTGACAGAGACGGAGAGAGTTATAGTGACGTGAATTATTCGCTAACGCACACACAATACACATCATCACGTTTCACTCCTTCGCTTACTGCGCATCTCTCTGTATTCGTTCGTATTGGTTTCGTACTTACCACTTTCTGCTTCGTTTATTGAACTTGATTGCTTGTGATTGAGATTCGGACGGTTTAGTTTCTCTACCGGCGACCTTTGCTTTGTTCCGGACTATCGTTGATTGTGTAATTGTGTAGTGCTACCATGTCTGTTTACACGACACAAGAATATGTTAACATGCATCTAATTTATGGGGAATATAGATGCAATTCCAACGCTGCAGCTAGACTTTATCGTGAAAGCTACCCAAATACAGCTCGTTTTCCCGATCATCGAGTCTTTACAAATGTGCACCGATTACTCTTCTCAGAGGGTCAACTCCCGAACCAAGTACATGGTGAAGGAAGATATCGACGCCCTTACGAGGACGTTGTACTAGACATTCTCGAAGAAGATTGGATTATTTCTGTACTTGGAATAGAGAGAAGCACAGGAGTAACCAAAAGTACAGCCCATCGGATTTTGCAAAGAAACAAGCTACACCATTTTGGAATCCTTATTAAATGCGCCAACTTTTGCAGTTACTTGCCAAACTCGCACAGTAGATTTTTTTTCAGAACAGCTTGTTAAAGCTATGCGAAAAGTGTATTTTGAATATTTAATTAAGATAAAAATGACATATTCTTCTAATCTAGAGCAGCTGGCTTTAAATTTTAGATTAGAGTATATAAAAGCATTATTCAGGATTACAAAACAAAAGAAAATGTTTAGAAAAGTCAAGATTTGTAGCAACAAGACTGAAAAAACCGTCACATGGTGTAAATTTTATCGATTTCTTAAATGCTAGATTTTTTTTAATAAATGACAATTTTTTTTTGTATATTTTTCTGATAACTTGTATGAGTTAGTCTATCATCCGCTTTCAGCTTGACGTCGGCTTCTGGGACATCCTGTATAGCCTTTAACTCTGCCCCTAAATATTTATCAATTGCGACTTTTTGAGGGATATCTTAGTAATCAACCCAAGATTATTAAAATTGATAACCGTTAGTTAGTTCTTCTCAGAAAACAGAGTTACTTCTTCGTCAGAGTTCTTTTGGTGTATCGTTAGTTTTTTAGGGTTTCATCAATTTCAAAAGGAAACACATATTTTTGTGGTATTAATTTTATAAAATTAAATAGTGTATATTGATAATAATGCTTCAATTATATTGAGTTATATTTAATAAAATGAATTTGTCCAAGATTTTTTTAAACACGTTTTAAGACTGGTTCTAACAAGTTTTAACTTTTACTTTAATTACATTTTGGGCACACTCGAATTAATGTTTAAATAACAATATTGTACTTAATAGACTTTTATAGGCCATTAAACAACACACTCAGAGAAAATTACAGGACACATAACTTCACGATCTGTCAGATACCAGTATGTTTAAAATATTTCGTCTGGATTTAACAATGTTCGTATATATTTAATATATACAAATTTTCTCTAGCCATTTCCCGTCTTAAAATTTGAGAACGCAAAAAACGAGAACTGCGCGTCATTATTTATCTACCTACGCTCAGCTGTCATATTTTAATTTCAAAGAACAAACACTTTTCTATCAAGTTCTCGTCTTAAATATAAAATTCTCAATGATTTTGATTGTGCGTTAATAGAGTCAGTCAGGCCACACGGTTTTATAAGTGTCCGTTACTTAATTCGATAATATAAGCTTTATTTTGTTAGGACTAAAATAATCGTTGTTGTTGTTTTTCGGATTATATATCAAATATTTTACACCAATAATACACACCAACCAATGCAATTCATATATATACATATGAATATTATAATAAAAATGGGCTTCATGTAAGAGTGTTAAGTATTACGAGTATATTAAACCATTTTTGTAAGGTTAATTTTAATGCATTTTTTGTTACATGGCGTGGGTATTTACTAATTTTTTCAGCATGTCTCGTATAAACGATAATTAAGTATTCACAATATAATTCAACACGCTTCCTACCTTTTATTTAATGTTTATTAAAAATTGGCTAGTCCAAAACGAATGGTTGAATTAACCGTCAAGACAAAGTCCATTTATGTTTTTTTTAATTTATTCCCTTTATGTATAGTTGACAGCACATCGAGCTATCCATAACAACACAAAAAGAAATCATCTCTATTACAATGGTATAAGGTAGGTTCAAACGTTAAAGTGAATAGGTTTAAAGGCTGTTGCCTGTACAGTTTAGCATCAAGAAGATATAAATGTATTTCTTTAACACAGTTTTTTGGACAGAGCGGTGTCCTACCCTTTAAAATGATTAAATTTCTATTAAATGTAAGATTAATAATCTTAATATTAGAGGATCATCAAATCCTTGATAATCGATTCGATTACGTGTTAGAAAACACAAACTTAAATGTATATCTAAGTAGTTAATAGTTGCAAAGTGTGTACTCAGGTCTCTTTACATTTGGGAATGGTGAAAGTTTCTTAGTTTAACTTCATATTAACTTGTAATATAAGTAATGAGACTATTTATTGGATTTGCAAAACAAACGATACATAGCGACATAATTCAAATAAAGACAAAATTGATTTTAATTAAGTAGACGATAGTTTTGGTTACTTACCACAAAGTAAGTCAAAAGTAATCTTAAATAATGAACAATATAAATAATAGTTTGTCTATGTTCGCACAGAATAAACATAGAGTAGCTTCTAGTTTGAAAAAGATGAAATTAACTTATAGTTTATTTATAGTTACAATATTTATCATTACAGTTATTTTCGACAAGTGACACCATTTATTTAATCCTAAACCAAAAATTGCCCTTTAAGCTGCATCGAAATCTATATTCGTAGTTTAAAAATTAAACATTCAAAAGTTATACAAACATAAAAATAGTTTTCCTGTTTTAATACCGTATCGTAGTTTTGTAAAGATTAATTTATGTCCGTTTTTATTAAGCTACATTGACTACATCTAGTACAGAGTATTCAGTGTCTTTTTTAATTTAATTTATTATTTGAGATCGGCTTTCAATTATATACGTTTCTTTTCAGAGGCCGCAGTTGAAGGTGTAAAAAAATAAATATTAGGAAATTTTTATACGACATTCGTGTTAATCTTGCTGCGTCTATAAAGTTATTAAAATATGCTTAAATGGACAGAAGTTATGGAATGGACTGAATTTATATCTATACTAAGTTCCTTTAATAAAAGCTGAGTTTATAATTTAGTATATATCATATACATCACCAGTTCTAAATCTCCTCGCTACAACAGCTGAAATTAGTGTTTTAGCATTTAATACTTCTGTAATAATAAAAAATATTTTTGATCTTCAAATTGTTATTTTTATGTCTTTTAGTTCTTTTACAAAACAAATAACGGTTTGATTTGAATCTTACAAATTATATTTATATTGGTATATACAACGGTACATTGATAAGTATTACTTATCGGAACCTATAAAAACAATAAATCAACTACCAATTGATGCAAATATTAATAAAAAGTAACGTATCTTTTAAAAAAATAAATTATCACCCTTAAAGGACTTACCCAAGTGTGAGTTGTTTTGGCTCGTGACTGAATTGGCGCTGCTACAGCTTCCGTGTTCGCCGCTGATGCTTTTTGAAAGCAAATGAGCGGTGGTGTAGACCGTCGTCGCTTATATACAACCGCGCTCGGCACGGTGCGTAGGTTATTTCGCCCTTCTGCGATGCTACATCCCCGCTACAGTGTGTGTAGCACATGCTACGTGCTACGAAATCGTAGCATCATTATAAAAATGGGCGATGTAAATTTCGGTGCGTTTTGACAATAACTCAAGGGAGTTATTGTGTTTATTTATTTACCAATAAATAAATACTACTTTTTTATTATTCAAGTTTTTAACCGTAAAAAAAACGTAATTATCCCAGATGTCAGGTACGTTAATAAATAAATATGTTTTAATATCGACTCGTTAATATCGAACAAAAAGTGTCAATATAAAATCATTGAAGAATGGATTCGAACGCGTGCCAAGTTTTATAAGTCTGGATAAGCGTTTATTTCGCCATGCACAATTGCAGACGTAGCATCTTTAATTAGACATCATTTAAATTAGCTGTCCGTCACATATAAATCAATGTTTAATTTAAAGACCTTAAATAATGATTAGTTTAGTTATTATAACTATGGTACAAAATAATATATTGATTTTGTTAGATTAAGTATCACATATTCCGTGATACTACCTTTTTATGCCATTATTATTGTAAGAGATATAAAAATGAATATATGTATCACTTATAAATTGACTGATATAACTGCGCGAACATAGATGTAAGTAAAATAAATTGGAACAGAAATAAAGTAACTAAAATTGTTGGACAGTTTACAGAACAACATAAAAGTTATATATATTTTTATATGAAATTATGAAATTTTGTAAAGTTTTCCTGCAGATGTTTCAGATATTTTTGAGAGATAGTAAAGATGACTTTCGTTTGGTCATGTTCTTAAGACATTGATTTTCTTTAATTGAAGTGTTATCTTAACATTGTGAGTAAATAATATAAGAAACTAGCTTAATCTGTAAAACAGCCTCTTTGCTTAAAATTTTGAATATTTAAATAAATATTTTATAGAAAATATGATGAAATTACAAAATGTTGCTATATAAATAGCGGAAACTATGGGTTGGTATCTCGTTTGAGGTAAACGACAAAATTATACGTTTTATTTTCAGTTAAGTATATTGTGACCGTTGAAGATGAAGAACCAAAGCTGTTGTTCGCACAGCACGTCAATCTTCCAAAAACTGTCAAATTTAATCAATTCATATAGAATCTTGTGTTAAACTTTAAATGAAGCCGAAATTCGTCATTTTTGTATAGGTTGATGTGTTGTTTTATGCACATAAAAATGATAAATCAAGCTTATTCGACTAAGCCAGGCCAGGCTTAGCAACGAACAGCATATTTTTTTATATATAGCTGGTGAAAAGGATGCTCAAACCGCAATCTAAGCCTCGAGGCTGAGCAGCCAATAGGTGAACGAGATTTAATTAGCTCGAGTGCTAGCGTACTTCCTGGTCAACGTGAAGGAGTTAGTGACGACGATAGTGTCAGTTTAATATTTAGATACTAATAAGGTCATTATAGAGCTTTAAGATAAAAGAACAGAGTCTGAGAATTGTCCATCACACATTTGCTGATTTATCACCGTTCCGCTTATTTTGTTGAAACCTAATGGGGTTAATACGTCTAAGAAAACAAATACCATTTAATAAGGTATAAAATTTATACCTTATACAAATATTGCAGTGTGAATGCAAATTTAATTGTTTTTTTTGGTAATTGGAGAATCTCGAAAAATAGCTATAAAAGGTCATATACTTTTCCTAATTTTAACATAACAGAATAAGTTTTGACCAGCTATAATTCTTTGCCTTGTGCCAACCAATGAAGTTATGTACTCCTACATATCATACAAAGCAGAAACACGATGAATCGGCTTGCAAAGTAATGATAAATGGTAAAGAACGTTTGAACAGATATTAAATAATTATTGTTGTTGTTCTTAAATAAAAGAATACTTTAGTTTATTATTTTATTTTTTATAAGACTTTACGCCTGTTATTTAATTCTAAGCATATCACAGATATGCAATAAAAAGGCATAAAACTATGACTCGGCAATAAAATGCGTATACTTACGATCTTAATTGACCCTCTTCAAGGATTTGGACCTAGACCTCTCATAGTAAATGGCCGATTTATATATGATACATTTTATATATGAACAGATTTTCTTTCTGCATTTATCATATATTATAATTTATGATTGGTATAAAACACTTATAAATAAATAAATGTTATTTTTTCCCTGTTACTTTGGAAATTCCGAAAGAGTAAAAGATTCAGAACAGAGGGCCCAATAAATTGCAAGTTAATATGCCTATTATTTATTACAATACTGAACATAGCCGTTATATACTATGGATACTGAATAACTAATATCTTTATTGAAGTATAGATTTTTCTTTTCTAAAAAATATTTTAATAGAAAAATACTAGAAAAAATTGACTCGGCTCCCAAGTAAATTCTCAGGTAGAAATCGAACCCGCAATCTTTGGATGTTCGGTCCAATGCAGTTCCGATTGAGAAACCGAGCTTTGTTGAGCCCTATTGAGCTAGAAAACCTTTTAATAAAATTCAAAAAATGAAATATATCAAAATTCGCTATTTTTACAAAAAGCTAATTATGTAAGTTTGTTAAGATGTAAAGGGTGATTCTGGAACAACCAAATCAATAAGAAAAATTCTTTAACAAATTGTAAAGTATATTGTGTCAGATATTGGGTATACATTAGTTATATCACTAAGGAGTAAACTATATACCGAAATACAGCTATATAAAAACATATATCTTTATATATATAATTCTTCTGTGAGTGTGTACGTCACTGAACTCCTCCTAAACGGCTGGACCAATTTGAATGATTTTTTTTGTGTGTGTTCAAGGGGATCTGAGAATGGTTTAGATTCACAAATCAGCCCGGCAGATAGCGCTGCAGACGGTATCTAGGTTATTTATCTATACTGCAAAAATAACAGGCAGGACAACGTCTGTCGGGTCCACTAGTAATATATATAAAACGTCAAATGGTCTATAGAATCTATTCGCGATCTATGTAAAAGCTCAGATGTAATAGCTTTACAGGAAACTTGTTGTTAACGGATGAGCTACCGTTTCTTAGTAGTATAAGCGACGATTTCATCTACACTGGCGTATCAGCAGTAGACACTACGGCAGGCACCCTGCGCACCAGAGAGGCGCAGTGTTTCCGCATAGTCGCGTAGAAGCAGTCTATTATCGCCTCTGCAAACATTCTCGATGCGCTACAGTATCGGGGCAACCCCAACAGCACCCTGAACGCGTTGTTAAATTGTACGCGAGGAGCGCTGCGAGCCGCGCGAGTACATTTGACTCACTGACAACGCCCTTCGCTCAATCTCAAAGTCCATGTCGTCCTTGAGGTCGGGAGTTCATATATGACCCAAATATTAAACTTATGCACCCTTAGTAGGGCGCAATCTATCTGTACGCTTGCTCCCCGCCTCTTTTGTTAATTGTAAGCAAGTCCTCACGGACTTGCCAAGGCTCATGCCTTGGCATGCCTCTCACATATAGCCACCAACCTTTACAAACCACACACAGATGCACTTAGCAGTACCATGTAATCCGCGTAACTGATATTTTTAACGCTGACTCGTTCTATATAACAGCCTGATATGGCGCCGCTTAGCTCACCTATGAGATCATTTACATAAAACGTTGGCGAGCTTAGTCCTTCCTGCCTTACCCTGTATTCTAACGTGTATGGTTGAGAGAAAGACCCGTCCTACCAGACATTATTGACCTGGTTTCTGTACCAATATTTAAAGATGTTTATAAGTTCCTTACGTATTTGGGCTTTTTCTAGCTTCTGCCATGATATATCATATGAAACCAGGTCAAACGCCTTAGAGAGGTCGAGAAAAAACGCAATGACTGGTGTTTTGCGCGCCGTATAGTAAGTGACAGTGTGCTTAACAGACAGAATATTCATTCATTCACCAGTTTGGGTTTAGTCGACAGCCCTGGTCTAAACCCAAACTGGTTATCGTGGTATGTTATATACTAATTTAGCTGTGTATTCATATTCAGCACACTATCAAATACTTTTGCCACAACAGTTGCCAATGAGATAGGCCGATAGTTATTCTTATTCGATATATACCCCGTTTTATTTTTCACTGTTGGTACCACTATAGAATGGGTCATTTTCTTAGGCGTATAACTATGCCCTAAACAAAAGTTGTAGAACATATAAAGGACTCTAGGTAAATGATGGCCAGCATACTTTAAATGCTCTATACTGAGTTCACCGTGACAAGGAGATTTCCCTCTAGACATAGATGTTATAATATTAGATATATCCTTGACAGTAAAATTTTAATTTTCCTTTCCACATCGAACTCAGCATCCGACGAAAGACTGCGAGGGCCTTAACATAAAAGTGTTTCCTCAATAAATCCGCAATATTTTCAGGTTGACCTTCTCCATTAACGCAAACGGGAAGGCCCTTACATTGCAACATTTTCGTGTTCTTTGAAAACGAGCGAAAGTCATTTTTTGAATGATATGAGGCCAGAATATCTAATTTTAATTGTTGCTCGTGGACTTGGCACCATTTTTATCTTGATTTGAATTTGCTTCTGGCTTCAGATTTTCTTTATAATTATTTGTTGGCTTATCATGCCATACCCACAAACGATACTTGAATCGGGCCTAGGCCTAGTGGCCTAGCCACATAGGAATGTGGTACAGCTACGTGTTTATTCCAAACTATTACTACTTTATTTTGCCCGCGGATTATTTTTCGACCTATCATAGCTGACTCGCACAAAGTATTTACAACTTTATTATACAACTTATCAATAACACCACAATTACGAAGTTTGACCAGAAAATCAATTAAGCTTAATCTATTGTAACGTTCGTTGAAATAAGTTTCTATTTCCTGCTGGTTTCTTTCGCGCCAGCGCTTTGTCTTAAATTTCGTATTTGCGATTTGTTAGGTAAAATTACATTTAAATTACATTCCATAACTACTGGAATATAAAACATAGACCATATGTACAGAGTATGCTGCAGCTTCAGTAGTTAAGCAGTGATCTAGCCAACGCAACGACTCGATCCGTTTGCTTCAGTAATATAGGTGTCTCTGAAGACAGGCCTAATATCTCAATGTCCATACATCGCCATTCTTGATCTAAACAAAAGTCCGACCGTTCGTTATAGAAAAGACTCCTCGGATGCGCATTAAAATGCCCCAAAATATATGCACTATTGATGCATTTACCGAGCTCAGAACATCCGTGACTCTCCTAAGTTTACCACTAAATCCGTACACTCATTACTAACAATAACTTATCTTTTAACACTATTTTTACGGCACATATACGAGGGTTATTACATTGAATAACCACCACATCATAAAAAACACTACGCCTCCATAACAATGCTACTCCTCCGTATGGTCTTCCGCGAAATATGTCTGCCGTAGTGTCCACTGCTGATACGCCAGTGTAGCTGAAATGGTCGCTTATACTACTAAGAAATGGTGCACCAACAGCATATTGAGCATGATCGCTAGCAGACTGGACTCCTGGTATGTGGCTCATGGATGCATAACGTCTGACAGCGTTGTGCGAAAATGTCTTGCATGCGGGCAGATTTTCTGTGGTATCACTGTTAGTAACATAGAATTAGTAAAATTATAACTAACAAAATGAGTCATGTTACTTAAATAAATAAATATATTATTATATTGTTATTATATAATAACAAGAAATATAATTATATGAGCTTGATCTAGTAATATAACCTTCTTACTAGACTAATCTACTGAAAAGATTAATAATAATAATAATATTTACTTTGATTTGCAGGACTGGTTTCTCTTTAAATAATACGATTTAATACATAACTTTTCCTTATTACAGTCGTCGTAACTAAAACAAACAGTATTATACTGAAGCACTAATTATAATAATAAATATTAATTGAATTAATGAGTGAGAGATTTAACAAAACTTAGTGCTTTATAAAAACCTTGTATTTTATATACAATGTATTTTTTTAAATAATGTGGCTTAAATAATAGCATTTTATGATTTGAAACAATTGCAAACTAAACACGAATGAATGAAACCGTTTTTTTTTTAAATAAGTAATTAGTTATTACATTCCTAGTAAGACAGTTATGAACTCCCTTCGTACTATTATATTACGCTATATAGTTTTATATCTAGGTATAAAACTATATTACATTTTCAAATATATTATTGCGACATATGTATTGTGTTTATCCTGGGCAAAGATGGGCCAGGCTTATAAAATAGCATATGTATGAATAACTAAAATTAAGGTACAAATATGATCATCACACAAGCACGAATGTGCAGCTAGGGTCCATCCATAGGGGCCTATGACCCATGTTAGTAAAGAAAGAACATTAAAACTAGATGTAAAAATATAGATGACAATATTGACATTTTATTAAGCAGGTCACAGCAGTTTAGTAAAAGGTTTTGTATTAAACAAATCAAATTTTTTTTCAAAGTCATTCAAATTCTGAAGCCACATTAATGTATGTTATTTAATGTATATAAGAGTAGATCGTGTTAGCATGTATTCTGTCATAATATGAATAGTTTAAGTCATTTAGCCTAGAATTAATCTCCTTTCGACCATAAATTCTTATTATTTTTTACCGACTCCAAAAAAGGAGGAGGTTCTCAATTGTATTTTTTTAAAATGTTTGTTACTTCATAACTTTGTCAATTATAAACCGATTTGGAAAAAAACTTTTTTATTTCAGATTGGTCCCATTTTATTTTCATATCATAAAATTTTGTTCTTATATCATAGGTAACATATAACGATTTCGGTGTTTATAGCAAAACTAAATAATAAATAAATAAAGAATTTAAGTATTAATTAACTAACAACAAATACAACAAAATATTTGAGAAGAATACAATATATATATTTTTTGCCAGCAATAATCTTGCTGGCACCGACTCCAAAAATAACTATTAGTATTAATGTAGTAAAAGCATAGAATAGACAAAAAAAATATTATTTTTCACTTTTTAGTGGTGCTTGTAGAGTAATTTTTGGAGTCGGTTTATTTTTTGTTAAATTTTTTGTATCTTTCGTGTTCTATTGCAGTCCTATCCGTTGGGGTGCATGTTAAAAATATAGTTTTGTGCTGTAGACTATACAATCGTTTCATCTATCATGACAGGTAGTACTAGCTTTTAATTCAATTCATTTTGCTGTTGTCACATGTGTTTGTCAGTTAAAATTGACTTTGGGATTTTGCCGATTATACGTTCGTTACATCTGGGAATGGAAATAAAATAATCGAACCTCATTTTAAATTTACCCACGTCCTGTTCGTGTGTAAGATTGAGGTACAATGAATCGGTATAAGTAATTTATTTGTATTAGGATTGAGAAAACGTTTCTTTTTTTTAAGTGCGGTTTCGTAACATTGAGTATCTATGTAAACAATAGATAAATCGTTTGTATAACTGTAAAAAAACAGGAATTATACATTGCTGTAACATATGGATATACTCTTGTTTATAAAGTTAAAAACTGAAAACAAAAAGTAGCTGCTTATGTGTACAAAAGTGTCCTAGAATAAAATATATCTGTTACGTATTTTGACAAATCTTTCTCTTTTATCGAGATATTTAGGGATTCCCATTGGCTTTTTTCATTTGGGCGGTCACAGTCTATTGGCAAATATTTACACACTTGTGTTTGTTGACATCAGGTGGAATAAAAAAGATTTATCCCTCTTGCCTGCTGTACTGCCAGTACGTTTGCCAATCTGCAGATTCGGATACAAAGATGCTTTGGAATTAGCAAATACTTTCGATATGCTAATAAATTAATAAGTGAAGATAGTTAGAAGCAATTTTATTTAATATGCAATAAAAATACATTAAATTTTAAACTGTATATTACAGACACTAGTGCATGTATGAGACTTATATACCTAGGTAATATTTTTTTATGGTTAAACTTTCAAAAGTCTGTGGTCAAACTGAAAAGAGTTTTATATACTCTTCCTGAATGATACATCTCTACATCCATATCTGAATATCATAATCGTTGTTTATTACCTACATGTATTAAGGACTGCTTTTTCTTTACATTGTCTCAAGAGTAAATCAATGTTACTGGTCGATTCGCAAATAAAATTCATCATTTTCCATGGTAAGCTCATATGCTGAAATTTCCTATGCAGTAACAAATGGAATGTATGACAAATGTATTCTTTATTTATACTTATTTTTAATATATTTAAATTTTGTTTAAATTGAATATAACATTCAAAAGACGTGGCCAAAAACTGTAGAGCTTAGCATAGTATTAAATTTTAATGTCCATCAATGATTTTAGTGAATTATTTTCGGCAACGAGAGCATTTTTAGTTCGTTAATCTCGGGATTAAAGTAAAATCACCGTCTGTTTCGCATTCAAACTCTTTGATTAAGCAATTAACAAATACTTCGAAATTTAAAACTTTGAGGAGTTTTATAATTAATGGCATACACGGCAAAATTTTACCATGTATTTTGATGAAACACTTACTACGCACCAAAACCAAGCTAATCCAAACAGCCAGAAAATAATCTAAATCAAGGATTTTACTTCAACAATTCGTAGAAATAATATCGTAATAATCTGTATTACATTAATCGAAAACATTACAGTTTTATACAATACTCAATAGGCACCAAAACCAACCAAAAATTATTTGAATTAAGGAATTTACTTAAATAAAGTCATGTTTTCAGTAGATAGCTTACCTTACATAAAATATATAAAAGTGGCATAAGTGCATCGAAAATAATGAATACAGTTTATTTAAAATTTACTGGGCCCCAAAACCAAACTAAAAATATAGATTATTTTTAATAATTAAAAATTAATAATTAATAAAGGAATTTACTTAAATTAGGTCTTCATGTGAACCATCAGCTGTCAAATTGATCTGAACAAAAATCCCATTAACCAGACTAGTCTAACCAAAGCAAAAACAATAAAACAAACATGATAATATAATAATTATGTCGGTATCTTTCATGTTTTTTATGAAGTATATAAGCCTAAGCCTGTGGCATTTACATTATAGTAATGGATAGAAGTTGGAAGGGTAATACAACTCCTAATACAATAATAATTAAAATATTTAAGATTTTATTAATTTGGTTATGAGCAGACATTTTTTTTCTCCATTCACTATGGGCGGTGTCCGCAACTTGACAACTTCAAACGCCTAAGTTGCATCTGGAGGTTGTCATCTGTTTCATTCCAGCCATCCCAGCTCAGCCAAGAATGCTCCAATCTTCAAAGTCTTGTGTCATTAAAATCATGCACTGCCAGACTTTTTGCTTGTATTCAACTCTGATGACACAGTAGTTGCTTCTTGAGGGCTGTTAAACAAAATTTAGTGAGTATTTACATTGACATTGATAATATCCTTTACTTTGTTAAATGACTAAAATGCCCATTAAATTGATATAGATAGACAATATAAACATTTACATTTAATATTATAAATATTTTGTTTTAAGTACATATATCCAACCTTCATTTGATCGTAATTCATGACATGTAAAGGTCTTTAATTAACCAAAAATATATTAATCTAGTATTCCTGTTCACAATAGATTAGATGGAATAGATTGAACAAAACATGTAACTTAAATACTTACCTCATAATTACTATTTTGAAATAATAGAATTGTCAGCAATGAACTATATCAGGATGCCTTATTCTTAACACAGATTTTCCACATACCAGGCAAACCAAGGTATGTCCTAGAAATCTTTCGTGTTCGGCAGCGTTACCGAAAACACGCTATGTAATCCTTTAAATTAGCGTTGAATTAAGTTGAATTGGCTACGTGTGTTGTGAACTATCACGGAGAAATTAAATCAAGCTAACCTGACTGAGGTTATTATTTCAGAGGCTAATAACTTTAATAATTATAACAACGATCGTTACGGAAGCGGTTCTATTTTTGTAGCAAATGAAACAACTTAAAAATACGCCCCTGTTCCGATTGAACATATGTTTGTTATCAGATTTTATCTGTGACCGGAGATCGTAGTCCTACCGATGTAGGTCGTATTTTGTATACATTGTAGATATGCCGATGTAGGTTCCTATATTAATGCGCTTAATGGGAGTTAGCGGCTTCTTTGAAACGAAGTGTCAATCTTGTTGTTGTGTTTAATGTCTAATCTAGCGAGCGATGGCGAACGTTTTTGCAACCTGTTTTTTTTTTCGCAACTATGACATTCAGCTTGTTAAGAAGCGATAGCTCCTGTTATTGTTATTCGTTTTTAAGATAGTCACCAAATATAATTCCATCACTATCAAAACGAATGTAACTGTACAAAACAGTTACATTCTTCGCAGTCCACTGTCTGTATCATACTTTGCATTAGGCGTAAAGTAAGGAATCCATGCTTGATGAACCGTTAACTATGCAAAAATCCGACTTATTTCGCTTGAATCGCTCCAAAAGCGTTTACAGATATTAATTCGCTTGCTTTTAATTAAGACAACTTGCAGCTAGTTGTCGTGTGTCCAATTTTGCTAATTAATATATCATAGGCTCATTCTTTTGATATCCCGATATTAATGGAGGTCGTACAACATCTTGCCTATCGTCCAATCGGCTTGATGCTTCCGATCGGATATAATGGATCTGACCGTGTGTGGGAGTGTATAAGCTAACTAATTGCCTTATTTTTGTGCCACCTCACGCTATCACATAGTAAGTTCTACTTGATCCGATGCAGCATCATGCCGAATGGACATAAGGAAGGATGGTGTAAGACCTCCTTAAATTACATAACCGATGGTCAATCAAAAAAAAAGACTATAAAGACTACAGTAATATCTTCTTAGAGAGGTACATAAAAGAACTCGCTTATATACATACGTTACATATATGCATTTTACGTAGTAATTATTTATTTATGTTAGTACATAAATAATTACTTAAAGGAATTATATAATAAATTTCTTATACCAAAGTAAGGCCAGAATCTTTACAGATGACTCTCGTGTTTGTAAACATGCCAACAGAACTTCAAGCTGCACGATTCATACGGCCTCACAATTTCGTAACCCAAAAAATAGTTATCTTGTTTTTAATGCCTTTGTCTTCAGCAAGCTGGAATATGGAATATTTATTAAGGGCCCTGTAAAAACTTATTTTAAAGGCTGCGGCCAATGAGTATCATAAGTTTTTTATGAGTAAAATGTAAAAAAATAGGTTGTCTGTAAAGTCGGTTTACGGACGATAATTTTACGTGATAACGTCATAAGAAAATATTGATGAAAAAAGGCATACCTTTATGAACTGAATTGAATTATTATAACTGATCACATTTATTTGTACTCGTTAATTCAATCATTTTTTAACTTATACAGATTAATTACAAGTAACAATGTGTTATTAGCAATTTATTTACAGCTGACATACATGTGTGATATTTAAGATCCGTCGCAGTTGACTTTTTATACGATCGTTTATATGAGTCATAATAATTTTTTAGACAAAATTGTAACATAAACTATTATTACTGCGTTCGCCAACCGATGCTACTTCTTTTAAATAATCATAAGACAAATATAAAGGATTATATCGCTAATCAAATTCTTAAAATACAAGAATTAATTACCTCTTTTGCCGCAATTGTAATTGCAATAAACAATGAAAACCACATTAACTTTTCGCTTCTCTTTATAAACAGTTGACAAAACAGTTCACGTGTAGGTTGTGCACTGCTGCTGTCTCTCTTCTACTCGGACGCATAGGCTGAAGAGTGGAAGAGAGATAGATGTGTCTCAAGCTGAATGATTGGGTCGATCCTGCCTCTATATCGCTTTTTCCGCGCTCTCGCTTGCACGATCAGCTCAGGCGGAACGTGACAATGATGGAACATGACAATGAGTCATGCTTTTTCCTGCGTGTAGCTGGCGTTCACCGTTTTATAAGACGTTATCACGTTAAAATATTTACGTTTATTACCTTACCTTAGCCAAAAAATGATAGCTGCTAGATGGAAGCCTTCTCCCAAAAGAAGAGGGTTTCGATACAATGGCGAGCGGACTGGAGACCGCATTAAAATAGATCATGATTCGAAAAACACCGCCGCTCGTTTTGTGGTCTATGATAGGTGTATGATGATTGTATCCAGTATCATTAGTTGCTTTAGTGTTCGTGTTATTCTACTTTGCCGGACATCAAACGGCTCATTCTCTTAACCCGCAAATGCGTTTGCTAGAATAACTATAAGTTTAAAATGTAAATAAATAAATCAAATGAAAAGGTAATAACAATCGTTCATAATACAACAAAAGATACGAAAAGATAATATATATTAATATACTACTATCTTTTCGTATCTTTTGTTTTTTGTTTGAATATCTGACTATAATAATAATATGTATATTTGCCAAAAAAGTTTTACATCTTCTATCTGATAACAAATACAGAAAAATAAAGTGTACATACCAACCAGATGACATATTTTACACCGTATTATTCCGTCAATCGTTTACAATATTCTGTATGTTAAAGTTTGTCAAAGCATTTTTATAAATAAAATTACATGTTCTACTATTTCATTTCACACAGACTTATTATAATATTAATTATCAGAAGAAAACAATGACAAACTACCTTCCGCACTAATTTTAAAAATTGTATTGCGGCAAGTTAGTGACACCGTCCTCAATAACCAACATTTGTTGAGACGTGTCAGTAACGCGACTGTATACTGTCTATAGTTCTTTATTCACTGGTCGACGTAGCATAGCTAGTACAGTACCTATATGCAAACAAACTACACTCGCGAGCAACCAAATCGACTCAAGCCCTCATTCTGCTTACAAACTTTGTTTTTACGTAAAGTATACAAGGTATTTATAAAAAAAGACTGTCATTAGAAAGCTCAATATACAAGCTTTCATAAAACACTAATATTGTTTTTTTTTTTAAATCTAACGCATTCATTTTTACATCAATAGCACTATGAGTCGTTTTGCTCATTACGCTATCCGCGACTTGCGCTAACTGCCACCCCTATAAAAGCTCTCGCAACCGGCACACCTTATCAGTCGCTTATCACAAGTTGACATGTACACATCTCCGAGAATTGCAATCATTTTTTCCACGTTACCATGGATACCACACCTGAAGAAGCCGCTCAAGTTGTTGCCTTGTTGGAACAAGGACTTAGCCAGCGAGTAGTCGCTGCCCAGCTTCGCTTGAGCCAGTCTGCTGTGTCCCGGGTCTACAGACGATTTCGAGAGACCGGTGCCTTCAATCGAAGACCAAGAACCAGCCGCCACCGGTGTACTTCTGACAGAGACGACCGTTTCATTGTCTCAACATCGCTGCGCAATCGGCATCTGACGAGTGTTGATGTTCAACAAGAACTCAGGCACGTTCGTGGTGTAGCTGTAAGCGAGTGGACAATAAGAAGACGACTGAGAGCAGCCAATCTCACTCCAAAAAGGGCTGCGACGGGGCCCAAATTGACTGCAGCCCACCGACAAGCGCGTCTTCAGTTTGCTCGAGAGCATGTCAATTGGACCATTGCCCAATGGCAGTCGGTTCTCTTTACTGACGAGTGCAGAATGTGTCTGCATGGCAACGACAGAAGAGGCCGAGTCTACAGGCGTCCGGGCGAACGATTTGCCCAATGCTGTTTCGCTGAAACAGTAGCATATGGCGGTGGTTCCTGTATGATGTGGGCCGGCATCTCTTTAGAGGGAAAGACGGAGCTCGTTTTCGTGCCTGGTGGAGGCCGAGGAGGCGGGCTTACAGCTGATCGGTACATCACCGATATTCTCCTGGAACACGTTGTTCCCTATGAAGGATTTGTCGGCGAGGACTTCGTCTTAATGCACGACAATGCTCGTTGTCATACAGCGCGCATTACCCAGCAGTTTTTGGATGAAGTCCAGATGCGTACAATGGACTGGCCTGCGCTCAGTCCAGACTTGAATCCGATCGAGCATTTATGGGACCAGTTAAAACGAAGAGTACGAGCCAGAAATCAAGCCCCTTCGACGGTGGAAGAGTTGAAGGCAGCATTGTTGGAAGAGTGGGTTAACATACCTCAAGAGGACGTCAAAAAGTTGATCAGATCAATGAAGAATCGACTTCAAGCGGTGATTAGGGCTAGGGGGGGGAATACCAAGTATTGATTTATTAAATTGTTATGTATTTTCTTAATCAATTTTCTTTTATTTCTAAAATACCCAACCACAACATCTTCTCACAAATTCCTGTTTTTCCTGTATTTATGTTTAGATATCATTAATTACAAAGATAATGAACGGATATTGATAATGGTGATATCTTATTAAAGCTGCAGTTTGGAGCTTTCAGATGATATATAGTTTTTAAAAATATCTCCTATAACTTTCTTGAAAACAGAGTCTATACTCAGAGTTAGGGCTTGAGTCGATTTGGTTGCTCGCGAGTGTAGATGAACAAAATATGAAGTTATTCAAGTTTAAAAATAGAATAACAAATATTGCGGTGTTATTATATAGTTACATGACTTCCAAGTTAGTATTAATATAAACATTTAATAGGTTATACTACCCAAGTTAATTAATAAAATCAACGAAAACATCAACATGTTGACAGTAATAAAAAAATATTTTTGTACCGTTTTGAGTCAAGAATAAAATGAGAGTATTTAAATATATAAACAAATATGTCTGTATTTTAAAATTTTAGAATTTATTATTATTGTGCACAATTATACCAAGTTTTTACTGTGCACAATTTTACTAGTCAACAGTACGATGGGGGAAAAACTAGTTAAAAAAAAAATACATTTGCAAGACAGTTTTTTTTTTAATACAGAGCTGACACAAGATTCAGCCTTCGGGACAAACAATGGTACTCAAGCAGGGTGCCAATACTCGTATTTATTTTTAATTTACTTTATTCTAGTTATACTTTTTAACGTAGAAAAATAGTGACTTCTACCAAAAACTAATTAAGTATTAAAATGTATAAATAATCTTGGTAGGCATGGTAGATGTGTGTAAAATACAGTGCAGTTTCTATTTGTGTCTGTGAAAGTTGTCTGGCCTACACCGGCTGTCACTCCGCGACTGCATCACTCCTTGATTGGAGAAGACAAGCCATGCTCCAATTGGGGCCGGTGTACTTTTCCTAGCACTGCCCCAGCTCTCAACTTGACGGGCATTTCCATAGCCTTGCCATAGTGTTTTGTAATATTTCAAATCCGATGGTGTAGTAATTAGCACGTTCGCTTGCTTTTGCAGACTAAAAGGTGAAATTAAAATAAACTTAATTTAAACACATTTTTTAGTATTTAAGATAAAATTTTGCAGGCATATGTATATCGTGTGACAATGCAATATTATGATGACATGGAGCTGATCTGATGTTGGAGCTGACAGGTGGCCATAAGAACGCTGCAATAAAATGACACAACCCCATTAAGTGTGGGTTCGTTTGATTCGTTTATAAAAATTTTAATTCATGTTATTCAGAAGTAATAATAAAAATTTGTTTAAAAAAAAAATAATGGAATCTTATTCTACCTTATAACATATTATTGGGCTGACAGTAAATTTTTAAATGTGTTAATATCGCATTGAAGTTAATATTGGCATGATAAATCTTATTACAACGAAAATTACTCCTGAATTTATAGTCTTAAAGTAAACGTGATAGTAAAGTTTACATATTTGAAAACTTACACTCAACCATCTGAACTTTTTTTGTTATGTAACCCGCTACACGGATTAAACAAAAGTCCCAATAAAATAATCAATTCTGAGGTTCTTTTTTTATTTTTTGAGTGTGTTTGCTTTGTAATATTATCTATAACATTTGTACAATCAATATCGTCTATTTATTAGCATTCACTTTTTGAGGTAGACTCCTGGAGGTAATTGACAAGTAATTTCTCTTATAATAAAATATCATTAAGTTTTGAGACTACGACGATACGGCGATTATGTAAGAAATAATTTCACACTATATAGCAATTTAATAACAGAATTAACCATCTAACTAACGAAAGTCTGAGAGCCAGAATATATTTTTTGCCATTACATTAGGCAATGTTCTGTATCTACGATGTGTCTCGTTCATGATTGGCTCTATCACATTTGTGTAAAAAATCAAACGTATATATGGAGCAAATAAACAGTTAACATCATCGTCATTTATCTGTTTCTGTGACTACAAATTTTTTTTGAATAATTAAGCATCATAATTTAAATATTTATCTTTGTAACAGATTTAATTATAGATTATAAATATAAATAGTCATCTAAACTAAAAAAAAAAAATCCTCCTTCATTAAAACGTAATAATGAAAGTTGACACTATCCAGATGACATTTAAGTGAGTGGCCAATTTCACGAATGTGATTTTGTCCTAATCCAGAATTTTGGCTTTAAATGTCCTGTAAATCCGATCACCTGTTATGAAATATTTCAGTAACAGGCATAAAAATTTTACTTTTATCATTTATAAAAGTTGAATAGCAAACAAAATATAAAGCTTTACTACTCGCAGATGATAAAGTTCTGAGTATTCTATAGTAAATAGTAATTAAAGGTGTCTTTTTTTAATTTTAAAGGAGTTTTTTCAATGAACATTTTGAACTTTAACAGAAATCGAAGTATTAATTCCAGTTTGTTTCAAACAAAACTTTTGTATCATTGTTGCCTCATTATGTATGTCGACTTTTAAGAATATTTCTTATAAATAAAAATAATGTTAAAATTAGTTAAGCATAATTATTATTTGTAGGTGTACATTTTTTTACATAAATATTCTAAATCTAAGTGCTACTTATGATCCACTGATTTCATTGACAAAATAACAATGTTTGTCCATTAACAAATTGTTAGTAGCGATATGCGTTAATCCAGGGCCACAGTGTATCAGTGACAAGATATGCTTTAATAACAATTTGGCACGATGAATTGGTCTCCGATTATAAGCGATAATGTCCGAAAATAATCTATATTGCTGCTCTTACTAATCCTATATCTTAAATCGCGTGTTTTCTTTTCCGGAAAATCGTTAATATAGCCCTATAAATTGCCAATTGTATATATATTTCCAAAAAAGTTTTATGCTGTTACTTTCAATTATTGAAATTTTCATAGTAACTTCATGATTATTCGTTATGAAACTATGCTTATCTAGGTGCAAGTTTAGCAAAAGGTAAAAAGAGAAAACTGTGTATTAAAAAGTTATAAATTATAAAATCATCAATTCTGGTAAATCAAAAACAGGTGTTAAATGTTACATTTTTTTTAGTACGTAGCGATTTTTGATTTTGAATGAGTTCGCTTTTGCCCGGAGGGTAAGACAGGATCCACGGTGGAACGAGTTAAC
Source organism: Calamotropha paludella (assembly GCA_927399485.1). Lineage (NCBI taxonomy): Eukaryota > Metazoa > Arthropoda > Insecta > Lepidoptera > Crambidae > Calamotropha > Calamotropha paludella. The sequence continues at coordinate 13,902,921 of OV656813.1, read as the reverse complement.
CCAGAAGGTGCCTATTCACCTTGGCTTTAAAAACGGATGGGTTATAAGTACCTACTCAGAAATACAGACGCAGGGAGGGAGTTCACTCCTTTGCTGTACGCATTATAAATGATGTCAAGAAACGCTTGGTGCTAAAGGTAGGAATAGCAACCAAGAAAGGGTGGTAGCGCGCAGTACGTCTGGATGTCTGATGGAAAAAGGAGATAGCGGTATGAGCATGTGCAATTCCTGAGCACAATCTCCAAAATACAGCCTGTAGAAGACCTACAGACAGGCAACTTTGCGGCGGTGGGCTAAGGTGTGAAGCTTGCTCTTCACCAATTTGTTGTGACCAATGAGCCTCTCAGCTCTGCGCGGAATCGTGTACAGTGCAGCAAGATGGTATTTTGCTGAGCCGACCTAGAGGTGGCTGCAATATTCTATGCGAGATCGGACTTGAGCTTTGTAGAGAGTTTAAAGCTATCCCAGCGTAAAATATCGCTTGAACTAATTTAGAATGCCCAGTTTTTGAGCTTCCTTTTCGCCCTTATTTTATAGTCAAATATCTTTTTCAAAGATCACATAACTATTTTTAATGTTTTTGTAACTCTCACAATATTGATTATTACTAACTACCTTGTTATGTTTATTCATAAAAATGTTAAAAATCTTGTACACATTCCTTGCCTTTTGGCTACCTCGCCACGAAAAGACGATCCTAAAATTTATTTTAATTAGATAAAATAGTTTAAACAATATTATGTATAAGGCAATTTTTGTCTACGTAAAATTTTCGCGACGATCAGCAAATTTATATAAGAATAAGTATATTAAATTTAAATATGACTTTTCCATATATTTTATAAATTTGTATATGATATCACTGCGGACTTTTTATACTACTTTTGAGTTCTTCAACTATTTTAAAGAAAGTAATTATAGTCAAGATCGCGAAGAATGCATCGCTCGATAATTTTTCTTGATCTATCTGAACCATAAAAAGCCCTTATTTAACAGATACTTTTACACAGCTATGCCTACCGTCAAAGTCTGTCCCAACTCTTGTTGAATAATTTTTTCAAATTTGATGAGTGGTTTCGAAGACATTTTGGTTTATTAATCCTGCATCTAAATTTACATAAATACAACTTTTACTTGTTTATAATATTAGCATGTAATTTTAAACATTAAAATAATTTCACGATTGCTCTTTGGCATTTTTATTAACACGCAAAAAATGAACTTTTCCTTTATATTTGTACCTTTGTTTGTAATAAAATCTTCAAAACAATTTTACCTACTTCAAATAGTCAGATTAATTTAAATTTATTTCACACTTATCAGAGTCCGATGACAATACAATAATCAAAAATTAACGTATTTTTTTAATTTCATCAGAAAAATTTCGAAAGAAAAGTAAAAATACGTTTTACTCTTCCTTATTATTTATAATTTTTTAGAAGGAACTTAAAAATCAAAATTAAATAATAGTTTAAAAAACTGAACAGATTAAGCGTGATAGGGAACTGCAGGCCGTCTCCGAATGGGGCGATGCTGATCTGGTAAGGTTCAACCCGTCAAGTTCGTCCGTTCTCCACTAAAAGATGTCCTTTCGACTTGACTCCTACTTTTCGAGGTGTGTCCGTGCCAATCACTGACTATCTTGAGTTTCTCGGTATGTCATTGTCACCAACTCTCAATTTTCTTTCATTGAGAGCAAGTCTCAATTAGCTTAAAAAAAATGGGAATTCTGGCAAAAGTGAGTAGGCACTTCACGCCAGAACAGTTGATCATTCTTTACCAAGCGCAATTTCGAGCGTGTATGGAGTACTGTTCTCATTTTGGGGATGGTTTCGCCCAATACCAGCTCCAGACGCTTGAGTCCATGGAGAGAAGATCTAAGAGGCTTATCGACACTGACGATCTTTTTTATAAAGAGCTCAAAAGCCTTGAGCATAGAAAGGTAGCAGAATTGCAGAACCTTGTTCTGCCGACCCCAATTTTCTTATCGGACAACCAGACTTACAAATAGTCGCCAACATTATATGATAGTTAAGCAAATAGTCGAACTAAGCGTTTTGTTGCATTTATGCTACGTACCGGAGTGGAACTCTTTGCCTGAATCTGTGTTTTCTGGCAAATATTATTTAAGGATCTTCAAGTCACGAGTGAATAGGTATCTTCTAGGCAATTGCATTACATCATAGATCGCATCGTCGCTTACCATCAGGGGAGATAGTGGTCAAGCTCCTACCTATTTTGTTTATAAAAAAAAGTTAAAAACACGCTTCTATGGTAAACCGAAATAAAAAGTGAAAAATAAATTTAAATATAACAATTAAGTAATTAATTAGAAAATTAAAGTCATCGTAAGAAAAGCGTAGGGTGCTTTCTATGACATTTTTCTTACACTAACATTGCATATCGAAATAAAAATAATAAGCTATCTTATTAATAAATAAATAAAAAAAAACAATAATCGATATCGAGCACCCCACACTTTTCTTACAATGACATTAATTTACTCTGTACTTACTTAATTGTTATATTTAAATATGTATTTTTAGTTCGGTTTACTTGGAAACAACAATATTGTAAAGTCGACCTTAAGAAGGTCGAAGCTGGCTAAGAAAACGAATTATAAAGGTGAATAACTTTTTACAACTGACAATAAACCTCTTCCCAATGAGCTGTAAACTGATATAGGACTCAATCTCCACGAAAAAGTACGCGTCATATTTTATAACAACAGTTCCCTGACATTAGACGTTAAAGCTTTGAGATATTTTATACAGGATTTTTATAACTTTTTGTCTTTTCATCACAGAAATCGGATATTACCTGAAGAATGAAGATAAGAGTGATTTAAATAAATAAATGAATTTTCTTTCAGCATAACGTGATTCCGAATTGAACAGCACACAGTTGTTTTTCACACATCCAGACATATTATCACAGCAACATAAAATTCCATTTCATCTATTAACAACATTTCTGAATCATAAACATAGATGTTGATTGATTAAATTAAAAATATTATAAAAAGACACCTTTTTGGTTGCTAATAATTTATGTATTTAAATATAACTTTTAAGATCCTGAATATTCGCGCAGCATGATAATGCACACAGACTTTGAAATATTGCATTAGTTACCATTTTAAGTGCAATATATATTTCAACTTTTTGAAAAACAAAGCATGTAAAAAAAGTATTATTTTTATATGTAAATAGATTTCACAGCTTTTAACTGGGGTTAAATGATGTCGATGGGGTAATTCCAATAAGAAATTTTCTTGCATCCCCTATCCGTGGTGCTTATTTTGCTAATCTGTACTTTTTTGTTTTTAAGCCAAATTTGATAACTTCAAAATAAAATTGATTTTATATTAAACAAGTTGCGGCTTTAGGAGAGTGAGAATACTCGATGAGAGAATAACTGATGGATGGGATATTTAAATAACAGCATAAAACTTGACAAAAGCAGATCTATTATCTAATTAAACACGTTGGAGTAATTATTTGTAAAGAAGGTATGGTATATAAATTATTATTAATATATATTAAACACGAAACTATAGGTGGTGTAGATTTGAAAGGTAACATTCATTTATTCCTTTAGGTGCGCATCTAATGTACTACACAAATAAATAAAATGACTCATAACTTAGGAAATTAGACCGATAAAACATAGTCCTAACGATGTCCTATTTGTTGAAATCTTGTCGAGACCATTGAAGCTCGCCAGGAAATTGACCTTAACAAATCTTTTGCCTCAGGAGATATTAATTAGGAAATTGTCAAACTTTGGTTTTTGTAGGAAGTAGCTAAACTGGTTGAAACCATACTTTCACAAACGTTTGTTTTTTGTAGTAGTAATTTATTTGATTTAATTCTAAAAAAAACATAGAGTTCCGAGTACGTCCAGGGTTCTAATTTATTCAATATTTTCTTGTCAATTATGTCTTATTTTATTTCATACTTGTACGCCGATGATTTGAAGTTATTGAGAATAATAAAAACGGAAGTAGATATCGTACTACTCCATAATTATCTTAATGGCTTGAATAGTTGGTGCCAATTAAATGAAATGCAACTAAATAAATATTCCCATATTGAATTCACTAGAATACAGATCACGTTTAAATCTAGTTACTATATTAATGGTATAAGAATACAAGAATCTGATCACATGAGGGATCTTGGCGTGATAATTGACAAAAGTTAACCTTTGTTACCCATATTGAACGCGTTGTAAAGAGACCCTGTATTTATTATTAGAATTGGCAGGGGACTCCGCAGGTTGCAAACAAAAATATTGATATTTTACTCATTTGTCTTAAGCATTTTGGAATACAGCGTTGTATTGAGACCACACTATGCAGAAGAATGCAGAAGAGATATATCTAGCACCTAGCATATTGAGCAAACGTGTGTAGGAAAGGGATAGACTAGAATATTTTAAATATCTAGAAAAACGTAGGATAATAAATGATCTCACATTTTTAAATAAATTTCTTGACGATAAGATAGACTGTCCTCACTTACTGAGTAAATTTAGTTTCAAAGTACCTAGTAAATTGCCTAGAACTTAAATATTACCATTAGTTCCACCATTGCGCTCAACATTATTGGGCTCAAGTTCATTTGTCCCCAGAGTGAGCAGACTGCTGAACTGCTATGGAAACGCTAATGCTGTAAAACTTTAATGCTGTAACTTTCAATACATTTTGTAAGCATTTGCAAGAAACCATCGTCGATTTATAAAATGTTGGTTATTGTTTATGTCGTATTTTTTTTATTTTATTGGTTTTTGGAAAATTAACAACACTTAATATAGTTTTAAAAGTAAACAGAACCTAATAGCATATTACAAACCTCCACTGGTACGTAACAATTTTAGAGTAGGTATACAAATTTTATAACCAAAAAAACCAAGAAAGGGGTAAATTACAATATTTACACTGATAAACTAGCCAAGACATATTGTGCATTTAGCAATAGAATTATTGAGCTACTCGCTGTTATGTATAATTGTAACAATTGTTGGTAAACCAAATAAATAAAATTGTAATAACCTACTATGTAAGAAAAAACGTTATGGGAAAAAATGCTTTTAGAAGTATGTATGTACGTATGTTTAGTAGTATATAATTATTTATGAATGTGAGTAGATACTAACATTGTCAATAACAAATATTTCTTAAATAATTAAGAAAATGTATTATTTTTGTTTTCAGTAATAAACGAAATAGACGAAAGTCTTTAACCAGTGTGTGTTGCCAATGATGACTTATGGCAGTGAAACGTGGTCGTTCACTATGGGACTTGTAAGAAGGCTCAAGGTCGCCCAGCAGGCAATGGAGAGAGCTATGCTTGGTGTTTCCCTACGCGATCGAATCAGAAATGAGGAGATCCGTAGGAGAACAAAAACCGCCGACATAGCTCAAAGAATTGCGAAGCTGAAATGGCAATGGGCAGGACACATAGCAAGGAGAACCGATGGCCGTTGGGGCGGAAAGGTTCTCGAATGGCGACCGCGTGCCGGACGACGCTCAGTGGGTAGGCCCGCTACGAGGTGGACCGACGATCTGGTTAAGGTCGCGGGAAAACGCTGGATGCGGGCAGCACAGGACCGATCGTCGTGGAGATCCTTGGGGGAGGCCTATGTCCAGCAGTGGGCGTCGTACGGCTGATATGATGATGATGATGATGATGATTAGAGAGGTATATTCATTAAGTAACAAAACTAGTTATAAATGTGATAAACGCCACCATCATGAGCTTTGTAAAGAGCTCTTGAGATATTTTATTTTACAAGAGAAGATACATTGCGATGTATGCAGTTTGATAAATAAGCTATTTCACAATTTAGACAAATAAGTACTAAGTTAAATTGCTACTTAAAAATGAAAGTTAGTGCTTATGCAACTTTAAAGTACGAGTAATTGTGTTAAAAGCATATAAAAGTTTTAGGAAATATTAAATCTTCTTTTACTTGCAATAGTTAAATCGTCGCCGAGTGTTTCACAATTACGTGTACTTAACGAGGAAGCTCAAAATATGATTTCGAAAGATATTCACACAGCATTTCATCAGTGATGAAAGTATAAATTGGGGTGGATGGGATCTAACTCCTAGCGGTCCACCCAGGGCAACGGCATCAAGGACCAACTCGGCCTGTGGTGACGGCTGATGATCCCAGCGTCGGTGGTAGGCTCTGCAAGGGGCCGCCTGACTCGCGACCATCATATTGCCGAAATCCATCGCCAAGCAGCTTTGCTCGGTTCCGTCGGAGGGCGGGAGTGCCAGTGCCAATGCAATGGGGGTTGGTAATAAGTCAGTTACGCAGATCAGCACCGGTCTTGGTATCTTGGTAATGCTGTACCAGGTAACTCATTCTGGAAGGTAGCGGAATCAGAAGCACGGTTTTAGACGTTGGCCGACCGCAGTTACTAGGGGGCCCAAATAGCGCGCTAGCCACGCGTGAAAGGCCGCGCCAATTTGCGAAAAATCCCGAAATGCTTTACCGTGCCAGTTGGCGACTGTTTGGACGGACCCGGTGGCCATTTTGGGGAGGTTTAGGTGCCTTGCAGTCTCTGGATGAGTTCCCTTTTTGCTTAGCTAAGCCTAAGAGAACTTTAAGTGTCGACCGAGTAGCGTCTCAACTGAAAATCCTGTCCCCTAACGTTCATTACTATGACAAGAATGTATAAAAAGAATGTAAAACAACGGCTGCACTTCCTCTCATTAAAAGTGCACCTCGCGAACATCAGAGGACTGCACTCAAATCTCGATCCGGTCCGTCGCCACCTAGAGAATGAGAAGCCGCACCTATTCTTCTTAACGGAGACTCAGATAGCAATCCTGTCGGATGAGGCGTACCTCAACTAACCTGGTTACACACTTGAGCATAAGTTTGAGGTGTGTGCAGGGGTCTGTGTGTTCGTCCGCAACGACATTCGCTGTAGGCGTCTCCGATGCTTTGAAAAATAAGGGTTTTCCGTTATTTGACTTCTGGTGGACACAGGCGTAGAGGAGATACTCTACGTCTGTGTCTACTGATCGCACAGCGGTGACCGGGAGACGACTCGGCTCACAGAGACGGAAGACATGGCAACTCAGCGATATCCAGCAGCGAAACTTATTTTTCTGGGGGACTTTACCGTTCAGCATATATTATATTCGATCAATTGTCATTCTATTAGGTATTTGTTATTCCATTTCATTATTCCACATCTCAAAAACCCCTTATATTCACCGTACCCGTGTTTTGTGAAACGGGCAAGATTAAGTTGCGTTCCAAATGGAATGAGGAAAACAAATACATTAAAAATTGTAACAGTATGTATGGCCAGAATAACTATTTTCGTAATACCAGAACTAATTAAAATCCTAAACTAGAATAATATTATAAATTTAATATATTAATCTTTAATTTATTTTTGTTTTGTTTTACGAAATACTAACCAATCAAAAAGGTAATTTAGTAACATTGTCAAAAGCGGTTGGTTGGTGTTATTAATAAATGGTTTTATATTTCCGTGGATTTTTTAAACAGAAATTTGAAGCTATCAGTAATTTCTGTTCGCAGTGTAACTTATTTGCTCGAACGAGTTTAAAATAATTCAAGTGATAACAGCGATTTGGATAAGAATGTGTGAGCTAGGGCATTGGCTTCTTTCCATACAAAAAAATCCAGCCCCCTTGCAAGCCACTGATTGCGTCCATTACACCCCACTTTACTATTTATGACTTGTAAAACGATTCTCACATACCTTCTGCGGGATATCAGATGTTATCGTCTTGCGTCTTTTCTGTTTACTTAAAATAGCTATGAAACGATGCTATATAAACATTAAACATGTATTTGAAAGTAATGCTTCCTGGCGACTATTTATGGTGTCTAGAAAAACACCTACCATTTACGTTCTTGGCGGTAGCGAATTGACAAATATGACGCATAAAATAATAAAAAAGAAGGGAAAACTTACTTAAAAGTGGCAATCACATATTGGCACTAAAAACATGATACCTCTCATCAACATCCATCGTCTCCATTTGCTGACTACCACCCGTCGCAACTGGCAATCTCGTAAGAAATATATCTAATATATAAGTTTAGTTATACACTGCAATCTTTAACTCTCAGATGATTCCTCAAGAGCAAAAGATGTTTTCTAAACATCGTTATCGTAGGTTCATAAACCGTATAAAAACAAAGCAGCGGTAGTGAAAAAATAGAAAGTAAACGGAAGAGACCTCAAAACAGATCGGGAAACACGAAACGAGTGAGAATTATAGACTTGTATTACTCCAGGCTTAGTTCTATCCTGGAGCTATATCCCACACAGAATATTTAACCAATAATTCCATTTCAAATTTGTTACCATTATATCCAATCCATTCACATGAATCAAATCGAAATCATTTGGCCAATCACCTGCTACAGAATAGACTTGAGTGAGTGAGCGAATGCAAAATACGTAGAGTGGAGAAGCCGTTAGTAAAGTGAACGGTAATTTACAATGCGTGTATTGAATGTTAAAACTACGCCATGGCTTCGTAAGTCCTACATCGGGAGACCTAGAAGCCGCAACTTGGCAAGGGCTGTTTTTTCTCCCTATTATTGTGAACATTAGATCATTGTAAAACATTTAAGAGATATAAGATAAATTTACTATTACAATGAACGGATTTTATACATTATTGTCATTAAAAACACGCATGCAACACCACGCATTCTTATCCATTAAATATTCACCTATGTTCATAGGTGTATATTTAAAACATATTTTAACATTTCAAATGACAGTTTAGCGAGCTTGTGTGGAACTTTGTTATATAAAGTAAAACCTCTGCCCAAAATGAGCCTCTTGTTTTTTGAAGCAAAAAATTTGAAAGAGAAAGTATTTTTGTTTCTAGCATTAATTGTACGAACATCGTTCTTTTTATAAAAGTGTCACAGTATTGCCGTTTTTACATATTATCAAGATCGAATCCATTCAAAACGAGAAATAAAAAAAAATCAACTTACGTATTTACGTCATGTTCCAAAAGACAGTCTCTTTAATATGTCTCAAAAGTCAAATCTCTCTAATGGAACCATAGGTATTTTTTTTAAACAAAATTTCAAAACTATGTGGTACAATAACAATGTACATTTTCTATGTACACCCGAAAAATCTGGCAATTCACATCATTCATTGATGCCTATTCTTTTACAATTTCGGTTAGAATTATTTATTTTAATTGACACACTTGTGTGTCTTAAATTTTGGAGTATTAACCTTATAAGGGTGCAATGATTGGTTTAAAAAGGAACGTAGCTTGTTTCAGAGGCTTGAGAAAAAGTCGTATAAGCACGATGTTGGTATTACAGCCGATAAAATCTAAACGTCTGTGCCATTAGAAAATTGAGTGAATCACATAAAGTATACTTACTTTGACCGTAGATAAATTATAGTTAATTTATTTATGTTTAGACTACCAAGTGGCTAGAGTGTCAATTTATAAACACTGCTAACTTTGAGACCCTACTGTAGAAGAGAAGATACCGTACAAAAGGATCTCCGTAATACTGTCCTGACTAGTGTTTCTGATATCATTGCTGATTCTGATTTCAACTTGGGATTGGAACAATAAACGGCATTATGCCGGCCGGCAGATGAAAGATAAGATGTCCTAACTCTCCGCTGAAACTGGTTTCAGCGGAGAGTTAGACTGAGTTTTCACCATTTCTCGTCATATGTTCAGACATATGACGAGAAATGGTGAAAACTGAGTCTAGTAAAGCAGAATATAGAGCGTTGAATTCTCGGAACAAGCAGCTGATTAGACGTGACCTACGATGCTCCAATACTCTCGCCTTAAGAGAAGCTATGGATTAGATTACAACAGAGGGTCGAAAGTATTCATTTAGTGGCTTAGGAGAGGTCTCCTAACCAAGCTCACGACAGCGGATGGTCGACACATAACCTCCGAAACAGAGATTTTTGCCGAAGTGGAGAAATACCATCGCATCTTCAATCTATTGCATAGGTTCAAGGCCGGTGAGCCATTATTATTGGGATAAAAGAACCACTCTCGAACTTCCAGAAGTTGACGTCGGCAAAACGTTGAATCGAGAATTATATCGGAATAATTGCAAGCAGGTGGGACATTGGTCCTATTTAGGCTCCAAAAGTTGTCCTCATGAATCTGTCATTACAACGCGGTATTAAGAGGTCAGTAGGATACCGCGACTATGACCGTCTAAGTACAGGACTAGGGGAGTTGTCCGATCGGGTTGCGTCGAGGTATGAGGGAAGGGATGAAATATCTCCTTTTTGTACTAACTATTAACAAAAGCAATTATTTTTTCAAAGGTACATCTCTTACCTCCTATTCGCCAGTGATATTGTTTTAAAGGTAGGGATGGCTGCCGGATTTCAAGAAAATGCTGAACAGACTCAGTATCAATATTGATTTCTTATTAGCTTATTGAAAATAACTTTGAAAAAAAGCCCATTGTACATCTTTACGTTATCCTTGGCACAATGCCTGAAAACTAAGGTATTTAATTAGTGCGTCCCACCATGCCATGACCTATACTGCAAAAGCGTGGACACTCACCAAAGGACTACTCTACAAGTATAATGGAGAGGCACGGTATCTCGTTATGAAGTAGGGTACGAAACGAGCATATTCGTCATAAGTCTCTAATGGTGATTTTATTTTTATTTGTTAACACTATTCACTGTGTTTTTGTTGTGTGTTGTGTCAAGGTGTCTGACATGCATGTAGGTAACTGTGGGTATAAGAAATACAAAACATATATGATGAAATATTGTATTTATTGTACTTCCCTACTAGCTAATACTATTACATTTATACACATAGTTAAAAAATACAACAATGAATCAGGCTGTCATGGGAATTATATCTCACTTATACAATACTACTATGCATTATATTTCCATATTGTTGACAACTTTACTGAATGTGGCCACTACGAATTACTGGACTCTCAATCTATACTATTAAAATACACTATGTTATTTACTTTCAAACAAACCAAATTAATATTCATTTTGATGTTTAAAGCGTTTCAAATAAAAAGGTACCGGATTTATGAGTCCACTTTGTTGGTGGTTATGTGGGAGGACAATATGGTAAGTAGGTACAGAGGAAAATTGTGTGCATGGGTGATGGCAGTTATGGTTAATATTACACACTACCAATATTACATTCCATTTCTTTGCAGTAACACTTACAACTGTCTATATTATAGTATTAAAGATATCTCACATTTGGTATTTAAAATCGGTTCTTTACTGGTTCTATATAACAGAATGCATCTGTTATGTTATATTTGTGTTGTTCTCAGGTACACTATGCACAATAACATCTCAAATCTAATAACAATGCACCTCTGCATGTCACACACAATACTTAAGTTTAAAATTAATAAATATGTTTAACTGTGGAAATGGCTAATATAGGTACAGCAAAACTTTCACTATATTATCAGAACTGTCGTGGTATCCGAACAAAGCTGAACACTTTATACACCAGTATATTATCTCATGACTATGACGTAATCGTTTTAACGGAGACCTGGCTTCATGGAGACATATCTGACAATGAATTTATTGACGCTCGTTACCGTGTATTCCGCTGTGACAGGGACCGAACTAGCTGTGGACGACGCGATGGTGGAGGCGTATTAGTCGCAGTGCGCCGTGAGTTTCTGACAACGCCCATCATTGGTACGGCAGCGCTGCCACCAATTGTTGATCATACACTAGTAGAGATACAATCGGGCGGATATCGCTGCATTATAAGTGCCGTATATATCCCACCGAACTTAAAGTCTGAAGGATACGCACAACATCTTGATTACCTATCTAATTTGCTGACGGAAAGTAACATTGACGACTTTGTTGTGGTGGGCGATTATAATTTACCGACGTTAAAATGGCGTGACCTGGGATTTAACTTGGAGCCAGTACTGACCGATGGTAGCAGTGATTCTGACATAATGTTAATAAACTTTCTCTCTTTGCACAATTGTCTACAAATTAACACTCATAAAAATGTAAGGGGTCGATTACTCGATTTACTTATAACGAATATAGAGCATTCTACAACTACCCTTGTGTCAATGCCCTTTGTTGCACCTGATGATAACCATCCTGTTTTTGTTGCACTTCTACCTACCAATACTAATGTTATATACCCTAAACGTGCCAAAACAAGAGTGAAATTTACTTTTGAAAAAGCCAATTATGAAAGTATCAATCATGAACTATTACAATATGAATGGCATAATTCATTCTTAAATTGTAATGCAGAAACGATGACATCTATTTTTTATGAAAAAATATACACTCTAATAAAAAAATATGTTCCTGTTAAATATATTAAGAATTCCAAATATCCAATATGGTTTTCACCGGCTTTGGTGCATATCCAGAAAAATAAGAAACGGGCATGGATTAAATGGAAAAAATATCAAAATAATTCAGATTATGAAATATTCTCTCTTTACAGGGCCAGATTTAGAAGGGAGTTGGACAAATGCTTTAGATCCTATATGAGAAAAGTTGAAGACAGTATCTGTGATAATGTTAAATATTTTTGGACTTTTATAAATAACAAGAAAACTACATCTGATATACCAAATACTGTAATATATAATAACGAAACTGCTAGTAATCCTGCTAATGTATGTAATCTGTTTTCAACTTTTTTTCAATCTGTTTTTGAACCGTCTGTTCTTGATGATAACTTTGATATAAATAATATTCAGGATACAAATCAACTTAACAATGTAAATATTAACTCGATATTTATCACTGAAGAAAGTGTATTCAAAGCCTTATGCAATTTAGAAATAACAAAGGGATCTGGTGTTGATAATATACCTCCTATATTTCTTAAACTAACTGCAAAATCAATAAGTCAGCCAATTCATCTTATCTTTAACAGTTGTCTTAGAGAAGGGGTTTTTCCTACCATTTGGAAAAGTGCACGAATCGTCCCAGTTTATAAATCTGGTGATAGATCTAATGTTGAAAACTATCGTCCTATTTCCATTCTCCCTGTTCTGGCCAAACTATTCGAAAGACTAGTGCATGATATAATTTATCCTATACTGCATAACATCATCATCCAAGAGCAACATGGATTTGTTAAACGACGATCAACTGTGACCAATCTAGCTTCGTATGTTTCGCATTTGTTTGAAGGTATTGATGCTAATAAACAAATAGATAGCGTATATACAGATATTCAAAAGGCGTTTGACAGGGTAGACCACCGCATATTGCTTGAAAAGTTAGCTTTTAACGGTATTCGAGGAGATTTATGGCGATGGTTTAAATCCTACATTAGTAAACGTACGCAAAAGGTTGTCATTGGCGGTCATGAATCAGATTATGTCTCCATAAGCTCAGGAGTGCCGCAAGGCTCCATACTGGGCCCACTTTTATTTATATTATTTATAAATGATGTACGCAAATGCTTTGAATTCTGTAGCTTTCTCTTGTATGCGGATGACCTAAAGATCTACTATGAAATTAACAAATTTGAAGATCATTTAAAACTTCAGTCAGATCTCGACCGTTTCTCTGAATATTGTATTCACAACAAACTAAATCTTAGTATTAACAAGTGCAAAAGTTGCACATTCACAAAGAAGAGAACAATTAGTAATTATAAGTACAATTTATGTAATACAGAGATCGAAAATGTAAAATTTATTAGAGACTTAGGTATCACACTAGACAGTAAGCTTCATTTAAATATACACATAGAAAACATAATAAATAAAGCATATAAGATGTTTGGGTTTGTCATGCGTACATGTAGGGGCTTTAGAAACCCTTCAACACTATTACATCTATATTACTCACTTGTTCGGCCTCAACTTGAATACTCGGTGCCAGTTTGGAATCCATATTATAATAAATACAAAAAGTCTCTCGAAACCGTTCAAAAAAAGTTCTTACGATCTATGCACTACCGTTATTATCGTGGCCGACTGTCTTACTTACAACTCCGTGATAAATATAAAGTACTTAGTCTCACACAAAGACGACTTTTACTAATGCGAAGTTCTTATACGACGTGTGCCACAATAGGTATGACTGCATCCCAATAACAAATAAAATGTGCTATAATATTCCCACCAGAACACATAGCAGAAATGCACCTCGCTTGTTTGCAACAATTAGGTGCCGTACTAATGCCGGCAAACGATCGCCCTTTTGTCGCCTCACTCACACTTTTAATGAGTTTTTCAACACAATAGACATGTTATCATTACGCCCCAGCAAATTTAAAAAAGAACTCAACGATTCACTACTTGAAATTACAGCTGTCAATGAATAAGCATAATACAGACATTAGTGTCTACAATGTCACTGATTTTATCTTCAAAATAAATTCGTCTTTGATATAATGTTATACTTTTTTGTTTCAACTATATACTTAAGGGAAATTAAAATTGCTTCTTTTTCTTTTTTTTTTCAAAGCCAGACTGGCTAGTGAGCCTCGTGTGGAAGAGACGTTTTAAAAAATTATATTTATTTTAATTGTAAGTTGTGGTAAATGATGTTGGTTGCAAAATTAGTCTCTTATCATATTGTAATCTCATGAGTAAATTGTGTATTTTGTTACCGTTTTTTTACCCAAATAAATAGAAAAAAAAAAAAAAAAAAAAAGTCGAACATTATCGACATAGCCTAAAGGATTATCGCGCTGAAGTGGCAGTGGGCTGGTCACGTCTGCCGACCAAAAATCTTTGAAGCAGACGACCGGAAGAGTGTACTACGTTGAGGCAAGCGAAATATACCCTGTGACCCTTTGTACTGATGAAATTAGGAGAACTGCTGCCAGTGGCTGGATAGGGGTAGCCCGGGATCAATATTTGTGGGGCGATATGGAGGAGGCCAACGTTCAGTGGTGGACGGACTTTGCATACTGATTGATAGATTAAATTTAAAATAACCATTAAATAAATTTAAATAATTCCAAACGATATGAAGTGAAAAAACTACAGAGTATTCATAATTTTTTAATATTTTATAAATATTTATAATTAATTTTGAAACTATACTTGGTCCGAACAAAACAAGATAAGAGCGAAGTTTGTAACCCAAAGGGAATGAGTCATTTAACTGAAGGTTAAAATTTGGCGTGAAACTAATTTGAAATAGTTGAAAGATGTATGTTTTGTGATGTTTGTAATATATTGAATACTCTTGAGGATAAACATAATCATAGTTTATACTAGGTTAAACAGTTTTGAGACAGAACTAGTGATGGTAGATCAGTGAATATAATCGGCCTGATGAATGCCTTTTATATCATTTACTTTATTTTGAAAGATTCAAATAATTTCAAGTAATAAATACCTATCATTAAAACCAGACACAACATTGAAAAGCTTATAATAAAGTCAGCGAGACCGCGCGAAATTTCCTACTGGTCACTTAACCATAGAAATAATCAATGATTTTTTTAAATAAATGTCTTATATATAATTTCGTATGTGTACAAAATTTAATGAAAATGAAGTATTAAATCGCTATAAATGAATTGTTTTAGATATACCTAAGCACAGTCGAGATAATAGATAGCTAGCAAATGATAGACAGATTTAGATCGTCTATATTTTACGAACTCGACGCGGAGAATCTGGAACTTTCATGCCTCGGGTCTTGGCCCCCGCGCATATATAAAGCGGAATGAGACTGCGTAAACGATAGTTTCAATTTTGAATAGCGATAAAAGCGGATTAATAAGCAAATAATGAGCGATTTGAGAAGCATTCTTAGCTAATTATTTGACTACTGTGACCGTGCTTTACGCACACGATTGGGATATTCTGCGGCGTTTCAAAATTTGATACCTGACAACTACGCCAAGTTTATTGGACGTCTGAGTTGGCGGACGGGAACTGTGTTAAGAAGATTATACATTATGTATCAACTATTTAGGTTTCATAAATATCTGTTCAAATTTAGTTATTGAAGTAAGTACAAGATGTAACAATACTTTTAATGTTATGGTATTAGTGTGAGTAAAAATAAAAGTACCTGGTGACATATGTTACAATGCGCTATTTCCCGCCTTAACAGTTAGAGATATAGGTATTAATACTTTCCATAGTCGTTGAACTCAAAAAAAATCTATAAAAAGTTTGCGATGCCTAATACTCCCGTGTTATGATTAATACACAAATGAAATAAAAGTGACAAAATGTTATATTAAAATTTATATTTAATCTACCACGGAGAATTTTAGTATACCTAATTAAATGAATTTGCACCTAACCTCCGACAAAGGTTTATCAGCGCAGTGAGTCGCCGATGGAAAATTTCGTTTATGAATTGTTGAACGACAGAACCTTTCAACTTCGAACGATTCGCCAACAAAGTTTTTAGATTTTACTTCTTAAGAATTGATTTTCATATAAAGCGCTCGGTATGAAAAAAATATGAAGAGTAACATTTTGTGATCGAATGACAGCATTACGTTTCTTAAACTATAATACATCGTAATTATACTTACCTACGTCATAGTGTAAAAGCTGATATTTATTTTCATTTGAAAAAGTATCTGAAGATGTTTCCTTAGCAGCACCGTAAGTGCGAGCGCGAGAAATATTATATGCAAGCGGGTGCAGGTGAAATAATACGTTTGGTCTTTTGCGATCTTTTTCTGTGCATCATCTGTCATATATTTTTGTATTGTGTGGTGAATTGTGTTTTTTGGATTTATCAGAACTTGGGGACCTATTTTATCCTCAGCAGCCAGACGGTGTCGATAGTTCTTTTGTCTTGTTAGACATATTATAAGACGAAGCTTTAATTATCATAGTTAAAGTCGACGAAATTTATTATTGTTTAAGATTGTCTGGCACGAGGTTGCAACCGTACTAAGTTTCTGGCAACGAACGCAATGACTTATATATTTCTCACAAAAACTCGGACCCGAAAAAAAATAGGAATGTGTAATTTCTACATTTTTCTTTCTAATCGTGATTAGGTAAGCGCTTGATTACTATCTCGCCTGATGGTAAGAGACGATACAATCTAGGATGTGACGCGCCTTTCTAGAAGATTCACTCGTAACTTGAAAACCCCTTAATTGTATTTATCGGAAACACAGACTCACGCAGAGAGTTGCACTCTTTAGCGGTACGGATTATAAAATTGGAACCAAAACGCTTAGTGCGACTCTTTGGTATATCAACTATATAACGGTGGCGACTATTTGTAAGTCTGGTTGTCCGATGAGATAATGGAGACGGCGGAACAAGACTGTGCAATTCTGCTGCACACTTCCGAAATGTATCCTTTAAAAAAACGGATAATGTTTCAAGGCTTTTCAGCTTATTACTAAAGAGATCGTCATTGCTTTTATCATCGCATTCGTCATTGATGTTTCTTGGCCTTCTTCTCTTTGGACTCAAGCGCCTGGATGTGCTATTTGGCGGAACCGTCCCAAACATGAGAACAGTACTTATACACGACCGAACTTGCGCTTGTAAAAAGGGGAGCAACTGTTCCGGCGTGAAGTACCTTCTCACCTTAGCCAGAATGCCAAGTTTTTTTTTATATAATAGTTATAGTTGTTGCACTTTAGGTTACAGTACGATGTTGCATTAATTGGTTTTTCAGCACTGCGTCGATTTACAACTTTGCTTAAAAAAAGTAACAATGGTTTAAAAAAAGTAAAACATGAATGTTCGAAAGGAAAATAAATTGTAAAAACATCGGAAATAAAAGAAAATATAAAAGAACAGAAAATGTAATATGTCTTGATCTTATACGAGTCCATCTCTAATTCATAATTGATCCTGTGGTCATTTCACCGTGTCAAAGTCTTAATTGAGTATTTAATGTGTCCTTTCCTTACATAACATGGAAAATTATTCATTCCAAATGGACCTCCATTCGAGAAGCTTGGTTAGAATATGTTAATGTCTCAATTGAAGTTCTCGCCTGGGGAAAATACTTCCACTCTTGTTATAGATGAGTACAGCCAACTTTTTTGTCTATTCATTTTGTGTTTTTTTTTTCTTTACATCTTTTTTCTTATACTGATTTTATAGTTCCAGAGTTTTACAGGTACAGAGTTTTGAGGGCTAGGCTAGGATCAGAATCAAAGACACTTGACTGGTATTTGTTGCAATAAAAGTAAATGAGTAAAGACCTTTGTACCCTTCTGTACTCTTTGTCTCTGAAGTTACGTTGCTTAGGTACTATCTCGTGCAATATCACATCGCTCAATCTGGGCCGAGATCGAATGTCGCCCTTCGTTGCAATCTACCTGATGATAGCGACGCCGCAGATAATTGATTACCGACCTCAATTCTTTTCAGCGTGGAGGCAACATAAAAGTAAAAAAGTAGTATAAATAACCTATTTCAAGCGCGTTATATAGATTGCATCATCCATTGTTTACTATCAGGCTATTTGATTAACAACTATGGGTTTGCCAGCTTCAATCTCTAATTCAGAAAATACACTTATATCATAAAGAGATAATGATTGTTATTTGGGGTGTAAGTTTGGGTGAAGTAATCTAATAACTACTAACTCAAGTTCAAAATTTCATTAACCAATATTTAAAACTACGTGGACCGATGATCGGGTGAGTACGGATGGCCAATGACTGCACTGGCTCCTTGTGACGCTCTAATAGTAGGTCCTCACGATACAGATTTTTAGTCCCTAAAAAACCACGAGTAAATAAGTACTGAGTAAAGAAAAATGTTATTATTTTATTGACATGTTAGTTGTTAGCTCAGACTTCGGGATGTACAGTTTCCATAATTTTTGTAACTAGAATTGCAATGAACCTCAGTTCTTGTTAAGAAAGTGCTTTTTTCAAAGAAGGCGTCAATTAATACCATCATTATAGTGTGTAGTAAATACGGAAATTGAAATATAAACTTATTATCAGTAGTTAAATAAGAATGTTTGGAAATATAAAAGAAATAATAATTATTTTTCATTAATTAATTAAAAGTAATCAATAAATTTTTCGATCCCAAATAATGCATAGACTAACTTAATATGTACATTTCTTTAACTTTCATGCTGACCTCTGACTTTCCCTATACTCCGACTTTTTGTCTGTACTTCTAAGTTGCACAGACTTAATCCTATTGATGTCTATATGCAATGCCAACCTATGTCTTACTGTGGACTCGTAACGGCTGATGATGCAGATAGTGATAATTAGAACGAACTTTCAGGGTGCATAATGCACATATACTATATATTATCACGTGGTAACAAAAAGACTTTTCGTGGTGACCTGTTTTCCAACTAAGGTCGACAAAGAAATGGGAGACAGATATTTTTTTTACTAACGCTTCTTTAACAATAAATACTTACTATAGAGGTAGTCGTTGTATAGTCGTAGGACTTCTTCGTATAACTATTGTTAATGTGTAATACACAAATTGGTAAAATATGACAAAAAAATATATTTAATTCATTTTTAAGCTATTACAGATAATTCAAGTAGGTTATCTTATATTAAAATAAATAATTACCTTTTATTATGATAATAATTTAAATACATCATGCATGACTTAAGGACTTATTTGTATTGCACCTTTAATATAATGTAAGTAACTAGTCTGGTCATAAATACTGTTACATAAAACCTTTTTTTTCAACTTATTAATATTTTGAATTTGGAACGTGTTTATTATTTTAAAAACTCCTTTCGATTTCGCGCCCTTTCACATATTTTTTCGTTTTATAACTTTTATATATTTTATGCATTTTTCAATGCTATCTTATAAGATAAATTATTATAATAGAAAAATCGACTTAGCTCACAAGTAAATTCTCAGGCGGGAATCAAACCCGCAACCTTTAAAAGTCCGGTCCAATGCTCTCCCAATTGAGCTACGTGAACATTCGTCGAAATTAAATACAAATAAGAGTAACATCCTCTCGTATTCGAAAGAAACATTTTACTAATCTATTAAGATGAAACAGCCATTTAGTTTTATAATTTTTATATGTTTTATGCATTTTTCAATGCTATCTTATATATAAGGTAAATGGCTAAACAATAATAATGATATTTCATACATTCACATCAATTAGCTTAGCCTAAAGTAAGCACTGTTAGACTTGTGTTATGGATACTAGAGTAACGGATAGACATACATAAACGACACATAAATGAGTAATATGTATAGACTCTGGCTCTGACTTTGGTATATGCTCATATATCTGCCCCTTCTGAGACTCGAAACATGGACCGTCATGCTGAGGGCTGTATCGCTATAACTGCATCAAAAAGTTGTTACAGCTTTAGATTTAATATATAATTGTTAAAAAACTATAGCATTTTAAGGGGGTTCGAAGTTTTTCATACTCTTTAATTAACAAAATGACGCGTCATTGACCGCGATAAACTCCGAAACAACTCAACCGATTTTGATGATTTTTATTTTTTCATTTTGCTGGCTTTGTCCCTTCTTAGGACAGGTTTTATAAGATAGGTTTTATTTAAATTTAAAACACAGCAACGCGTGGCCGTGTCAGCTAGTATATATATAAATAACCACCTTACCTAGCAATTATAATATTTTTACAGTTTATGATATTTTATATTAGTCGCTTTGTTGTAATGTATACTAATATGTACCTTTATAGTCTCCGATTTTCATTCATAACATTCGTTAAATTGTATATTTTATCATTCCATTTTGCATCGTCATTTGTAAACGTTTTAATCTCTGTAAATATATATATACAATAATATTTTACTTAATAATTTCTTCATTTCTGAAAAGAAACACTGAATTTTCATATAGAGCTTCGCAACCACTCAAAACTTCTATTCAGAATGCTACACACTTACCGGTATTGCTTGTTATTTTAACCTGTCTTTTTGTTTAATCTATTTCGTTATTATTTTTCCATTTTATTACTAAAAATGTATTTATTTAATTTATTGACATATAAGTTTTTCTCCGTTGCCATGGCTACCCATGACACGATCTTTCATTTATGGTATTCAACCTCCAAAGAAAACCAGATTTTATTCTTTTTATGTCTTCTCGAAGACAATCTAAATTTAAATGGATCTGGGCCTATAAAAGACCGAGCTAACCTGCCAAGTCATTCAGTTCTTCGGCAAAAGTTGCCACGTTAACATCTATAGCTCGCTACCGAGCTCTTCGAAATTCTTAAAAGGCCTTGTCCCGGGGCCGGCTGCCCCGGGACTCAAGAAAGTTCTCAACGCCATATGGCAAACTTTTGGCTCAAGAACCTACACTTAACTTAGCCACTCTCTAACACTAACGTTGCCTGACCACCAGCGGTGCAGGCCATCCATCTGCAGCGCCGCCCTACCTACCTGCTACGCCGCCCGACCTACCAGCAGCGCCGCCCGTCTACCAATTTTGTCGTGAAGGGACAAAATATAAAGACGGAAGATCAGGGTAAAGTTACAGTTTATCTATTTACAAAATAATAAAGGACCAAAAAAATTGGAGGTAAGAAGAGTGAGGGCGAGTATGAGTAGTGTACAGTGAAAATGTGAGTAGGTGGTTGTGGGTCGTCGGCGATCTTCTATGTACGCGGCTTGAGGCCCGGGGCTTTAGGGCCCAGAGGCGGTAAAACCGTCGGATGAAGGGTGGCGCTGCCGGTAGACAGGTGGCCGGGCAGACGTCGGCCGGAGCTGCTGGAAGACGGGCAGCGCTGCTGGTAGGTCGGGAGGCGTGACAGGTAGGTAGGGCGGCGCTGCTGGTGGACGGCCTGCACCGATTTACTGCCGGCGCTGCTGGTAGACGTGCGGCGCTGCTGGTAGGTCGGGCGGCGTAGCAGGTAGGTAGGGCGGCGCTGCAGATGGATGGCCTGCACCGCTAGTGGTCAGGCACCGTTAGTGGTAGAGAGTGGCTAAGTTAAGTGTAGGTTCTTGAGCCAAAAGTTTGCCTTACGGCGTTGAGGACTTTCTTGAGTCCCGGGGCAGCCGGCCCCGGGACAAGGCCTTTTAAGAATTTCGAAGAGCTCGGTAGCGAGCTATAGATGTTAACGTGGCAACTTTTGCCGAAGAACTGAATGACTTGGCAGGTTAGCTCGGTCTTTTATAGGCCCAGAGCCATTTAAATTTAGATTGTCTTCGAGAAGACATAAAAAGAATAAAATCTGGTTTTCTTTGGAGGTTGAATACCATAAATGAAAGATCGTGTCATGGGTAGCCATGCCAACGGAGAAAAACTTATATGTCAATAAATTAAATAAATACATTTTTAGTAATAAAATGGAAAAATAATAACGAAATAGATTAAACAAAAAGACAGGTTAAAATAACAAGCAATGCCGGTAAGTGTGTAGCATTCTGAATAGAAGTTTTGAGTGGTTGCGAAGCTCTATATGAAAATTCAGTGTTTCTTTTCAGAAATGAAGAAATTATTAAGTAAAATATTATTGTATATATATATTTACAGAGATTAAAACGTTTACAAATGACGATGCAAAATGGAATGATAAAATATACAATTTAACGAATGTTATGAATGAAAATCGGAGACTATAAAGGTACATATTAGTATACATTACATTGTGTGAACATTATTTTCTATAAAAATAATCTCCAATCTAACTTTTCCATTTGTGACTCCAACGCATATATATTCCAATTACAGTTTAGGAAATTCATCCACGATTATTTGAACATCTCCTAAATTATCTTGTGAAAATCAAAAGAAAATCATATTAACAATATGGCAATCAATCTAATAATGCCAATTTGTTTGTATCATGAATACAGTTTGATAGACCACTTGTGGTATTACACGTGGAGATTTGATTTTTGTGTCGTCAATCCAATGACTTTTAAGGTAAATAAATTTATTCACTAAAACGGTAGGTACTTTCAATATTTGGCAATGAAATCGAGATCGAGAACGATTATTATTGACGACGCAATATATTTTTATTTTTTTTAATTCTGCCAAGAAATATTTTTTATATTTTCTCAGGGATTTAATGGTAAAATTATTACTATTTAAATTCAAAGCCTCAATGAAGGTAATTTAAATTATGCTGATTATTGCTTCTATTACCGTTGCGATGTTTTATTTTATTAAATATTACTTTTATTAAGGCAACATAATCAGATATTCTTTATAATCTATCTACTACCGAGAGTGGTGGTACCAGCACGTTGGGCGGCGACCTCTTGACCTTTTACCGTCGACTTTCCCTGGCACTATTAATAATTTTCAGGATTTCACCTTCTTTTCTGGCTATGTGGCCAAAGTTATCAGGGGCACTCTTAGAAACAGATGGTAGATTCTTTCCCTACTGTAAAGCCTATTTGCCTGTCGAACTATGACACTGCCCAATTGTTGAGTTTCCCGGTGCATCAATCAGCGATACATTAAGCACGATTCTTATATAATTTATGGAAAAGATTATTGTCATGAAAATTTACTTGAATTTATAGTATGTCTAACTAACCTGTCAGGCATGTATAATGTAACAGATATAGACAGAGCTTGAACATTTTTCATGACCCATTCTTGTACACTTGCAATTTTCATTAATGAAATTAATATGTCAAAGCAGGATAACAAGTAGTTCAAATGGTTGAGAAGAGGCTTGAAAAACTAATAGGTATTAATAAAAACGTATAGGAATATTAGTATAATCATATATATCATAATAGTATCACCACTGCATAAAAAATATACTTGACTCATTCAGCGATATTAAAAAATGTGTAATAAAATGAAAAAGAAAGTTTAATAGAAATTCATAAATAATTATAAAAATAACTTTAAGTCAACTTGGTAAATCTTTATAATGGCAATAATATATCTAATAACAATTAGCCTAGCCCGAATTAAGTACTGTAATTACTCTCTTATAGCTATTAACGTAATGGATAAACATACATACATATATATTAAGTGGTTATAGAAATATCTATATATAAATACTATGACTCACGTAAAAATGTTCGTATTCATTACTCATCTGTTTTTCCAGAACTCGAACCTAAGTGAAAAAAAACCATCAAATAAAACCATTTTTCCGGTATTGAATATAAAGAAAACCTTTTGATAAATGTAGTCGATATAACATAAATTTTTAATATTTTTTTCATAGATATTCCCAATATATATATCAGCGTAAGAAACGATCGAAGTGACTTAGAAGTAATTATAGCAACTTATTAAAGAGTGACTTAATAATCGACCTCAGCGAGTTACTGGACTATCGTGAACATGGTTTACGTACGCGACTGGGATATTTTGCGACGGAATTGAAGAGCATAATTTCTTCGGCGAGTCAATTGGACAATCGAAATTGATTAGCTGACTTATTTTGGAATTATTTGGGAGGTTTTATGCTGTGTATAAGTTATTTAAGTAATTAAATGTCGGACCCACCCACAGGATGTAACAATTAAAAGCGCTCCCACATAATTATATGTTTATAATCATGAAAATATAGTCATAAATAATATTAATTTAAATAGAGGACAGTTAAAGATAAATTTACATATTATATGTATTATAATATGTAAGTTATAAATATACATTATAAAAAAACAACTGACCTTGTAAACAATACTAAGGAGGAATCAAATTTGTTTATACTTTCCAGAGTTTTTTTGAACCTTCTTTTGAAATATTATCGGATTTTCGGGATTTCATTATATGCACATTAAACCAATTTTTTTTCCATCAAACGAGTGTTTATTTAATTGCTGTGACAAGTTATAATCAATAATGATCGATTACTACAAATAATGTATTAATTATGTATCACAAAAAATTAAGCGACCGTAGATACAAATTATCTACAGACTATTTAGGACAGTACTTATTCGTATATATTTCAAAAGTTAAATTACAAAGCTCATTGTCAAATACATTTTATAATTGATATTTTCCCTGACATTGTTGTTTTCGTGCTTTTTATAAACAAAAACATTAAAATAAAATAAAAATCGGTTCATGTTGCATATTTTGATCCTTTTATTAAAGCTATTTTTCTTACATATTTTAGGATTTTTCTGTACATAATCAGGTATTTAACTATTAAGCTATTACATTACTAACAGCTGACCCGTTACTACAACCAACAAGAACCATATACGGCAAGCATGAGTCGATGGCGAGAATATAATCGTTGAAAATGTCCCTTTAGGTATTTTATTATGTTGGGGGAAAAAGGGTAACTTGATAAATGCACAGTAATTTCTTTAGCTCTTAGGTTAAACGAGGGTCAAATAAGACGACTATGGTTATAGGTAAACCGTTCGGAAGTACGTATTTAACCTTTCAATTTTAGTTATATTAACCAATAAGATATATATAATACATCGACATCTTTGAGTCAATGCAATTAGATAGAAAGTAAAACGTATAGAGGACTTGGCGCTCATTATAGCATCCGCAATGGGAAATAATAGTGTGTAAAAATACAGTTCGAAATTATTTAATACAATGTTTTTTTAATTAAAAAAGTGCTTATCATGTAAACTCTGTTACAGATACAGTACTTTGTTACATTTCGAGAACATATTTTCGAAAACGATTATTCCTTTAAATATTTAACCGACAATCAGTTGACCGGGTAAATACTTCCTCATTGAACTCCAGCCATATTAACCATATTAATCAAAATAAAATAAACCAGATATAAGTTATTCTGTACTTAACCCTACAACTACAATTAAATTCAATTGTTCATAGGAATCATGGTTTCCGAAAACATACAGATTAATGAGAGTTCGAAAGACCTGGAGTCAGGGAAAAGAGACGAAATATCACAATCAAATGGGCCGCATGTCATTGATGGATGTAGCATGGTAAAACAGCGGCACGTAACCATAACAACCTAAACAATTTGCAGTAAACGATTGTTTTACTGACTACTATATATTCTGTATAAAATAATTTCACACGTGTTAAAGTAGTGTGGACTCGATGAAAGCGCTGACTCTGGCATCGTCATCATAAAAAAACACAAGTAAGTCAAATAAAACGTCGTAAGTTAAACTAGCCAAACTACTGAAAGTGAAAATATCTTATTAATTCTATTGTTGAATAGAATACAAAATTATAATCATTCAGTATGACTTGCTACTAACCGTACCTTAGTCACCTAAGGGGCGTTGTAGGAGGAGCACGCACCGGCCTCCCTGTCGTACATTGGCTATGAATTAACTACTATTATCCTTAATTAAAGCCAATAACTCTTAGGCTCAATGTACATGGAAAAATTTGCTTTATTTATTTATTTTTATTTATTTATTCATTCATACACATGCTAGTTACAGAAGTACACTTCCAATACACTAGCTGGTCATACAAGTCTATACATGACAAAACAAATAAATTACAATACAATTACAATTGTTGTGCTAGAACAATGTCAAATTCTTATAAAAATTAATTAAATTATGCGTCAATTTCATACCAAAAAATAACAAAAATAATGAACAAATACAATAACATAAAAATAATAATATACACGTTTGTTACATACAATAATTAATTGTTACTTCCTAAGGTATTCTAATTCTAAAAATTTACTGGCTTCTTTACATATATAGTCAATCTTATCAGCAAATAAGTCAATGTTTGGACATTGAGTGAGTATGTCCCCAATCAGGCTTAAGGCGCGAACAGTAGGTGCGTAAGCTGCATGAACAGTGCGTGTGACAGGTTTCCTTAGAAGCCGCTGTCGGCGGCGCGGGGCAATAGCCCCAGCCTCAGTCTGAGTAATACGTGTGGGCACAAGGAGATCAACTTTAGACATTACGTCAGAGGCTACGTTATTGTGGATTGCTGAAATAAAATGGGTCAGTAGAACAACCGAACAATGCTAATTTCCTTAGCAGAATGTCATTGTCAACCAGGTCGAAGGCTTTTTTAAAATCAAAATAAGCAGCATCCACCTGGCGTCCAGCATCCAGTTCTGCTGATACAAAATCTGTCAGCGCTACAAGATTAGTAGTGGTTGAACGAGCCCTACGAAATCCATGCTGGCAGTTGCTCAACAAACTATCAACTTGCTGTGACAAGTACTTTTTAATAATTACCTCAAATATTTTAGCAAACACTGACAGTATTGCGATAGGTCTATATTGCCTACTATCGCTTTTAGCTTCCGCTTTCGGTACTGGTGTTACACGTGATAGTTTCCAGTCAGATGGGTATGTGGAAGACTCAAGACTGAGATTATAAATGTATAGCAAAGGCATCTGTAGAACTGTCACGCAATCTCTTGCCACGAATACTGGCACGCAATCAGGTCCTGCAGCCGAATGAGGTTTTAGAGGTCTGACAGCAGCTTTCAGATCAGTATTGGTTACCTCTGAAATGGAAATATCTCTTTAAGGATGGCAGAAGACGAAATTTTATACCTTACTAAACAAATAAGTATCCTCAACCAGCCAACCAAAAATATTAAAAGTACTGAAATACCTATTACATGTCCCAGGATTTTAATATTGGGTACACAACAATGCGTAGACTTATCATCATTACTATCACATTCAAGACACAACACTAAATATGAGAAATATACAATAGAAGGAATTATGAAACCGTATGCGTTAAGTACAGAAGTATTGAGAAATTATGAAGAAATTAGTTTAAAAAAGACTGACAAACTTTTATTATGTGTAGGGGAAAATGATTATGATATCAAAATACTTTCCACACAATTGCACAAATTGTTCAAGAAATTTAAAGATAATGATGTATTGTTGCTTAAAGTTTTTAAAAGTAAGTATATTAATGTAAACGATCTGAATAATTGTCTTCAAAATTTAAGTAATGGTTATAAAAATTGTCATTTTGTAAAAAATACATTTAATAATTTACATGACATGTGCAAATGCATAAATTTTAAAATCGACTGTATTGATTATAATAAAATGTATCTCGACTTTAATGTAATAAAAAAGCGGTTAGGGGTTGATAAATCCATACGGGCAGTTCATAAAAATAAATTTGACAGAAAATATTCAAAAGGCACTATTCCATACTATTTTGATCTAATGCAGAAGGCAATTGTAACAAATTCCCGAAATACTTATAATGATACTTATAACGTAGGAATACCCAAAAAGGGAACCATTCCGTATTACTTTAAAGGAAATTATCATAAAAATGAAACTTTTTTTCGGAAGTAAAGTCCACAATCAAATTCAACGTCTAAAAATACTACATCAGAACATTGCAAGCTTTATGTCTAAAAAGGAGATATTAGAGTTAACTTTACTTGAATTAAGTGAGAAAAATTGCTATCCTGATATAATATGCCTTTCAGAGACTTTCATAATGACTGGGCACAGTAGTTATTTGCAATTAAACAATTTTGAACTAGCAACTTATTATAGTCGTGAGAAACAAAGAGGAGGCACATGTATCTTGACAAGAAGAGGTCTAGAGTATAAAAGCTTATCATTTATAAGACAACACACTTTAGCGAAATCTTTTGAAATCTGTGGTATTGAAATTCCAAGTATTAAATTGGTTGTTATATGTGTTTATAGAACCCCCACTTCAGATCCAAGAATATTTTTAATGAAATTAGACAAGGTTTTGTTTGAAATAGTATCTAAAAAACCTAAATATAACGTTGTGATTGCAGGAGATTTTAATATAAACACATTGAAACCTAGCAACATAGCAAGGTATCTCCAAGACTTATGTCGAAATTACAACTTGCAGATTCATATTGATGTTCCTACTAGAAAAGAGTCGTGTATTGATCACATTCTAAGCAATTTAAAAGGGGCATCGGCAGTAGTACTTCCTCTCTATTTGTCTGATCATGATACTGCATAACTAATTAGTTTTCCAGTGGGACAGGTTAAAATTTAGCCTAAATCATATTTTATTTACAAACGAGACTACAGCCTTGATAATATTTACAAATTCAGAATATATTTAAGCGAATTGTCTTGGTCAGATGTACTGGAAACAAATGATCTCAATGAGGCTTTTTTGGAATTTCACGAACAGTTCTCTTTATTTTACAAACTTTGTTTCCCAGAAATAAAAATCAAACTGAATATAAATAAACCCAACCAGTCTTGGATAAGCAAAGGCTTAAAAAATAGCTGTAAAAATAAACGAGCCTTACGTTATTACTACTACAAAAATAAAACAATGATTAACAGAAAAAAATATCATACTTACTCAAACATCTTAAAGAAATGCATTTTGATATCTAAGAGGAATTCAAACTTTAAAAGAATATGTACAAGTACAAATAAATGTAAAGCTACTTGGTCTATTATAAACAATCAAATCGGTCACAAAAATCAACATGATGACGATTTAAGTGCTATCGAACTAAATTATGAAAAATTGACGGATCTAGTTGACATAGCAAACGCTGTCAATACATATTTTATAGATTCTATAAATGACTCCAGTAGTAGAACTGAATCGTGTCAATATAAATTATCATTGGAACCAAATTCAATATTTCTTAGACCGATATCTGTGGCTGAATTAGAAAACGAAATATTATCATTAAATCAAACAAATTCTGAAGGCTATGATTTCATAAATACAAAAATTATTAAAGCATGTATAAAAGAAATATCACCTATCTTAACACACTTAATTAATATGTCTTTTTCGGAAGGGACGTTCCCAGAAGCTCTAAAACTATCGATTGTAAAACCAATATTTAAAAAAGGTGATAGATGTAATATTAAAAACTATAGACCAATCAGTCTTTTGTCAGTATTTTCCAAGGTGTTTGAAAAATGCATGCATAAAATAATTATGGAATTTTTTAATAAATATCAAATTATTGAGAGGCAACAATACGGCTTCCAGAAAAATAAAGACTGCTTTTGCTATTTTTGATCTAATTAGTTCAGTTTTGACAAAATTAAATAATAATAATTTGACTACGGGACTATTTTTTGATTTGACTAAAGCCTTTGACTACGTTTCACATAATCTTTTACTACGAAAACTAGAATCGGTTGGGATTCGAGGTCCTGCACTGAAATGGTTATCGTCTTACTTAAGTAATAGAAGGCAGTGTGTAGTCATAAATAGAGTACTGAATAACGAATCATTGCCATATAAATCTGGCTATAAATATAATCAATATGGCGTACCACAGGGTAGTGTTTTGGGCCCACTTTTATTTTTAATATATATCAATGACCTCACAAAAGTAACGGACCATAAAATGATTTTATTCGCCGATGACATATCTGTAATTGTAACTTCTGACAAAAAAAATAATTCTTTGGTTTATCATGAATATGAAATTAATAATACAATAGATAAAATAGTGAAATGGCTAAATACGAATAATTTACAAATAAATTTAAATAAGTCTAAATATATCAATTTCAATAAGTCTAAACACAAAAGTTCGAATTTTAACTTAAACATACCGAAAATAGAGGGAGTTTCTGACACCAAGTTTTTGGGTCTTACTATAGATGAAGATTTAAATTGGAAAAAACATATCGATAATGTTTGTAAAAAGGTTAATTCCTTTGCTTATGCTCTTAGCAAAATTAAAAATGTTACTAATAAAGCGACTGCTATTGTAGCTTATCATGCTTACATAGCATCAGTCTTGCGCTACGGACTGATATTTTGGGGAAATAGTACGTTAAAAAATCAAGCTTTTATTGCGCAAAAGAAGTGCATACGAGCCATGTGTGGAATATCGCCCGATGAATCTTGTAAACCCCATTTTCAATGTATGGGTTTACTGCCGCTGCCGTCTTTGTACATTTTTGAGGTATGTAATTTTGTAAAAAAACACACGGAGTTATTCAAAAACGCATCTCAACTAAATTCTAGACTTTACAGAGATCGTCATAGACTTATACTAAAAGAAATAGCGCATTCAGCCAAGTATTTGAAGAGTGTCTTAACGATGTGTGTCCAAATATATAATAAAATACCAAAAGAAATTAAAGAACAAAACCTTAACTTATTTCAAAAGAAGTTAATGAATTGGCTAATTGAAAAATCATTTTATGACATAAAAGAGTTACTTGACCTAAGAATATAATTTGACACTTCAGGCGTTACGACATAATGAGATAATATGCTTTAATTATTAACTTGATTTTATTCTTATTAATATGGACATGACTGATAAGATAGATATATATGATGATAGAACAACATTGTATATTAACATTGTATTTGCATGCTTTACATCATAAGCAAAACATGAGCTCTGTAAAAATGTACCTACCATGTTTACCATGTTTTTAGCAAATAAAGTCTTATTATTATTATTATTATTATTATCGAACAGGGAATGGGCAGCTCTGGCGACCTCACTTGGATCCAGGCGTGGCTGGTCTGGCTGGAAAACAGAGCTGAAATATTGCGCAAAAGCATCAGCAGCAGCCCCCCCAGACACCACGTTTCCCTCGAATGAAAAACTATTAACATTTCTCCTTTCTTTCCTTTTATCCTTAACGTAAGTCCAGAATTTGGAAGGTTCAACTAAAATATTTTTTTGTAAATTTGAAATTTCATGTCTAAAAGCTTTATTAATAAGCTTTTTAACGTGCCATCTATAGAATTTGTAGAGTTCTTGATTATATACCTTACCATCAGATTTAAACTTTTTAAGATGATAATATTTGTGTTTTAAATTGCGTATAATTTCATCGGTATACCATTTAGGGTACACATATCGCGAATTATGTTGGCGTCGCGTTCTAATAGGAACAGAACGGTTAAAGCACTCGTATAACTTAGAATAAAAAAACTCAACCGCCCTGTCAACATGATAGATTTCTAATATATCAGACCAGTCAACTGCAGCTAGAGCAGCATACAAGATTTGGTAGTCTGCTCTACGCCAGTCCCAGTCCGAGCAGGTACCCTGACGGTCCTCGCGAGTGTGAAGGTCAAAGACAAGCGGAGGCCCCAAGCCAGAAAATAGTTTAAGAGTTATCTCGAGCGCAGGATGATACGAGTCAATAGGTACTAAAGGGTCACAAGATTTAGAGACGGTGACCTGATTGGGTGCAAGGTCACTCAATGTTAAGTCTAATATCCCACCGTGACTATTTGGCACTGTATTAAACTGACGTAAATAACAGTATTCATAAAAAATCTCGAATTGTGCTTTTGTGTGTTTTGAAACGGAATTTAAATTAAAATCTCCCAATATTAATATGTCAAAGTCAGGATGCGAACAGACTACATTTTCGATACAAGTAAGAGTGCTTAAATAGTGCTCACCGGTACAATTTGGGGGCAAATATACTACGCCACATAACAATTTTAAATTTCTCATCTTAACTGTAGCAAATACCAATTTATACTTTTATTAACGCACTAAAAACATGCCGCCGTATTGATTCGTTTCTAAATTACAGCCAGTTTCACTCGAGGTCATCTTACGATATCCATATGATTAAATCTGTTCAGACGTTGAGAAATTATGATAAAATGAAGAAACACACATACGTAAACATTAAAACAGTTCACTCCTTTTTGAGCAGTCCTGTAATTAAACAAATTTGCTTAACAATTTAAATAAATAAAATAAAACTTAGTTCGTATAGTGTAAACTTCCACGCCGCCCACACACCGAAATAAAACAATGTACCAGGATAAAACCCTTTTTATTCTGTTTTTTTTTATATATTTATAGCTGATCCGGTCAAGCGTTGCTGTGACTCAGTTATAATAATTTGCAATAAAAATAAAAATTACAATTAAAATGAAACCTACCTTATGTCCTTAGTTGGAGCAAATCCAGTAAAATGAAAAGAAAAACAAAATCGGTTCGGTAGTTTCAGAGTTCATCGCGGTCAATCACAGACAGGGGATTTTTATATATACAGTTTACTGACGTTTCTGACTTCTTTACAGGAGCTGTATTCACATAATGACTGAGGTAATGGTTGTCACAACCATTACCTCAGTCCTGTCCTCGATACCTACTAAAGTACTAACTACTAACATTTTAATCGGTCACTTTCCTAACCTCTCAATTTATTTAAAATGAATAAAAGAAACAGTAAGTAAATATTTTTTTATTTTGCATTTATTATCTCTACCTTATTGAAACCGATTTCCTAACGTTTGGAACTCAGTGAGTTCCAAAGATTACCATCTGACATCGAAGACAAGTTGATTTTTTTTTTATTAAAATTGTTTAAGATATGTCAATCTAGCAATCAGATTTAATCTCAAATAGGTAATATAATAAAGATATACTATCTTTTGTCTGCGAATGACCTGTGTCTGTTTAGGATATGTATTTGTGCATGGAAAATACGCGTGTTCATAAGCCTTTAACATCGTGGGACTGTCTGGGTTCACATGTTGTCAACTGTTATTGTGGAAATCGTGACTGGGATGTTCTGGCTGTTTATATTTAACCAACGGCCGGAGCATAATGAGGGTTATTAAATAGTTTCTCCATTTATAGTCTATTGATCAATATAAAGGAAATATTTTAACTGTAATCGTAGGGCTATCTTTTTTTAAATAGCGTTTGTAGAAGTTTCAGTAGCTATGTTTTACAAGTAAATAAGCTTAAAAATGCAATTTTTATCGCTATCTACAAACAGTTATTTAAATTTTTTCACATTTCACATAGAAAATATACATATATCTTTTACGATACATTCTTTTTTAACGCACCCACTTACAAACTGGCGACTAGATCAGTTCGTAACAAATCGTACCTTGCAATGTAGATCCGTAGCAGCCCGTTTTATCGTAGCGCTATCGTAGTCTTCAGTACTACGTCGATAGGTTTCATTCAAATTTTTAACATAGCAACACGCAGCCGGGTCAGCTAGTATATTAATAAAAAAAACTTGCAATAGATATTCTTTGATAAGTATGAAAGCATGACCACGCATAACTTAATGCAATTTCGATTATTACCTTTGCAACTTCAAAAAGTACCAACGGAATCTTTTAAATTTCACAATAACCTGATATTGTTTATTATTTTCCCTGTCTCGGTGTCTGCAATAAACTCTTGAAAAGAATCCTTTCTTTCTTCCATACAACTGAGGCTAAACATGTACTTAAGATACAAAGATACCAGAAAATAGCAAAAAAATTTTAGATTTGGAAAAAAATACCATTAAAAACAATCGTTCGAAAATATGCATTACCTACTTGCAACAAATGTTTTCTTAGCCGGCAAGCACTATTTTTGGATTTTGAATTTTTTTGTGACTTTAAGTTATGTAAACATTTTTCGATATTCAGTCTTAAATATGAAATGTATACAAGTTTATCAGCAACATAATTCTTTTGTTTTTAATAAATGCATTAGAAACAAGCGTAAAAATAGATATTTCTTATTATTGCGAATCATTTTAAGCATTTAATTATTTCATCAGCCCACGGACATTATTAAAATACCGTATTCCAGAGTCGTGAAAAACTTATTAAAATCTGACTGACTGTCAAATCAGATAATAAAGCCCTTTTTTCGGTATTTTGCTATCTTTGGGACTGCTATTTTTGCGTGGTGTTTATTGGATTTTATATCGGCTATTCTTTCTAGATTTTTGTTTCATTTACTCTAATGACCTGACTGTAGTAACTTGAATTGACACTCTCGCAATTTGGCAGCTGTTAAGAATTCTTGGATTCCCGACAACCTACGGATTTTGATTCAAAGTGCTTATTTTATTAGAATTGTGTAAGACCCATAAGATGTAGAAAACGAAGTAATTGTACAAAAAATATATATATATATATTAAAAGATCTTTATAGTTATTGAATAAACCGATGTTAAAGTAGCTAAGAATAGCAATCTATTTTTAATAAAAAATTATGCTATCTATTATGGTTCAGAATAATATCACTCTTTAAATAGGTACCTACATAATCTTATAAAAATAATCAATAAAAATGCGATTCTTCATGTCAATAGAAGTTCTTTAAAATTATAAAGTAAATCAAGTAACTGTTGCAATGAGCAAGTCCCAAATAATTTAATAAATGTCAAGGTTATGGCCGAGTACTTTTAACATTCACATTTCGAAATACCATTTCAAATGGTTAATAACAAACAAATCAATGTTGCCACCCTTTTTCTTATATCTAACTAACTACGAGGCTAAAAGGATCTAGATATGCATAAATCAAATGAGAAAAGGGCATAAAACACTTTAAACATGTGAGAAAATGGTTAATACTTTATAACAAAAAAAAATGTGAACATTATGATGATTCCTCAGAATCTGAATCAGTCGGTTCAGTGGCTACGGTTGAAACAACTGTGGATGTTGATGGTTGTGGTTGTTCAATTGCTCTAGTACTGCTTATTACAAGGTTTTTGGCCAGGAGAAAGTCAATTTTAAGATTTTTAATTCACTAAAGCAAGACATCCAATTAAATAAACGATACACGGTATTCCATCTTTACAACAAGATTCCAATATTCTTTCAGAGTTCATAGGCTAACTGACTTTGAAGTTTTTGCCATCTTATTTGACAAAAAATATGCAATTATCAACTTTGCAATTTGAGTTGTTTCATTGTAGTTACTAATTGACCTTATAGATTTAAAAAGAAGACTGAATTGCAAAAAGAGGGACTTTACTACCGTAAAAAGTGCTAGATATGGCCCGTAAAGGGCTAAGGTACACTGAAACAAATTTAACAACAAAACCAACAACATATACTTATACTACGAAAGAAAGAGATAAAACTAAGATTCGGACTACCTTTATCTCTCTCAAAATATATGCCGTACATATCATGAAAATTGAGAGCCAATCACCTATAAGGAAAGAGATAGCGTTAGTCCGAAAGCATATGCCATCTTCGTCACTCTTCTCAAACCAAGAAATTACTGCACGTTATACGGGTACAGCATGTCCATTAGTATATGTCGATGAACAAAACATGAAGCATTGGCGGGAATTCCCGCCTGAGAATTCACTTGTGACCCGAGTCGATTTTTTCTAGTATTTTTCTATTATAATAAAATTTATCTTATAAGATCGCATTAAAAATACATAAAATATATATTAATTATAAAACTAGAAACATGTAGTCTAATATGATATACAAGGTGCAATTTTTTAACTGCACCTAACTGGATTTTCTCTAGATAAAAAAACTTTCTCTAAATAAATTGGAACAAGTTTGGACACAAGATTACACAGCATATAACATAATGTATGATGCTTTATCTAAGTAAATTTCATCCAAAAAATTGTTTGAGCAACTATACATATTTACACTTTCATTTGGGGGATGAAAAAGTAAGATGTGTAAGTAAGAAATTAGGTTTCCACGACAAAGGCTTTTATTCGTCCGCGAGAAGCAATAATCATTTTTCCTTTGAAAGTCTTTCAACAAATACAAAGATATATTCAACAGTCGGATGAGATGGCATGAGAGAATACTGACCGCAAGCTTAGTTTGTACCCGCCAGCCACATTGTCCGCCACTATTTCTTTTTCTTATTTGAATGTTATTTCCTTTATAGTTATGAAGTGCATAAAATAATTTCATTATGTTTCAACTACTCGTATTATTACATACTTACGTCTTCTCCGGATGGCTGGACATGTGCTTGACGATGATAATTATTTTAATATAACGTCTTTAGCGTTAAAAAATAGATAATTTGATTATAGATAAATACAGAAAAACTTTTGAATAAAATTCGTGTTGAGTGAGGTTAGAATTCACTAGTTTCACCCCTGGCTGAAACCGGTGTTCTTATTTGAAGTCTTATGTAAAGTAGCACAGAGTTTACTGCCGCTTGAATTGGCGTATTTAAGACATTTGTTTTTCTTACCGCTTTTTACTTTAAAAAAAAGTGTTACTAAATGAAAAATGTATAGTCTTATTACTATGCCATTTGCTGACTTTCTAGTTTTTCATTGAAGAGAAATCTTGTGGAAATATGTGAATGCAAACATTTGGCAAATATTACTTTATATACTGACAGGTTTTAACTCATAGCATTAGGTTAATATATGCTTATCACAGCAATGAACACTAGCGAGGGCTGACATCGGTGATAAGAAGCAGTTCTAAAATCTATATTTCAGCGAAAAATGCATATCACATTTTTCGAAGTCTCCTACTTGTACGAGCCACGTACATTAAATTGCCGCCCGCTGCGTATTAATTGCACTATAAGCATTTTATGCATTGCGAGGCATTTAACCTAATCATAGTTTTTCCAACCAGTTAGTTACGCATTCACCATCATACCAATCGCGTGTACTCCATTACTATCTCAAAACCTTTCCATTTTAGTTTAACGTCTCTATTTAAATATTACCATAGTTTATCATTCTTTTATTATTTATGTGATTGTGATTTAATTGAAAGGATCGTAGGTAGGTTCATAACAGTTTCTTCCTTCAGTATTCCTTCTATTATATATACTTGTTATTTAATTTAGTAACTTAGTTACATGCACAGAAAGTTAAGAATTAAACTCTATCACCGTTACTTGTAATATTTTCAATTCTTTATCTTCACTCTTTCTCCTCCTCACTGATGGACTAGCAAAATATGCCTCTAAGCCCTATGTGTATTTGTATCTTACCTGGCGATTAATAAATAAATAAGTACTTTGTCCCTATATTGATATGTACAATGGTTGCAACACGTGGTTCGGTTACTTCTAGCCATATTGCAGCTGTGTTCCGGCGGCAACGTTTGTTCGTTTTCATAAAGAAACGGGGCGCTCTGCCTGTCAGCGAGTCCACAATGTAACTCATAGACTACTGGTTAGTTATGGCTAATAAAAAGAACTACAAATACACACATCAGAAAATTTAAGAGAACGACATTATTACAATTAACAAATTTCGCTTTGTTGATATCTAGATATCAAATATTCCTGTAATTGAAATTAAAAGATTGATAGCATACAAATACAACGAAACGCAAATATCGTTAAAAAGAAAAGGGAACATTTAAAAAGTCAAAGTCAAAGGTCTGATATTTAATTGTTGCTCTATAATAGCATATTATTGTGTATTGTATTTTATAATGTTCATTATTGAGCATAAGAGGTAAGGTCAGATACTTTATACACTTTATACGTTTAATTTTCCTACCACAGCTTACAAAAGATCTGATGACAATAAAACGACTTTCAAATGAAAAACTGCATACAAATTGGTTCATACATTTAAGAGCTACGGCGCAACAAACAGATACATAGACACACACACATAGCGGTCAAACATATAACAATCCTCTTTTGTATCGGGGTTATTAAAAACAAACCCTAATAATAAAGATAATATTATTATAGGAATAAAATTACTTGAATAAAATCATTAGGCAAATAGAATACAAATATGTAACGTGTTATAGTTTCAGCCATTTCCATCAACTTTATAGCCTTCTAGAATAACATTCTATATAAAATATCAGGAATAAGTAATATGTGTATACAAAATATCGTTTCAATTCCATAAATGGTAAGTTCCACCAATTTGCCGCAAAGAAACGGTAATGAAAATTATTAAAAATTGTTAATAATTTCCACTAAATTACGTTTAGTACGGCCGTACGTAGCGCTTTAAATTCTAAATTTCAAAAGCATTTCATGTGTTCGTGTACAAGTAATGGCGAATCGTGTAACTCAAAACCATAAGCATGAAAATATAATTAAAAAAACTAAACAACGCGTTTTATGGTAATCCGAACCAAAAAATATAAAATAATTTTCAAATAACATTTATGTAATTAGAATAAAACACTTTTTTACGGATTTTTGCGCATGTTATATTTTATTTATGTAATTTTAACGAGAAAATTAATGTCATTGTTAGAAAAGTGCTCGATATCAATTGTTGTATATTTTATATAAGATACATTACAATTATTTTATTTCGAAATGCAGAGTCAATGTGTCGTACAAAGCACGCTTGTCTTACAATAACATTGATTTTCTCGTTAATTCTTTTCTCCACCGGGTCTGCTTGTGGAGAGACTGGTTATCTGTCACACAAGTCTTCTAGCACAGAAGCCACTCTCTTTAATGGACTATCCACCTACAAATGAGTTTTAGACTAAGCTGATTAAATGTTTACGTCTCATGAATATGTGGGAGAATAAATAAAGATTTTAATTATTTATTATTATTAATTAATACTAAAAAATAGGTGCCATATTATATATAAGCCGAGGCCACAATCAATATAAAAAAATAAAAGTATATGTTCGGAGCGAAGACTGCCACCGCAAACTGCATAATAATCGCCACGATATTAATTGCTTTATTAATTGACAATATTGCGAAATTCACCGTCTTATAAGTCTAACTTAAAAGTGAAAAACAAAAAAGGTAGATGTTAGATGTGAAATTTAAATAAAAACTTAAAAGAAAAATACAAAATGAAACAGTTTTATGTAACTTATCGATAGACACACATATTACGTGGTCGGGTTTTTTATATTTGTTTATTTTATTAAATATTAAAACTATTAATTAAAAATAAATTTTATAATTATTTTTCTTCTGGTATATAATAAAAGTTTATAATTCTTAGGTGGGATTCGAACCCATGCCTTGTCTGACCAAGCATCGTAACCTATAAATTACCAAGGTTCTTACTCACTTTAACAAATTTTATCAACACTACATCAAATAAGTCGAACAAGTCTTTATAGGTGTCAAATCCACTTGCGATGAAATTTTTCAACACATTTTTCTCTACTGAAGAAGTGTCGTTATTTTTAAGTCATCTAATAGGCGGTAAGAAGATGGTAAAAAAAAATTGTCATAGATTGAAGCATGAATATAACAAATACAAAATAATAATAATAAAATTTCTTACTTTCACACCAATTAGCCTAGCGCAAAGTAAGCACTATAAGGCTTGTGTTATGGATACTAGGATAAGGTATAGACATACATATATGATACATAGATATATAATCTTAATAACAATATATATAAATACCCACGACTCAGGTACAAATGCTCGTATTCATCATACAAACACCTGCCCCTTCTGGGATTCGAACCCAGGACCGTGTCGTCAAAATAAGGAACAGTTGTTTACACGACTTAATTATGATCAACGTAAAAGTAACAGAAAAGGTACATTATCTTTTGTGAAAGATTTTAATTTGTTCATCGTTAATATTGAAATTTTACAAAATATATTGTTATTACATTCATTGCATTCGAAGCCATAAAACCATCTAGTGAGCTTTTAAGCGGTTATCACAAAACTACGTACGTACCTACTTATCTTCCTGCTACTGACTTTAGCATGAACCAGGTACACCAGTAGTGACAGCCGCTAGATGTCATTGGTCGGGACAATCTTGCTTTTTTTATCGTTCGGCTAAATATAATAGCAACATATTATTTATTATATTATAAGAAGCCGTTATTTAATAACTCCAGTGTATTTAACAAATCTAATTAAATTATTAATAGCAAATTGGATTACAACAAACATAAAATAACGACACACATATTATTTTTATGCTAAAGCTATGCTAGTTTAATTATTATGCTATGGAATCATACATTCAAATAAATCCGAGCTAAAAAACAACTTTACGCTTTCACGACTACACCAAGCAATTATTTGCTGAGGAAACTTGTGGTTCAGGGAATAATTTCAGAATCACATCTATATTTGCTCAACTGAAAATTAATTTACTTGTTTGGACAGCCAAAAACTCACAACGTTCATACAATAGTGTCAACTTTTTATTAAATCTTAAAACGGATCGGCTGATTTATTTATATTTTGATTTTAGTTTATTTGGAATACTTACAGTGTTATATAATACTATCATTGTAAACTAGAAATAATCCAATTCACTATTTCATTATTTACTTATAGGAACCAAAGAAAATTTATAGAATTATTAAATTTATAAAAGTAGAAAATTATTAAATGACAAAAAACACTCAAGTTGTAATTGTCTGATACAACCATAAAACTAAGAAGTTCTAACGATTACCTAGCATGATATTTTGAATAAGAGCTATTAAATCTAAAGCTTATCGCAAAATACGACTTATAAGATACGAAAACTTGAATGCAAAATTTTATTTATTCATTTGTTTATTAATATACACCAACAGCAAACATGTATACACATTCTCACATTAAAATACTAAGTTTTACTATTCCTACACGAGTGCCTATAACAATACACAACATTTACCAAAGCATTATTCATGTCAGAGAAAAAAAAAAATCTATATTTCAACTAGATTAAGAGAGGACAGCAGGAAAATTTGAAAACGTGCAATAATTACATATTTGTCCTACAGATCCAATGTGTTTGAGCAGTTTTCTACGAAATGTTTTGTAGTCGTCATTAAATATGTCGATATCAAATGTATTCGTGTATATATAATTGTAACTGATGCATATTCTAAGGTGTAAGCCAAGATTAGTTATGCAACGCGGTACATGAAACAAGTCAGAGCATCGATGACGTTTAAGAAATTATGTCTTGCAGATGGTGACATTTAATTAATTTATTATAAATAAGATCCTAATTATAACTTTCGCGCTGTTTGATATATTTTAAAATGATCATAGCGCTTCTGCGGTTAAGGTAGATCTTCAAAGGCACTTTATGTTCACTTAGAAGACTCCCGGTATCGATATAACCACTCTATATATATTGAAAAAGTTAAATGCCAAAAAAGGCTCAACGCTTAAAACAACAAAACGGAGGGCAATGAATTGTTCGCCTGTGTTAAATATAAAATATCGTTTTTATTGATGGATTATTGCTTACAAGTGATAGAAAAGTTAGGGGACACAATCCTTAGTCCTGCGCAGAGACATATAACATTTAACATGTTATGTAATGTTATATACATATAAAGGTTATATATCGCTCCCGAGGCGGCCGAATAGAACTATCCTTTTCGTAGTGTGAAAGTTATGACCGCCACCGCCAAGGGGACTTATTTCTGGTGTAACGGCGCTCGTCGCTTAATGCTCGGCCGCCACGAGACAACCTGTCTGAAGGTGCGCACGGTGGTACCGTCATAGGCCAAAACCCCCTGAAGCTCACTGTCGAATATTACCAAAGCAGGTGGATACCTGTATTGATAATATTCGATACATAGGGCTCTATGTGATATCAAGGGTCCTACCTACCTAGGGTTATAAATATCAGGGCCATTTACACCAGTTATCACTTATTAATTGACCTCTGAAGTGAACGCATTTCATTGATGTTAACTGTATAGGTGACTCATCCAAGTGGTATTTGTTTTGGTGATTTCTAAAAAACGCTAATTGTTTTTTTGTTTGTTTATGATGGAATTTCAACAACAGGGTGTTTTGTAAATTATTAAGTTTTATTCATCTAGGTATATATTATACTCGTACTTTTTATGTTATGTCGGTGCTACGACAACCCTTTTTTGAGGTTTATTTTTTCGTTGCTGCAACTTTATCGAGACCTACAAAATTTTGCATCCATTTGCAGCGGATCTGTCCCACGACGTAGGCGAGCGGCCCAAAAAAAAATACTTTTCCGATCTTAGTTCGCGGTCAAGAAGTAGACGAATATTAGAATTGTCAGAAGTAGATCCCTCTGTTTTAAACGCCCAGCTTAACTCTTCGGGTCAATCTAATAGCGCTGACAAACTATGACCGCTTATTGTTGAAGCTAAGCTCACCAAGCACCAATATTTATTGATTAAAAATCTTGTGAACACTAAAACTTCGTGTAATATTTTACCGTCATACCAGTGTTTTAATTGCTAAAAAGAAGGGTTACCCAGAGAACATATCAGTTTCAGAACGCACTTGCGAAATAGAGTTACAAAATTTATTTGATCATACTGTTTCTCGAATACTTGAGTCATGTAGTGAAGTTTTAGATAGTGTTTCTGTTGTAATAATATTATTTGATTAAGAAAACTTATTATTGCGTGTGTACAAGAATATATTTGGTAACCAAGTCAATAAACGTAAATGTCTATAGTGACACAGAACATCATAAGAATTTAGATCAACATGTAGTTTTACATATATGCCAGCCAGTATACAACAGTTTTAAACGATTCGAATACATTAGTTTTGACCGGTAAATGGGGATTTGACGTTAGCACATAGCGAGTACAAGCAAAGCTTTTTGGATTCAACATTACAAGATGACAGTAGATAATTTGTGACCTCTTATGTTTCACTTCAATTAGCAATTAAAACAGAACCGAATTCTTCAAACCATATAGTTTTGTGGAAAAACCCTCGCCCTTGCTCTACCAGATACTGTAGGCCTATTCGTTTTCAATTTTTGAAAGAAAGTTCTACGGTATCTAAGGAAGAGCATAATAGGGAGAAAATTGACTGACTATTACTGAGGATTTGGTAAGCTCTTAATATTGTTTACTTTGTTTGGTATTGTCAAGTTATAGCACAATTTTCTGTTTAATTATAAGTATTTTTATACACTAGGATTATACATTTAGCTTTAATTATTAATAATTTCTTAAATTTACAACAATTAATTAGATTTTAGTACGAAGTTGGCTGAAAAAATTGCATACAATATAAACATTTTTTTTCAAGGGATTCTGATGCTTGTATATGTTTCATTAAAATTTTATTTCAATAAATTTGTTAATTTTTATCAAAAATGTCTATTTTTAATATTCTTAATCATTCCCAATGACAAATAATGGTTAAATATAATTTTAGGAGGTTTTGACCGCTCCCCTTTGGACGCGGGAACACCGTGGTGCGTCTCAAATCAAACAGCGCCCATCTACTTTTTATATTGTATATTTTATATGTAGGTATGTACACTATTAAAGTTATTTATTATTTTTTTGGTAATAGTATAAAATATTTTGTCTACGTTATTATTCTTGTCAGTCATCTGTTACTCTCAGTTTTCTCACTTCTATTGTATGTAAGCTTTCTATTATATAATTATTTAATTTAGTTTGTGCTCATTTATTTCCATTCTTCCCACCAAATGGCGTATTGTCACCATCGGCCTATTAATGTTCCTACTGCTCGGGCACAGACCCTCGCTATTAATGAAAACGCCGCGCTGTTGATAATATAGGCCAATGAGCCCTAGCTCACGGGTTTAGTGTGTATTGGAGGGTTACAAGTAGTAATAAATAAAGTAATAAGTTATTACAATTACATTTCATTCAACTGATATTATCTAAAGAAGGTAAGGGGATAACAACTTTATAGCATAGCTTGTAGAATAACATAGCTTGTAATCTTGTATTGCTTCCCCGAGTACCTGTTACAAGACACCTTCAGTTATCACGTAGTTTCAGTTATCTTATACTATCTTCCTACGTACAAATAATATTATTTCTATTCCAGTGTTTAGGTACGTTGTAAATATGCATATGATACAATAGCAATTTTAATACTATATTGTAGAAGTAAGTGTTCTCTACGAAATTTATTTACTATTGAATTAACAAAGTTTTATTTTAACATGTTTTTGTTTTAGATCTGAATGTAGAAGTCCTCGTGCGTTGGGTATACAAATTGCTCGGTAGAATTTAAGTTTTCTTTTTATAATACATTTATTTATAGATACTTTGAACTTTGCTATGACATGTCATTCAGCTGATATTATATA
The DNA here is from genome assembly GCA_927399485.1 of Calamotropha paludella. Taxonomy (NCBI): domain Eukaryota; kingdom Metazoa; phylum Arthropoda; class Insecta; order Lepidoptera; family Crambidae; genus Calamotropha; species Calamotropha paludella. The sequence continues at coordinate 13,858,362 of OV656813.1, read as the reverse complement.
ATGAAAATAAGAGAACGCTTCGTCGTTCCTAGAATAAAATAGCATGTCATCTTATATTGCCTCTCCGGGTACTTACTATTTCATACCTTCAGTTTTCTCGTAGTTGGTGTTATTTACTATAATAAAAATTATATATTATTATTTCTATTGCAGTGTTTACGGAGACAAGTAGATTGTATTTTTAATAATAGCCTAAGCATTTTTCTTTATAAACGAGTGCATTATCGAAATGTCAGCAAATGGAAGAAAATAACAAAAATACGATGGTGAAACATTTTAATAACAATTCTTACTTTTTACAAAATACTGATTTATCAATATTTTATCTAACATTTTCGAAACATCAGTAGCCGTACCTAAAGACTAAGTGCGAGGCCACACGATGCAGTGCGGTGTGGTGCGGCACCGAATCTTAATGAATTCGACGTATAGGGTGCCACACGGGTAGTGCGGCGCCGCACCGCACCGCGGTGAACAGCGTTGCGCTTTACCCCTCCCCGCTTCGTCTCTCAGGTCCCAAATCCGGCGCGCTGTCGTGTGACATGGTATAGTGATTTGTATGTAGGATGACGCAGCGGCACCGCTCAGGCACCGCATCGCATCGTGTGGCTATGGTATAGAAATTTGTATGTAGGATGACGCGCGGGACCGCGCAGCCACCGCACCGCACCGTTAACGCATGGTGTAGTAATAATAAAAAGAAGCAGTCTCTTACTTTAAAACGTTTATCAGTAACAGACCCAATTGTTAAGCAGTTATTTTTTAGTAAGTAAAATTACATTCTTATGTTGCCTTCAGGATAATTTACATTTTATTTAACATACATTTATACTCAATAAAATAAACACTTGTTTTGAGTGCATTGGACATTTACAAATATTTCTATAACATCTTTGTATAGTATCTCATAAATTAGAATGCTTTATTTGTAAGTAAATATGTTTGATAAAACGAAACTCATACATATTAGACATGGCAAAAAACATGGGTGTTAAAAGCACGTTATGGCATTGAAGTAGCAGCGAAGGACTCGTCCGCGTACATCCGCTGCACCGCCACCTTGGCCACGTCGCTGCAAGCCCGTCTGTCGACAAAACATATTATTATAATACAATACTTGTTATGTACAAGTAATGAAATATTTAGGGCACGTTTCCTGAGAAGGAAGCGATGAATGCGGGAACTACCTTCTATTCTCGGAGTGTTCTCCTTAAAATAAAAGGGATATAGTTTTTTTTGCGAATGACGGCTGACTAGACATCAGCTTGATCCCTGATCTGTAGAACATGGGAAGTCCCCAATAGAACGCTAAAGACATTTCGGTATTTTGCGGTGCGGAGGATGTTCACGGAAACCAGGTCCTTCCTTTAATACTGAAACTTAAATTACCGCCCGGGACATAAGCCCCGGCTTGCCCTTAACCTAGATCTGGGACTGTTCCTATGTATGATTTTTTTTATAAAATTAGGTATTTTATTAGTGCTAGCATTGTCAGTGCTATTTATCTATTCTATGAAATTACGTTTTATTAAATATAAATTAACCATGGATAAATGTATTTTTTTCACGTCTTTCTTAATATAACCGGAGTAACAGGATGATATAATGATATAACTTTTAATTTGACACGTTTCCACGTGGATGTTTCATCTGACATTCCAAATGAATAGTTAATGTCGTTGTCTTCAATAGGGCGTCGATTAAGGCGTAAGATAATTTGAAGTTACTTAGGTAAGTATATAGAACGCATCGCAATATATCCCTATAGGAATGATTATACGTGACAACAGTCATTTATACGGAGTAACAGCCGTTTGTTTTATTGTTGTTGCGTACCTAAGGCACATTGAGCCGTGAATGAAAACAAGAGTTCATCAGCTCCGTTAGGGCTTCATAGAAAAGTTGTTGAAAGCAACGATTTAAAAATCCTTATTGAAAATATAAGAGCCCCCGACATCAATAAAACCTCTAAAAAGCCTACTCATTGAGATCATTCTAATGTGCTTAAACACGGTATATCTGCGGCAAGTTTGAAAGAGCTGGATATCCAGCAGCTTGATGCTGCAGCATCAGGTCAAGGTCACTTTTTTATTTATATATCACTGGCTTTGTGGAAGTAGATCAGATCACTTTATCGTTTAGAAAAGAAGCCTCATTCCTAAAAAGATTTTCATAAACTTGTTAGAGTACAATTTGCTTTTAAATGAAACTTTTTTGTTATACTGTAAAAACATTACCTATACCAAATTCACATTATTTTTATAATAGCGTCCTTTAGTTTAGTTTCGTATAGTTTAGTCATAAAATGTAATTTGAACTAATTTACCGCTGATGACCATAATTACCAGTTGATTATGAGGCGGGCGCAATGGCAGGACGCTCAGGTCTTCAGGCACAAGCCATATATCTTGATCACTGCTACCCCCGACACTCTGCAACTATAAAATAAATAAGTACAGAAGGTCTGTCCAGCTGCCGCAGTATATCTTGAAGTCTGTAATGTGTCTTTTTAAATATGAATATAATTATGTAAGCAAACTTAGTTTAAAAATAGATCCTTCTGTACCTATCTATTTTATGGCAGAACCTACTGACTTACGGAAAGATCACCAAATGTCATGTAAGCTGTAGTTTCCAGTCTTATTTAAAATAAATTATGTATTAAAATTAATCTAAGAATATAGATATAGTAGATATAGTTAGATATAGCATAGACATATGTGGTACAAAGACTGTTACAATAATAAGATAAAATATCAATTTGAAAAAAACATCCATTTGCTCGGATGGACATGGATTATGAAGTAAATTTATAGTTTATTTAGTTTAATTAAAGTCTTAAAAAGCATAAAGCCATGATTTATGCAAAAGTACTTCGTACTGTAAACCATTTTGCAAAATTCATTATAAAGTTTACTTTATGTTAAGACGAAAATGACGAAATATGATAATTTTTTCAGTGACAATAATATATTTGTGGATAACGCCCTTCGTGACTTCGATCCCTTCAAAATAAGTAACAAAATTTATATTTCAATGAGATTAAAAAAAAAATTAAGTTGTTGTTTTGTTAACGATGAAGTTGTAGCATTAAAATGCTGCAACTAGTTCATAAAGCACTCTAATTTTATTATCAATGTACTATTGACAAATTGATTGAATGGAATGTTTTAAACTTAAAGTATTATTTCGATAAGTTATTTCCATAGACTATTGAGATATTGCAGTCAACAGTTATCAAAAAATGTCTAATTTCCTTAACTATATTTTTTTGGAAAATTGGACTTAATTTGAATGTTAATTAATCTCTTGTACTAAGTAACCAAGAAACTAAGTCCATTTAATATATTTTAATGAATCGCAATAGCATACTACCTAAAATACATACAAACTTCCTAGTCTGCTGGGACACGTTTATTTAAAGGCACGTATTGCACTTACAACATCTATTATGAATTGTTGGAACTAACAGAACCAAAAAAGTTTTGGCTCTCTCAACTAACTGAAACTTTAACATTATTTAGCTCTAATAAAAATGGTTAAATATCGTTATATCTTCTAATACTATTAAGGTATGACTCCTTTAAATGCTATTAACCGATTCGTTGGTGATGGCACGCCTGTCGTGTCATCACTTTTTTTTGCGTGTGCCGTTAGCCACTGAAAACGTGTCATTTTTAAATCGATGATAACTCCTTCAAATCAACTTTTAGGGAAATTAACCCAGAATAAAACTTATCTTCATTTTTCACGTAAATCGAGCTCGTAGCCTTCGTTTCTGTAATTTTATGTAGCAACGATTCGGTTAAAGTACGATTTTTGTGATTATGAGCGAGGGTCGTGGCTTGGGAAATCTGTGTGCCATAGTCTTGTGACGCCTTATTCTTGTTACGCGTTTGTACGCCGTTCCGTCGCAATGTCCAAATTAAAACTTAGTCTTAAAACCTGTTCTAGTATATATATATATATATATATATACTAGAACAGGTTTTAAGATGTATATTATCGATATATATTATCGCATCCTTAATACTACCATGTCATCTGCAACTCGGAGGGGTGCGGTTCGCGGCCCGTCAACCTCCAGCCGCTCGTAGCTGGGTGGACTGTCGCGTAGAGCCTTCTGCAGCGCGATTAGAAGCCTGTCCAGCACCAATGCTGCTTTCTTCTGGGGCACTGCAATCTAAAGTTTACCACGACCGTCAATGAGAATCAAATAAATTGATATCTCCGAATGACACAACATGTCATAACAATGACATAAGTCTCGGAAAAAGATGATTCTTAAATGGATGTTTAAGAACTAATTAGTGGAAGGCTGTTTATAATTTGAAAAGATTTTAAAGTGATACTACAATAACATTTTTACACTCATAAAGTCTTCAATCTATAGGTCAACATACATAGGTATGTTTTCTTCTTTTTATGAGTAACTATGTGAATTAAAAAAATAATTTCTACCTATTTTACTTTTTTCCTAATGACACACCCCGGTACCACGGTGAAAGTGCTATTATTTTGGATCTCAGATCAAACAAGTTTTACTTTACGTGTTTGTGCGTTTGTTTTGTAATTTTAAGCATGTAGTTTTATCACAGTTAAGCTTGCAAAGGTAACAAAATACCGATGCGCTACCTTAAAAAAACAGTTTACTTTGTAAATCATATCAGTCTGTCTTATCAGTGAGAGCTAATATTGTCGTTAGCTATGCTAAGTTTTATGACACATTTATCACGCTAGGCTTTTTTCAGGAGATACTATGTGTACTATACTCACTTCAAAATAAAATTGTGAGGCAACTATTTTCAAAATAGAAGTCTCGCAAAATAATATAATCGGGCTTAATACTAACAATAATATAGCTTGTTTTTATTTATTTGAATAAAACACTTTTTTACGGATTTTGGACATATTTTATTTTATATTTAATCCTCACGTTTCACAGGATGACTAAGATATTGGTTGTTGTGTATTTTCTATTACCTTCACAATATTTTAATCGGGCAAGTTCCTAATTGTTATTTTTTTTATATAAATCAAATTGTTTTATTTTTACATTTTATTTTGTTATTAAGTTATACTATCCCCATATAAATTGTACTATCCCTATTATAAATAAATGAATGAATAAATATAGGAAAAAAAAAACTCACTGCGATTACATTATATACTACTGAGTCTACTACCAGTTCGGAATTTGTGAGGCCCTTCCGAGAAGAACTGGCGAAAGAAACTCGGGCAGGGGGACCGACCTCCATATTACTGTCGGTCCCCCTTCGTTTCACATTCAAATACGTCACATTCAATGTGCGCGGAAGTGTAAGAAATAAATATCTTTTTTATTTTTTTTCTTTAATTACACTGAACTGTTAACCAATACTGATTGTGCTTTTAATAAGTTCAAGTACATTACTCGCACATTTCTACGGTGGTCATTTCAGACTTCGATAGTGTAGATTTTTAATACACCTAGATGATATCAAGTTTGACGTATACTTCCTTTTTGTGTTCCTAATGCGTTAAAAAGGAACATTGTTTCAAATACGCACATTCCGCACATTGCTCTTATGCATAAAACATCACCATTTGTGGACATACGCCCACCATTCTGATTCACACGATTTTTCATGCAATATTTAAACCCCTTTTTCACCCTCTTTATATAAATACAATATTCTGAAACACTGTATCACGTTTTCACTTATTTTAATACCAGGAGCCTTAGTATTGAATTTTATGCTTTTTACTTTAAAATTATGGATAAAATTATATTAACTTATGAGTAGTATTAGTAGTTTTTAGTAAGTAGATTTGTCTTTAAATCATTGTATTTAACGTACTAGTGTTATTTTTACTAAATATATCGATTAATGTGAGATAATTTATCTGGAAGAAGCTGGAAACACTGCTCATTATTAAAGGATTTCTGTACATTCAAAGCAGTGAGAAGCCATAATAAATCTGAGTTAACTTTGAAAGTAGTATCTAATAATAATACTACATTTAAAAATCTAAAAATCCCTCATTTTTCAGTGACCAAAAAAGAATAATATAACCTAGCGGGGCCAAGCGAGGGGCAACTCAAAACGTGGGGGCGCATGTTACTTATGGAGATGTAATGAGATATATGATATGCATAGATGTTGTGAGTATTTGAAAAGATGCGCCGCTTGGCCCCGCCAGGTTATTTTATTCTTTTTTGGTCACTGAAAAATGTGGGATTTTTAGATTTTTAAATCTAGTATTATTATTTTATTCTTTTTAATTATTAACTCAACAAAGTAACCATGTGTTACGCAACAATCGGAAAAGCCCCATACAAAAGTGAAAGCAGGGGGGGTCGACTTTGTATGGGTGAAGATAAATACCTACTTGGGAAAAAATTGACCAATTACAGATGATTTATTTTTGGTACAGGTAACATCGTATAGCATTTTTTTTTAAATAGACCAACATCATGTTTTTAAGTAAATAGATGTCATTGATGAAAATAAATATGGCGACTATTATTGTTGTTGAAGAGTAGCCCGCACTTTTTTCAGCCTCTTTTTCAATGGTATAAACATAAAATACGATTACTCGTGTTATGTATACGTACGTACGACGTACGAGTTGAGGTGAAATTCGAGACAGTGACTCTTATTTGTGTTGTGAACATGAGCTAAAACTTTCGTAAATGTATTAAGTGTGGCAGATTTCCAGCTAAGGACAACATTAAATTGTTTTGATTTCCGAAGCCTGAAGTAAAAAACCTGCTGCAGTACGTATAAGTTTTTAATGATTTTACAAAACATTCATATTTGATATTGTTTGTATACCTACGGTACGTGTAAATTTTCAATGACTTCACCAACGGATTTTACATACAATACCACATCATCACTTATTAAACCTACATATTTTATATTGTTTGTATAGCTAGACAGCGAAATAACTTCTACACTTATTTTAATTGAGTCCGATGTTAGCTACAATGTGTGAATAATACCAAAAAGATCACCACCACACCACATGTGATTACTCAATATAACCTGTCATTAATAAACTATTTTATTATTTTCAGCTGCAAATTATGGGCCAAATACATGTTCCCAGAGAAGTCTTTTGAGTCAGTGGCATTTCAAAAAAAATTTTTTAGTGAGCACAGAATTTTGTGTCAGTACCATTTTGAGCTTTCTGATTTTACTGATTCCACCATGAAGAAATTCATGATGTAAGAGTTGATTTTTTTTTTGTAAAATTGTATCTCATAAAAAAATCTATAGTTAATATATATAAATTAATAATAATAAATTAATTTGTTATAATATACACTTTCAATAATGTTAAATAAGAAATATAAACAAATCTTATATATACAAGTATTAATTTGATTGTTATTTTATTTCAGGAAAACAATGTTTCAGTGAACCCATTAAATGTTCAAAGTTCCCTTGAGCAGATTTTTGTTCCAGCACCAACAAATTTGGAACCTCAACCGGGTCCTTCACAAAGAACACCATTTAGAGAAATCACAAATAAGCAACTGCCATCATGTGCCTCAACATCTCAATGTTCTATTACAGAGAAAATGAAACCTCAAGAAGAAAGTGAACTTTGTACAAAATGTACCAAGTACATGAAAAGATTGTGCCAGCTGCGCCATATAATTTAAAAGTTTAAGCATAAAGCTGTACTAAATTTACTTAGTGATGACATCAAAAATTGTCAAAAAAAAAAATTATAATAATATATTTCTTGTAAATGATTATAAATATTATGTACAAAATGATTTAAAAGCATAACATATTCTTAATGTATGGGTAAATTTAATTCTGAACCTAATAAATTGACCATATTCAGTAAAATAATTTATATTGTAAAGTGATAACATTTTTAAAATTTAAGTGTTTTCTTGACATACATCTACACATCATTTATAAAATATGTTAGTCCAGGTAGGCACCACTTACACACTAATAGCTCAACATATCACTTAATAGAGCTTGTAATAATGTATATTTCCTACTTTGTTATGTTGAGATGTGTAGTATCATAATTTCCTATTAAATTGTTAAACAAATAGAGGCAATACAAAATAGGAACTTCTTATATCACTAGTATATGGTTAAAAAATGATAACTAGTGATACTTTTATTTTAAGTCAACTGCCGGCTTATACCTTTGTTCCTAAAGTGCATTTAAATATATTTTCATGCAAATTAATAAATGGTCATCAATGAATATATGTTTAGTTTTATTTTACACAGTACTTAATGAAGTTTCCGTCAGAATAGAAAGTATATCCCATATAGGTATGGTTCATCAAAGGATTAGAACTTGCATGGGATATATTTTTAATTCTGCAACCAGTTAAAAATATATAATGTATATTAACTTACTAAAGATTTGTAACATATAAGCTTATTATACGTTTTTAACTAGTTGCAGAATTGAAAATATATATTCCATGCAAGTTCTAATCTTTTGATGAACCATACCTATATGAGATATACTTTCTATAATAACCCACTATCTAAATTTTATTCAAAATTTCCCGCCATTTTGTTGGTATGGGAAATTTCTTAGATGGCGCATCAATTAAGCTTGACGTTTTTTTCTATGTAGTCTTCGTTCTTCTCGCTAGAGTAAATGTATTCTATGAGTGAAAGTTGCCGAAAGTTGACCTAAAAGTGCACCTAGAAAGTTGAAAGTTGTTTAAGCGTGCATTGTCATCGGATCTGAGCTACCCTGAAAGTTTCAACTCGCTAGGTGGCCGGGAAGTGCCTCAAAATTGAGTTGCAAGAATCCAACTGCACAGACAGACAGACAAACAAGAAAGCGACCTGAGAAAAACGTGGGAAAATAACTGATAAAAATAACAATCAATGTATTAAAACAAACAATTAGAAACAAAACATAAATATCCTGAATGGAGTTAAAGTACCCTCGAATAGTTAACAAGCGGAATTTTAAATTTTTCACCCATCGGCAACTTGATGTGATACCAATTATATTTAATAGTATACAACGTAACGAATATGTAAAACAACTAGTTTAAATAAAAAAAAATAGAACACAGTTTAGCACCACTCTGCAGATTACAGATTGTGATATAATTTTTCTATTCGCACAGACGCGAAAATCACTACTTGCTTTCTGTCATGATTTACAACAATCACACTAGCTATCAGGAATTATTAGGTTTTTCAAAAAACTTTCACAACGACCTCCGAACACAATTTTACATTACGCAAATAATTTTTAAATTATGGCAAGACAGATATAAACACGTTTACGATCGCGGAGCAAGCGATACACGCAGAGAATATTTTCCTGTATTAGGTAGACGCGCCCAGTGAACCAAAATAAAGTAGCACTCGCAAAAAAAATATTAAGAGCAGTATCATTGTCGTCAAAATGAATATGGTTCATGGAGCGCATATTTAAGAAATAATAACTTAAATGTTGAAGAAACGCCAAAAATGTGTAAAAAAGACGAAACACTCTCTGTTTGGGGAATAATTTCTTTGACTTACTATATTATTTATTCCGTAAATGTCTCTAAATAAAATATATATATATATATATTTATATACATATCTTTGAGTATACAAATCCATTTAAAAATTACCGGTACGAGAAACTTTTTTTAGTGTGTAATGGGCGAAAAATGTCTCTTATCAACCCTCCTCCTTTGATTGGTGTTTTGTAAATTGACAAATAGTTGTGAGAATGATATTTCTTTTGTGTTGCCAGTTAAATATAGCCCTACGAATTTGTAATCTGTATAAAATATTTTATAACTATACTATAACTATCTACTATTAAAGAATAAAAATATTGTAAATTAAGTGACATAGACATAATACGATGGAAATCATAACAATCAGTACTAAAACAGCCAGATCGGGACCTGAAATAAACTTATCTTCAACGTTTAATCAGGACACTCATTTTAATTCTTCAATAATGGATATTACTATGAGAAGCGTACAAAGCGATATAATGCAAAGTTTTATAGATAACTCGTATTCAGATGAACTTTTACAAGAATTACAAACATATAAAGATAGACTTGCAGAAACAACAATTAAAGCAAATAATTAAGGACAAAGAAAAAAATATTGACATAATAAAGAAATTATTTACAAAATTTACTGCAAACAACAAATATGCTGGCATCACATTGAAAGAAAGAATGTTAAATGTAAGTCAGATAATGCCAAAATACGAGTATAGAAACATAGTAAGTTATTAGAATTCAACCCCTGTAAGATGATCAAGTAAAACAGTTAGACATAACAGAGATGAATGCTAACTGCCACAATGATAAGATACTGATACTAGTGAAACTGAAGATGATTCTGATGACAAACGTCTAAATGGCAAGAAACAATTGATATACTTGGATGGCCGTCAGAAGAGAACTTAACCAAATAAAATGGAGACAGAAGACAAGAAAATTATTATTATTTCAGATCAACAAGCTCAAGGTAAAAAATCAAAAATTAATTGGTGATGACTTGAAAATATTCTGTTTTATAAAACCAAGTGCTTCATTAAGTGACGTCCATAATTCGGTAAAATACAATCATTAAATATTACAAAAAGGGATATTATTGTAATATTTGGTGGAACAAATGATAAGAACCCAGATTTGATACCAGGGCCGTCTTTAACCTATTGGAGAACCTGGGCATATAAGAATAATGGGGCCTCTATGTCTTTGACAGAACACTTTTTTATTACTAGAATAGACAATGAAAGTAGATAAACAAGGATCAGAATTTTTAGATTGACAGTCAATATATGAATAGATAATCTTTACTTTAATTGGGGCGATTCTTACATGTTTAAAATTATTCTAGCATGCTGAAATTCGACAGCCTTATTTTGGGCGAGAATAGAGTAGCTTTGCGCAAGCAAAGACTAATAAGCAAGTCGATAATATAGTCCCTAATTGAGGTTCGATTTACTTTAATTAAATAAGTTTTTTAGTAATAAATGTCGGTATTGGTTTGGTGATCTGGGAGGAACTAGGGGGCCCTTATCGATCTCGGGGCCCTGGGCATTTGCCCAGAGTGCCCAGTTGGAAAGAGGGGTCTGTTGGATTCAAGTTAAACTTAATATGTGACTAAATTCTGTATCACATACTAATGTTACTATCATTGAACTTCATTACAATTAAAATGTTTTATTCAAATACAATAATGTATTCTACAGAGCCATGGACTATGGTAATAATCTACCTTTCCGCAGTAATTCCTCAAGGATCCTTGCTTAATTACTGCTAAAGGATATCTTGCACTTAGATTATAAGTTTAAGCTCAACTAATATAAAACTTTTCTTGAAAATTCTAATAGTAATAAATACGAACATAATTCTATACAGATTGATTTAAGACATAGTATTACTAAAATACTCAGTATTCGAGTAAAATTGATGATTTAAAAGATGTAAATATATATAAAATACGTATGTAAAAAACAACTACGCCTCCGAGCCCTCAGGTAGGATTCGAACCCACGACCTTTCGCAATCGATTGTTTAATATTTGTAAAAGTATTACTTTCGATGTTGAAGGTAGTTAGCGTTCAACATTGGTGGAACGATACTAGCTCATAGTAGAAGTTGAAATACGTTTGTAAAATTCGACACGTTTGCCAGCGTCTCGGTAGCTCAGCTGGTCAGAGCAGTCGCCCGGATTGCGAAAGGTCGTGGGTTCGAATCCTACCTGAGGGCTCGGAGGCGTAGTTGTTTTTTACATACGTATTTTATATCTTATAGAAATATTGCATTGTGAATGCAAAAAAAATTAAATTAAAAACATAATTATAGCTGGTTCCATCTTAATCGATTGTTTAATATTTGTAAAAGTATTACTTTCGATGTTGAAGGTAGTTAGCGTTCAACATTGGTGGAACGATACTAGCTCATAGTAGAAGTTGAAATACGTTTGTAAAATTCGACACGTTTGCCAGCGTCTCGGTAGCTCAGCTGGTCAGAGCAGTCGCCCGGATTGCGAAAGGTCGTGGGTTCGAATCCTACCTGAGGGCTCGGAGGCGTAGTTGTTTTTTACATACGTATTTTATATCTTATAGAAATATTGCATTGTGAATGCAAAAAAAAAAAAATTAAAAACATAATTATAGCTGGTTCCATCTTAATCGATTGTTTAATATTTGTAAAAGTATTACTTTCGATGTTGAAGGTAGTTAGCGTTCAACATTGGTGGAACGATACTAGCTCATAGTAGAAGTTGAAATACGTTTGTAAAATTCGACACGTTTGCCAGCGTCTCGGTAGCTCAGCTGGTCAGAGCAGTCGCCCGGATTGCGAAAGGTCGTGGGTTCGAATCCTACCTGAGGGCTCGGAGGCGTAGTTGTTTTTTACATACGTATTTTATATCTTATAGAAATATTGCATTGTGAATGCAAAAAAAAAAATTAAATTAAAAACATAATTATAGCTGGTTCCATCTTAATCGATTGTTTAATATTTGTAAAAGTATTACTTTCGATGTTGAAGGTAGTTAGCGTTCAACATTGGTGGAACGATACTAGCTCATAGTAGAAGTTGAAATACGTTTGTAAAATTCGACACGTTTGCCAGCGTCTCGGTAGCTCAGCTGGTCAGAGCAGTCGCCCGGATTGCGAAAGGTCGTGGGTTCGAATCCTACCTGAGGGCTCGGAGGCGTAGTTGTTTTTTTACATACGTATTTTATATCTTATAGAAATATTGCATTGTGAATGCAAAAAAAATTAAATTAAAAACATAATTATAGCTGGTTCCATCTTAATCGATTGTTTAATATTTGTAAAAGTATTACTTTCGATGTTGAAGGTAGTTAGCGTTCAACATTGGTGGAACGATACTAGCTCATAGTAGAAGTTGAAATACGTTTGTAAAATTCGACACGTTTGCCAGCGTCTCGGTAGCTCAGCTGGTCAGAGCAGTCGCCCGGATTGCGAAAGGTCGTGGGTTCGAATCCTACCTGAGGGCTCGGAGGCGTAGTTGTTTTTTACATACGTATTTTATATCTTATAGAAATATTGCATTGTGAATGCAAAAAAAATTAAATTAAAAACATAATTATAGCTGGTTCCATCTTAATCGATTGTTTAATATTTGTAAAAGTATTACTTTCGATGTTGAAGGTAGTTAGCGTTCAACATTGGTGGAACGATACTAGCTCATAGTAGAAGTTGAAATACGTTTGTAAAATTCGACACGTTTGCCAGCGTCTCGGTAGCTCAGCTGGTCAGAGCAGTCGCCCGGATTGCGAAAGGTCGTGGGTTCGAATCCTACCTGAGGGCTCGGAGGCGTAGTTGTTTTTTACATACGTATTTTATATCTTATAGAAATATTGCATTGTGAATGCAAAAAAAATTAAATTAAAAACATAATTATAGCTGGTTCCATCTTAATCGATTGTTTAATATTTGTAAAAGTATTACTTTCGATGTTGAAGGTAGTTAGCGTTCAACATTGGTGGAACGATACTAGCTCATAGTAGAAGTTGAAATACGTTTGTAAAATTCGACACGTTTGCCAGCGTCTCGGTAGCTCAGCTGGTCAGAGCAGTCGCCCGGATTGCGAAAGGTCGTGGGTTCGAATCCTACCTGAGGGCTCGGAGGCGTAGTTGTTTTTTACATACGTATTTTATATCTTATAGAAATATTGCATTGTGAATGCAAAAAAAAAAAATTAAATTAAAAACATAATTATAGCTGGTTCCATCTTAATCGATTGTTTAATATTTGTAAAAGTATTACTTTCGATGTTGAAGGTAGTTAGCGTTCAACATTGGTGGAACGATACTAGCTCATAGTAGAAGTTGAAATACGTTTGTAAAATTCGACACGTTTGCCAGCGTCTCGGTAGCTCAGCTGGTCAGAGCAGTCGCCCGGATTGCGAAAGGTCGTGGGTTCGAATCCTACCTGAGGGCTCGGAGGCGTAGTTGTTTTTTTTTTTACATACGTATTTTATATCTTATAGAAATATTGCATTGTGAATGCAAAAAAAATTAAATTAAAAACATAATTATAGCTGGTTCCATCTTAATCGATTGTTTAATATTTGTAAAAGTATTACTTTCGATGTTGAAGGTAGTTAGCGTTCAACATTGGTGGAACGATACTAGCTCATAGTAGAAGTTGAAATACGTTTGTAAAATTCGACACGTTTGCCAGCGTCTCGGTAGCTCAGCTGGTCAGAGCAGTCGCCCGGATTGCGAAAGGTCGTGGGTTCGAATCCTACCTGAGGGCTCGGAGGCGTAGTGTTTTTTACATACGTATTTTATATCTTATAGAAATATTGCATTGTGAATGCAAAAAAAATTAAATTAAAAACATAATTATAGCTGGTTCCATCTTAATCGATTGTTTAATATTTGTAAAAGTATTACTTTCGATGTTGAAGGTAGTTAGCGTTCAACATTGGTGGAACGATACTAGCTCATAGTAGAAGTTGAAATACGTTTGTAAAATTCGACACGTTTGCCAGCGTCTCGGTAGCTCAGCTGGTCAGAGCAGTCGCCCGGATTGCGAAAGGTCGTGGGTTCGAATCCTACCTGAGGGCTCGGAGGCGTAGTTGTTTTTTACATACGTATTTTATATCTTATAGAAATATTGCATTGTGAATGCAAAAAAAATTAAATTAAAAACATAGATGTAAATATAGATGAATGCCCAAAGGAAAATAGTTTATTTCTTTTACGATTGTATTAACGTTATACATCAGAATTTGGATGGATGCACTACCTGGACGACTGGAGGAAATATCTGCCAAAAATAAATGTGTAGATATACTGTGTGCAGCGGAACACAATATTATTGACAATGATATATCGAACCTAGTTGTCCCAAATTAAAATTAGCATCATTCTCAGATAACAGTCATGGGGGCTGCTGCATCTTGATTAAACATAGTCTGAAATTCAATATTATACCTTGCATAAATGCGATATCAATGCCAAATGTTGTTGAATTATTAGCTGTTGAGTTTGTTGAACACGCTCTCTGTATTGTTTGTCTATAGGGCGTCAAAGTATGCCGCTCGACGCTGTGATATTTTTTTTAATAAATAACTTATTATTTTAGAAGAAACAAAAACTCTAGGGACTTGATAAATATGCTTTAAAGTTAAAATCTTAAATTATGCAATTAGTTAGTTAGACGTGCCTATCTGACCACAGTGCACAATTTCTCAGGTGTCCAGTTAGTAAAACTTCTACTTCAAATTATTGATTCAATACAAATTTGTTTACTGTTTAGGCAAATTAACTTTTGATGAGATATATATACATATATAACAGCGACGACCCAAATGAGGCCTATAAGTAATTCCAAGACGTGTTCGAACTACTATATGACTTATGCGTTCCTATAAAGACAATCAAATGCAACTCAGATGAATACCTAGCTTAATTCGAACTGGCAGCAAAACTCAAAGAGAACTTTTATGAAAATATAGTACTAGTTCAAATGATGAGAATAATATAAAGTTCAAAACATATGCGAACCGTTTATGGAAATATAGAACTAGTCCAAATGATTAGAATAATATAAAATTCAAAACACGCGAATCGCTTATGGAAATTAAGAACTAGTCCAAATGATTAGAATAAGATAAAGTTCAAAACATACGCGAACCGTTTATGGAAATATAGAACTAGTCCAAATGATAAGAATAATATAAAATTCAAAACACGCGAATTGTTTATGGAAATATGGAACTAGTCCAAATGATTAGAATAATATAAAGTTCAAAACATACGCGAACCGTTTATGGAAATATAGAACTAGTCCAAATGATTAGAATAATATAAAGTTCAAAACATACGCGAACCGTTTATGGAAATATAGAACTAGTCCAAATGATTAGAATAATATAAAATTCAAAACACGCGAATTGTTTATGGAAATATAGAACTAGTCCAAATGATTAGAATAATATAAAGTTCAAAACATACGCGAACCGTTTATGGAAATATAGAACTAGTCCAAATGATTAGAATAATATAAAGTTCAAAACACGCGAACCGCTTATGGAAATATAGAACTAGTCCAAATGATTAGAATAATATAAAGTTCAAAACACGCGAACCGCTTATGGAAATATAGAACTAATTCAAATGATTAAAATAAGATAAAGTTCAACACATGCGAACCGCTTATGAAAATATAGAACTAATCCAAATGATTGGAATGAGATAAAGTTCAAAACATGCGAAACGCTTATGCAAATATAGAACTAATCCAAATGATTAGAATAAGATAAAGTTCAAAACACGCGAACCGCTTATGGGAATATAGAACTAGTCACAATGATTAGAATATGATAAAGTTCAAAACATACGCGAACTTGAATTATTGTATAGCTTACTGGATAATCTTCGTAAATATTGGGAGGTGCAGCAAGAGTGGCGGACAACGCCACCAGCAGCAACGAGACTGGGCTGCGCATCATCTTCGGCTCATCACACACCAGACCACTGTAGACATATACGTACAATATTTGAACAACAAATAAACTAACGACATACAATAGCGACGGGTATCAGGTCACTTAAAATTATCAATTATTAAAGGTGGCCATGGCTCATCGGTTGAGATTTCAGCGTTCAATCGAGGCCAATCCTTGCCGATGTCACGGCAGCATATCTAATAATACACTCTAAAAATGAAATAGTCCCTTTTACAATCACAATTACTTCTTTGATGTGCAGTCGAATAGTAGACTCGGTCGAAGTCCTCATATTACAACGGAAATATTAATTATGTGTTCAAAATTTAAAAGTTTCTATTTGTTAAGCAACAAAAATGAACGAATAAAAGTTATTTTATGTGAAAACTTAGAAAACTACCAAATAATATGAGAAAAAATAATTTAAAAATTAAAATCTGTCAAACATGAAAAAACATTTCCTATTTTCTCATTATCGTGTCATATAACTAGGTCTATGTCCAGCAGTGGGCGTCGTACGGCTGATATGATGATGATGATAACTAGGCGATGCAGTCGCTAAGCATAAAGCTACGCTAGCACCATATATTGGAGCGGAGCGTAATACCTAAAAAAAGATTATTTTTTTGATGGGAATTTTTGCGATTTTCTTAATTCGGGCTCCGTCACAATCTAGTCCTAAACCTGTTCATTCGATTCCACACAAAAAATATTAAAATCTGTTAAGAACTCGGGAAGTTATGGCGTAACAGACATTGCGCCATTGAAGCTGATCCATGAGAGCTTCGCTCGCTCCGCTCCAAAAAGTGATTTAAATTTAATTTGCGAGACTTAAACTAAGCATACAAACATGCAAAACAAGTTAAGTAAAAGTTCGCAATAATCTTTGTAAAAAAATTGGATTAATTTTTTATTAGTATTAAACAATCGAGAACAGGTTGTCTTACTTGCCAACTTAACAGCGTCATTACAATACCTGATCAATGAAAAATGTTATTTAGTGACTTTATATTAAAGGTCTTTTTATACTGCACCAACACTTCGTACTTAAGGGTCGTAGAAGATGACTAATGATACTGGAGGTAATCATCATGCACCTCTCGTAGACTCCTTCAACCCGCCTGGCAAACGTGGAGAGTATGGAAACCTCCTTTTTTTGGAATAGGCATTCATTCAGAAATGTAACATCTTTTGACTGAGATGATAAAAATACATTAATGTTTGTGTTGCAGATCAGCCACACTTTTCATTTATGTCATAATACAAGTATCAATGTCATATTATTAAATCAAGAAACACTTTAAGTGATTTCAAACCAGCAACTGTGTGGGTTACCCACGAGCCATATGTGACTTAACCGTCTTGACGCAACTGTTCGGATCATATAACTGTTGAATACAACAGTTATATGATGTAATTATGTTATTGAGTTTATATTGCTGTGTAATACGTTATACGTTTCCTCTGTGTTCTACGTCTTTGAAATTTTATTTTATATATATTATTACTTTGTGTACAGAATTATATTACGAATGCCAACGCATAAAAGCTCAAAAAATATTTATGTTTATACATATGTTTTTTACTAAATTTTTACACAATTGCCCAAAATAAGGAGTGCAATAAATTGGAATGGCGACAATTTAATTTTGAAAAACCTTACAATATGAGTATGAAATTGGAGGCTCTATGGAGCACATTATATCTATACTAATATTATAAAACTGAAGAGTTTGTTTACTCGAACGCGCTAATCTCAGGAACTACAGGTCCGATTTGAAAAATTCTTTCAGTTTTAGATAGCCTATTTATCAAGGAAGGCTATAAGCTATATATCATTACACTTAGACCAATAGGAGTGGAGCCCCAATGAAGAATGTTTCAAAATCAAGGGGTTATTTTCTTTCGAGAGCTTCCACTGCATGCGCTGCGTAAACGGCTAAAGTTTCGTAAAAATCACGTATGACAGAATTGTTACCCTTAAAATTTCTAAAAAAGGACTGTAACAACATAGGTTTATGCTAACCAAATTTCTTCTAAAATAATTCATTATTTGCGAAGGTGTTTTTATAAACATGATATTCATCCCTTATCTAAATAAATACATTATTTATTACAAGTATTTAATTTATAACAAAATTGCCTATCTTAGGTGATATATCAATTATAAAATCACATCGCAGCAAAATAAGGATCAATTACTACGTGAGCATTTATGATGTGCAAGACCAGTGGACAGTTTTATCTAACAATTTGAATGATGTAGGTGCTTAAAATAGCACTTTAACGTAAGTATTATTTAAAAATATTTTCACAATCTACGTAAACGAGTTAAAGTAACTGTTCCACGCGGACAAAGTTGCGGACAGAAGCTAGTAATTTTATAATTTTGGTAGGGTATATGTAATATAATCATTGGATTTTTTATTTATGTAATCTATATATAATTGAATAGTCGTAAACACGTAGCAAATATTACAATATTAAAAACTACGTCTAATTAATGCTTCACTTCCATATATTTGATGCTATGGTATCTAAAACTTAAAACCAAAGGTTTCCCATAAATTGCTATTCAAAGCCGCTTTTACACAACATCGTCACGTGCCGGAAGCGCCTAAAGAGGTTTATTAGTAAACTTACAAACTATGATCGCTGGTGTGCATTTGTATTACAGTTACTATAACTCCAAAAATACTGTGAATGAGAGCTGTAGAATGTTATTTTATATAATCCACACGTTTCTTTAAATTGATCGATAGATATTAACAGATATATATTAGTATTCAGGTAAGGCCATAACGACGTTTAGTTATGCTAACTACGAAATCTACGACTGTTGCTTCATATAAAATGTTGATATGAAGCATATCTGTCGCTGTCATAAATTGTCTCTGTCATAAAGCCTAAATAAAATTTACTTACTATATTGTAATTGAATTTTACTTCTAATTTTGTGTAAATATTTCTTATTATTCTGTTTGATTGATGATTTTATAATTACCAAGTTTGGCACTCTTCTTGTATTTCTGTGCTTTAATAATTACTTAAATTGCTTTTATCCTTAGTGGGAAAGCTTGCTAGATATTCCGAAATTATTAAACTTGTGCCTTTGGATAAATGTTGCCGTGTAGGAGGCTTAAACTAATTAATTGCACTAAGTTGATTGTTTTTTCAAAGTTCTACTATTGAATACCAGATGACGCCATTGCCTATTTAAAAACGATTTTTGGCGTCGATACATGATACTGTCTTTGTAAAAATATTATTCAGGAATTTACCATTAGTGAATTTACTAGCGGTAGCTGTCAGGAAATGCGAATCAACATAGAAATCTGTAACGTGCATTTAGGTCTCTGTAGATAAGTATACTTTGTCCAATGTAGGATGATACTTTTGACAGTTGACACCTATATAGAGGGTATAAAGTTGCTATTGCAATGTCAAGCCAAACATAAGGAAACAAACGCAACCTTAGTACGTAGCTATAAGGAAGAGACACCTGTCAAAAGTATCATCCTACATTGGACAAAGTATAGTTTATGCAACGTCAAACGCAACGTCGTGCATCGGCGCAAAAACAGGATGTTTGGAAAATGCAACTGCTTTAATTGGTTTAATCTTTATAAATATATATTTAATAACTTTGTGTTAGCAATTTGATATTTATATAACAATTGTATTTCTCCTCACTAAGTGTTTTATCCATGTACAATAAATAAATCTAGTCTAGTTAGACTGCAATATACACCGACTCTTACTCGTCTACCTTTTTCACTTTACTCCCGAGTTTTTTTAAATAACTGCTGCGCAGTACTCTTTTTCAAAATGTTTTTGACGTTTTTAATAATCAAAAATTTGGAATATGTTTGATATTTTTAAGAGTTAACTTTGTTAACATCACAATGGCTCACCATCGTATCTTTATTCACTAACAGAATAATAAATGCTTTTAAATGTATCATAGAATATTAACGAAATAGTATACAAGTAGTATGTTAATTTAATTACGAATATATTTTGCTAAATTTACATTATACTGTTTGGTTCTTACACTGTCACGTCTGCTACTACTATTTATGAACATATTTATCTACAAACATTACAATCTATAAAGAATCTTAATCAGAAAGGCTGTGAATTTGAACCCCGATTGACTGCACAGTCAATTTGGTATTTTTTCTTGTAAAGAAATATTTATATATGCGAATCTAGCAATTAAATTAGTCGTCGAATTAAATTTAATGGTAACTGCCAGTGTTTCCCTGCTATAGATAGTTAGTTCATCCATTGTACAGTAAAAATTGGTGTAAATTTAGATAAAAAAATAAAAAAAACAACAGTTTACAAAAATGAAAATTTTTAAACATCATATGTTAAAAGTTTATATTCCCGAAACTCAGCGAAATTCGTCATAACTGTTTTATCGACATATCTAATCAATATATAATTACACAAAATGGGTTAAAAAATAGTACATTTATGTTTTTAATTTAATTTTTTGCATTCACAATGCAATATTTCTATAAGATATAAAATACGTGTGTAAAAAACAACTACGCCTCCGAGCCCTCAGATGGGATCCCGATCCCATAATTATAGCTGGTTTCATCTTAATCGATTGTTTAATATTTGTAAAAATATTAATTTCGATGTTGAAGGTAGTTAGCGTTCAACATTGGTAGAACGATACTAGCTAATAGTAGAAGTTGAAATACGTTTGTAAAATTCGATACGTTTGCCAGCGTCTCGGTAGCTCAGTGGTCAGAGCAGTCGCCTTAATTGCGAAAGGTCGTAGGTTCGCATCCCATCTGAGGGCTCGGAGGCGTAGTTGTTTTTTACACACGTATTTTATATCTCATAGTACATTTATATCTTAATTAATCTCAGTTGAAACAATACATTAGTACACAAACAAATGATCAGTGACTTCCTTGCAATGGCAATGAATATGTTGCATATTGCTTTCAATGCCAGGTCATTATTCCACAGTCATTGCTTATTTAAAATTTATTTGTTTTTGACCATCAATTCATACATGAGCCTTGAGTTCTAATGCAAAAGTAAATAAAAATGGAATAAACTCTAGAACCCAACTAAAGCTAATGTTTTTTGCTGATGATACTACATAAAAATATTTGAAATTGCTATATAATATTTAATGTTAATTATTGAAAATAATACGAATAATTAATTACTTGGATCAGTTAATTAAAATGTTCTTAATTTATACATCATACAATCTTGGAAGTTTGCTTTAGCCCAATTTTAAATCAACCGATAAATGCAATGGTGAGCCACGTCCACTAGGACGCGGAGTATTTAAGAAGGTTATTCTTCTAGAAGTAATGTTGGAAAAGTTATTTTTTTACATTTGATTATAGCGTACAATGTAAAAAGCATGCTTAAAAAGAAAATAAAATGGAAGCTCAAGGGTTGTCCTCTTCCTAATAAAAGCTTTATTAAATATGTTACAATTTTAATGATGGAAAGTTTCTACGTATATTTCATCTCTAATGCAGAGAACAACCAGACTTTAAAAATTACGATCGAACCCTATTGTAGTAGAATCCTAGAAAAAATCTCTAAAGAAAACAATTCATGACTCATTAGGACGACCACAAATCTCGTGGTTATAAAAATTACATGTGGATCCGTCATTAAATCGACCTCATACAATACTAATAAAGTAAAAAGAGATAACTTTTATTAAGTTTTTTTTTCACCAAAATTATTTTTACGTAGTTAACATTCTACGTACATACAAATGTCACCAGATATTATTTTGCTGCCACTAAGATTTCAATTGCTAATCGAAGTACAGTCGACCTTCTTTTGACAGGTGTTTAGCAGCTAGTATTAACAACTGGCCGTTTTTGCTGCCAGCGCCAACAGTAAGATTTTGCTATCATGAAAACATATAATAAGTTATCCAATTTTCCAGAGATTTATGTGTTATCCGGTTCAAACTTAGATTATACTATTCAAGCCTTATTGACAGTTTGACCAGGAAACACAATAGTTTTAATTCCGAACATACAGTTAATTATTTGTCGTATGTGTTGTAAGACAATAATATATTAACAACTTATAGGTGGTGTTAAAATTAAATAAATAATAGTTGAATACTTAAATATCAAAAAATATAATAATTTCATAGCATTTTCTTCTTTGTTGATTATTTGAGAAGTAAATAAAAAGTAAATAGTAGTAAATTTGATCTCAAAATATTTGAAAAATTCAACGAGTCTGTCAAGATCTCGGCGGCTCAATTAGAAGACCATTTGCCTGGATAGTGCGTGTGAGTTCAAGGCTCGTTTAGCTTCTGACACAGGTTGAATTTATTCTTGTTAAAATCTCATTGTTTATTTTTAGACTAGCGGCCCGTCCCGGCTTCACACGGGTGGACAAAATTCTTTAAATTTTTCTAGCATTAAATATAGCCTATGTTACTCAGCGTGAATGTAGCTTTCCAATGTTGAAAGAATTTTTGAAATCGGCTTAGTAGGTTTTGAGTTTATTCATTGCAAACATACAGAAATACAAATCTTTCCTCTATATAATATTAGTGTAGATAATAACAAAAATATAATATTTTTGTTTTTAGTTGTAATTTTTTTAAACACCTGTTTTTTTATTGATGCAATTAAAATATTTATTAAAAATAAGAGACTGGTTATTTTAATTACCTATGCACCATTATTTAAAAAAACTAAATTTTCTGAAGAATTTTGGATTCTTACACTCTCACGGCATTTGCGCGTATTAATGAACTCACTTAAAACGTCAGGATTAAATAATAAAAAAAATAATAAACGCGGTAATTTACCTGTTGAAAATGATTTAATTTGTCTGATTAATTCAAGCCATATGGTGATATCCAAACACATACCTTATGCGAAAAAGTTATGTTAAATTTATAGATATCATCAACATTAAAATAAATTTAGTTTAAACAAGTTTAATTTTTGATGCGCCTCAAATTTTAAAAACTATTTGTTAGCATATTTATAATATTTTGAAAAAAAAATATTTTTTATTGTCAATTTAAATAATTAAAAAAAGTATATTAATTCTATATAAACAAAAAAATTCCGAGAAAAACTGGCGTAAAAAACTCAAAAGGCAATCGACAACTGTCTCACAATTCACTTTATATTATTACAAAAGGAACTAACAGTATTTATAGTACTGAAAGCGCATGATTTTGTTTCAGATCTTATTTGATGAAAGATTATTGTACGCTCCTAGCAATATTCATCTACATGAAACTATCTACTTTCCTTACATTAGCAAAGTGCCTCATTTTTTTACTTAAAAACCTAAATCACACGTATTTTCTATACAAAACTGTGTCAATAAACAACTACGCAAGTATAATAAGTGAAAGAAATAATAGGTAATATTATAAAAACTTACCCAAATAACACGATTTACCGACTGTCTAAAATAAAATAAAAATGTTCAGAAGTGCACTTTTTGATTAATTAAACAAATTTTATTCCGTACGTGGCAGTCCTTTGGAGTTGTAGTATGCGCGAACTCACACGGATGTTTAGGGCGGGCGCCGCGCTGCCTAAGCCTTTATACAACCGCCCAAGATCGAAGCCTTCACTCTCGATTGCTTACATCTTTTTAATAAACTGAGAAAAGTTATTTCTTAACTGATTGTTTAAGAAAAGCGTATTTTGAGAGATTACTTATAGTAAAAATATTCGTTATATACACAAATTAATTTTAATTTATTTATACATTAGCTTTATTTAAGAAACATACAGTCATGTACAGTTTAAAATGTTAAACTTTCTTACATAAACAGGTATTGTTCCACACATCAACGTCAAAAAACTAGTTCGGTGGCAAGTTCAAGGTTACTTACATAAACAAGGTTCACGGCAATAATAAAGTTAGTAGAACTAAAATAATCATTATATGAAGAATAATACAATACAAAGGTTGTCTGGAAGAGATCGCTCTGAGCGATAAGACCGCCCATTGTAACACTATTTTAAGTTTTCTCTTGTTATCTTATTATTTCAATGTGGTGTTATCAATAAAGTGTTTTGTATTGTATTGTATTGTATTTGTTTACCCTTTTGAGATCATGGCTTTTGAAAAATATTCACTTTAAAAATATGAAAACTTGTATAATATATATTTATATCTATATGTCTGAGGAAATCAAACCAAAATGTAAGGTATTTGTAGGTATGATTTTTTTTATCCTAAACAAGAATATTCGATTAAATTTACGCCATCTGTTTATATAAAGTCTAATGTTTTCACAAATTCTAATATGGCAATTGCAATAGAAGCTCTAAATAATACAGGAAAAGCTTTATAAAACTAAAACTTTACAATTTCAGAATGTACTCTTTTAATAATTTTAAAATTGACAGTATAAAGCAGAATTGGTGAAAAGGTCATCCAACCGATTGATTAATACGACTTTGGAATATATAATTATGCCTAAGCCTCTAAAAACATTCACAATAGGAGATTCACCCTTAATCAAATTTATTTGAGTTATTGTTTTATTATAAGAAATGTTTTGTCCGACTTTAAAAATAAACAATTTAAAGGGGTTCCCTACGTAGTTTCGACTAATGTTATCGCATCACACGCTACTCAAAGTAATTAATTCGAATAAGAGAGAATAGTTATTTGTTATGCAAGCCTGTAAAGTTGAGATTTACCCGCGAGTTAGCTCTTTTGAAACCTGAGCAAGCGAAGGACTCTAAGATTGAACCACGAGCGTAGCGAATGGTTCAAAGGTAGAATCCTAAGTGTAGCGAGGGTTTCAAAGGTACAAGACGCTAAAAACTTTACTGCCGAGCGAAACACACAATTGTTCACCGCACTACAGCGAGGAAAATTTTTAGATTGGTTTATTTAAATAAAAAATTAAAAGTGAATTTGTTATGTTGAATGTATTTTTTTTTAATTGGAATTTTATAAATTTAAATTGACTAAGAATAGGTAGATTTTTTTTTACTTTGACAGTTATTTTTCGGGTGCGGTTCGAAATCCATATGAATGGTATAATATCTCACCCACCATAGATTTATTATTCTTATACATAACAAATATTATATTCGAAATATTATTTATTCTTGTTGTTTTTATGACTTACTAGAAACTAAAATAATTAAATGAAACCATAATTGAATATTATAGTATTAATTTAAATAAGAAAAAAATATAACTTACAAAGACTATAATGACGATTCGGAATGTACCATGTGTGTTTTTCTTTGAATAATTTTTAATTTTTAAACGCTTTTCATTTTTAACGCAGTTAAATTGAATAATAAACCAACCTTTCCGAGCGTATGGGGTGTAAATCATTTTCACATAAAAGAGGTGACTGAACTTTAAAGAATTATGGGTAATTACTTCATCTTTGAAAATAATCGAAGTTAATACATATATTGTCAACATAATGTCGCTTAATAATTAATTTAAGAATCAAAATAAAAAAAAGGATAACGTACTCATGATAATTTAAGATCTTCTTAAAGTAACCATATGACATGGAAGCAAATATCTACGTAATTTTTTATCATTTTGCATATAAAATTGTAATTTCATGTATTGCCTTTCAAATTTCATCTCAATAAAATGATGGGTCGTAAAGTGTGGGAGGCGTTTATCGTATCTCAACAGCCCGTCAAACAGCTGTCAATGATTATAAAACCATTTTTTATCCACACAATGGTCACATTCACGTAAGTATTAGTTGCAATTTTATTTATAGGTGTCATTGACATTTATTCAAGATGAATTTGGAACGTCCCTACCCAATTTATTCCGCAAAACAATGAGAAATCATACCGATAGCGAAAATAATAATAATTATTATTATTATTAATAATTATTATTAATAATTATTATTATTATTATTTTCGCTTATTATTATTTTTATTATTATTATTTATTTATTTTCTTCACACAATGTATGGTACAGACAAGACAAAATTAAAGAAAATAACAGAAATACATTGTGGGAAGCTGGCATCCATGCTAGTTAAGACCTGTTACGGACTGCCAGGCTCCCCACCCGTTTACATTTACATTAACCGTTTGACATTTGCAAAATGATAAACAGAATTCAAGTAAGTACTTAACCAATACCTATTTCTAAGATTTTTATGTGTTATTTACATAATGGATATGTGTTAGCGTGTACGTGAAGATTCGTATTAGAGTGTTTGTATAGTATGTGTGTAGTGAATTTATGTGTAATGTGGGTGTGTGAGTTTTGATGTGAAAGTTTATGCATAGCCTGTGGGATCACTTGTTAAACATAGTCAGCAAACTATGTTTAACAATTTTTCAGTTGCATCCTAATCCAAACACAGGAGGAGGATGCGGAGGATCCAAACACGGATATAAGAATGACCCCATAAAGCCAACAATCTCTAGGTAAAACGACTTTTGCAAACATGTACGGGGCAAACTATATGTTTACAACGACGATCTTCAAATTTCTTTGGGCCATAGGTAAGACAAGTGTGATTTCTTATTACTGTGGTGATCTTACTGATAAATAACTGAAGCATAGTGAGGAGCTTCCAATCTTTGTATAAATCCGCGGTGGAATATAGACATGGTAAGCCAATGACTAAACTTGAGGACTGCCCTTTGAACTCATTCCAGCTTTAACAATGACGATTTCATTGTGCCTCCCCAGACCGTAAGACGGGGTATTAAAATTTATTGACAGAGGTCATAGTATATAGATGTTAGAGTTTTTCTATTTGTTACTTTTCTAAGGGTTCTGAATATGAATATAAGTTTTCGGACTCTGTCCTTCATTACATCTACTGACTACGAGGGGTACCAGACCTGTTTACTTCCATTCGAATAGGAAGACAGTTTCGTCCCTATTCGGCTAATGTGGTCGAATCTCGCCTTTAGTAAGACCCTCTTGCATAACTTGGCGGCCGATTTTTAGGCTCTCTTCTTCTTCGAATTCTCTGTGCACGGACCTTGCGATCGCGGATTTGCACCCAGGCTTAGTAAGCAGATTGATTTTAAGCCTCAGCACGAGCACAGGCCGCATTATACCAAGGTCGGGACTTGTAACCGGGCGGGATGTCGGAGAATGGAATAAAATACTCCATTCCCTGCCGAATTACATCCGCGATCGCATTAGCGGTGCAAGAAGGTCGCTCGAAGAGAAGCAAGTTTGCCGCCAGGATAAGAAGCAAAGAAAAAACGCATCTCGTCCCAATCTGCTGACTCGTAACGCCATACCCGCCTCATGCCCTTAGGGCTATCATCTGGAGGAGAGCAGATTGATACGGATTTCACTACACAGTGGACGATCCTAGTAGAGCTGAGACCGATACGGAATGTTTGTGTGGATCAGTTGTCAGCAGTATGTCAAGACAATTGAGTGTGTGGCCAGCAATATCTGGAATTCGCGTCGCTTGATCCACCAGCTGGGTAAGATTTAGCGCTAGGACAAATCGTCGCGCTTCTCTCCTAGCATGGTTAGTTTTCTGGTATGGGAACAGTCACTCTTTGTGGTGAGCGTTGAAGTCCCCCAGAAAAACAAATTGCGCCGCTAGATATCGCTGAGTTACCAAGTCTGCCGTCTGTATGAGGTAATCCATGAGCCGAGTCGTCTCCTAGTCACCGCTGTTCGATCGGTAGACACAGACGTAGAGCATCTTCTCTGCCCCTGTGTCCACCAGAAGCCAGATAACGGAAAACCCGGATTTTTCATAGCATCGGAGACGCCTATAGCATATGTCATTGCGGACGAACACACAGACCCCTGCACACATCTTAAACTTATGCTCAAGTGTGTAAGCAGGGTAGTTGAGGTACGCCTCATCCGACGGGTTTGCTATCTGAGTGTCCGTCAAGAAGAATAGGTGCGGCTTCTCGGTCTTCAGATGGTGATGGACCGGATGCAGATTTTAGTCCTGTCCTCTAATGTTCGCAAGGTGCACTTTAAATGGGAGGAAGTGCAGCCGTTGTTTAAAATTCTTCCTATTCCTTCTTATCATGATGGTGAATATTGGGGGTAGAATTTTTAGTCGAGACGCTACTTAGTCGACCAATGAAAGTTTTCCTGGGCTAAGCAGGTACAGCATAGCCAAGATACCAAGACCGGTCCAAAGCTGCGCAACTGACTTATTACTAACCCCCATTAGCACTGGTAGTCCTAACTTGGCGGTGGATTTCGGCAGGATCCTGGAAGGCTAACCGTTAGCCGTCGCTAGCCAGGTGGCCCCTTGCGGAGCCTACCACCGCCGCTGGGATCATCAGCCGTCACCAAGGGCGGAGTTAGTCCATGATGCCGTTGCCCGGGGTAGACCGCTAGGAGGCAGATCCCAACCACCCCAGACATTCATAACACGTCTTTTATTCATAATACGCTCTAATATTTTGGATAAAGTAAGTAAGATCGATATAGGTCTATAGTTGTTGATGCAAGCTTTGTCCTCAGACTAGTATATCAACTGTACGTGTACAATTTTGAAAGCTTGCGGGAATATACCTGTACTAATGGCCAGATTACAAATATAGCTAAGAGATGGAACAAATACCTTTTTAAACATTTAATAAAAATTACAAGATATACCATCAGGCCCCTCCATGTTTCTACTCTTTTTATTTCATAATAATTGGTGGCCATCATTATATAATTCATAATAATGTTGGCCACCTCTCTATCATGCGTAGGCAAAAAAACCATTGTGCTATGTGGAACATTCGTTGAAATCGGGATTGTTTGTTCATTGTTTTTCAAGATTTTCTCACGTAACGTTCCTCTAACATTTGCAAAGAAACGATTAATCGCATTTAACGACTGTAAAGGTTCAGATGTAGACAACAACTCACTGGACACATGTTAATTTGCTTTTTTGAATGTTATATCCTTGATAATTAGTCACAGCCTTTTACTATTTCCAGTTGCATTATTTATTTCTTCTGACTCATGTTCCATTTTTAATCGTGTCAATAAACTGTTACAAAAGTTATGATATCATTTGTAAGAAATTAACAATATTTCATCGTTAGAGCTACATTTAACTTTTTTATGCAAATGGTATGCTTCATACACCTAAGCAATCCTGTGATCCATAGTTTATATATTCTTTTTCGTTTAGAGACCTTGATACATGTGGTATTGTCTGATATTATGTAGGTATTTAATAATAGTTATAAAATTATTTGTAGCAGAGTTCACATCAGATAAATTATAAAATGGATGGAGACTCTCGTTATTTGTTTTTTCTTGAAGATATGGTTTGAATTTTTTATTTTGTGACTAAGTTTTTACTGCAGATAACTTTGTGGTAGGTTATTGAAGTGTGAGGTACGAAACACCGGGCCGGTAATTTAGTCTTCAATAAGACAGGAATCAATACATGAGCTCCCATGTGTAGGAAGAGAGTGAGCTGCCAATAGTCCGTAAAAGGGTAATATAATATAATATTTTAATATGATGAAGCATACGGATCAGTGGTACCTACAATCGTGTGGATATTTATATCACCCGTCAAAATAATGTTTATGAATGATGCTCAACTTGAAAGCAACGTGTTTAAAGACTCAAGGAAAGAGTCAACATATCTATGACTAGGTGGGCGATAAACTGCAATTATAATTGTGTCTGTATTTACTTTCAATAATAGGCAATTAAAATCTACAAAGTGATGTTCTTCCACTTTTAGTACTAAATTCTTTCTAACTGAGACCACAACACCCTCATTTTAAGTTCTATTTTCGATGGTAGAAAAGGAGTAGTACACATCTAACACAGGGATTGTTGCATTTTTAAACAGCCAACAGTCAGTGAGCACAAAATAATCCCATTCACTGTTTAGTCTCAACAATAGACTAACAAAATTGTCAAAATTGCATCTTATCCTTTAAGCTTTAAGGAAGTTGTGGAAGTAAACATTAGATTTTGACATTGTTCAACATCACACAACGAAGACTCTGCGACCGTCACTAAATCTAGGGTGTTGTTAAGAAAAAATATTTGGTTGAATTTATTTTTGTAAAACAATGAAAGTCACACAATCGGTAAACAGAAAATAATACAATGGACCAAAACTAACAGTTATATATTCACGAAGAGAGATCCAGTCAGTGAATTTCCCATTAGAGCACTTTTCAAAGACAAAGGATATAAAATATACATACTTGGCAGTGAATTTTCTTACACACAGCTGTTAAGCAATCCTTTGCGTAAGTTAAGTGTTGTGATGTGAAGAGACTTTATTTGTGTACGAAGATGTGAGTAGTTTTTATTAAGCTCAATACCAATAACATATTCAAATAGGTTGGTAATTTCACGGTTGAATAAATCTTAATACTAAAGTAATACAGTAATTCTAACATAACGATACTGTAATATGGATTCAATAGGTCGTAAATTATTTCTTTAACAATCCCTAGTCACATTTTGACCTTTAGAGCAGACATGCAGGTTGCTTTAGTATCTATACGGATTCGCATGGACCCGTCATCCTTGCGAAGGAATACTTGTCCATGGGAACTCCAGCAATACTTGAAATGGAAATTAGCAGCAAATTCTCTTCCCTGGACGAATAACCTTCTATTTTTTGCTGTGAGATTATCAGAAACATAAATAGGTGAATTTGGACCGTCGTATTTTAAAGGGGTAGAATTTAATTTATACTCTTTACCCTTGTTTTTATTTAAAGCAGTTACAGCTTTTAGTAGCTCTTCTTTTAGTAATGTAGAGCTTAACTCTGAAATAATTGATTTTTTACTGGCCCTGGGGTTCGTGCGACAGACGTTTACCAGAGGTCACCAATTTATCCGGAAATTTAATTCTTTTTAAACTTTAAAAGGGTTGTATTTAGTTTTTTAAAGTTATACTGCTTTTAGCGCATTGAGAGTGAATTTTTTCATGTAAAAGAAGTTGCACACATAGAATGCAACGAAACAGCGACACTATGAAATTAGCTGTTAAAGTAAATTGGCTAATTGCAAGTTATATCATTTAAAAATTAAATAAAAAGGTATAACTTCCGCCGCGCGTACATAAGTACACACACGCTTTTTTTAATCTTAAGATCTAATCCAACAAAATATTGAAATCGCAATAGAAGCTCTAAATAATATAGGTAAAGTCCTTACTTAATTATTTGTAGTTATAGAGCCAGAATTTTCCTAAATGGTGTGAAAATTAGCACATTGGCAAATACTGAAACTACCGAACTACAGAGCTACCCAACAACTGAACTACCGAGACACTTTTCTTTTAATTATACACTCGGCGTCAAAAAAATCGCACCTCTAAGAAAATCACGTTCAAATGGCATTAACTCTGGATATGCACATGCAGTCGTATTAATTATAATTTTATTTAAAAGGTTACTTAATTAACTTAATAAAAAAACATTATTTTTCATTATCAAATAAAACCTAAAGCAACAAATAAAGGGTCACAAAAATTCTAAGGAAATTTTGCTGCTCGGGAGAGTCGCGAGTTGCGCTAACTTTGTGGGTATAAAGAGGTCAACACGGGTTCAATGTGGGTCATTCGCTATTAAACCGTTGAAGGGGACACACGCACTGATTTTACTGAAGAAAGAACATCTGGAAAATGGACACTACAGCTGATGAGGCCGCTCAAGTGGTTGCACTACTGCAAGCAGGGGTGCGGCAGTGTGATGTCGCCCGGCAACTGAATCTGAGCCGTTTTTCGGTTCGTAGAGTCTACCAGCGCTTTTTAGAGACCGGTGGCTATATCCGGCGACATGGGTCCGGTAGACGTCGCTGCACTTCGGAAAGAGACGACCGGTTCGTTGTGTCGTACTCTTTGAGAAATCGCTTCTCAAACGCTGTTCAGCTGCAACAGGAGCTCCAGGCAGTTCGCAGACGCACCGTGAGTGTATCCACGGTTAGAAGAAGACTGAAGGAGAAGAACATAGCAGCCCGCAGAGCTGCTACAGGTCCAAAATTGACTGCAGCGCACCGACGAGCCCGCTTGCAGTTTGCTCGCGACCACGTCGATTGGACCATTGAGCAGTGGGGAGCTGTTCTCTTCTCAGACGAGACACGAGTGTGTCTTTTCTGCAACGACCGACGAAGAAGAGTATACCGGAGGCAGGGTGAACGTTTCGCTCAAGCCTGCATCCAGGAGACGGTGGAATATGGAGGCGGATCCTGCATGTTCTGGGGCGGTATGTCGGCTGCCGGCAAAACCGACCTGGTCTGCGTCTCCCGGACCGGAGGTGCTCGCGGACAAGGGTCGCTGACTGCGCGCCGCTATATCACAGAGATCCTGGATGTGCATGTGGTCCCTTTTGCCGAATCTTTTGGCGAGGGGTTCACATTAATGCACGACAACGCTCGCGCACACACTGCAGCCATCGTGAACGACTTCCTGCGGAGGTCCCAAATTCCTGTGATGCAGTGGCCAGCGAGAAGTCCTGATCTGAATCCGATAGAGCACCTCTGGGACCATCTTAAACGTAAGGTTCGATCTCGGGATCCGGCTCCTTCGACTCTAGAGGAACTCCAAACCGCGGTGATTGAAGAATGGGGTCTTATCCCTCAAGAAGAGCTCCTGAAGTTGGTGAGGTCTATGAGGGACCGTATGGAAGCCGTCATCAGGGCAAGGGGGGGTAACACTAGATTTTGAGTTAATTTTAAGACACTTTTTGTACATTTTTTTTGTAAATTATCGATTATTAATTAGGACTTAATTAAGATTTTTTATTATTTTTCAAATTTTTATGCTTTTTGTATAATTTTAATTAAAAAAAAGATTGCACTTAATTGTTGTTTGATGCTCCTTTTTGTTACCTTTCTAATGATACCTAACACTATCCTCTATATAAGGTTTAGGAATTTTTGAATAAGATTTTTATAAGGTGCGATTTTTTTGACGCCGAGTTTAGGTTGCCATTTCGTCCAGAAACAATAAAAAGAGGCTAACCTGACATCCCAAATTTATAGCTTTGCGTAAAACTGTATTATTACTGATTAATATATAATTTCATGTAGCATCCTGTTAACTACTTTTACATTGAGTGACCCTAAAAAAGTAACTAGGTATGAGTATAGTACATGACTTACTTAGAATAGAATTTTGATTATATAAGGTAGTTTAAAAAAAAAATTAGAAAACTTAATACCCCAAGATTTCATCGTTGAGAAAACTATTTCAATGCCTAAAATAAATTTATATTAGCCACCACTGACCTCTATCTTACTGGATCGATGGATTTATTTATATGGAGGTGGGTCCCCAATTTGGCCAGTTTTTCTCGGAAGGACCTGTGGTGTTCTCTATTACTGTCAGGGTATCCATAAAATGAAAGCAGTCAGTAGTTTCACCAAGCAGCACACGCACGTCCGCACCGGCCGACGGTCGAGAGAGCAATGCCCCACTACCGCTGTAGGCCGTGCGTACGTGTCGCTTGCACTTTATTAATACGTCACACCTCTTCCTTTTCAATTGATTCGAATAATTTGAAACAATGAAAAATAATTAAAATACATTTATGTAATTAATATTCTGAAATAGTATATCTTGAATTGTTATTTAACTAAGAATTATTTTTTTTGAAATTATGTTTTATTACTTGCAGCCAAATACTCTAATCTTACGTGTCCTCTATTTTCTTTGAATACGCCACTCTCCTTTTACCCTTTTTTTTAGGTGTATCAGTTTTTTTAATATTAATTTATTTAGTTTTCGACGAATCATCAGCTTACAATATTGTTTAATTACAAGCTATATAACTTAAAAAGCTAACAAAGGATTCACACGGAAAAATTGGTCTAGGTATTACTAAAGTGAGCTTACTCAGTGTGTAACCCTAGAAACCCTTTTGTAGTATTTGAATGCTAACTACCCTATTAAGATAAATTATTGTAAATGATAAAATGTAGTTTTATTCGGCTATCTCCTAATTAGGGAGTCACAAATTAATAAAACAATATATATAATTATATATTTATAGCATCATGCAGTGCATATGCAGGAGATGACAATTTTGTTTTATTTAAGTTTCTCTCTAAGTTATCTTCAATTAACCAATTAAGGGTTTGATTCAATATATTGTTACGTCATCAACGAACAAAATACACGGTTCATTCATAACCTTCGGCAGGTCTATTATGTAAACTAAAAACAAGAGAGTCTTAGGCACTCCCTTGTGATGTTGAGGCATTATAATTTTTAATATCAAATCGAACTCTATAAACTTTTCTACTCATATGATTATAATATTCGATTAGAACATATTGCTGTCTATCTTTTAAATAAGAGATAAACCATTTGTGAGCTGTATTTGGGATACAACCAGTTTATAAATTTTTTATAAACATATTCGAATAGCATATTTTAATGTCCAATTACTTATTATCTTTTGAATGTATTTGAGAAAAGCTAATAAAGTTGACTGACTGTAATTATTTAGGTCACTTTTTTGGTTATTCTCATGTAATGGCAATCACTGTTGTTTTTTAATGAGTTAGGATAAACTTCTACTTGCAAAGATAATTGCCAGTGAAGGAGAAGGTAAGTTCGACCGCACATTCACAATCAAATGTGAGCGTAGTTCATCAAAACCGTCACTTCTATATTTTTATTTAGTTATTAAATTCTCACTACGATTACATTGTACACTACTGAGTCTACTACCAATTCGGAAATTGGGAGGCCCTTCCGAGAAGAACTGGCGGAAGAAACTCGGGCAGGGGGACCGACCTCCATCTTACTGTTATTATTTGCAAAGACAGCTAACTACATCATCAGGTCTTGCAATGTGTGTTTTTGTAGGTATTCATTTATTAATTATTGGATCCCAAGCAGGTGGAACGCTCCTACCATCGTCTCTATTGAAATTTGGATGTTTCCTGATTTCAAAAGCCTCGCGTAGTGTCCTAGGAACAAGTCTTTGTTCTCTAGCGAGAATTTCAGGTTTATCGATCCGAATGTAGTAGTTTGGCCCCTCAAAAGCATGCTCACACTCACACACTGCAGACCTAATATCGCGCCTATGTTTTATGTCAGCTACGTGTTCTATAATGCGCGTCCTTATACTTCTCTTTGGTTGTCCGAAGTATGGGAGAACACAGTCACAATCGATTTTGTAGACACCTGCTGCCTGGAGGGGTATATTGCATTTGACCGGTCGTAAGAATTGGCTAATCTTCCTGGCTGGTTTAAAGTAAGTATTAATGGAAACCCGCTTCAGAATGTTCCCAATCTTGTCAGTGATCCCCTTCATGTAGGGAAGGACAGCAGGTTGACGTTCTACTGTGGCTGGTTGGTGCGGCTTCTGTGTCGTAGTTTTGGTACTCGCAACTTTTTATCTTGTAGTACTCGCTTGTCATGCTGAAGCTCAGCAGTCAGATATTGTTAGGCACAGATGCCGTGAGTTCTCTGAAACAAAGATTTCCCAACGGTAGCCAACTGTATAGGATGGTGGTGAGAGTCACCATTTAAATATCTATCGGTATGAGTTGCCTTTCTATACACTGTATGACTAAGGGTTTGATTTAGATTGCTGCTGATTTGAACACTTAGGAAGGCTATTTTATTGTCTGTCATTCATTCCATAGTGACATCAATGCAATCTTGTACAGGTAAGCTTGTGAATAGAGATTGAACATCGAAGCTAACCATAGTTTCATCATCAGTGAGATGTAGGTGTTGTATTTCACTAACAAAATGGTAGGTATGGTGCCTTACTTTGTTTCGATAACAGAAACTCGTCAAGCTTATTGCTTACTATTTTATAAACATCAAAAGTAGCTGTTACTCATTATCATCCCATAAAGTGAAGAGTAGCTCTTTTCTTGACTGTTGTCTACCCCCGTTGTCAAAAGATATATTCCCAGGGTCGTCATCCATTTGTCCCAGCGTAACCCCAGTGACATCGAATTGTCATCGCATTGCAATGGTTCTACGATGGCAGGCTGAACATTTTAGGCGACCCAGAACAATGTCTGTACGCCTTTATTTTGCGCCCTTGGCGCCATTGGTGAATATGGTGTGTCACATTTATACCTATGCATTATAACAAATTTAACGGTAACACGCCCAAGTTTCTTTTTAACATGTTATCAGCAGTCTGTACTTGTAACTTGACTTCTATGCATACTGGTATTCTATTATTTATTGTTTGGTTTTGTGTTTCACAACAAGAGACCTATTTTACTATAATAGATGTCATCTAACACCAATAACTCTTTTTCCTTCTTGTACCTACTTCTTATAAATTCCAAAATTTTTTGTAATTTCTACATTACATTAACATATTTTTGAAGTCACATAAAAACAATATTTGGTAAAAGTTGCCTTTATTTTATATGTGTTTTCCTACTGGAAATTATTTTATTAATAATAATGTCTGATGCTAATAAATAAAATGTATTGGTATTTTTGTTGATTTATTTTCTTTTATAGACTTGTGTAACTCAGTTATATCCTGGAGCTATATGCCACTCCGGATATATATCTAATCATTTCGTTCAAAATTCTTAGCATATCCAGTACCCAATCCAATCACATGGGTCAATTCCAAATCATTTGGTCAAATACCGTATGGCTAACTACATAACAGATATCGAAAGCGCAAGCGTCGATCGAAAGACTTAGAGCGCCGAAAACGCTTTGTGTTTTCTGTGTTTTCCGATGAACGGTAAAATTCTTAAAACGCGATACTGCTGATTTTGCGTTCGCTCTGACTGAGGTGGCAAGCGTCATTATAAGCGAAACAAGCGCTGCATAAAGTTTTGTTTCTATTAAACGGTAGCAAATTTGAAGCCCTTCATGTGCTCTTATTTTGCGAAATCTTATAAGTCCGGATTTAATAAACAGATGCGGATATTGATAATAGTTATTTATTATACAAGAGTGGAAAGTTCCTTTTTAACCGCGTGCTCGATTTGGATGACCGAGCAAGCGAAGGATTCTAAAGTTGAATCACGAGCGCAGCGAGTGATTCTAAATTAGAATCCTGAGCGTCAGCGAGGGAAACAAACGAGCACAAGGTGAAAAATCTTTCCACTCGAGTGCAATACGTAACTTTTCATCCCACCTCAGCGAGGAAATGACAAAATGAAAAAGAAAACAATTTATAATGACAAAATATTTTTATTTCAATTAAAACACATTAAGATAATCTATAAATTGAAGAAAATAATAAGAAGTAGAAAATAATTAGGAAATATTAAATGTAACGTTGCTACAGTTACTTATGTTAAGTTTAATATTTTTGTTAGGTAATGTTATGTTGGTGTTTGTGAATTGTGCGCTGTTTTGTGGTAAACTATCAGTAATTTTAAATAGTTGTGCCGATTCATTGGATTCTATTGGCGTAAATGTTGGCGAGAGAGGGCTATTGTTTCCAATCTTATGGGGGCTCATTTTAGATGTAGAAGGGCGAGACCAAGAATCTGACAGAGGTTCTTTCAGCGTTATGGCCTCCACGATACTATTACAAATTTTTGATTTACTTTGGATTGAATCCTCTATGTATCCCTCTACAACCGAATTAGACTTCCAGCCTCCATGGCGCTTAAGCGATAGAAGATCAGCCCCTGATTCGGCCAAAAGTGTGGCTGAGGTTCTTCTAAAACAGTGACCGGTGTATAACGGGGGTTCTAAAAGTCCGAGAAAAGTTGCTATTTCTCGTGGAATACTGCCAATTTTATTCTGACCCATAGGTTGTCGGATACACTTTCCGTTGCGATATTGTAGAAAAAATCGTTCAATTGGGGTGTTAGAAGGACGTAAAGCTTGATATTTCTGAACAATGTTTACATATTCCTTGCGAATAACGAAGTTGCGGTCTTTTTTTGTCTTGGTATTTAGTACATTAATTAATAGCAATTCATCAGAATTATGAGAATATTTTGATACGTTATTGACATTAAGTAGTGTAAGTTCATTTGTTCGACATGCTCCGGTTATACCAATAATAAGAACAACCTGTAACAAAAGAAGTATTTATAATCGTAAATAAATTAATCAAATTAAAAATATTGTAAGTACTATGTACAATTTTATCAACAACAAAAAATTACACGTATTGACTTACTTTTGCCGCTAAATATACGGAATCAGGTGCTTTATTAATAAACTTTGCAATTTCAGATGCTGTGAAAACCTTCGATTTTTTTGGCTTATAACCAGATGAGGCTCTTTTTAAAAATGCCACTAATTTATGATAGGTGTCGATATGAACGTCTTTCTTCATCTTAATTGTTAATTTTAGCATTGAATACGTACTCCATAGCGTGCTTGCTTTCTTGGTCTCAGATAATTCTATAAAATATGCCAGCAAAACGTTTTCGGAGAAAGTTTTTGCTCCTTTAGCTAGTCGCCACATGTTAAATATATCGTACTGTTTCAAATACTTCTCTCGTGATTGCTGAGGGAGAAGGCTCATTTGCGCATTATTAACTGTTTCAGTTAACTCAGTTGGCGTTAGATAAACTTCATCGTCGCTAATGTCACTCATTTTAGTTGATTTTTTTGTACAGTTTTTAGGTTATGTTAATTATATTAAGCAATAAAACGTGAAAAACTAGAATGGCGCGAAGCACGCAAATAAAACAAAGAAACCAAGAAGGTTCCAAATTTAAATTTTTTCACAATTTAAAAAGTTCTTATCATAAATTTGGCACCATAGAGGTTACATTAAATAGGTTTAATGACGTTTTGAATTTACAATTATATTGAGTACTCATTATATGTGATGTTCTAAATTCAAATCTACTTTGCCGCTCAAGCGAATAAAATAGAATTTTCCAGCCAGATTTCGAAGCGCAAAATTACACTTTCCGAGGTGGTGGGATGAAAATATATATAATAACACCTTAGTTGGATATATGGTATGATTTGATATGGTTTCAAAGAATTAAACTACTAGTCCGGATATATTTATGGATATGGATAATCACTGGATCTATATCTTTTTTAGGAAGAATATAGGATAACTCCGATCTATTTCCGGAGTCACCTTACGCATGTGCATGTGCAGTCAGTTACGCATGTGCAATTCGATAACTTTTAACTTGTATACGATATTTTTTTACATATATGACGGCGAGGCCTCACGCCGGTCATCAGAATGCTCTTTATTATCCAAAAAGAGTTGCAGCGATCTTCAAAATAATAACGTGTATGGATGTAGGATAGACTTCTTTATTATTTAAAACCACTTGCAATCAAAAATCGCAAATGATGCACGAGATTTCAATGGATGAAAAACGTGGTGATCCCCGAGACGGCGTGACAACCTCCCTGCGTGGCGTTCCAACGAAAAGTAACGTTCTCGCTCGGTATAAGCTATGAAGTAAAAGTTATACCCTTATAGCGTGCTAACGGTCACTATAAACTAACCGTTTCACGCTTATTGCATGCTAACTAAACGTTTACACTTATAGCACGCTGACAGTCTGCTTCTCAAGTCATCTCAGAAACGTTTAGTGTTGCCAACTTGCAACGCCTCTTTAAGGTCACGCCATCTAGGATTTCACTCAGGTACTAACCTGACGTTTTCCATTTGATAAAATCGTACCTTGTAAACAAATCCTTACTGACAAACATTTTTTTAAGCTTAACCTCTACAGTTTAATTTAATCTAATTGAAATAATCGAATGCTTCAACATACATATATAATATTACTAACCTAACCTTT
Source organism: Calamotropha paludella (assembly GCA_927399485.1). NCBI lineage: Eukaryota > Metazoa > Arthropoda > Insecta > Lepidoptera > Crambidae > Calamotropha > Calamotropha paludella. The sequence goes on along the minus strand of OV656813.1, from coordinate 13,818,248 downwards.
TATCCAATGAATATCAAATTCAGAAATAACATTACGTATAATTCCGAAAATATTATTTGTTTATTTCAGTGATAAGTGTAAAATACTAATGTCTTTTAATATCACTATAAAAGATGAGATAGTTATCGTAGGTAATTATATGTTTGAATGTCTTTACAACGATTTAATTCTAAATCGATGCCCCTAAGCAAAGTCACACCTTTGTGCACCTTGTTACCATTGTCGCACCTTGGCAAAATCACACCTTTGTGCACCTTGGCACTATTGTTGCACCCTGGCAATATATTCTTGTACCCCTTGGTACATGTCTTTTCAAATTAATGTATTGTAGTATATCCACTTGTCTGTATAACCTTTATATAAGTTTTGACGTAATAACCATTGAAATTCAAATCGTTGTTTCAGGAATATAAAAAAACTACTTAAAAATCTATTTTTTTTTGTTGTATCATAGTATGTTTATTTAACCCGTATAATGCAATGTAATATTTAACCCGTACAGGGTTACTATTAACTAAATTAAAATCTCGATCGATTTAAATCGTAAGTAAGATTAGGTTTGGTGTGGGTAGGTAGCACAAGCCAGAATTATTAAAAGCAAGAACAAGACATTCATTACTAGAATAACATGGCAGAAATAACCGTGAAGGTAATAATAATCTCAACACATACATTATTCAATCGAGTGCTTATTACAAGGTTATAAAGATTTTCTTTATAGCAAAATAGGATGAATTCATATATTTTCTTTTCTTAAAATAAAATAGTTATCAATAATAACACAAGTTCTTTAGAATTGCAATTAACACTGCCGTTATTCAAGTTGATATTTACATTGCTATAGTCAATGATTTTTCAACTCTTCTTAGAATCAAGTGGATAAACTATTTAACATTTTTTTTTTCTCAATACTATGAGACAGCCTTTTTTGCAGATGGGTTCGTTATCTCCCTCCTTTAATTTGATTTTCACGAGCTAATTTTTCTATACACCACTTACTTGGAGGCTCGTCGCCACGTGTGGTGTTCTCTATTACTGTCAGGGTATCCATAAAATGAAAGCAGTCAGTAGTTTCACCAAGCAGCACACGCACGTCCGCACCGGCGGACGGTCGAGAGAGCAATGCCCCACTACCGCTGTAGGCCGTGCGTACGGGCGTGTGTCGCTTGCACTTTATTAATACGTCACAGGACCTGTAATATCCGCACTGGGGGTAGACTTTCTAGTTTACAGTAATCTTAGGAACGTATGACTCGACGACCGTTTGGTGCAACGGTATCAAACCTGCCTTTCGCACCGGTGCTCCTGGATTCACCCCCGGAAGAGACAAAGGTTTGTGTGATGAATACGAACAGTTGTACCTGCATCATAGGTATTTTCATATATATCTATAAATATTACATATATATTTATCACATATGCATATCATATAGGCTAATAGGTGTAAACGTATGAAATAATAACATTATTATAATAACTAAATAAAATGCAAAGAAAGGTTTTATTTATATCAATTTAGTAATTATGGAAGTACCTGATTAAAATATTGAAAGGTAGTATACATATATGGCAACCGTTACCTTAGTCATCCTATGATCACAATTCTTGTAAAAGAGTCGAAACGTCAGAATTAAATGAATAAAAAAAACAAGAATAAACGCGTCGTGAACCCGGTAAAACAATAACCATAACCGGGTAGACTTAAGAAAAAATTTAAATCTTTCACGCTCAAACCAAACCTCTTAAGAATTTCACTGATTTTAAGCCGAAATACGCTGTATCTGCTGTTAGCTGCTGAGGAGTTGAGTATCTTGTAAACTACTTTATGCTGCAGGTTTAGGACAAGGTAACCATGGCACGGAAATGCCACTGGATCCGTGGAAGTTAGTGAGATTCCATCATTAACTAGGAAATAGACAAACATATTCAAAGGCCTAAAATGAGCTTAAACATTATTTATCGGCCGCTGCTATGTTGCTGCGGGATACGCCGCAGAATACATTTTACCTTGTCATGGAACAGGAATACCACCGGATCTGTGAAAGTTGATGAGGTTCCAACGTCACTAGGAAATGAACTAATCTTTAAAGGGCTAAACATCATCATCGCATCGACAGTTTACCTCACAGAACGTGATCGCGTTCGCTATTCTAGACGTCGCCGGTTCTTCTCGTTAAGTGTTCTGCATATTGTCACTTCAGCTGAGCAATCTTTCAAGTAAAGAGGTTTTCTTCCCACTATAGTTCTCTTACGGATCTCCATATTTCTGATTTCATGACACATAAGTAAAGCTGAGCATTGGTCTCTAATTACTCGTTGGGTGACTTCAAGCCTCCTTATGAGACCAATAGTTTGTCTCATAAGGAGGCTCTCACACATTTGTCGAAGTCGTGTCTCTTTAAATGTATGAGTCAATAAATCTTTATTCAATTTATCGAATTTGTAAACTCGCACCAAGGCTTCTGATCACATGATAGAAACAACTCGTCAGACACGCAATATTCGGTGTGGAATTGCTTACTAGAGCACTGTGTCGCCTAAAGCACGTTTCCTCAAATAACATAATTATTCTTCAATATCTTGATAGATTTGACTTGAAATAAAAATCTATGTTTAGGTTCATATTAATCAGGTAAGGTTAGTATTATAGATACATTAACGAGATTTACTTCTTTTACAAGGCTTATAAGTTTTTCGAAAATAGAAACAATGCGATAAACTGGTAAACCTCAAATACTTGGACTCATAGTATTCGGAATAGTCAAATTCTCGAATTGCCTCACCTAGAATATGGCAGAGTTTTGCCATAATATCCACGCTTAGCATGCTGTTGGATAACTCAATCAAATAATAATTCAGAAATATGATGCTCTCCATTTTGTGATCTACATCTGGTCTCGGTGACTTCTGGATGTAATCCAGTTGCCTTTAGGTTACCCTTAAGTGTGATGGGTTCTATTCTACATTATCGGACATCACACGGTAAAAATAAATATTTCCTGAAAGCAAATACAGAAAAAAAGCTCAAATATATATGTAATTCATGTTGAAACCTTAAATAAATATTGATATAACAGTGTACATAAATTTTGCTAAATTGATCCTGGATTCACTTTTATTCAGACATAATTATAATGTATAGCGTAGTGAGAAATGTATGTACCTTTGCTTCCAAATGGGCAAAGTTGTTGGTGCTTAAATTTTCAGTAACGTTGTTCGTTGAGGGAGATTTTCTTATACAATTGAAGGGTGCACAAGTACAAAATGAAATCTTGAGAAAATGAGAAAAATACTGGAATTCAATAGAATGTTAAACTCACTACTTTTTCTTCTTTTTATTTGGTTTATCAAAGATCGTAACAATATTTCTTACATACTAAAATTACAAGTAATTTTAAATCTTAAATTTTACAGATAAACATTGCGTGCACTTAACTGTCAGTATTTACTATTTCAGTTGAAAATAAATAATAACCATCAGTATACAATAACAGAGAGGGTGCCAAAATGTTTACTATAGATAGTCGTACGTCTTGATGCAAGGAATTATATTATATGCCATGTATGCGAATATTTCTCTGTATTGTCTACATTTGATATTGAAAATCTTTGTTACGTTCATGGACAGGGCGGCATGTACAGAGGATATGTTTTGACGCAATCAAAAGGATTAGAGTTGCAAGCATTATACGTTGTAATAATAATAAAGGCATATATTAGGTATAGTCATTAAATTCTCATCTTTATAGTTCAACCATAAAAAAGAATATCAGTAGCGATAACGAAGACATATATTATTATATACTAGGTAGGCGATCTAAAATATAACAGATAGTGAAAGGCTTGATGAACATTTTCTATTATGAATACAAATATTCGTTTGGCCTAGACTCATCATAAGTTTAGACATTATTGACTTCCAAAATTCCTGAATGAATAAAAATAAGATAGAAATTAAAATTATTTCGGATAAAAAACATGTCAAAGTTCTTAATATAGCAAACAAAGCTGCATTGCTTTTTGATTTAAAATATCTAAAACTACACCTCTGTCTTCGAAAGTATTAACTTCAATTTGTTATAAACCTAATAATTAAATTGCAGTTTCTTATTTATCACTTAAGCAATACTCGGAAAATTCGACGAGTAGGTACTTCAAAGTCTCGGTAGTTCGATTGGAAGAGAACTCGCTTAAATAGCCTGTCAGCTGAGACAAGTTTATTTTTTACTAATAATAATGTCTAGATATAGACGGCGAAGTGCTAATAAAACCTAACTTTTAACTTCAACATTTTTCCCAATCTGATTTAAAAACGTTTATTTTCTTGAGAAGTTAAAAATAAGTAAATATGTTATTTTTTTTATTTTTTGCAGCTGCAACTAATAACTACCAAAAAGTTAATTAGTTTGAAGGTTAAGGCACTTCGCCGTTAACGTTATATTTTGTATGTACAGTCGACAGCACAACAAAGTATACAGTTTTGACATTTGGACAATAAAAATTGTATTATAATCCCCAGCTCACTCTTTCCAAATGCTTTCATATGAGAAGACATTAGTTTTCAATAAAAGCAACCAATGGTTTTTGCCATAATAAACGATGTTTACAGAAGAATTGATTGTTAAAAAGTAGAACTTGAATAGTGACTAGACCACGCCTTATTAGTACTACCAATACTCCCTGTATTGGTAGTACCTTCAGTTGCCATGTTTGTCACAATGTCAAGTTTACAATCGTTCGGGTGAAAGTACAGTAATCATAATATCCTTGCAAAGAGGTCCGAAAAACACGTGTTTGCAAAACGATCGCTTGTCATCAACTGCCCACATTGAAAAACTTATACTACGGGAATAAGGTAAGCGTCTACCTTTCGGCATCGTACGCGTCGGACGCATCGCATCAAACGGATAAATTTTTCACAATGAGTCCACATTATCGGCAGCGATCACATATACCGCCGCAACTACCAGCAATCGGATTGCCAACGCCACTTCATTGGGTCGTGCGAAATTTGTCTGTGAAATAATGGAGGAAAGTGAAATAGAACACTTCATCATCGCTTGTGTGTTAGCAGAAGAGTGAGAAAATGCAAAAACATCTAAAAAAAGGAAACATAACACGTTTGAACCAGATGTCATAGGATTAGAATCAAGATAAGGAGTTGTCGCCAGCCTCATCTCTACGCTGTTAACCATTTGAAATAACTGAGCTTTAATCTGAATTTGGTCTTGTAAAAGTCTTTACTATAAGATATAAAATACGTGTTTCAAAAACAACTACGCCTCCGAGCCCTCAGATGGGATTCGAACCCATTAAAATGTTATAACTTATAGAAATATTGCATTGTGAATGTAAAAAATTAAATTAAAAACATAATTATAGCTGGTTCCATCTTAATCGATTGTTTATTATTTGTAAAAATATTACTTTCGATGTTGAAGGTGGGTAGCGTTCAACATTGGTGGAACGATACTAGCTCATAGTAGAAATAGAAATACGTTTGTAAAATTCGACACGTTTGCCAGCGTCTCGGTAGCTCAGCGGTCAGAGCAGTCGTCCGGATAGCGAAAGGTCGTGGGTTCAATAATGCATTACTGTTTTTGCCATATTGATAAAAAACTCAAGTAGAGGATCACTCTGGTTACTGTTTTGTGCCGTTCTTGTTGTTAAGTATTCTTTTAGAACGGTGGCTGTAATTGGTCATTGCGAAGCTTGTGAAGCTGCGAAGCTCGATTTCCTACCGACACTTCGTGTTGAAAGTGGACTTGGTGCATCGCTTAATACATTATTATTTAGACTTGTTGAATCAGACCGTGTTTCAAGCTGTGTTTCGTCATTAGCAATGACATTACTAGGCTATAAGTTTGATCGTCGTTCTTCCTCATCATTTAGGTATGGTGTTAGAAAAGTGTTCTTGTGAGAATTTAGGAGGTTTTATATTCGATGCTGCTTGGCCGCTTTTGCTCTTGGGTAAATTCAAAGCCTGCCTATGGTTGTCTCTGATTCAAGTCTAACGCTCCTTGCATACAGTACCTGTAATAATAAATATTTAATTTATTTTTTTTTGTTTCAGATTCTTAGCCACTAGCAATTCTTTTCGATCACTGTCGTTTTTCTTCAGTATTGGCGAACGTTTTTTCCATGTTGGGAATTTTCCTAACGCAATTGCTGCCATTGATGGAAAACACGTGCTTATTCAAGCACCCCCGCACAGTAGTTCAGAAAACTTTTGCTATAAAAAACACTTTAGTTTGGTACTGTTAGCCCTACTCGATGCAGATAAAAATTCTGCATCGCCGATGAACAGATTCGAGCGATCCGTATGATGCGGTTCGGTAGACGCACTTGTGTGACTTTCTAATACAAAGAATACTACGATACGTTTGATGCGATGCGTACCATGCCGAAAGGTGGACGCTTACTTTTAGTCTCCGAACATAGAAGTGGCTGACAGACACAACAACGCCTCCAGATCACCGCTATTAAGGTGAAGTGAGACTAATTACCTGCTTTTTATGTAAAAGGTCCCATAAAGCAATGCGATTTTTAATTTGGTTAACGTTAACAACAGTCCTATTAATAATCAATTATTGATTTTTACCGAAAACTTCCAACAGACTGTCCCAATGTAAACAAAACGGATTAATGTATTTATAGTCAATAAGATGTTTTCAAACTGAAACTAATCAACAACGAATATAATTAAACTTCTAATACTAATAGTTAACTACACTCACGAGCAAAAATAACTAGTCACTTTCATAGACGACGATATTTCCTAAACAAACCATGATAGAAATTATAACCAGTAATAAGACAACTTTTCTAAGGTGCCAGGAAGGATTGGAACCCAATCCTCTCGCTTTCCCAGCGATTTATTACTCTTCTAATTGAGCTATCGGGACGTACTTCAATAAAAAGAATATAAGAGAAGAAGAATATTCGCCTTTATAGCGAGAGGCGTAAATTTGAGTCCCGCATGACACCTGAATCAAGTTGAATTTTTTCTGAAGTCTAAGCACTATGAAGTCTAAGAAACATTGAGGTGTATTTAATCCCGTTTAAAACGTTTAAGTGTGTGTACTCTTTTGATTCACTTTTTGTTTCATGTAGCTATCTTTATTAGTTTAAAAAATATCGTTTATGTAAGTGACTAGTCATTTTGCTCGTCAGTGTATCTATGAGTGTGCAAATGTATTGAGTATGTATTACTTGATACTCGTGTTTGCTCAATGTGTTATTTGTTCTAAATATAGATGGATCTGATATTTCTGGCGACTTCTTCATGTTTCTGGGAAAGAAAAAATATCTCTTTATCATCATCAGCCTATCTCCCCACTAAAGGAACATCAATGTTTTCTCTGATGGAATTCTTTTCCTTAAGGAGAATATAAAATTGTTTATCTGTTATCCTATCAATGGTCTTTGTAAAATTGTTTAACCTCCCTAATCTCAGGCCGAATGCACTAACAACAGCGCCATCATGCTTCTCCGCCTTATATTTTCTATATGAACTATCTGTGAGGTACAGAAATTAAAAGTGGCGCTTACCCACGCATCCTCGGGTGTATCTTTAACACCTCTGTAGAGAATTTTGGATTATCTAAGCCGTCCCGGCCCCTGTCCACGCTTTTTCCTCGCCTACAACGCTTTACGATGTAGTTTTGGTCATACAAAGCTTCAATATTAAAAGTAGAGCTCTGCAGTTTTTAATGAAGCACATTTCGCCGTAGGCAGTTTTATGTTTAACCGAATCTTACTTGGGTAAGATATTAAAAATAAATATAAATAAATAAATAAATAAATAAATAAATAAATATTTCCTACATTCACACCAATTAGCCTAGCCCAAAGTAAGCACTATAAGGCTTGTGTTATGGATACTAGGGTAACGGATAGACATACATATATGATATATAGATATGTAATATTCATAGAAATATATATAAACAACCATGACTCAGGTACAAATGCTCGTATTCATCATAAAAACATCTGCCCCTACCGGGATTCGAACCCAGGACCGTCGGTGTGAAAGGCAGGATCGCTACCATTCCACCAAACGGTCGTCAAATAAATAATATTCGGTTGTATAATATCATCCATGAGGTTTATCATTGGTGATCATATAGTCTTATCTATTAGAAGTCGTGGCTTAAAGTCACAATGACTGTTTGATTACGTCCATCTTAACAAGTTAACAGAAAATTTTCATTCTTTGCATGAAATCAAATTTGTATGACTTCTTAAATTGTTGTAGTGCTAGATCCTAGAACTACAACAATCTCAGAAGTCTACTCACAATTCCTTTCAGTCAACTTTCATTCGTCATATTCAAAGAATCAGGTCAGGTGCAGTGTAATTGTTCCCGCCACAACTCAGCCGCTATTCAGCTAACTTTTATGCTTAATGGCAGTTACTTCATCACCACTATTGAAAGCTATTTTCATTCGGATTACTTAGACGAGTATAGAACAGAACTCCCGATAGATATTCCACTGCCCCATCTCTCTTAAAATTACCAAACCACATACCCAAACATTTGTATATTACACCTTGCCTAAGAGACGGACTTGGAAGTGAATATTTGCTTTTGACAACATCTTCAACTGTATAAGCACTATTACAGATTTTGCCGAAAGTAATTTATGTATTAAAATATATGTGCTGCTATGTGAATGTTGTCTACCACATGGCTTGTGAACATCTTGCAAGACTGCTTTTATTAACATTACATTTTTAAAATATATTTAACTCGATATATTTAAATATATTTAACCTCCTCTTACGTTCATAAAATTATGTCACCACTGATGAATGTACCTACATCTATAGTACAAATATAGATCGTCCAGACGTATAATTGGAGTGAAAACACACTTTTACTGAAATTCTTGTAGAGGTTGTCTAGAGTGTATTAATGCTATTTCTAAGACTAATTATAATATTTTACGCTTCACAGATTTATTTTCAGACAGGACTATTAAAACTTAAAGACAAAATTTTATAAAGCCTGCTAGGGTTTATCAGGGTTTAGGGTTTATTACAGGCTGTTTCTTTTAAGTGTCAAGACAGTACTAAGTGATAGCTGAGTACCATATCTATCGATTTGACCCCCATGTATGAACCACGATTTTTTGTAGTTCTTGAGTTATAATTATTTTTTATGATTTAACGACGGTTTTTATGATTTAACGGTTTTAATAAAATATATATTTTTTTATGAGTAAATTTTTCTTACTATTTTTTTAATACCTATTGATTGTATTTTTGTGAGAAAAGTGATCTCCTTCCTTAATTTAGAAATAAAATTAGTAAAATAGTAAAAAATTGGGAACAAGCAGGAGAGAATGGAATTTTCATCTTAAAAAATTAATTTAATAAAGATTTTTCGTAGCACCTAAGTTTAAAAACTACGCGACAGCCTAAACTTACATAATAATATAAAAAAGGGTGTATTTTATGGGGCATTTTTCTCTGAAAGTGGTAAATCGGAAATCTTTTAATTTTCATGTTTGAGAATTTGTTATTATCTTAGCATTTTTTTCGTTCAAAATTAAGTCTTCTAGCACACGGCGTGCTGCACGTCTACAAAAACGCGCAGACGACGCGCAGATGACGCGCGTATACGCGCTTCAAGCGAGATGGGAACGCAACCTTGTAACATAAGCACACGGAGCGGAGCGATCGTGAACCGCGCGTCTACTGCATAAATAATAATATAAAATAATATATTGTCATCATTAATTAAAAAAAATACTTATGTTGGATTGGTGTGGACTTGGTTCCGTGTGAGCACCGCTTGATAATAATGGTGGGTAGTTGTAAGGAGGTCGTAAATGCAACAGGGTCCTTCGGGTGCGGTAAGTGGTACCGTGTCGCACAGCATGTGGCTTATAGCTAATCATTTCGCTCACTCAGCCACCAGCGGCAAACTGAGATTACTTTCTCTAGTACACGTTATTGTAGTTACACTGTACTTAAAGGTAATAGGAAAGAAATATTTAATTTGTTTATACTTATTGGAAATGGTCGCGAATTATTTTCTGAGTGACACTATGTAAAAGGTTATTTATTATTTACAATGAAACTTTGTAAATAATAAAAAATTAACGTATACCAAAAGTAAGACTATTATTTTCCACGAAAGAAGAACCAAAGATGCTTATAGGTGTTTAGCGTTTACAATATTCTGAAAGCCAAGAGCCCAAATGGTGCAAAGGATTTTCCCCATGCGAATGGGCCTGTACCTCAGCTGTGGGACGATAATAATAATAAAAGTAATATTTAAAAAATTAAGCTTATAAAGAACCGTTTTTTAACAAAAGCGCTTAATTAATATTAGTAGCCAGTTTCAAAAGATTATAGTTTTTTGTGTACATATGATTTGTTTGTGTGAATTCTTGTTTTCTTTTATGGTTTTATACTTCATATTTAAAAAAAATATTTTGTATATTTGTTTGTATTTTTCTTTTATGATCTTATACTTCATACTTATAAAAATATTGTGCAGGTCTAATGTTAATATCGATCCTTCCATTGAAATTGCCTTGTGTTCAATTACAGCGCTGTGATGTAGAGACTACGTGATATAAACCGACTTCCAAAAACAAACGACATTTTTATTAGAATACGTTTTTATGGGTAACCATTATTATTCAACAATGTATTCGCATCGACATAATTTGTGTGGTAGTAGGTAATTACTAGATATAGATACTTTATATCAACTACTAAAGAAATTTTTTATGGAACATGTAGGTACAGAGATTTACCGTCTTTGACACTGAGACGTCATCATATGCAGAACACCACTCATAACAATAACTAAAGCTTTAGTTATTGTTCTGAGAAACACCGTTTCATAACTCCTGTCTTTTGTGCTCTTCTTTGCATTACTCATCACAAAATATTACCTCCATAGTTTTATCTAACCGTTTTGCTATATATGTTATTAAACAAAAGGAAAATATACCATTATTCTGAAAATAGGAAACGAGTACATGTCATAGGCGTGGATAGTAATAGTACGATATATTTAATGTACGTGCCACCCTTAACCTTCACAGTATGTATGTAGTCTTAAGCTGATATTTTGAACTCAAGTTTTTTATTTACTTTATGTTTGTCGCAGCGCCAACAGTTAAGATACGACATGTGCGGAAACAAAGACACTGCAATACGCATCCGTTGCATTTCCGATCACCTTTTTAACACGCTTTTATTAGTTTCACCTGTATTTAAACCTTTTATATTGTTTTGCAACTTGCCCTAGATTAATGTACAATCCTATGCATACCAGGGGCTAAGCACATGGGTTATCTTCACATACTAGCATGTGGACTGCGGGATGAGCTGTTGGCTCTTGCCCGGGCTTCTTCCAGGTAGCGCCTGCGAGCGGGCTGCGGTTTGTGCAGTTGAGGGGTGACGGGGGTAATGTGGGTGGCGGGTTAGGAAATTGAATGATTGGAGGTGGAGGGTATTGGGTCGACCAAGGGCTCGCTTCTGTGTAAGGGGCAGCGGTCTCCCAGTTGGGATGGTAGCCTAGGGGCAATGGTGTGAATATGTTGGTGGCCGCTGCAGTCGGCACGGTCGAACATGCATTTCCTTATTTTCTCTATGACGTCATCTAGCTGCGCGTTACGTAGGTGGCGCGCGATGACGTCATTTCTCACGTAGCGCCCGGCACCGACTATGACGCGAGCCGCCCTGTTCTGAATTGTTTGGATGCGATTGCGTTGGTTTCGAGAGCACAAGTGGTATCAAGCAGGCGCAGCGTAAGTTAAGACCGGGCGCAGGTATATGTTGTAAAGTCTTGGTGCGCTTGTGGAGGCTCGAGTTCAAGAAGTTGTAAAGGGCCCCTCGCGCACGGTGGCCAGCCGCAGTTCGGTCGATATGAGCGACCATCTGCAGCGTCTGGTCCAACGTCACGCCGAGGTATGTGACGGTGTTCTGCCACTCTATCTGTTGACCGATAAGGGTTAGTTTTTGTGGCGACTTCTTCTTAGTTGTAAGGAGGGCGGCGGTTTTGCCGGACTTTGGTGCATATGCATGAGGTTGTAGAGGTGGGCGGGGCGGTCCGACGTCCTGCTTAAGGCGGCATCCCATTTATAGCCCCTTCATCTGTGTATCAATAGGGAAATTTCCGCGGACAATTTATTTAGTTCTTGCTTAAGGCGTGGACATCTAACCCTAGACACAGTTTCACAAGTGAGTGTTTATGTTTCAACTTGGTTAATATGTGATTGGGAAGGGGCGATCGTCCGGTGGGGAGAAAATTTTCCAATTCCCGCTTGTAGGCGCGGCCCAGTCTGTTGAGTGGAGGGGCGGCGGCATACACATCGCGCTAGTTGCCAACTGTAGCGTTATGAGTATAGGGAGGTGCTGAGTGTTTGTTTCGTATAGCACCTCGATCTCGGCTGGGGCATTGATGTTTTTGAATAGCGCAATGTCAATGAAGTCAGGTTTGCGGCTTGCATCGGTGGGGATGTGTGTCGGGGCAGAGGGGCCCGCCGCTTCGATATCGCGGGTCGAAATGGCATCTAACAGGCGTCGTCCCGAAAGATTGTCGATTGATGAACCCCACGCTGTGTGCTTAGCGCTTAGATCGCCAGCAACAATGGTTGGGGTGGAATCTCAAAATAGCTTGTCCAGGTCGTGCGTGGGCATCAATAACGTTACCTGGTGGTCTGTAGGCGGCGAATAGTTTCAACTCCGCCTCGCACCAGGGCTAAGCAACAACGATGAACCATCTATGTCTGACCATCGACTAAATTCACATTGATCACGTCGAATCTAAGCGAAACCGTCATATTTTGGGATGCTAAGGCCACAGAATGGATTCAGATTAAATTCAGAATATGTTAGCCCTAAATTGAAACACTGGAAGACACTGTCGATCAAGTTACTGAAGCCTCTAATGAGAAAAGCTGTTCTCTTATAACAACGAAGGATAATTACAAAACACCTTGGAGGACTAAGAATTTCAGTGTATAAAGAATAGAGACACGAAATTTTTTTAGTAAGGCTAATATGACCGATGACTGATATCGGTACATTAAAACCTTTGTTATTGATAATAAAAAGAAACGAAAAACAACCCCAGGGCAAAGGTTCTGTGCGGAGATCACAAAGGTCCCTCATAAAGCTAGAATCCATAACTTCTGAGCTTGATTTCCGACCAATAAACTGGAACTCTTAAAGAAACCAGATAGAATTCTCACTTAAACAACCAGACGCTAGAAAAGCTTGTCTGTGTTATCCCGAAGAACCAGGCTATGCAACTTTTTAAACACAATCTTCTAGGCAAATCGAAAAAGTATCGGTTAAAATAATCAGAATTAGTATACGCTAAGTCTCTGATAAAAGGGTACTCGCAAAAACGAACTACAGAGCTCATACATTTCAGTATTTTTTTTTTCACATTAGCATAATATGAGTGTGTTCCTGAAATCAACGAATAAAAACAAAAAAAACGAGTACATAGTCTAAACAATGCTCTCACATGAATGTACAACATGAATGTAACCAGACCGATGGCCCACTGCCAAAACTTTGCAAAAAAATGAGTATGATGATTGATGAACAGTGGCTGATGTACAGAAAATGTAGAGAAATGAGAAAACATGTGAAGATACGATTTTTGGCGGGAGCGAGAAGTGGCATTTTGGTAGTTTGTTTTTATCTTATTATTATTACGATTATTTTGACGATTATTTGCGTGTAAAATGAATGTTGGCAAGTGAAATTAAAGAGCGCAAGGTGTCTTTTCACGCTTTCTCGTTAAGTCCGAGAAGGGTTCTGAAAAAGCCCACCCCTTTACTAATATCCTTTAAAGATTCCGAGAAAGGAGGTCGATTCACTGTTCATTTATCCTACATTGATAATCCGTCTTTCATAAATTTACTCTTAATATAATTTATAATCGTCATATTCAAGAAAAGAAATTATGGGCTGTATGGGATATGTATGCTCTTTGCTTTTTCTTATGAGAAAACATAAAAACCTTTTGGATTATTTGGACGGAGCGGGAAGTGTCTCTTTGATGATTTTATTTTTCTTGTTAAAGTTAGTGTTGTGGAACATATTAGTGCATAATAATGGTAGAATAGTAATCACTCAGTGTTTATGAACATGCAAGAGTGTTGGCAAGTGAAACAAAGCAGCGGAAGTTATCTTTTCCTGCTTTCTCAAGAAGTCCACGGAGAGATTTCAGTAAAACCCCACGCCTTTACATAAACCTAGGGAAAGCGAAATTTCACTGTTCATCATCATTCATTTATCATCTTTCATTCATAGATCGGTTCTCAGCATCATTTATCATTATCTAATGAAGAAAAAATAAATGAAGACTAGGCTGTGTGGGCTTTATACCCTTTGCCTACCTTTATGGGGAAATAACAAAAATTACCTTCCATTCATTTCATTCATTTGGTCTTTGATGACAAATCACTGACACAATCATTCAACAAATAAATTTTATCCACCATTCATTCATTCATGAAGGACGCGGTAGCGTTGGTTTTATGAGAATTGGATAAAATAATTCAATAAAGTAATGTAAGTGGCGACTAACTAAGTAATCTAAATACGTAAGTAATGTTAACAAAAAATCTTGTCACTTAAAAACACAATGATTTTATTATTTGTTTTAGGGCTCGTAATAAATCGCCATCAGCCGCTTCTGATAAAGAGAAAAAGAAACCCAAAGATACTAAAAAGAAAAAAGGTGATTCTGGATCGAGCAGTAGTGACAGTAGTGGCAGGTAATTTAGTATCTAGCTATTGTTTTAACTTTATTTCAATATAGTGTAGAGAAAGGTTATGTTGCCCGCCCTGGCCGCTTGCAATTTGTACAGATGTACCCAGTAATGTAAAGCAAATGTGATAAGCTTTTTTCATAAACTCTTCGTGTATATACGCAATCTTTTCATCTCTACCCATTAAAATAATACTAAGTACATAATACACTCTTTTAGTATTATTTTATTTGGCGGGTATGGACACTATTCTGGTATATGAAAAAGGTTATTTTCATCTTTGTCATTTATAATACCTACTTATACATTAACTAGTGGACCCAACAGACGTTGTCCTGCCTGTTATTTTTGCAGTATAGATAAATAACCTAGATACCGTCTGCAGCGCCATCTGCCGGGCTGATTTGTGAATCTAAACCATTCTCAGATCCCCTTGAACACACACAAAAAATTTCATTCAAATCGGTCCAGCCGTTTAGGAGGAGTTCAGTGACATACACACTCACAGAAGAATTATATATATAAAGATAATCATAAACATTTTATTGTTTTTAGTTATATTACTTATACCCTAAATAATAATTATTTATTTTTTACTAAATAATTATTTTAGTGTATAAAAACAGTATGGCACTGTTTCGAGATGGCACTGTGAACATATTAGTAAGATAAGACCATCAATTGAACACAATAATATAGCAAAAAATACATAATAAAATATTTTCAGCTCGTCAGAGAGTAGCTCCTCACGATCATCATCACGCTCATCTTCAAGCAGCTCGGGCAGTTCATCTCGTTCTTCATCGTCTTCTAGCTCCTCCAGCAGTAGTAGTAGCAACAATGACCGCTCAAGGCCAAAGAAGAAGTAAGTTGTCATTTTACATGAGAGAATTACCTAATTTAGGGTACAATTTTTACTTAAAATTTTTAAATAATGCTTTTATTTTAGAGTCTCCCCTCATAAAAGTCCATTAAAAGATCGACGTGAGCCAGAGAGAGACAAAATCAGGGATAGATCTCCTATAAATGATAAGAAAAAGTTAGCTCCTGTCAATGACAAAGTCAAAAGCAAGGATAAACAGGAAAGGTAGATATTAGTAACTTATGTAATTTTAATTTTATTTCCAAATCACAAAGTAACATCTTAATAACTTGTATAACAGTTTTATATCTATATAAAAACTAAAATGAATAAACTATTCATGTTACTTTGTTATAACTTTTATATAAATCATCATAGATGTGATGAATGTTTCTCCTCATCTTTCTTCACTAATATTTTGACAGATCACCTGGAAGGAAGAAAAGGGAACGTTCACCTCCACCAAGACCAACAAGAATACACATTGGACGTTTGACTCTTAATGTCACAAGGGACCATATACATGAGATATTTTCTACATATGGCACAGTAAAAACTGTGGAGTTCCCTATGGATAGACTGCATCCACACAATGGAAGAGGATATGCATATGTTGAATTCACCAATCCAGATGAGGCAGAGAATGCCATGAAGCACATGGATGGAGGTAATTGAAAAGAAAAGTGTAATTATAATACTTATGCGTCATACTATTTATGGGCCCCGCTATTTTATTATAGTAGTTGACTTGACTGCCACTGCCTTAGTAGTTGACTGCCATGCATATTTTTTTCTTCGGGATCCTACTCCAAGGTCCCGCATACAATCGCTAGGTCAATGTCGAATACAAACTCTTCTATATTGTTTCTGGTCTAGGTGTTAAGGTACAGTTTTTATTTATGATTCCATTCCCATAATGCAAGTTGATTCCATAATTCCCAAATTAAATATTAAATATGTCTACCAGTGTTACCAATTGTAACTTAGTGATTACTTTTGCTCCAAAATCTTTGAAGTCTAACCACTTTATTGTAAGGCCTAGAAGAGTAAGTAACCTATAAGCCCTCGAGGCTGATTCTAAATATGACTCTGCATGCATATCTGCCAGCCAGCAAGTAAATTGTTTAATAAATGAATAAAATGAGTATAAAAAAAAAATTGAGACTGCAACTTGCATATTGTATAATTCTTAATTAAGATCCCACAAAGAGCAAACGCACATTAGCAAACTCATCAGTCGTACCATAGAATAAGACAAACCAGCCCACAGGTAAAAAGATTGTAATGTGCGTTAGAACGCTAAAGGTACGAATTGTATTTGTTGCATTGTAATGTCTTGAATGCAGGGCAAATCGACGGGCAAGAGATAACGGCAGCGCCAGTGCTGGTGCCGTCGCGGCCGCGCCGCCCATCGCCGCGTCTGCCACCGCCGCGCCACCCACCTCCTCGCCGACACTCGCCACCTAGGTTCGTTGAATACTTTTAACATTAAACTCGAATATGTGCTAAGATTATTCTAATCGCCTCCAAATCAGAAAGTTAAAGAAATATTATGTGACTGCGATTCTAGACATTCTATGAAATTTGCCAGTCCAGTGGATCATCTCCCGCGGCTGCGTGGTGATATTGCAGCACATTACTTGTTACAATAAGGAACAACATGTCCATCTTCTTTCATACTTTTCTTATTATAATACAACAATTTTGGGTATATCTCGAGCTAGCCATTCTTCATATACAACGGGTACTGCATGTTCCCAGTGCTGATTTAGGGTAATTCCCATTTGTTCTATGGAACATAACATCTCATAAGTATCTCATGGAATATATGAGAAAAATATGATTCCCATTTTGTTTTATCGCAGTAGTCGCAGGTGAAAATCAAATTTTTAATTCTGTGAACCCATAAAGAAAAAATTGTGTTGTTTTCCCCGATAACGTCATCGTCCATAGAACAAAGCTCTCGCCTGTGGATGTCCGAGGCGGTCGGACGTGCGCTTTCATAGTAATCGCTGCGCCGCAACAAACCGCTGAGGGTCAACTTATATTAGACGGAACGACAGTTTGTACCGGTTCCTCGATCGCGACCATTTTAAGTTAACCTGAGCTCAACTTATAATTGACGGAAACCGAATTATTGTGAATATCTCGATTAGTGCCAGTGTAGTTGGAGTCTTTGCACCGCGTTACTTTGTATTAAATTGTTTTCGTTTAAAATAAATTCACAATGTCGTTAGTGCACTCGCCGCCCAGAGAATATAGTGGATCTGCTCCTAACTTATCCAACGTACACCCCATAACTGAAAAAGACGCTGCAAGTAATGTAACAGTAAGACAGGAAAAAAGGAAGAGAGGGGATGTGATGGAAGAGGACTGGAAAGCATTTATGTTTGATATGAAGAAAATGATTTCGACAGCGACAGATACAACTAATCAAAAGTTTACTGCCTTGCAAACTACAGTGGATGAAATTAAACTACAAAACAATGAAATTACAAAGGCAATGGAATTTATGTCCCAGAAATATGACGAAATAATTAGAAGATTGGAAGACTACGAAACAGAAAAGAATAAACACATAACATACATAAAGGCTTTGGAAACCAGGGTTGAACAACTTGAACGAAACGCTCGAAATTCTAGTATCGAAATTAGAAACATGCCAAGAATCTACCCAGAAAACAAAGAAGATTTGATGAACATAGTGAAGAATATCGGTTCTGCGGTTAAAATGAATTTAACTGACACCGACATTAAGGACGTCTTTCGCTACAATTCTAAGACTACGACAAAAATGCCTATTATAGTTGAATTTTCTACTGTACCTAAAAAGGAAGCCGTTTTGAACATGATAAAAAAATTTAAACAAGATACTAAAATGAATCTCACGACTGCGCATATCAAGTTAAAGGGTCCCAAGGAAACTATTTATATATCTGATAGCCTAACTCCGCATTGCAAAAAAGTGTATGCCCTGGCACGGAAATTCGCAAGTGAAAACAACTACAGGTTCTGCTGGACAAGCCATGGCTTCGTTTATATACGTAAAGAAGAAGGAGCTAAAACAATTCGCCTATGCAGTGAAAGTGACATAAATAAATTGACACGTAACATATGACTACATCGAAAATGTTCCCAGGTTAGCATCCCCCTATTCAGCCTAATCTTTTCTTTTTACATAAAGACAATTACTTTTATTTACACAAACACCACACACACATATTGTTTCAAGTTAGAAACACATATACATACCTTACACTTATCTAAACATTACACACAGCACACATTTCATCATATAACTCACCTATTAAATATTGTATCTCTATTCAATAGTGAAGTACTTGTGAGCCATTGGTATACAATAACAAAATTCTCAATATTGGATAATTCATATTATAAAATTCATAACTATCGTTCCATAAAAAGTACCTTCAATGTCAAATTCTATAGTGGATAATAATAATATTGCAAATATACAAACTGAGCTAGACAACACATCTTGTTCCGAATCAGCATTAATAGAGCCGAATGAATTATCCAATATTCTCAAAAATTTTAAAAGTAGTACTAAAATAATAACACATAATATTAGATCTATTTTCTGCAACCTAGATCAGTTCATAGTTTCACTAAAACGCCTTGACACTGCGTGTGATATCATGATCTTTACAGAATGTTGGGTAAGTGACGACCGGCCGCCCCCACAACTAGACAATTTTAATGTCTATTACTCCTCCAAAACCTACAATCAAAACGATGGAGTCGTCATGTACATCCACAAAGACATTAATCATACTGTGGAAGAGCCTACGTTCTCCGATGCAAATTGTTTGCTACTTAAATTCTCTGATGTAGCTATTCTAGGTATTTACAGATCACCTTCCCATAAAATTATTGACAACTTTTTAATTTCTCTCGCAAGTAACTTACAATCTTTACATGATTATAAAACTGTGGCAGTAATTGGAGATATAAATATTGACATAAAACCCTCCAATGGTGACCGAAAAAGTCCCGCATATTTAAATCTTCTCGCTGAGTATGGCCTTCTGCCAGCACACGTATATCCTACACGAGGCCCAAATTGCTTAGACCATATAAATTTAAAAACAAACAAAAAAGCTCGAACGTATGTCATTAAAACCTACATGACCGACCATCTTCCCGTTCTATTAAATTTAACTCAAACAAAAAAAAGGAATGGAACTCCTAAATGGAAGAGCATTACAAATTATGATCATGCTGCGAATGCTTTTGCAAACACGGACCTCTCAAGCGTATTAAATATGTCAGATCCTAACAAAGCCATTGATTTTTTAACCATTATGATTAAGGAATCCCTTGAGAAAAATACAAAAGTTTGTAAAGTTGCTAATCGAAAATACATTTTAAAACCTTGGGTCACAACAGGCATATTGCGATGTATTGTCCACCGTGACGCGCTGCACAAAAAACATAATGCTTCCCCTAATGATGAAATTCTTAAAACATCCTATCACAGATATAGAAACTATTGCAACGCATTAATAAAAAAAGTAAGAGAACAATACGAAAGCTCTGAATTTCAAAAATGTAAGAATTCCAAACAAACCTGGAAATTAATTCGTAAAGTTACCAATACTACAGAATGTAAAAACCCAGCAGATGAACTTTTGAAATTAAGTCCGGACGGTGTACATTCGTCTGTAAATAAAGCCAATGAATATTTCGCCGGTATCGGTCATGAGTTAGCTAACAACATTATAAAGACTACAAATATATCTCAATTAAGCTGTGAAATAAAAAGTTCTTCGAAATTAAAATCGTTTACATTACTCGAAACTGATGCATCTGAAATTGAAACACTCATACTTAACCTAAAAAATGATTCGGCTACTGGTTGGGATGGCATCCCGGTTGCATTCTTGAAACGCATTAGGTTCAAAGTTAGTCCCATATTGACGCACATATTTAATTTATGTATAAACAAAGGCATCTTTCCTGACAGTTTCAAGCATTCAATAGTTCATCCAATCCACAAAAGTGGACCTAGAAACTGTGTTGAAAATTATCGCCCCATCTCTGTGCTAACAGCCCTATCTAAACTACTAGAAAAAATAATTAATAAGCGTCTTATGTCTTATCTACAACAGGAACACATACTAGCGGTTTCTCAATTTGGCTTTCAACCTAATAAATCCACTGAAGATGCAGTAACCGAACTAACAAACAAAATTGCAAGTAACTTAGATAAAGGCCGTAGATGTATTGGAATATTCCTAGATCTTGCAAAGGCTTTCGACACAGTATCTACGAACATATTATTAGAGAAGCTTGAAGCTGTCGGAATACGTGGCATTCCCTTGCAACTTATTGAAAACTTTCTGACTAAAAGATATCAAACTTTAAAAATTGGCGATTATATTAGTAGCCCTCTACCTATTAGCTGTGGTGTGCCACAGGGCAGCGTTCTGGGCCCAAGTCTCTTTCTGATTTATATAAATGAACTGTGTCAGTACGAACCAACTAACGGTAACATTATTTCATATGCAGACGACACTGCTCTAGTATTCCAGGGAGAGACTTGGGCTCAAGCGCAGTCTTGCGCAGAGAAAGGTCTCTTAGAAATCTCTGGCTGGCTACGTAAAAACCTTTTAACACTAAATATTAAAAAATCTCAATACTTAACATTTTCCATCAACAAAGCCACACAGCCAAAAAACAATATCAGTTTAAAAGTCCACAACTGCGATAACACAAATACACTAACTTGTTCCTGTCTACATTTAGAACAATGCGATCACATAAGATATCTGGGAATTCAACTTGACGAGAACCTATCGTGGAAGACACATATAGACCTCTTGTCTGCACGCACGCGAAAGCTGATATATATATTTAAAAAGCTAAGAAACATACTGAAACCAACTCTACTAAAAACGGTATATTACGCTTTAGTACAATCCATACTAAGCTATTGTATATCAGCTTGGGGAGGGTCGTGCAAGACGAGAATTATTAACCTGGAACGCGCTCAAAGATCGCTGCTCAAGGTGATGTTCCGCAAGCCGTTTAGATATTCTACATATAGCCTCTACCGAGAATCAAAAATACTTACAGTAAGACAACTTTTTGTTCTGAACGTTACCTTACGCCAGCACAAACAATTACCTTACAACCCAGTGATGCAATGTACCACCCGCAGAAGCTCCAATAAAATTTGTAAAACCATAACTCACAACACTGCATTCTTTCGTCGACAAACATGCTTTCTCGCCCCGTACTTGTACAACAAATTAAATTCAGCATTAGGTATCTACCCCATAACACTTTATCAATGCAAACGAACTGTCACTGATTTCCTATTGAATATGAGTTATATCGAGACAGAATCTCTTTTTACCATTTTATGTTAATACTACTTATACACGTAATTTATAAGCACAACATATACATTAAAAAACACACACACGTCCACACGCACACACACGCACGCAAACAAATACACACACACACGCGTACACACACACACACACACACACACGTATACACACACGCGCGTGCGCGCCCAAACACACATACTCACATTCACTAAACGAACACATACTCTTTTTGTAATTATTTTTCTTTTTATCTTTCCCCAAATAACCCACATCCATAGCACACAGTACACCCATACGTACCGTACCGTATTGTACCCTAATAATCTATCTCACTAAAGGGCGAGAGACCTGGAGTCCTGAAATACAGGAATTTTCCTAGTTTAGGCTCCAGTCCGTCCAAATGTTTAAAATATTGTACCCATTGTTATGCCTATGTATTTGCTACTTTGGAGGAAATAAATAATTTTTTTTCAATTTTTTTCAATAGTAATCTAGTAACATAGCCTGAGCCCCTTTGGACACTGATCAGCAAACCTTGTATGGAACTAGCTAAAAATTCTCCCACCTTGGAATGCAAGTAAAATAGGTTACAAAACAACTTTAAGGTAGCACTGTCAGTCAGAGAGTTACCCTTTAAACGTTACTGAGACTTGGCATATTAGTAACTTATGATAAAATAATGATGTTGTTAATTTTTAGAAAAACTAGAGTGAACCAGTGAAAATATAACAAAATTTTGAATCTTTTTACATTAAGGCTTATGACAAATAAATTTTATATTATTTTACAAAAAAATTCAAAATTGAGAAAACGAGAGAAAATAACTTATCAAACATTTTATATACAAATTACTACTGAGTGTGTGACGTTCTCTCTCTCTCTCTATATATATATATATATATATACATATATAAAAAATTCCCTGTCACAGTTTTTGACCGCGATACTCCCAAACTACTCAACCAATTTTTATATATTCTTTTGTCATTTTGCTGGATTTACTGCTACTTAGGAAATGGGATAGGTTTCATTTTAATTTAATACAACTCATATGAAAGAATACAAGGAAATTCCCCACGAGTTTAGTTTGGACTTTTTTTTGCACCGGGGCCATGGTTTACCTAGCTACGCCTCTGACATTATCAAACCAAACTAATCCCGCGGGATGAGTTGACTAATCATTTAATTTTATTATTTTTGCTTCGTCAACTAATCCCATTTAAAAAAAAGATGTAGTGTATTGTATTATTTGAAATACATGTACACACGTGAACAAAAATCATTGGTGTAAATATGACACACCATGACTTGATTATAAAGATATATTAAAAAATCACAGTTGATTGATTTATAAAAAGAAAGCGCTTCAAAACTTAATTTACAATAATTTTATGATTGATGATAGAAAGATGCGTACAACCCTCCTATTTTGATAAGATTTTTGTCTGTGATAGGCTGAATGGAGGTAGTTCTATTCAATCAATCTTACGACTTGACCTTCAACTGCACTTTGACGTTATTTATTTCGTAAGTCTAATGTCAAACATTTTTCTCGTGACTATGCGAATATATCATAAAATATCCATGGGATCATTTGCTCGATTCAAAACATTCAATAGGTCAATTGATCCCGCGGGATGAGTTCGAGCGGCCTCAGTTGACTAAAGACCCATCCATGCTAAGGCACAGGCCAATTCTTAAGATGAAAACACGGTAGTGAGAATAGGGCATAACCCGAGCGCTATAAACTCGACTGAGATGATGAAGAAATGCATGTGCGCAGGTACCGGCGCCGCAGCCCGCCGCCCAGGCGCCGCTCGCCGCCGCGCCGCCGCCGCTCGCGTTCGCGCTCCCCGCGCCCAGCGCCGCGTCGCCGCAGATCCAGGTCCTCCTCCTCCTCTTCCCGATAGACACCACCCACCGGCCCGTACAACACCCACACATTCACACACTTTAACCTTAAGAAAACGCTGAGTTTAAACTTATGATTAATCGGCGTTGGTTGACGAAAACAAAACGCTGGCTAACTATTCCAAACGTTTTCACTGCTTATTTGTTAGAGAGAAATATACACACGAAAATTTAAAGAAAAAAAATTCTTTAATGACAAACGCGACAGTCAATATCATTCCTCCCAGATGTTAAAGTAATTCACTAGATTTAGGGCTCATATGGCTATCCATAACCATACAAAACATCACACACACTCGTTTCAGATTTCAGAAGGTAAGTATAATCCGCGATTCCCTTCTTATTATGACTATTTACTATTTAGTGGTTTTGTGCGAAATGGTGAGTATAGAGATATAGAGTAATAAGTAACGGAATCCTAACGCTGTTAATTAACTAGACGTTTCTTGTTATAAAAGCTTGCAAAATGGGAACTGAATTGAGTGAGTGAAGTGCTAATGAACTTGAACGGCGGGCGATGAAGTGTATGTAATAGCTGCGAACCTAATTTTAATGTAAAGTCACATGGACGTTTAACTTTGTTATAATAAACTGTAAGAATAACAAGATTTTTTTTATTTTGGTTCCCAGATCCAAAGATCCTGTACCAAATCTGAAGTAATTTCGTTATTGTATCATTCTAGAATATGTAAGTTAATTTTTTAATAAATGATATTACATAAATCACTTTCTATTATTTATGGTCGTGTTAAACGCTTTTAATGTTAATATTGAAGGCATCTGTAGCAATGTATTTATTTATTATGATATGACTAAGTAGGCTTAGTCAAATTAAGACCTTGTCTAACCGCATACAATCCGTCTGGTCACCGGTGGTCGACCCGTTAAGGCAAAGCAATATGATCAATTTTATCGACAAATCCACAGTAGTAAAGCATTATACCCTTGCTGTTTTGAAATGGCGACCTTTTCAATTTATTTTGTTACTGAGTTCGGCTGGGTGCATTTATTTAGCCTTTAATGCCGATGAAGAGCTCCTACCGGCCAAGAATACACATACAGCTACAAAAGTACCTACTCTCCTGGTATGGTCTTAAAACATTTTTCTTAAAATACAATAAGCTTTTATATCTTCAGTAACCTCTTCACTCCATTGATATTTTTATAAGTTGGCTGGAAAAAAAATATGTACACTAATAGCGTGGAAAAAAAAAATCTATAATTAGCGAACCCGCAGACGTGATCCTAACCGAACGAAAGCATACCTAAAATTGTCCCAGAAGCTGACATCAAGCCGAAAGCGGGTGATACTCATACTCATATAAGTTATCAGAAAAATATGTATGGATAGGACGATCTGGTACTGTCTCGTGGCCAGCCCGTTCCCCAGATTTAAATTCATTGGATTTCTTTTACTGGGGAGCGGTGAAAAGAAAAAGTTAATGCAAAGCCAATTGAAACTGACTGAGCTACGGCAAAGAATAATAGAAGCAAATAATTTTGTTAACAACGGAAGACACGCCCGGTTGATAGCCCGATTTTTTTAAGATGTCGAGCCTGCTGCATTTGGACTGAAGGAAGACAGTTTGAACGCTTGTTGTAAATCTTGACATTTAAATAAATTATATTGAACAATTTTTGTGTATTTAATTTATTTCACTATCTGTCTCTCTCACACTTCGTGAAATGACTCTCCCGGTTTGACTTAAAGTAAAATATTAAAGTTACGGCCTTAAAGTAAACGGTACACTAGAATAATTTTTAAGTACGTAATAAAAAATTGTTTTAAACTACCTGTTTTTGGAAAAAAAACTGTCCACAATAATTTAAGAAATTGTCCAGCAAGTATCATACCATTTTGGAATCCTTAATAAACTATATCCTTATAAATAAGCGCCCACTTTTGCAATTAATTGCCAAACTTGCATAGTACATTTTTTTCAGTACAACTTGTCTAAGCTATGCGAAAAATTAATTTTGAATATTTAATTTGGATAAAAATGGCATATTCTTCTTATCATCTCTTCAGGATTACAAAACAAAAGAAAATGTTCAGAAAAGTTAAGATTTGTAGTAACAAGAGTGAAAAATCGTCACAGGATGTAAATTTATAGATTTTTTTTAAATATATATTTTTTTTTATTTTTCTGATAACTTATATGAGCTATTCTATCACCCGCTTTCGGCTTGACGTCGGCTTCTGGGACACCCTGTATATATTTTAGTCAAAACAAGAAAAACCTGGAACCCGGTCGCAGCGCCACATACCGGGTGAACGACACACTACATGTTAATTTTTTAGTTAATTCATGCTATTCACTTACAAACTTATGAAACACTATATTTTACCCCTTATTTTACCTAATACGGAGATTACTAATTTATCATCGGTCGTTGCATGCTGTAACGAAAAAGCCCCAATAATTGAAAATCTCATTCGTGAGTAATGTATGTATGCATTATGTGTAAATAATGTTATGGTTCTCATTAGGTTGATTAGTTATTAAACATTATTTACAGTAAATTACAAATAATTTAATTTGACCTACTATATAATTAGGGAAAATAGTAAACCGTGATTTACCGATTCGTTGCTACATACAATTACCAGAAACGAAGGCTACGAGCTTGATTTACGTGAAAAATGAAGATAGTTTTATTCTCGGTATATTTCCCTAAAACTTAATTTGAAGGAGTAATCATCGATTTAAAAATGACACGGCTCCAGCGGCTAGCGCCACACGCAAAAGAAAGTGATTGCACGCCAGACGTGCCATCCGCAACGAATCGGTTAAGACTAGAAAAAAAACTCTTGACATAGTGCCTGAAAAGCCCCCTAACATACGCAACAAATTAAAATAAAGTTGCTGGGTTCAGCAGGCATTAGGTACACATTTCACTTAGGTTTTTAATTTTATGTTCCTGGTTAAATTCTGATTGATGTCACATATTTACCAATATATGGAATTAGGACAATCATTTAGAGAAGACAGAGTATGCAAATACTTCGTAATTATTGCGATTCCCCTTTTGACTTATGTGTGCCCCAGACAAGTGAATACTTTTAAACATTAAATTATTTCTTATTTTTAAATTTAGCGTGGCTGAAGATATAGCATTTATATACATAAGTTATCCTGATGAACACAGTTTTATAGATTTTGACTGTGCTAGAACTACAATTTTGTTACAAACCAATAACGTATTACGACAGTGGTGTATTCTTATTTATTTATTCTCCAAAACTATATTACATTTGTCGGAAATTTATTATGAAAGTACATTTGGTTCAAATTTAAATAACTTATAAACAATTAATTATAACTTATAAACAACTTATTCCATATATTCCGTATTATTTCCAATGATATTGAGATAGGTTTTATAATCTATCGCTAAAACTCTTCCCTTATGTAAATAATTTTGATCCAAAGCAGGGAATTCACGTGGCGACCTGAAACCAACATTTTCATTTTTTAAACTATTAAGCTCGAGAAATAAGTTGCACTATTGTTATCGTCATAGTTAATAAAAAAGCAATAAGAAAGCAGCAGAAAACACTAGTTGTTTCATTATCAACAGCCTATTATTGACCTCAATGTTGAAACACAGGCCTTCCCTATGGCTGAAAACAATGTAGGGAGAAAGGGCCACAATCGCAGGTCTTCTGCGAATTGTTTATACGAGAAGGTCGTACGATAGGTATGTGTTGCCAAAGGCTTATTTTCAGTCATAGAATGACATTATTAGTATGTTGCTTAATAGTGTCGGAGTACTCACAGCCACCGCCCATACTTATAGCCTACGAATGGCTCAAATAGTTATTGTTCCTGACATAAGAACATTTTCTAGGTTTCGACGTAGGTACACATGAATAGGAAGTACTTATTTATTGTTATATATTTTAGTAATGACATTTTAATCTAGTTCTAAGCTGAGCCTGAGCTGAATTGTGATGTTAAGTGAAGAAAAGCCCAATTCGCAAAATTTCGTCAATGTTTGATAGAATCGGGCGTCAGTTAGTCGAAGAGGTTTAATTAAACCTCATCATCAAATCCGCTCATACAAGTATCAAAAAGTTTATTTAGTTTTTTACATTATTTCATTGTATCCTTTAACCTTTTTTCAAGAATAGTTCTAGGTAATAATTAAAATCACAATTTCACCAAAAATAGAAATAAATCTGTTATTGCAAGAGACGTGAAGATTTAACACATAATCCATGACTTGAATAAAAAATTCATAACTTCGAAAAAATTCATAACAATGCTTAATTTTTATTTTCTTTAAGGTTTAATACATTAAGTTACAATTAATTTGACAGACCTCATCAGCAAAAACCTCTTAAGATTTATATGCTAATAAGAGAGCTTATCGTCGGTAGATTGCCAATCACGGTAAAGCTCTTAAAAATATTTTTATTTTTTACGTAGCTGTACGTTTGAAATAACAAAGAAACATGCTCCTGAAATAAAAATCTGTCAACACAATTGTAAAAAGATCATTAAAGTACCTGCGACCCGTGACCAGTATACCAGACCAGGCGTATTGACACATGTTGTATGAACAATGAATGAATAATATTGAAATAATATGCCGATTTCGTGACGCCAGTGTTCAGCTGCATAACTTTGACAGAAACAGGAAGGAGTTAGGAAACACTCAACAAGCTATTCAATGTCTTCTGTTTAAAGTGAGATTGGATTTCGAGATATTTGCTTTTTTGCACCGGATATGGGACAGTGTTATAAGACGCTTACGTGGATAATTAATTTTTATTCATATATACATACGGATACATAATTTTCATATTCTTTGGTCCTCGCACCGGGTTCCAAGCCGACACGGGAGCTTTATTGGCCAGCATTAAACCGGCGACTGCTACATACAAACCATATTCTTGACATATTTTTTCCTGAAAACATTTTTAACTATTCTTGAGGAAAATGAGGACAATTATAAAATTATAATCTTAATGAATTCTCACTACATTCTGGGTATGTGAAAGTACGTAAAAGTCAATTTGTAAGCAATAACAAGATGGCTAGTGCACTTTCAGATCATTAGTCTTTTGCTCGTTATTCCATATTAAATTCAATTCAGTCAAATCCTAAGATGCCAAATTAAATACGGAATTAACAAGAATTATTATTAAACATAGTATTAACAACTTAATTTGTTGTTTACATTTTATCATTAAGCTTAACTAGATAAAATGGTGAAAAACTTTGTAGTTAGCTGAATGACTTATTTCAGAAATTGCAAAATTTCTAACTTAATAACTCAAGAAACACATAGTGAATTGATAAAACTCAGTTCAATACATAAGAACAACCATGTAAAATAGATAATTAATATGCTCAAATTACAATATCCTGGTTGAGATTATTAACAATTTATAACACATTGAAAGCCGTATTGAAAAATCTTATTTCTCACATAGGGACCGGCATTTTTTTATTGTTATTTACGTTTTTAGTGTACAATAATTTAAGGTAGACATTTAACCTCTATATTTATTTTAATTAAAGTGTGAATGGACTATTGCACATAAATTAAATATAAATCATGCCCACCGGTGTACAAGCGGTCCCCAGGTAAAACATGTCGTGTGCCCACCCGTGAGCACGCGGGCCGGTAATGTTGTTGCGAAGTGACCCACCGGTGGGCATGCGGTCTTTAACGTGTTAATAACTTGCTTATAATAATAAATAAAATGATTGCTTATTATCGTAAAAATTTCAGCTAAAGGAACAACTTGATATTTATAGCGTTATAAATAATATATAATCATACCCTCCATTCAGCTATCATAAGATCTGCATCGCTCAACACAACCGCTGCTTTGTCCACATGGTCGATAGAAGAGAAGTGCGGAAGATAATTCTCTGCCAGAAAGTTTATAAAAGAACTTGGCTGACCAAGAAATTGTTCACTTATATCATTTGGGGAGTGAGAAAGTTTTTGACAGTTGTTATCCTTTATAACTGCAAAATAGATTTACCACTTACAGATATATTTTTAAAATGTTTAGTGTAGTAAATGTTGTCAAAATTGATAAGAAACCATTTTTTCAATAACTTAGTATCTACGGACAACAGTAGATCAACTTACGACAATTTCTTTATTTATATTGAACTGTGTTTAATAATAAAAATTGAATAGAGAAAATTGACAGTTTTGTCTTTACAAATTGAGCCTTTACTTATGACTGCATGTAATAAAATAAATATTTACCTTTAGGGTTTAAGACTCTGCCTACTCCATGCAAAATGCTCACAGTTTGATCTTTGCCTAGGGATATAAACTTACTAATGGATTGTTTCTTCTTTTTGTTTGATTTAAGTTTAATTTCTTTTGCTGTTATGACACTAGTTTCCAAATCGCAATTACCTCCTGAAAAAAAAAAACTAATCATCCTACTAAAAAAAGTATTGCCAAAACTTAACTACCACTACTACTAACGACTAACTGTGATTTTACCCCTTGAGTTTTACCTACTTGCAGCCTAATTTTACCTTCAATCGATTTAATAATCGACGACGTGACGGTGCGGCGGCAGGCGGCCATGTTACTTGTGAGTACTGACAATAGATATGCCGATTTACTGGGTGGAGCTTCGACTGAAACCCAAAGATGCCTTTTTTGCCCTTGGAGTATAAACGTTTGTAATCAGGTGTTCTAGGCTTTCGTTTGGCTCATTGTAAGAGTTTGATAGTAATCTGATAATACCCTACGTGATGCGGCTTTGACGCGTCATCTGGTGCGTTTATACTTAAAAGCTAGAGTTAGCTGTCACCAGATCTGTTTCCCGAAATGTTGATTTAGAGCTTTATCCAATGAGGAATATTTAAACTTTCCTCAAACGGACAAGTCATAGCCCTATTGGCGACAGTTGGCAGAGACCGCATTTGAACCTAATTTAGTTCCGAGGATTATGGCTGAATGACGAGAGATTGAACTGAGCATGACTGATCTCACAGATTTTCTGCAAAATTACCCGGATTTACGTCGCATATGTAGCTACCTAACGAAATGTATAAACACCGAGAGCATTACGAGATGGTACGTAATTATATTTTGGATAACTTGTTCCGTTATTTTCTTCAAATAATATAATATACAGGGAAATTTTGAAAACACCTTTCAAATTTATATATTCTTTGAAGAAAAAAAGCGGAACAAGTATTTTTTCTTTTAATATGACCCAGTACTAAAATACTAAGTTAAGGGAAAGTTGTCCAAAATAAAATTACATTTGTGTGTCACAATCACGCTACGCACGATGTTGTAGCAGATGATTACACCCCGCCACGCCCATCCGCCTTTCATTGATACATAACAATGATGTTCATAAGTTACGAATTTTCTCTTCATATTTTTACGGGCGGAAAAAACGACCCTAAGTCAAATTGCAGAAGGTATGAGTTGTTTTGTTCTTTGATTAGAATTAATCCATAACACTTTTAATAATAATAAAGTATAAATAAAGTAGTTCGAACACAAAAGTAAGTAAGTAATACCTTTTGCAATACAGCGTATTTAAGAAATCTGAATCAACTTATGTACAATATTTGGTAGGAGTAGCAAAGGATGTTTTTAACCACAGAAACTAAAAAAAACAGGGATCGCATATGCAATTCGAAAATCGGTATAACAAAGCAATAAATTCAACTATAAGACAAAATTTCCAAAATTGAAGCCCGAGAAAAAAAATAACAAGTAATAAGCATTTATTTTTAACTATTTTATCTAATAAAGCAATAAATTCAACAATACGGCAGTCTTAAACATAACACCGCTCAATTACTTGTTTATATATTGTTATTGATTAACCTTAAGACCAAATGAAGATAAAAAGTGTTTTAGCTTTACTTCTATAAGTGGGATAGGGGTAGCGGGATAAAACTTACAATATTTAATAGAGTAAGTTGCTGATCAAATACTGATTTAAATTTTTTGTTGTTATTGGATTGGCGACAGCATTTTGAATTAGCTCCTTTTTCCAGAAAGTTCGTTCTCATTTTAGAGCTACCAAGACATGCCTATATTCGAAAAAAGATGTTGCATTACTCTTAATATGATAATTGGCGGGGGAAATAGTGACCTGATTTAGAATTACTAACATAACCATGTTAGAAATAGTTGTTAAGCGAGTATATCTTTATGGGTTGTGTTACACTTCAAAACATTCCATTAACCAACAGTACATGCTGATCCACCTTTTATTCTGAAAGATGTGTTTGGTAGCTTATCTCATGTACTGTTGATTATCAAAGGAAAAGCACTTTGTATAGTTATTCTGTTCAGCCATTTTATAAACCCATGACAAGTTTACCATTTATGTTTGCAACATTTTAACTCCTATAATAGTATGTTATTTTATTGCTTTATAATTGGACCCATTTTTGCAAACAAGAACCAACCCACAGCAGGTTGGTTCCGAGAAAACGATACTTTTGTAAACAGAATGTGCAAAATGCATACATAGTATGCATTAATGAATGAATACTTGTCCTCATGTGGAATACTGTAGCCTATCTAGGAATATCAGATTTATAAATGTTATAAATAATAAGTGTTTAGGTACCATGTTGTGTAGTTTTCAAACTGTGGGTTGGTTCTTGTTTGCAAAAATGGGTCCAATTTGGCATTTTATATAATATCTTATTGTTAACAGTAGAAATAAGAGCTGCACCAATTGCAACATTTACTTCCTTAAAGCTGAGCTTATATAACTTGCCTTTTAAACATGCAAAATGTAAGTTTAAAACTGCTGATCTGATATCACCGGTAGAAGAATTTACTACACATTCTATCATGTCCACAGTAGGGATATTATAAACCAACATATGCTTTTTACTAATCAACTCTGATACTCTCTTAAGGGCTGATCGTAATCCTGTTGCTGAAACACCATTAAATCTGGAAAAGTAAGAGTATCTGTCATTAGTAATATTAGTTTGAGAAAAAATGAGTAATATCAACATATACATACAATTGTGCAGGATAACATTGAATTTAAAATACTGAATATATATTAATATTGAATAGTAACTTACACTATGTGAACTATTTGACACTGCTCTTGAATATTGGGTGTGAATAAATTTACTGCAGAGTTCTTGTTGTCTGTATGAGATTCTGAACATATGAATACTATAGGTGACTTGGCTCTGGATTTGTATTGACTGAAAAATAGACTAACTATAAAATATCATAATATGACTACATTATTAGTGTCCAACCGAAGTTTCAGCCAAAAAAACAGTGTCAATCATAGCATTGATTTCAGCGAAAATCAACTTATACTTTGACCTTGCCAAATTGTGTGCCTTTTGCCTAACATAAGGTGTGCTTGTTCTTCTTTTTTTAGTTTGTCATTTACTGAGTTCAGAGTTTCTTACTAGAAAACAGTACAGTACAGAAAACAAGTCTCGATGTTGTTCACTTATTTGATGTTATTTGACATTTGTTTCCCTACATTCTATTCATTACAGTGACTGCTATAAATCTATGTGACGGACAAGATTTTACTGTACAAATGCACTTAATTACAAGATAGGAAAGAAATTTTAACATGTTTCAGTTTTGGCTCAAACATCATTATTGGCAACAATACTGCAGATGTGGTATTGATTTCAGATGAAATTCTTATTTTGGTCGGACACTACACACCAATTTTAACACTTAACACTTACAGTAACACTTCTGTAAATTCTGAGGGTGTTCGTAAGAATGTGTTGGGAAAATCTTCAACTAAAACTAATTTCTTTTCATTATTATCTAACAATGAAGTAAAGTTTGCAGCTTTTAAAATAAAATCTAAAAACTTTATTGACTGTTTCTCTTTGAACTCATATTCACCTGCCATATAAAACAAAGGAATTATTATGTTACAAGTTCACCACATTTTAAATAAGAACAAAGTGTTGGCAATGAGCTTTTTAGTTTACCATTTTCAGAAGGTATTTCAATATCAAGAGGTGTTATCCATTCAGTGACTTTTATATTGTATTTTTTTGCTAATATATGAATAGTTGTTGTTTTTCCACATCCAACTGGGCCAGTTAACAATAGCATATTACTATTATTGCTACTAAAAGTAACTTTTAACCAATCTTCCACATCCTGAATTTTTTTACTATGTATTGCCAGATCTTCTACAGTCACAGGATCAAAATTCTTTAGCCAATTTTTATGATCACTTATATGATTTTTTTCTATATTTGAGCGCTTTGGTGGGCTACATCTCTGTAAGAATATTTTTTATTATTTTATTTTTTGTCTAATGTAACAGGTACTTTAAAATCATTCCCAAATGACTAAAAACAAAAGGTACCTTATCTTTACAATCTGTTCTTGTTCTGGAAAGACCAACATTTACATTTATTTTCTTAGGAGGTTCACACTGATCGAAGTCAAATGAAGGTTTGAGCCATGTTCTCTCCTGCAAGACGATTTGTTACAATGCACATGCAATACATTTAGTTAAAAACTATTTAATAAAGATTTATCAGTACCTTTCGTATGTTCGACATGTTATTGAATTAAGTGTATAAATTTTAGCCCTCCAGTAAGGTTTTTAGCCTTTGCTCCTTTGATCATAGAAATATATGATCGAAGCTTTGCTCTTACAAAGTCAGTTCTTTTAAGATTAAAACGTAGTGATTCCTTGCTTAGTTGATTAAATTAAAATTGCTCCTGTTCTCTTTTGAATTCGAGAAGGCAGTTTTTCTTCTTTATTTGTGGCTTGCACGGTTTGTGCATTTGGCCGTGTCAAGTATAATGAGGGTTGCCACTACAGTACTTTATAAAAAAATATTGTACGTTATTTCAGGTAATTGTACTCTATACTTTACGAAAACAATAAGGTATACGAAAATACTTTATTTCTAATGAATAGATTTTTTGGGATTTTAAAAAGTTTAGTAGTCATTATTTTTAGTTAAACGTAATTATTCGATTGGTGATGAATCGATGTCGCCACTCACCTGCGCCACATCATTTAAGTACGCGTTTTTAACAATTTCTGAACGCAACCTAACCTCAAATATCGAACATGTCAGATGTCATGTCAGTGTCATTGTCACAATCACAATTACTTGTTTGTTTTGTATGAAGCGGTTAGAAAGGGGTTTGAAGATTTTTGTATGGAGGGTGGCCCTAACGTCGGCCAATATTTTTGATATTTTTTCAAAATCGCGGTGCACAACAATAGTTATATATTTAGATGGAGGACACTTATACAAACAAAAAATGTTATACAACATGATATCCTAAAGCGTCACGTTTCGGAGTTATTCACCAAAATAAAAGTATAGGTAATATGTGACTATCCATGAGAAAAGGTGTCTTAGGGGCCATTCATTTATTACGTAAGACTATTTTCGCTAGTTTTTGACCCCTTCCCCCCCTATTGTAAGAAAAAATAAGATTAGGCCGACCCCCTCCCCTCCTGTTTAATATTTATTACGTAAGAATCTAAAGGCAAAAATGAATACACGTTTGGTTTGTTTTAAAGTTTATTTTTCAAAGTAATAATTTTTAGAAATGTTTGTTTGTACTTACAAAGGCACCAATAATTTTTATTTTTTTGGGGAATAAACTTTGATTTTAATTATTCATCTTTACCTACATAAGATTTTCAGTCCAGGGGCTCAAAACCCACTCGGAAAGTGGATCTGACACTGGAACATCTCTAATAATGGGTGTTGCTTCTATTTGGTTATTCAGGATTGTGACGTCGTCAACGTTCACCCATTCCACATCAGCTCCTATGCGGCATAAAACTTCTCCTCATCTTGAATATATGGCTAAAGCTATTTCTTTTTCAATATTTAAAATACGGCCACGAAGTTTTTGGTTCACTATCCATTTGCATAAAAATTTAAACCATAAAATATGTTGGCATATGGTAATTCATACTAATGATATTTACGCATAATATTATTATTCATAACAAATTAAGCAGAATTGTTTTAATCATAAATACAATCAGCACAATCATATTTAAGCATAAAATTCACAACCATTTCTTTATAAAGGCATAATGGTATCAAACCGTAATGAATATAATCATAATCATCTTACTAAGTAACTCCTAAGATTATAGACACACATCAATAACTTTTTACATAAATATTACTCTAACCTTACCAAAACCTTTTTTTTCCGGGGGGAAATGCTTTACGCATGCCCCACTGTTGGGTATACGGTGGGGTTACTCACCCGTTAGTAAAAGGCTGACAGTCATACCCACTAAAACCCCCCGCTGTACTTCACATCACCGGTGGGCCCTGTGGGACCCTTTTTAGGAATCACCACTACAGTCCGGTGATTAGTCCCTTTGGACTCCTCCAGGAATCAGTGATGCCTGAGTACAGTCAGGCATCACCATAGGCCAGCTAGGTGTGTGTAATGCCACCAACGGATACCCGGTCCGCTGATGGCAACCCCACTGCCTTCTCCCAGTTATATCAGGATTTGCGCGGCATAAACGCGCCGCCGTCTCCCGACTCTCTTCCTCCTCATTAGGACCGCATTTTGGGCTTCCTCCCGGATCCTTTCTGCAGCCTCCTTCTGCGAGATGATGTTCTCGCAGAAGGAGACTACTGCCTCCCATGACCTCTCGATCGCCAGCATGGCCTTAGCCGGCGAGCAACAGGTCCCTTCCAATCACCGACACCAGAGTGCCGCGCTGCAGGATCCACGCTGGGCACACCTCCAAGGTGTGCTGCGCGGTGTCTTCCGCAGCGCTGTACTTGTGGCACGATGGGCTCCCTCTGAATGCGGTGCAGGTACTTTTCAAAGCATCCGTGCCGGGAAAATACCTGCGCCAGCCGGTGAGTCACCGACCCGTTCTTTCTCCCACACCATTCCCTAAGGATTGGCCGCACCGAACCATACCTAAACCTACTTTGACACTATATAATGTAGGAAATACTGGTAAAAGTCCCTTTTTTGATTTTTTTAGATTCAAAGAAGCATTAATAAAATAAAAGTTTACTATAAAATACTATCATGCGACTATACACTATGTCTAAAAACATTGTGCAAATTATAATTATGCATAAATATATAAGACCTAATTATAATTATGCCACAGTACATATGTTGCTGAAAATCAATTATGAAAAAGTAATATTATGCAAAAAGAAATATGCCAAACCCTTTATGCAAAACTATTTTAGAAATAAATACATAATGTTAACGAAAGAGATTCCGAAGTTATTACCTATACGCTTCCGAGCGAACCTCGGCACTTGCGCGGTTGTCCGCGCTTTTTTAAAGTAAAATTTTATCTTTGCGCATTTTTGTGATCTTACGTAAGAACTATTGAGACCCCCTCCCACCCCCTTGTAAGAAAAAATAAGACAAGGTCGACCCCCCTCCCCCACTAAATCGTCTTACGTAATAAATGAATGGCCCCTTATGGTTGTTGGCTCTTACGACATTGTTCTTATTATAAGCGTTAAGCGTCCATATTGACCATAACATCAGGTACATTTTCTTGAGGTCACATATTTTAGTTATGAGCGATAGAGATAATATTATATGGTACATGGCATGGGCGCGGCATCAAGAATATCCTATTCAGCCTCCCGCTGCCTTCTTGGATGATATTATTTATTCCGAATATGATTAATAAATCTTATGTTGTATTGTATCGTTTTCAATTATTTTTATGTTTACCTACAAAGAAATCATTTTAATTAAACACATATCTGATTCCTATAGGTACTGAATTGTATCAATAAGTTGTTAATTAACAAATTCAATTATTAGTATGAAATTTTTGTTTTCTTTCTTTGTCTGATTCAGATTAAAAGTAAAAACTTAAACAACATGAAATAACTACAAAATAAATAAATTCGTTATAACAACTGTTATTTTTATCTTTGAATAACTCAGAAACGTGGCGTTTTATGATGTTATGTTATATAACATTTTATGCTTGTATAAGTGTCCTCTATCCAAATATATGACATTTATTATGCACCGCGATTTAGAAAAAAAATCAAAATGGCGGCTGACGTTAAGGCCAAAACCTTCAAACCCCTTTGAATTCAATAAGAATGCTATTTAAAGTTTTATAGATTTGTGCCATAGTAAATCATGGACAAGAATACTCCACGTACACCTACAAAACGTAATTTCGATAGTGAATATGTTACACCGAAAAAATGTTAAAAAAAAATACAATAAAAAAGAAAAATAAACGAATGCAGAAGTATATAAAACTTCGATACAAAAAAATCGAACATGGTGATTGGTTAATTAACCAATACGTTGCTACATACTATTACCAGAAACGAAGGCTACGAGCTTGATTAACGTGAAAAATGAAGATAGTTTTGTTCTGGGTAAATTTCCCTAAAACTTAAAGGAGTTATCATCGATTTAAAAATGACTCGGCTCCAGTGGCTAGCGCCACACGCAAAAGAAAGTGAGGGCACCCAGACGTGCATGCCATCTGGAACGAATCGGTTAATGATCCACGGAACAAGTAAAAATGATGTGCGATTGTTAAATAGAGATAATAATTTGATACAAACTATAAAAAGCAATAAACAAATTGTTTTTAACAATTTTTTTTCTTACCTTTAATAACCAATGTACTTTAACTACAAAAATAAAAGTATAATTGCCAGTTCTTAAGTAATTTCCTAGGTTCCAGTAAAGAAAGCAGCAGAAGTTGTCTTTTTCTGCTCTTTTTTACAATTCCACGGGGAGGTTTCAGTAAAACCCCAAACCTTTAGTGAAACCCAGGGAAACGGAAATTCCACTGATCATTCATCGTTTTCCATTTAGAAAAAAAAGTCGACACTGTTTTGCACTGTGTCAATTTTGTGTGTGTGTGTGTGCCAACTAAGTTGACATTAGGTTTTTGCTATAGTATGGTCGACACAGTGCAACACAGTGTCGACAATTTTGTCTAAATGGAAAACGTTCATCGGCTCTCATCATCATCTAATGAAGAAAAAATATAATTGAAGACTAAGGCAAATAGGATTTGTACTCTTTGCCTGACGTTATGGGAAGTCAACAAAAATAACAAAAAAAAAAGCTTTGTGTTTGACATTTCGTAAATGTCACAGAATTACGTAAATTTTTAAGTATTTTCATATAGGTTTAAGTGTATTTAACGTTAAATAATTAATGCATTGAATTGTGAGTGTGTTAATTTTTTGTTGGTTTTATAGATTAAACAGATTATTGTAGGTATTTTGTTGCTATTGGAATTGTTTTTATTTAGCTGTATTTTTGATATTTTGCAGATCAGAATGTTGGCAATGAAGGCTTTGGGAGCCTCCGCTCCAACAACAGTCCTCTCCATTTTAAAGAAAGGGGCGTTTGCACCTGCTGTTGATCAGATACGTAATACTCACCTTCCCGCACCTAGCCCAACCGAAAAACGCCCATACTCACCCTTTCAGGATACCTCTAACATGGCAGAATATGCAGTTGCACGTCTTGATGATCTATTAAATTGGGGAAGAAAAGGATCTATTTGGCCGATGACATTCGGCTTAGCTTGTTGTGCTGTTGAGATGATGCATTTTGCAGCACCCCGCTACGATATGGACAGGTTAGTCATTTCAAAGAATTTAAACCAGTTTGGTTATTTATAAAACTGTTAGTATAGTGCTGTTTATTTATAAAATTTCATTGACCACAACATAATTCTGGTACAATAAGCAGACTCAATGCTAAAAAAAGCAAAGGGAAAATGAAAGGAAAGAATGAATACAGCAAAATAGGTAACAAACAATAAACTTACTACTTATTATTACATACTACTCTGTGAAGAAAGTATTAGGAAAAGATCAATAAATAAATATTTCTAACATTCACATCAATTAGCCTAGCCCAAAGTAAGCTCTGTAAGGCTTGTGTTATGGATACTGGGGTAATGGATAGACATACATAAATGATACATAGATATGTAATACTCATAGAAATATATATAAACATCCATGACTCAGGTACAAATGCTCAAATTCATCATAAAAACATCTGCCCCTTCCGGGATTCGAACCCAGGACCATCGGTGCGAAAGGCAGGAATGCTACCGTTGCACCAAACAGTCATCAATAATATACAAAATGTCTGTTATTCACCTAAATTTATTTTATCACCTTCAAAGTATGCTCGTTCAGAAACAATACACTTATGCCAACTAATAATCCAATCATCAAAACATTTTTTAAACGTTGTTTCTGGAACTGAGTTCAGTTCTCGCCGCGAATTGTCCTTTATGTCTTCTACCGATTGAAAGCGGGTCCTAAAAGTGGTAATTTGAGTTTAGGAAAAAGAAAGAAGTCGGCTGGAGCCATATCTGGTAAATATAGTGGTTGCTCAATGGTAATTGTTGAGTGTTTGGTCAAAATTCGTTCACAATGATAGCCTTGTGCGAAGGCGCATTATCATGGTGCAAATCCAAGATTCTTTTTTCCCAAATCTGGCCTTTTTCGTCAAATTTGCTCTCTTAAATAACGCATAATGCTCTTTATTTACCTTTGATCTTTCGGCAACAATTCCGACACCGTGCACAACACCGCGATAGTCAAAGAAAACAGTCAACATGACTTTGAATTATGATCGACTTTGGCGTGGTTTTTTCAGTTTCAGTTCAGTTGGAAAGCGCCACTCCGAAGCTTGTTGCTTGTTGTAGTTTGCGTGTCAAACTCGTAAACCCACGTCTCGTCACCAGTAACAATGCGTTTCATGAATGTTGGGTCTGAATTGACTCGTTCTAGCATGTCCTCAGCGACTCTCATGTGATTGAGTTTTTGGAGAAAATTCAGGTCTTTTGGGACTAGCCGAACGGTAATATGTTTCATACCCAAATGATTAGTTAAAATGGTATGCATCGACTCGTGAGATACAGAAAGTTCGGTGGCTATCTCTCTCAAAGTTGGATGAGGATTTTCAGTCACTATTTCCTTCACTTTTGCGATAATAACTTCAGTTGCAGATGTTGATGGCCTACCAGAGCGAGGCAAATCTTCCATTACATCTTGACCGCTTTTAAACGCTTTGTACCACTCATAAGTAGGTACGTGTTTTTGATAAAGTACCGTAAGCCTTCTGTAACATTTTCAGTGACTCCGGACACGAAATTCCATTGGCGATGCAAAATTTAAGACAAACTCTTTGTCCAATATTTTTGTCCATTATGAAATTCGCTATACACACGAGATATGATATTAATAAAAACAGCACTGTATTTAATAGAAATAACAGATGCAACTCAAACTTCGCGCCAAAATGGAAAACAGTTGTGCCAATCTAACAACAACAAAAAACAAAAAGAATTTGGAACCATAAACAGATCATCCATTCCCGATACTTTTTTGACTGAATGCATATAAGATAAACTTAATATAATAAACTTACTATATACTTATATAAATTAAAGTAGAAATTCCCTACTTTCTTTTGACTTTTACCTTATTTTGGGCGGAAAAAGCATGAATGGTTATTTAACCCCACATGACTAATATGATTGTCTACTGAATGATTTTAATATAAAAAAATGTTACTCTTTATCAGTCCAATGGCTGACTATATTAAAAACCTCCATTATCAGCTCATAAAAAAAACTTACCCCCTTCATATGGGGAGTTAACTCAGCACAGTATTTATTCACCAGATTTTATTAGTAATATATGAATATAATCATATATTATTTGAAACTACTTTCCTTTTTATTGGTAAACAAACAATTTTAGTTAGTATTATTTAACAGAGAATTGCGTTAGTTAAACCAAGCTAAATATTTGTTTGATTATAACCTTTGCATATAAATAAGCATAATGTAACTATCTGGTCTAATTCTAATATATTTGATCTGAGAAATTAGTGTAAGATTATATATTCTCCTTACTTAATAAAATATGCCATGCTTGGTGCTCTGAGGCACTTGCATATCTATGTTTTAATACTTTTTATTTCTGGTTACATATTTTTTAATTTTATTTTTATGAACTTCTTCCTTGGTGTTCTCAGTAACAGTGAGCGAGTGAAC
This sequence comes from Calamotropha paludella, assembly GCA_927399485.1. NCBI lineage: Eukaryota > Metazoa > Arthropoda > Insecta > Lepidoptera > Crambidae > Calamotropha > Calamotropha paludella. The sequence goes on along the minus strand of OV656813.1, from coordinate 13,776,320 downwards.
ATAAACATAAAAAGCAAAAATATTATATTTTTGTTATTTATTCATTAAAGTGCTAGATTTGTATGTCTAAAGAAATTATTACTAGCAAAAATTAAACTCTAGTAGAGTTATCAGGCAATAAAACATCCTACATTAATGCAAAAAAAGTGAATAAAATCTGAACCTAGTTTAGTCAATTGAAAAAAGACCTGAAACATGGTAGTCATTCCAACAAAGAGATATATTGTTGTATGGTAATCAGCAAAATTATTTCATGAACAACTAAAATACTTTTAAAATTTGTTAAATGTAAAATATTCAGAACAAAAAAGCAGACCAATTTCACAGTGGGTTTAAAAATAATAATATTGTCTTTCAGATATGGTGTTGTTTTTCGAGCATCACCTCGACAGTCAGATGTAATGATAGTAGCTGGCACACTTACTAATAAAATGGCTCCTGCTCTCCGTAAAGTATATGACCAAATGCCAGATCCCAGATGGGTTATATCTATGGGTAGTTGTGCCAATGGTGGTGGATATTATCATTACTCTTATTCAGTTGTAAGGTGAGAGGAGGCTTTCTAACCAATTTGTTCTTAATATTACCGATCATGGTCATTTGGGCCATTATTTAATTTAGGGGCCAATTTGGATTAGGTTCGCTGTTTATTTTTTTGAAAAATTATGTAACTATTTTGTACCGTTTAATGTCTATTCATGTTCGCTATTATCTAAAGTAAACATTAAAGACATTTGCAGCGATGTTTTATCGCAAAGTCTTATATTTATTGACATTTGTTCAAGAAATGATGAGGAGAAATAACAACTGCGTTACTTTCTTACAAAATTAAGTTTTATTGTTTGGAAAATTTACTTTAGTTCGGAAACATATCACATATAAAGTTACGACAGTATAGGATAATCTTATAAAGTTAAATCACAAATAGTCTCAGTCTAATGATTTCTTTTATAATTAAGTTTGCCACTGTGTTACCAAACATTAAACTTAAATGAAAGACATTTCGAATATAGAAATAAACAGTAATTATTTTATGCTGATGGCATAAGGAATAGACACAAACAAGTAAAATAATAGAGTAATTTTTAAATTTACAGTTCTTATTCAATATTAATTAGCTTTATGTCACTAAATGCTTTCAGAAAAAGAGGGACAAAAAGTAACACAGTGGTAAAACAAGTAACACAGTAGTATTTAAATCACAGCATTTTGTACTTTCTCCAAGCTTAAACTAATTAAAACATAATGAAACTATCATAGTATTCAAAATCAAACAAAAAATAACAAAACTCTTCTTAAAAACATGTAAAAAAAAACTTGAAACAACAACTTTTTAATAGACATATTATATTTCAAATAATACCGTCAAAAATATTTGGTCTCATTTTTCAAAAATGTTTAATGGCGCATCAAATTCGTAGTACACTCGTTTTCCCTTCTTAATTATTTGGGGCTTTGGAACTATCTCCAAAATACTTTCATACGGTTCGTAAGAAACATCTTTCTCTATAATTTTGAACCTTTTCCCAGAATCATCGACTGATTTAAAAAACATAATTTTAAACTCTCCTTCCTCATCGACATCACTTTGAGCGACGCCCAGGTAAGCGTAAGATTTATCTTTTTCAGAGCTAACTTTCACTATGACGTAAACGCCGAAGGATATTTTCGATGGATGTACATTTTCCTTCTGAATCAGATCCTTTTCATATTGATTAGAAACCGAGGCTACTTGCTCTTTTTCGGGTCTAAGTTTTGAAAGAGGCTCATCATCGTCCGTGCTTGAAGGGGAATAAACCGTTTCGAAGTAAGTCTTCTTGGCGTTACCTACGATGTTGGATATATTGGTCAATACTTGCTCCTCGTTCATTGATTGATTGACGGAGTCCTCTAAATCATTCCTTTCCAAAGATTGGCTGATGGTACTGATGGAAATAGGAATCAGCTGATATGTTTTCGGTGACAAGCAAGAGCAAAAACCTCTTTGACAAAAACAACTAAGATCTCGGTACTGCAATTCACCAGGAGTGTCGGAAAACACTTGATGTACCTGCATGGTACCACGAAGAGGGATGATCTCTTTGGGGACAGTCCATTCAACCTTTTCAATATCAGCATCGGTGACGAAATATAGCTGAATTTTGCTGGAGTCTTTAAGTGTCTGAAAAAATGTCTCTGCGTTGAGAATGTCTGAGCCAGTTGCCACTTTCTTATCAGCTGTACGCTTAAGGTAGCCGCCAACACCATCAGCTGCGCCCTTGCCATGGCCCGCTTCAAAGAAGTTCCATGTGATACGATCAAATCCATAATCTTCGAATGTTTTTGAGCAGATGAAATGAAAGTTCAGCTTCTGACGGTACTGAGTTGCAGGACCGTCGGAGAACATATGGATAGTTTTTACGTAAGGATGTTTAGCTTTCAGGTTGCTAATAACTGGGTGAAGGTGTGCCCAAATGGATGCAGGGTTGTGAGAATTATTACCTGATATGCTGCAAAATGAATTGACCTGTGGCTTATGTTCACCCTCTGATTTCATGTACAGGACTCCTGTATGCAAAGTAACTTGCTGGCGTGAACCACCAAAATGATGAGACTGGATTTCTTCAAAATGTTTGCAGCTGTAATTCTCGCTAAAATCAACATGCAACACAGCTTCATCATTTTTCAGTTCATCTATTGCCACCCGGTAACTTTTATATTGCATTTTTATATTATAAATATGTTTCTTCATTGTAACCAGTGTCTCTTTAAATTTTTCTGTCAATTCTGCGACGGTACCTTTGGTAATTTCTTTAACATTCTTTGTGATTTTTATTTTCTGGCCTGATTTGTCAATAATCTCAGACTTTCTAATCCATTGTTCCCATTTAATTACTTGGGATTGATTATGTGTGTCGTAAATTATTTCTTTTGTTTTACAAGTGTCGCAATTGCCGGTCATGCAAGCTTGGATATCGGTAGCACACACGGTATTCTCAATAGCTTGGGTCATGTTTGATTCGGATATAATTTTGTTTCTGTAAAGAGCATTCAGCATGTACTCTGAATTAACATGTGTCTTACATTGACAAGTATCCCTGCCATCGACAGCTGGTGGCTTTACGTAAAATGGCCGCTGCTTGGTGAAATAAGAGTATGAACATTTCTCGTTAGGATTTTCTCTTTTAAACGAAATGTGTAGATTTTTCATAGTATCAAGCAAGTATCTTTTCTGCACATTATTCTTTTTGCAAGTCGCTGTTTCTCGTTTCCCAGCAGTAGATCTGGATACATCATCACGATCATAAAAGGTCTTAATCTTTTTTGCCAGGATGGCCTGCTTAGGTGCAGCCCAACTTTGTTTTAATTTGTTAATGCCCAGGGTATCTTGCAAAATGGCAACTTTCATTCTGGAATTTTGTAAAGTATCTTCTTGAAAAATTTGTCGAATGGTTTTTCTCTCTTTTACACTATGTATCCTGGAGTATCGGTCTTTGATGGCATTAGATAAAGCTGCATATTTCTTGTCTTCGGTCTCCGACTTGCTTGCCTTTTGTCTTTGGTATCTTTTTTTGTACTTATTACATATCTTTTTTAGTTTATCTATTTCCTCCTGCAATTTTATATTTTGTCTGTACAATGCAGACCGGTCTCGTCTTACATGTCTTCATCCCCATATCCTTGGAGAAATGGGAGTGCCTGAACGTGGTGTGGAAACTGGGGTTTCAACCAAAATGGCCTGTGCTGCTTTTTGACTATCTCTACGTTTCTTGTTTGCAATCCTCCATTTGCGTTTAGCAGATCTATGTTCCCTCTCTGTCATGTCTTTAACGAGTTTTTTTGTAGCATGATAGCGCTCCAGATGTTTTCTTTTGGCTTCGGTATTCTTTATTACATTTTCTTTTAACTTTTGCCTATAACGCCGTTGTTTTTCAGCCGGAGTTAAAGCCATTACGTTCGAAGTTATTATTCTATAACAAAACAAAACTTAAATGTAATATTTCTACCATAAAATATGTGATTAATGTGTGAAAAGTGTACGGAATACCACTTTGTTACTTAAATTACAACTGCGTTACTTTTGGTAGTAACGCAGTGTAGTAGTAACGCAGTTGAAAAAGTTAAACATATTCAAACATGGTACTCAAATGGATACATATTCTAAATCAATTATGATGCAACCACAATATTGACTAATTATTACATATTTTGCATTAAATAAAATTAACAATATCTAGAAAACTTACTGTCCGTCGCCGGTAACTCAGTGGACTCACAATAAACACACGCACCCTAAACGGGGACTCTAGAGCGACTGGCTTGGCCAGTAGCACCGCCCCGCCACTCTCCCGCGCACCAATATCAATTTACGACCGCTCAAAGGATATTAGGAATAAAGATGTCTAAAAAGCTTTATTTAAGGCTCACTGGCCTGTGGTAACACTGAGTACGTGTCGTTTTGCTTTGCAACGAAGACACGGCGAAAATATTTTATTATTATTAAACTGTTGTGGTAAAATCATACCTAATGGCGTTTTAGTAAAGTTTATACAACTACCTATTATTAAAATCTTTCAAAAATATTTACGTCGTGAACATTTTTAAAGTAATTTAAGTTTATGTCAAGTGACTCGCACAGAAGGACAGCCAATTTTAATATGAAAAACAACTGCGTTGCTTAAAAAATCAACTGTGTTACCGTAATATGCAAAGAAATATAATATTTTACATTAATTCATATGGTTTTTTGTACATGCATTTTAATCAGTAACTACCAATAGCTGTTTTATTTTTGTATTAACCTATTTTATTGACAAAATCGCTTTTGTTTGAAGTGGACCGACTTTTGTACCCTAAATAAAATAATAGCCCATTTATCATGTTATTACACCAGATAGCTAATTATTGGATGGCTAATGTTGTAGTAGCATAATATTATGTACTTAAAAACTCGCCCCATTTAGATACTTTTACTTTTACTAAAGAGTTATTATTTTTAGGGGATGTGATCGTATAGTACCTGTTGACATTTATGTACCCGGATGCCCTCCTACTGCCGAGGCGCTACTTTATGGTGTTCTACAATTGCAAAAGAAGGTTAAGAGGATGAAGACCATCCAAATATGGTATAGGAAGTAAAGAAATCAATATGAATAAATCAATGTTTATATAGTAGTTTTCTTTTTATTTATAAATAAATAAACTAGTTAGCAATAAAACCAGTGTATTTATGCATCCGAAATGGTTTCATTTGTTAGATTTTCATCTCCTAGACGGGGTCTACTATATAATGTGACTGTAAAATATCAGTTTGCAGTATATTGTTAAAAAGTAATTAACCAAATTATTTTATATATGGTATTTTACATTACCAAAATGAGCGCCTGTTTTGAAAAGTACAGCTCATAGTAAACTTATGAAGTCAGAAATTATTAGAGTCACAAAAGTTACTATTCCCTTGAGTTGTAAGACAGACTTTAAATACTATGGAAAATAAATCTATAATCTAAGATTACAGTTCTTTTTGTGTTTGTCTGTCCGCTCTTTTCCAATTGTATATGCGTTACCATAGCAACGCGCTAACCGCAAGTAGTTCGTCTACCGGACGATGGATGGCGCTAAAGGAAAAATATATTAATAATAGAAAAAATTTAAAGAATTTTGCCCACCCGTGCGCAGCCGGGACGGGTCGCTAGTTTGAAATAAAAATCATAACTACAACACGATAATAACATTTGCATATTATTTTGTAAAGAGATGGTAAATATATAAAATCCGTTCGGTGTAATAGTATTTTTTTCTTATACGTCTTGTTAGTACAAGAAAAGTTTACTAAAATGTATTACTATTTCTTTAATGTAACACTTATAGGGAAATAAAACTTGAATAAAAAATATTTAATTTAATTAATTACTTAAAAGTGGAAAAACAGGATTGAATTAAAAATATCAAGTAAATATGGCAACAATTTTTTTGAGGTTGATGCCAGCTTATCAAGTTAAAAGTGTGAGTTAGTTCCGGTATTTATACGCCTTTATCTCTTGTCTATGGCTAAAGGACAAGTACTTAAGTCTTGGAAGGTGGCTAACCTGCAACCTGTGCCTAATAAGGGCAGTCGTGCCGACCCAACAAGCCCATCTCGGTTACGTCCATTTTCCGTAAGATAATGAAACCTGTACTGAACCGACAGGATCCTATTCTGTCGTATCTAGAAAAAATGACCTTAGTGACCGACGCTATGAGTTTGGGCGAAAACGGTCTAGTGGAAATTATATTAAAATCAATATCATCAATGCAATTTCTAGCCCTCTATTTTTGTCATGGACTGGACTAGTTCTCATTATACTCATCATCTTCAAAGTCTCTCATCTGTAGCTCTTACCGACAGCCTCTAGCTTCTAAGCATGGAGTTGACTTCAGACCTCAACCTCGGCACCACCATCGAGTCCAAGGCTCAAATTGCGGCCATATAACTGGGCGACCTAAATAAATATTGCAGCCTCTGCGACGGCTCAGAAAGATTTAACAACTTGTTGTACTGGACACGATTCAGCGCTGAGCTGCAAGGCTCATTAGCGGCGGAAAATTGGTGAAAAGCAAGCTTCACACCTAAGCTCACCGCCGCCAATTTGCCTGCCTGACGGTCTTTTACAGATTATACTTCGAAGAGTGTGCTCAGGAGCTCATATTGCCAACACCTTTCTTATTTCGGGCATCCAGACGCACTGTGGGCTTTCCTTACCTTTCTTGGTTGCCATTCCTGATTGGCGCACCAAGCGCTACTTAACATCTTTCATTATGCGCACAGCAAAGGAGTGGAACTCCCTCCCTGCGTCTGTATTTCCGAGTACATATTATAACCGGTCTGTCTTTATTGTAGGTCCTGTCTTGGCCCCCGAGCTTGATTGGGATCAAGAGTAAAACCTATTTTAAAAAGGCCAAATTCAGGTAGTCGAGTTTTTAAAAGTAAAAATGTATAAGCCCCATCCCTACCAGCCCCAAAATTAATGAAGTTTGAGCCATCTGCGGATGTACCTGCACCGCCACATTTAATATTGATGTTTTACTGAATATTGATTAGAATTCCCGATTCAGTGTACTAGAAGCTTATTTGAAAAGTTTAAAATCAATATCTTGTTTAAAGGGTCTTCAAGGAAGTCCACTTGACGAAATTGCAGAAGGTTGCAAATAATATCAAAAAACCGATATGGACTTTTTTGTACGATATTCGGATTTTTCGAAATCCTACTACAGTAGTAACTACGCGCCTTGACGAATGCGTAGTTAGGCTCGGACTGATTACAGGCGCAGCGGATGGCATCGCGCTCGTTCATTGTAACCTAGGGTTCCAACTCCAACAGCCCTGGGGAGGGGCGGTTGGAGCCTCTGGCGACGAAACATGCACCGTCCTTTTTATACTCAAGGTGGCGCAACTAGGCACCCTTTTAAAAGCATACTTTTTATTTCTCTTCATATCACATTTGGTGATAGCAAGCATTACTTTTAATGAAAAAAAATTACTGAAATATATTATTGACCAATAATGCGTGCGTTAAGGGTAGTTTACGCTAGGTTCATTTACGCGGAGGTGCGATTTTTTAGATATGCGGGGAAAAACGTAACTCTAGCGCTGAACGAAACGTTGAGGGGATAGCTGTGCATGGGTACTATCGCGCACGCAATACAAATTAGTGTTTTAATTAGGTACTGAATTAATAGTAGCAAAATACCTAATGTTAAATACATTATTTTAATATAATGTCAAATACTAAGTCTAGCGGTGAACAAAATGTGGAGGTTAGCTGCTATTTGGGTACTTGCGTGGTGTATCACGCACGCAAATATTACTTTAATAAATATTAGATTAGTTAGTTAATGTTCAAGTAGTTATGCCAGGTTTCTGCTGTCAAATTAAAATTTATTTACGTTTTCAACAATAGGTAGATTGGTATGTAATATAAAAATAAAAACATAAAATCAAACAGTTATTGTGCTTGTGAGAGACTCGAGATAACACTAGGCACTACCTAAATCTGCTGCTAGAAAGGATGGGCTTCCCTCTTGGCGATATTGTTTTATTTTGCGTAAGTATTCGAAACGTTGCAAACGTATATTTGAAGTTTTAATCAACACTTTTCGGTTGTTTTCAGTATTTTATCTACTCTGATACTATAATACAAAGATTCTAAAATTGAAAACAAAATGCTTATGACAAACATTACGTAGAGGCCAAAAATAATAAAAAAAAGTTTAATTACGATACAGGTCTTGTATGGACACCTGTAACCATCGATGCTCGATGCCTGTAACATAATATAACTTTTTAATCATAACGATACACCTATACAACCTCCAGCTGGACCAAGGAGGTTGAACCTCTACTTTAAAAAGGTTTCAATGAACGAGTCCGCGACGACGCAACACGCATGCGCAATCGATGTTTGCACCTTGGCGCCAACATTTGACATTTAAAAAATCTTTTCGTTGCTATATTCAGCGTTTTATTTGCAATATTGTTTTACGTATTATAGTATGAGAGTAGATAAAGTAGTGTATGACACTGTACATAACTTGGTCTTATAACACTCGTTTGATACTATAAAAAAACTCGCCTACGGCTCGTTTTTTTAAAACACACTCATGTTATAAGAACCCTTATTATGCAACAGTATCATAAACTACTATTTCCACACTTCTTTCTGAGCCTTTGAAATTTATATCTTCCTCTAGCTTCTTCTTCAGCTTTCCGACGGTGGGAAGTTCATTATATGACCTCTGAAAGTTATGTATGTATCTTTTTAATACTCCTTGATCGAAGTTATCAATTACTGTGACCGGTTTTGATATGGAGCATTTTTTGTCTGGTGTTCTAAATGCTGATATTAAAAAGGAACTAGGCTTCACCGCTTTTTCTTTACCGCTTTTATGGACGTTTTTGTGGACTCAGCTATCCTTTTTTCCATTTTCCTTAAGTCACTATACTATACAGTCAATTATACTATTTTATTTCATATTTCTCGCCTAAATAACTTCTGCAGTTTGTTTTATTTGGCTTAAATCTACAGTGCTGCTGTTCGGATCCAGTAAAATACTCGTAGCTTCGCCAATTTCACTTTGGATTTGTTTAAAGGAATCAATGAAGTCATTAGATTCCCTTTTCAAAAAACAATGCACGTCATACACAATTTTCCATGCCCGTCTTCTCAAAACAGTATTTCTTCTCGACATTTCCACTTTTTAAAAACTGTTCAAACTTAATAAAACAGTAAATTAACAAACACAACAAAGAAATCAACAAAACAAAAAACAAAAATTAACAATGACAACAATACAATTTAAAACGCGACTGTACACTGGAAGTGCGCGGGGCGTCGTATCAGTACGGGGGACGGAGTACGACTGGAGAGCCAATCGGCGCAACGCACGTGTGCCCTTCAGCCTGTATCCCCCAAAACATCTTATTTTTTACTTCTGCGCAATAACGGTCAGCGCTAGAGTTTCGTGCCGCGACTTATACAGTTATGGAGTTGAAAGAAGCTGGTATAGACTACTAACATACACAAAAACTGACAATATACGGGTCAAAACATATGTCCGTATGGATTGAGGAGCCACGCCAGATTTCGAAGAGCAGCTCACCCCCTCATTTAGCAGCACAAATTCTGGATTTAGCAGCAAAATGTATCATAAGTTATATCAACGCAAAGGTGGCTCCTCAATCTAAACATCAGAATTGAGGAGCCACCTAGAACTCGTTAAGTAATAGATAAATATTTTTGTAAATTGTGTATCATTTAGCAGCAATTGTGTATAGTACCTACCTACTAAAAATTTGGGTTCAGTAGTACTGGTATTCAAGAAAATACATTACTTTCAGAATGGCTCCTCAGTCTATTTATAAGAGGGTGAATTTTCATGAATGTGATCGGTCAATTAATATGTTCGTCATAGTTATCATTAAGCAGGTGTTGTGTTTGATTTTGCACTAAAATAATAAAATAGTAAGACAGAGTGAATTTGGTAAATCAACTCATTTTATTTGGCTCCTCAATCCTGACGTTGTGCATATAAATAATTGACTGTACCCACCCACCCACGAAATCAAAAGCCAGACACATGAACATTTAGCAGAAATGTCTGCTAAATATATATGTATAGTTCAGCACTGTATCTATATCGGTGTTTGAAAAAAAAAATACTTTTCGATTTGCGTTATAAATGCGCTATGAAGAGTGACCATATTATATGAATGAAACCAGGACAACTAATTTTTGAAATTTATATTTTCATAAGATAGGCAGGTTTTAGTTATTTAGCAGTCGATTTCGCTATAAGTTATAGAATGAATGAATATTGGATGGTCGGCGCTTATACGAATTTTAAAATCGTAGTCGTTGTAACAATACATCTTATCCTTCTTTGTTGGGTAGTGACATTTGTAGTAGCCTATGCCAGTGTCGCTATTTGCAGGAATGAATTCTATAGCGCCCATTAATTTATATGTTCTACTTGAAACCATTATACAGGGCTGTTATATAAACACCATCCAAATTTTTTCTAGGCATAAGATATCATTCAAACACTTCATTTATGAAAAAAAATTGGGAGGTAAAATTTCCGCAAAAAAAAATTTTGTCCGAGCGAATTATTACAACAGCTGGTTACTGGCAAAATAGGTATTTACAGTTGAACGACCGACCGCCCGAAGCGCCCCACCGAGCTGCGCGCGCAAGTTGTAACGACATCGGCGCAATGAAATCAGTCACCCGCGGACTTTCCGCGATGTACAATGTTGCGTTTACGCATTTACGTCGCATAATTATCTACCTAACGAAATGTTTTCACACTTGCAATTGAAATCGAGGGCGAAATTGAACGACAGGTTTATGTGAAGAAGGCCCAAAGCCTCGAAAACTTAAATATGAATATAATCCGTGCATTTAACGAAGTGACAAAGTGAAAAAACAAGTAATACAATTAAAGACAATGTTCATAAACGTGCAAGACTGTTTAGATAGAAATTACCTACACTTTAAGGTAAAGTGATTGTTTTCAAACTTCATGTAAGTGTATTTTGTTTGGATTTTTAATTAATTATTTTGTTGGAGTAAAGCAAAATGTGTTCAGGGCGGCTAAGACTTGTGAAATTTTTCACAAAAATATTTTTAGAACTATTAATTATACATTTCTTTATCCTATCGTCAAAAATAGACAAAATTAACTTAGGTAGGTAGGTACTAAGGTTTTGGCACTGCATTTTTTTTTTGCGATTTTCGAATTGCCTTTGCGATCCCTGTGTTTTTTTAGATTCTGTGGTTAAGAAACAACCTTTGCTTTACTCCAACCAATTATTGTACATAAGTTGATTAAATTTAAAAAAATGCGACGTAAGTGCATATGGTGTGGCTTACTTTTATGTTCATTTTTTATTTATTAAAAGTGTTATCGATTAATATTGTTATAATCAAAGAACAAAAAACTTATCTCTTCTTCAATTTGACGTTCCTATTTTTTTTCGTTTAAATTTGCAACTTATGAAAATCATTGTAATGTATCAATGAAATACGGGAGGGCGGGGCGGGGGTCGTGTTATCATCTGCTACAACGCCGTGCGTAGCGTGACTGTGACAGCAATCGGTAGTTTTCCTCGGATAACTTTGTGTAGGCTTAACTTAATATTTTAGTACTGAGTGATATTAAAAGAAAAAAATCTTGTTTCGTTACTTTCTTCAAAGAATATAATATAAAAATTTGGATGGTGTTTATAAAATGGCCCTGTATATTCTGGTGTTTCTCTCATTCGAAAGTTTTTACAACCATTCAGTTCTAATGAAACAATATTTGAAAGAGTATATTTATACACTGTTTGGTTATGACAAAACGTGCAGTTTTTTCTTCTGTGATTAAAGTTGCATCTTCTAAACTTTGGTTGCCGAAAACTGAAATTATATTCAGATTTAAAGGGATAAATGCGACCTGTCTGGATACTGGGGTAAATTGGCATGAATCATTGGTACACTTTTTAGTGAAAATTGCACTAAAACAATACTTAAAAGCTAAGTGTTCAAAAATGAAGGTTACATTACAAGCGAATTCACAATAGTTTTTATTTGTTGTGTCAAAATACAGCACTCCAATTTGGGTTCTCATTCTGTGTAAATCACAGTCATTAGAATCAGGATCTGATAGAAGTTTAATATATTTTGGAATTAAATCCTCTTAGTATGTTTTTAATGTTTCTCGAAAACTTCTACTTTGAATAGAGGTCATGCTTAACAAATAAATGACTGAATCAAAGCAACATGTGTTTCCTCTAATCCACTTCAATAGAAACTACGTGTGTAGTTTCTGTCCTTCAAATGTGTAAACTTGGAACTCGAACACACTGTAAATTAAGTAATAATAATTAATCGATACAAAATGTATATACTTACATTGAAAACAGGAAATTAACTGCAATTAATTATAATTAATTGCAGATAATTATCAGTCACTTAATATACACTTGCAATATTAAGTGTATATATAATACGTGCTATACGTATCAATATCCCCACAAATCAAAAATTATAACGCGATGAATAATATATTTTGATAATAATGAATGTTATGTTACTGAATAAATATTTTTGTGGGTAGGTAAGTGAAATAATTATTTAAAGGTACCCCCCAAATTTTGGTCACCCTTTACAGTGAATTCTTATGGAATATCTAAAAAATTTTTTTTTCAAACATTGATATAGATACAGTATACTATACATATATATTTAGCAGACATTTCTGCTAAATGTTCGTGTGTCTGGCTTTTGATTTCGTTGTAATTACAAGTGGGTACAGTCAATTATTTATATGCACAACGTCAGGATTGAGGAGCCAAATAAAATACGTTCATTTACCAAATTCACTCTGTTTAACTATTTTATTCTTTTAGTGCAAAATCAAACACAACACCTGCTAAATGATAACTATGAGGAACATATTAATTGACCGATCACATTCGTGAAAATTCACCCCCTTATAAATAGACTGAGGAGCCATACTAAAAGTTATGTATTTTCTTGAATTACAGTATTACTGAATTCAATTTTTTAGTAGGTACTTTACTCAATGGCTGCTAAATGATACACAATTTTCAAAAATATTTATCTATTACTTAACGAGTTCTAGGTGGCTCCTCAATTCTGATATTTAGATTGAGGAGCCACCTTTGCGTTGATATAACTTGTGATACATTTTGCTGCTAAATCCAGAATTTGTGCTGCAAAATCGGCTACTTTGCTGCTAAATGAGGGGGCGAGCTGCTCTTTAAAATCTGGCTTGGCTCCTCAATCCTAGGGACATCAAAAGATAACCAGTCGGTACGGGATAATAGTCGTTTACAAATGCATTGCATATAAATCTATGGCTCAGTAAAAAATAATTTCATGAGTTATTTGTAGAATCCATAGTTTGTTAATATGCCTTACAGTAAGGTTAGTATACAGTCCGGTGTTCTTCGGATCAGGGACATAGCTTTTTTTTGTGAATGACGGCCATCAGTCTGGTACTCCGCAGACAACTCTGATGCACTGCAGAAGCGGAGCTATCCCGTCATCACCCTGAATATATTATTATATTGAACGCATAAGGTGTCTAGCGATCTTTTGTCATAGCCGTGGGCCGAAATAAACAATTTTTATTTATTTATTATTTTACTTTACTGTGCGTTTCAGTCATCGCAGTTTTATTAATGCCGATTAGTGTCTTCATCTGAAAACTTGATTTTGCCGCCCGGGGCATGGTACTGGTATTGAGCATTAATAATTGGCTCTACAATAGTCACGTACTCTCCTAACTTTTGAGCATGAGTTTTCACGAATAGGGCATTAATTTATGGGCAAAATCTAGTTTAGCGGTCCTGCTACGCTGACGCCGGTTGTACAGTCAACCAATTTTGGCATGTGGATTGAGTGAGCCTTTTCAATCTTGAAAAAAAATTAAGGTAGATGTAGTAAAATATAGTTTTAACATTATGGTGAAGTCAAAAACTTGTTAATTCTGAGATAATAATGATATAGTCACTCAAACCGCGCGCTTTAGATAACGTCAGTATATCTCAGAATATACTGCCTTTGCACTTCTTATTTCAATATAATTTCAAAACCGTTAAAAACTAATTACAATTTGAGAATTTATTCGTTCCAGATTTATAACGATTAATTTAAAAATCAATACATAATACTCATTAAATACGTATTATTTTTTAAACTTAACAGTGGATTTTTAAAGAATAAGTGTAACAAGACATAAAAGCTGAAGCTAGATTTATCTTTTTTTTTTCTCCAATATGCCGTCTGAGCTATACTGCTGACTGAGATAGTATCCAAAATTTTGTTTTTTACTATAACTTGAAATATCCGAGGTTTTTATATAGGCTCAATAACTCATGCTGCACGTGCGCAGCACTAGTGAAGCAAATTAATCATTATAAATTTGGAACGGGGCGTGCAAGTGAATTGTGAAATTATTAGTTTCATCTATTTTTGTCACTTTTTCAAGTGCAGACTGTATATTCTGAGACAAAGATAATGACGTTATATTAAAGCGCGCGGTTAGAGTGATCAATGTGTGGTTAACTGTGTCGAATTAATAAAAGTATACTTCATCCTGATATTGTTAATTTGCCACTTATTTTTTTGTGGGTCAAGGCGAGTCACGATGTTGACACATAAAAAATAAAACACAGTAGATCATTTCAGAGATATAGTCATTATAAAAAAAGGAAACCTCACTATTATGAACTTAGTTGAGATGTGGTTCGGCGGTGTCATTGACAACATTTGATATTTCTTAAAGAATATTCCTGGTTGCAATTCAAGTAATATGCCTGCTCTCTGAAATGATATTGTACCCTATTACAATTATTTTTTAATGTTTGAGGGTCAGGAATGGAACAAAAAACCGTCTTGGTATAAAAATCAAAAGTTTTAATGGTATTTTCTGAATCGCACCAAGCTTTCATTACCTTTTAGTATACAGAATGATTTTGTGAACTATAATACATTTCTGACTTGCCTTTCGGGATTTTTGATAACACAGTCAAATGACGTGCCTTATTTAAGACTGACTCTACAATTTTGTCTGACTCTCTGATCATAAAAATTCAATAAATGGCACATACTGAACATTGTTACTTAACAATTGCCAAAATTGATTTATATGATACAACTGACTACAATATATCAAAATAAATATCACTATTTACGAAAACATTTTTGAACATACTGTTGTTTAATTTATTATAAAATACCAGTTAATAGACACTACTAGTCAGACAAAATGTGTTCACATTACAATAATATCACATACGTTAAATGCAAAAATGAAGTATCAACCACTATTTATAACAAATTGTAATCCTTTTTAGCTGAACTTGTTACTAGCTAGAGGAGTATAAATAAATAAATAAAACTCCACTGGTACAATTGAAAAACCATTATGAGATTTTTAACGGAAGTGTAAATTATAACTCCCGATACAATAATAATTTATGGGATTTTTCCTTTGTATGACGTTAAATAAACCAATTCTATATCATAACACTAATTTACATACTACTATTTACATTTATTTATAAGTATATATAAATATGTATAATTATATCGATAGCGATTTCGATAATCCTATCCTTCACATAATCAGCGATTTGATGTATAATTAACTAATAATGGTCACAATAACAACTCGATAGATATTTCCAAGTAAATAAACAAGCAGTAGTGTACAGGCCGGCGGCGCCTCCGCCCAGAGTCCTCGTCCCTTATTGCACAAGCCGCCGCCTCTCGGCCGCTGCACTACTCCATTACACTACGAACACGACGCGGCGGGCGGGGCGACGAGACTAGCGACCGTCGTTCGGCAAGCGACGTTACAATAAATAATTCTCTAAACCGATAATGCGAAACGATATACATTAAATTAGTCGTACTCTCACTTGCGACGTCGTTTACACTACTCTATGTACAGGGGTGGAGACGGCGGTCGCAGCGCTTTGCTATCATCGCGGCTCCTCCTTCTTGAGCAGGTCGAGCGGCGCGAGCGGCGCTAGTGGCGGTGCCAGCGGCGCTAGCGGAGCAAGCGGCGCGTGCGGGTGTGCGTGCGCGCCCAACGGCGGCAACGGTGCGCCCACGTGTGGCGGCAGTCCCCGGTGCAGAAGTGGATTCGACTTTAGTTGCTGGTGGTGCGCGTACGCACTCAGCATTTTGGCGCGGTCCTCTTCCGCTCGAATGGCGGCCTCCACTAGAGGTGCAAACCGCATGTGCTGAAGCGGGTCGAATGGCCGGTACGGATCCCAAGGTGCCGGCGGCGGGGGGTAGGCGGGCAGTGTGGGTGGTGGAGGGCGCGGTGGCTCTTTACGCTCGTCCTTGGGAGCGTCAACTGTGCCGTTGCGAAGTGGAGACCGCGCCCGGACGCGCTCTAGGTCACGCTCCCGGGCTTTGCGACGCTCGCGGTCCTCTCGTTCACGGCGCTCCCGTTCTTCCCGTTCGCGGCGCGCACGCTCGCGTTCCTCGTGTTCGCGGCGTACGTCGGCTGCGGCAGAGACCGGTGGGCGTACACCACGCCACGCGTCGTGCAGTGCGCCGAGTGGCGGCGCATGGTGCACGCCATGCAGCGGTGAGGAGAGCGCGTACTCGCGCCCGTAGGCGGAGAGGCCGAAGGCGGTCGGTGCCCCAGGGAAGGCACCGGCGCCGTACCGTCCGAACGGCGAGACGCCTGAAACGCGCAAGCCTCGGTCAGTAGGCGCGACTAGAGGAGCGCTGACGAGAGCGGCGTTGCGGGCGGCGTCTTCGTATCGGACGGTACCTAGATGCGGATGGTGTGGTAGGTAGGGCGGCGGCAGATCGTAAGGTGAACGGTAGGCAGATGGTGGGGGTGGCGCTGGTGCGGGGAATGCACGCAACTTGTCCTTGTCAGTTCCGGCACCCGGCACTGTACTGCCGCCCGACTTTTCTTTTTGCTGGTGGTTGTAGATCTCCCACGCAATCCTTACATGCATAGCATTCCATTTTCCAGTTTTCTGAAATTAAGAAAATGAACAATGATTAACGGGAATCGTTTATAATTAATACCTTTACTAAATGAAACAGCATGCATGGTAAGAGAAGTTGTGAAGAGAAAACCTACCGCAACAGCGGGGCGTGGTGATGGTTTAGTGGCAGGGTCGCTTGCGGCTGACACTACGGGCTGTTAACATGAGGCGTTGCAGGGTTAATGATCACAGAGCAACACAAAACATAAAAATAAGCTAGAAGCTAGATAGTAAAAGAAGAATGGTATATGATGTTACTACTTATAATTAGTATTGTTTCAAAAGTATAATGAAGGTTAGCCAGTGAATGTGCAATTATAGGGCATAGTTAAATTTCAATAGTACAACACAATTTAACTTTTTTATTCTTGTGGCTAACTTCCAGTTCTTAAATTATATTATATATATTATTTTGCTAGAGATTAAAAATATTAAAAAATTAAGAAGTTTCATGAAACGGCAAATTCATATACAAATCAAGATAAATAAACTGATATAATTATATTAAAAAAACTAGACATATACCTTTGGAGCGTAGGTGGTGAGCGGAGCAGGAGGCACGTAAGGAGCTGTAGGGTGGAGAAGGCTGGATGAGTAGGGGTAGCCGAGGCCAAGACCGCTGCGGTATAGAGATGACATTTTGCCAACATCCTTAAACTGAAACAAATTGAAATTACATTAAAAATAAGTTTTCTTATAGGATATTATTATTATTGGTGATAAATAGTAAGAGAAGAAAATCTAAGACGATTATATACTATAATTTTGTAGAGACGTACGATTACTGGACAAATATGCATGAATAACAACTACATTGACAAATTCACATTTTTTGATTTTGTGAGCCGAACGACCGAACTCACTGATCTTATTGATGTAGTCAATAAATACATTATTATACATTCTTATTACGATACGTTTTTTGTATGCTTTAAACATTGGACAGTTTGTTCGCAAATAATCGGCTGTCAGCATTAAATATCCACGGACTCACTCCCGCAACATACCGATCCCACCTAATAATCGCGGTTTGAAGTACAGCCAAAATAGTTACAGGTAGCTTCAAAGAAAAAGTAAACAAAAAATCAGTAATTTAGTTCGTACACTTTCGCATCCACTCATTTAACTTAAAGTCAGTTTTTCGGATTACAATATGCGGTTATTCTTAAGTTATTATTTTTCATTAATCCTAATGTTTAAATATCTTTTCAGGAGCCGAGTTCACATTTGAGGTGAAAGTTGTCGTGTGTTTGTGATAGCACATGGTGTTGTATACGGTAACACATTTATAAAAATCATTTTCTACAAAACAACTTAAGACTAATTTCATATCATTATTTTAATTACGTTATTACCTATCTCTTTTAAGTTTTGTGGTGAAAAATCCAATAATTCATGTTATGTACCGGCGCCGATGACAGTTGTAAAGCTGCTTGGCTATACTCACAAGCGGAGCATGGGGCACGAGGAGCTGGTGGGGATGGTGCGGCGGCGCGTGCGGAGGGTGCGGCGCGTGTGGCGCGTGTGGCGGATGTTGGTGCACGTGCGTGTGCTGGTGTTGGTGGTGGTGCAACTCGGTGCGCGCGCCTGCTGCTGCTAAGAACCGGTTATCCAGCTCCCGCCTCAGCAAGTCCGCGCCGGGACCTGAAATGCGACCAGTATATGCGTTCATAGCATGTTCTCGATATGTTGTAGGAAACAATATTTAAATAACATTACCTTACTAACTATACGTTTGATATCATCTAAGACTTTTGATGATTAGAAAAATACCTTTTCTCAAACATGCATGGAATATTGTCATTATTTTCGAAAAAAAAACACGCGAAGTATTCAAATTTACAGACAAAGAAGCGTAGGAGGAGCGTTTTTTGAAATTGGAAAATTACAACGCTTCAGTAGTGTTGTATGAAACGGCATGCTGAGGGTTATTAAATACTCTTTATTGTAAAAAGGTGCCTTATGTTTAATAGCAATAAGTTATGGGCACAGAAATAAATAATTAAATAAAAAAGTTCTGTCCCTCTAGGTCTTTTTATTAACATATAATGTTACCCCGTCTGTTTTTTACCATATTATTAATAAGGCGCTCATAAGCAATTATATTTTCTTTTAAAAATTGCCTCAATATGACTAGTGTTGTATTTAATATTAATTAAATTCAATGTATGTATAATATAATGAAAAAAATAAGAAAAAGGTTTTCTGCATTCTTTTGAGAAAAGCACTATGTATGTATGCATCGGCGGAAAAAAAGCATTTGCCTGTCTCGTTACATTAGAGAAGTCGTCGCCTACGGTTATATACTTTTGGTTATTGTTTTTATGCACATTGCTTTATACATTTGTTATTTGTTGGCCAATAAATGCTATCTTTCTTTCTTACGTCTCGGCCAGCCATCAAACTTATACTCGACCTGCAATTGCCTATTTCACGGCCTTTGCAATAATGTACTACCTATTCTTTTTCAAAATATGAATTACAACATAATAAGGTGCCGTACAATAATATAAAGTCGGATTGGGACGTCTGAGCTCCTGATAGTACATATGTTGTAACATGTAAACATGAAAAATATCTAGATAATATTTCGAAGACTTATTTTTGTACGTTAAAAGTATACCCTAAGTTACATATAGTTATACTTCAATACAAATAACTTTTCCACTTACTAGATTGAAAGAGTGATTCTGCAGAGAAGGGATTCGGGTTAGGCGGCGCGAGCGGCGCTCCAAACAAAGGAGGCGCAGGCGCGAACCCGCTGACACGATCCGAACCCGTAGGTCTGCTGTAAGAAATACTTCACAATCTTATAACCATCCAAGGTTACAATACCTAAAATTACCTAAAAAACGTACATCTTATAGCCACAGGTCCCTGCAGGATATCTTCACGTCTTGCATATAACATAAGTTTTTTAGGCAAGATAGCTCCTATCCTTTATTTTTAATTTAGTATTAATATTGGAAGATTTTTAAATCTAACCCAATTGGAAGAGCATTCGCAAGACCAGATAGCCGGAGGATGTGGGTTCGAGTCCCACTCGACGCCTGACACAAGTTGATCTTTTTTTAGTAAAAATTCTACTAATCCTTATATAGGAATCACTTTCGGATTATACTCGTTGATACTCAATGTTATAGGAACGGTCAACTCTGCATAAATCTACCAAAAATGACGAAGGCCTCCTAGGTAATTTAAATTATAAATTCAGCGCATAAATATCGATAGGGCAAGATTCACATTTGTTATCCCAGTAATTTTGCTTTGCTTACATCTCTACTGAGGTATAGCAAGCATTAAGTCTCATTTAAACAATTTAAGACTGCAATCATTTAATATTTATACGCCAGGTTATCCAAAATTAGTATAGAAAAATCTATACCAGTGGAGTAAGTAAAACATCAGAAGAATATTCAGTGGTTAACAAAATGCTAAGAATTATCAAGTGTATTGCGTTTGGTATGTATACTCACGTTACCCCCCAGTGGGCGGGCGGTTTTGCGCTGGAGCTGATGCTTGGCACGGTGGGCACAGGCGCGAGCGAGTGCGTCAGGTGAGTGGGTGTGGGTGCTGCGGGTGTGGGGGTCGGTGCAGCCAACGGCGCACCTAGACCTGCCACCAGCGGCGTGCTTAATCCGGTGCTTAGCCCCGTCGAAAGCGGAGCCTGTACAGAAATAACAATAATTATTAATTTTATCATGTGACTTGAATTATCAGTAGATGCAGTGACGGTTTTCTATCACCATGAATGTTAGTTTCCTAACAGAAATAAAAAGAAAAATTAATGCCTCCTTGTAAAGAATAGGCTACTTAAGAGCTTTTTAAAGAATTAAAATACACACAATTTTAGTAGGGCAATAAACGCAACGTTTGCTTATATCGCAATAAATAATTTTGAAAGAGGTAAAGAAAGACAAAATGGACAAGCTGTAAAGCTTATCTTACCCAGAAGCTTGATGTCGAAGAAACTACCAAAAGTCTTATTTTTAATTAAAGATAATGTCTTTAATAATATAACAATATCATGACCTGAATTTACATGCTATTCTAATATTTTTAAAAAATATTAGAAAATCATTTATTTTGACTTCTAATCAAACCTGACGTTTTGACTCATTATCATAAGGCATGTTTTGTCGCAACCTGATAGGGTAATTATATTATTTTATCCAATACTTTTTCATATGATATCTTGTGTTTAAATTATTTTTAATAATTTCTCACGTTACTTAAAAGTCATCAAGTCTACTACCAATCGCAGGGCCTTTCT